>OW964186.2:14969363-16187478 GCA_943136025.2 Agrotis puta | reverse complement strand
GGATAAAATTAGGAAACCCTCCCTCTACGAGGGTCCGTCTGTCATGGCCCAAATGGAGACCCCCGACCCATATGACGCCATCTATGAGCATCGGTCGACGGGGGAGTCCATGGGGGAGAAGTGTCTGTCCCCGTTGACTCGAGACGAAGTCAAGAAGAGAATATCCTTCGAGGACGCCACTCCTCGCGAGTTCATCGAGGTTTTCACCACACCAAAGGGGCGCCCGCCTCCTGTGGCCGCCACCGGACTGCTTGGGGGGACTGGGGCCGAGCGTCGCAGTCGTCTTGAGGAGGCGAGAGATTGCCTACAGAAGGCTAAGCACAACTTGGGCAACTCTCGCAACCTCAAGACCAACATCAAGAACGCGGTGCTTGAGGCCCTAGAAAGGCTTTTTGAGCTGGTCGAGGATGCGGAGCTCGAGCGGGCCCCTGGCGCGGCTGGGGCCGTGCCAGAGCCGACGACCGCCGCGTCCACCGCTGTCCATAGTTCCCCACCCGTCTCCACCGAGATTCTTGCTGGCCAGGCTGAGCTCCTCAACACCCTCAAGGAGCATATCTCGGAGTTGAAAGACCACTCTAAGAAGATGGATGAACTCCGAGACAGTCTGGCCGGCAAAGTAAGCGTGGAGGGTGGCACCTACGCGAGTGTAGTAACCTCGAACAAAAGCCACACCGGAGCGAAAGCTCTGGAGCTGACGACACTGCACTCGGTGGTGGTTTCCTCCACGCAGGAAGTGGACACGGGTGACGAGATCCTGGAAAAGGTCAGGAGAGCGGTGGATGCGAAGGATGGCTGGGTTCGGGTAGAACGCGTCAGGAAGGCCAAGGACCGTAGGATCATCGTGGGGTGTGCAACAGAAGAAGAGAGGAGTAAAGTCAGGGAGCGACTGCAGGCGGCCGGAGGGAACCTCGTCGTCGAGAACGTGAAAAATCGCGACCCGCTTCTGATTCTGAGGGATGTCCTTTCAGTACATAGTGACGAGGAAGTACTTGCAGCCCTCAGAAATCAGAACCGGGAGATCTTCCACGGACTCGACGACGCGGAACAGAGAATTTCTGTCAAGTACAGAAAGAAAGCACGCAACCCGCACGTTAACGGCATTGTGCTAAGTGTATCCCCCACGATTTGGAGGAGGGCACTCGACGGAGGTAAACTCCGAATTGACCTCCAGAGAGTGCGCGTCGAAGACCAGACGCCTCTGGTGCAGTGCACCCGCTGCTTGGCATTCGGCCATGGCAAGCGCTTCTGCACAGAGCCGGCCGACCTCTGCAGCCACTGCGGTGGTCCACACCTTAGGTTGGACTGCCCAGTCAAGCGGAGGGGCGAAGCAGCGGTATGCGTGAATTGCACCAGAGCCAAGATGGGGGAGCACCGGCACAATGCCTTTAGCGGCGATTGCCCAATCCGCGGGAAGTGGGATGCGTTCGCGAGGGAAGCAATTGCTTATTGCTAACGTTGCGGGCGCACTCACTTTCCGCGTCATAGCGAAACCGGGAACGACACAACGAGAGAGCAAACGCATTGAGCGAACCACAGAGGTTGGCTCAATGAGAGGTAGTAACTGGAGTCACTCTCTTAAGAAAGTGACTGGAGTTGTGCTGGACCATGAGTCAACTTCTGTGGAATCGCCAAATTGTGTCGAGCCCGGAACAAAATACCGTAGAGCCTGTTTAGGCGATATTTAGCCGTATAATTAGTATACAGTTCATATATCGCACAAGCGGCAAACAGCCAATACTGTAGTGTTTTGTCTGCGATTATACTAGGGCTAAAACTGTTAAGCGTGCGGGCCAAAATAAAGGCAATAGGAGAAAAGTAACTTAGAAACAATTAATAGTAATAAAGTAGATAATAAATAAATAGTAATAAAGTTAATAATAAATAAATAGTAATAAAAGTCATTCAAAAATATATTCGGAAAAATATTTAGCAGTAAACAGTAGAAAGCGTCATGCTAGTTGAGAAGCCATCAGCAAGCGACAGAAATTCAAAGTGGCCTCTTCGGCCGCCTGCAGCCGTAACAATAAAAACCAGAAAGTAAGGTCTCTGACTTCGTTAGAGGTACACTGGCGGGGCAGGAGTGGGTTTTAGCGGGTTCAAGTCCCGCACTACCTCGACTGTCTCACAATTTCCGTGAGATAGTCGAGGTGTCCGAAGGGATTTCCCACTCCTGCCTACTAAAAAAAAAAAAAAAAAAAAAAAAAAAAAAAAAACCTAACCTAACCTAACCTAACCTAACCTAACCTAACCTAACCTTTTTTTTTTTTTTTTTTTTTTTTTTTTTTTTTTTTTTGCGCTGGGAAAAAATGCATTACGCATACCCTCCAATCGGAGGGGTATGTGGGACTCCCCGGTCTGACCCGGTATACCCACTAAAAATACCCAGCGGCATTCCCGCTTCGTCTGAGTGGCGGGGACTGGGAATCTTGGCACAGCCATCACTTCCAGTCCTCCGCCGACGATTGCCCTCAGGCCGGGCCCTCGCGCGGGCCCGGGAATGACTTACGAAGGTGGTGGCGGGAGCAAAGTCCCGTCGCCACCAAGAGGACGGCGCCTTCTCCGGCCTCTACGTCTGCGGAGCGGCGCCGCGAGAGGGTCGTCCTCCCGCACGCGCTCCGCCTCCTCCTTTTGCGAGATTACGTCCTCGCAAAAGGAGGCAACCGCCGTCCAGGCCTCCTCGCTCCCCAGCATGGCCTCGACCACTGCGGGAAGCGAGAGGTCCTGCCCAATAGCCGCAGTAAGACCGCGGCGCGGTTCGGACCAAGCCGGGCACACCTCGAGGGCGTGCTGTGCCGTGTCCTCCGCCGCGCCGCAGTCGTGGCACGCCGGGGTTTCCTCCCTGCCGATCCGATGCAGGTGCGATCCGAAACAGCCGTGGCCGGATAACACCTGCACCAGACGGAACGAGAGGAAACCGTGGGACCGCTCGAGCCAGCTCTGCAGAACCGGACCGAGCGCGTCCAACGTCCGGCGGCCAAAGGCGGCGGCGGCGAGGTCCTCCGTCCAGTGGAGGACGATGGCTTCCTTCGCCTCCCGCCGCACTGCCTCCCGCTCTTCGGCGGCGGGGCGCTCCCCGAGCGCCTTCCGGCGCGCCGTCCACTCATATACTCTGGCCAGCACCCAAGCCTCCAACTCCCAAGGAGGAGTGCCGGCCAGAGCGCACGCCGCCGAGAAGCCCACTGAGCGGTAGGCCCTCGCCACCCGCTGTGCAATGGCCCTTTGGGGCCTGCGGATGGCGGTCGCATTCTCCCTCCTGTGGAGGGAGTCCGCCCAGATGGGTGCCCCGTACAGGGCCATACTGCGGAGGATGCCGGCATACAGGCGCCGGCATTTCGCCTTGGGCCCCCCAAGGTTGGGGAGGAGCCACGAGAGGGCGTCCGCGGCTTTCAGGAGGCGCGTCGACAGCCCGCTGAAATGCGGGCCGAAGCGCCACCTCTCGTCCAGCACCAGGCCCAGATACTTCATCTGGGGCTGGACACCTATACGGACGCCCTCCACGACAATGTGGGCATCGGGAGGAGGGCGACGCTGCCGGGGGCCGCGGAAGAACACGGCCTCCGTCTTGTGCAGCGCCACCTCCAATCCCAGGCGGCGGATCCTCTCTGCAACCAAGGATCCGCCAGCCGAGGCCAGACAGGCCGCCTCCCCAAAGTTCCTCCCCCGGGCAGTGAGAAGAGTGTCATCCGCGTAGCAGATGACACTCGTGCCCTGGAGGAGGGCCCCCCGCAGAAGCCAGTTGAACCCGATGTTCCACAGGGGAGGGCCCAGCACCGAACCCTGCGGAACACCGGACTCTGCGCCGTACCGCCGCACAGTGGCCGTCTTATCAACGAGGAGGACCTCTCGGTCCTCCAGGTAGCTCGCCAGGAGGGCCCGCAGGTATTGGGGCACTCCGTGATACCGCAGCGCCTCCAATATCGTCGAGTGGGGGACGGAGTTGAAGGCGTTGGAGATGTCGAATGACACCGCCAACACTCCGTCCCCCGCCTCCACTGCCTCCTTCACCTGGCCCTTGAGTAGGGCCAGCGCGTCGATCGTCGAACGCCCTCGGCGGAAACCGAACTGGGCGTCCGACAGATCCGGCCCTACCCCCCGCAAATGGCTATTCAGCCGGGAGGCGACAATCCCCTCGAACATTTTACCGACCTCATCGAGCAGAACGATGGGCCGGTATGCCGAGGGGGAGTCCACCGGGCGTCCCTCCTTACGGAGGAGGCATAGCTGCCCCTCCCTCCACAGCTTCGGGAACCTCCCAGCCGTAAAGCACGCGCTGAAGAGGTCCCGAAACCTGTCCTCCATTTGAGAGGCAGCGATAGCCACCACCCGTGCGGGGACGCCGTCTGGTCCGGGGGCCGTCTTCTTCCTGCGGAGGCTGAGGACCCCCGCCTCGAACTCCGCCGCCGTCACCGGGGGGACCTCCTCCTCCGGCAGGGCCGCACCCTGCGGGGGATCCATGGGTGGTGGGGTGAAGTCGGTCCTGCGCGGAAACAGGGACCGGACCACCCCGTCCAGCAACGCTGGCTCGAGGGTCTCCGACAGGGGGGGAACCTAACCTAACCTAACCTAACCTAACCTAACCTAACCTAACCTAACCTAACCTAACCTAACCTAACCTAACCTAACCTAACCTAACCTAACCTAACCTAACCTAACCTAACCTAACCTAACCTAACCTAACCTAACCTAACCAGATGGATGAACTCCGAGACAGTCTGGCCGGCAAAGTAAGCGTGGAGGGTGGCACCTACGCGAGTGTAGTAACCTCGAACAAAAGCCACACCGGAGCGAAAGCTCTGGAGCTGACGACACTGCACTCGGTGGTGGTTTCCTCCACGCAGGAAGTGGACACGGGTGACGAGATCCTGGAAAAGGTCAGGAGAGCGGTGGATGCGAAGGATGGCTGGGTTCGGGTAGAACGCGTCAGGAAGGCCAAGGACCGTAGGATCATCGTGGGGTGTGCAACAGAAGAAGAGAGGAGTAAAGTCAGGGAGCGACTGCAGGCGGCCGGAGGAAACCTCGTCGTCGAGAACGTGAAAAATCGCGACCCGCTTCTGATTCTGAGGGATGTCCTTTCAGTACATAGTGACGAGGAAGTTCTTGCAGCCCTCAAGAATCAGAACCGGGAGATCTTCCACGGACTCGACGACGCGGAGCTTAGAATTTCAGTCAAGTACAGGAAGAAAGCACGCAACCCGCACGTTAACGGCATTGTGTTAAGTGTATCCCCCACGATATGGAAGAGGGCACTCGAAGGAGGTAAACTCCGAATTGACCTCCAGAGAGTGCGCGTCGAAGACCAGACGCCTTTGGTGCAGTGCACCCGCTGCTTGGCATTCGGCCATGGCAAGCGCTTCTGCACAGAGCCGGCCGACCTCTGCAGCCACTGCGGTGGTCCACACCTTAGGTTGGACTGCCCAGTCAAGCAGAGTGGCGAAGCAGCGGTATGCGTGAATTGCACCAGAGCCAAGATGGGGGAGCACCGGCACAATGCCTTTAGCAGCGATTGCCCAATCCGCGGGAAGTGGGATGCGTTCGCGAGGGAAGCAACTGCTTATTGCTAAAGTCGCGGGCGCACTCACTTCCCACGTCAAAGCGAAACCGGGATCGACACAACGAGAGAGCAAACGCATTGAGCGAACCACAGAGGTTGGCTCAATGAGAGGCAGAAACTGGAGTCACTCTCTTAAGAAAGTGACTGGAGTTGTGCTGGACCATGAGTCAACTTCTGTGGAATCGCCAAATTGTGTCGAGCCCGGACCAAGATACCGTAGACCCTGTCCTCGTGATATTCAACCGTATAATGAGTATATGGCTCATATATCACACAAGCGGCAAGACAGGCAATACCGTAGTGTTTTGTATGCGATTTATAATGGGTAAAACCTGAAGCGTGCGGTCCAAAAGTTGCAAAACAAAGAAATTAGTAAAAAATTAAATTTAGAAACCAAGGAATAACAAATAGACTAAAGTTAATAGTAAAGTCCAGATAATTTAGCCAAAAATTCATACATAAAAACATTCAGAAAAATTTAAGTGTCAAGTAAAATATGTGTCATGTCAGTTGAGAAATTAATAGCAAAAGACGGAAATTCAAAGTGGCCCCATCGGCCGCCTGCAGCCGTAACAATAAAAACCAGAAAGTAAGGTCTCTGACTTCGTTAGAGGTACACTGGCGGGGCAGGAGTGGTTTTTAGCGGGTTCAAGTCCCGCACTACCTCGACTGTCTCACAATTTCCGTGAGATAGTCGAGGTGTCCGAAGGGATTTCCCACTCCTGCCTACTAAAAAAAAAAAAAAAAAAAAAAAAAAAAACCTAACCTAACCTAACCTAACCTAACCTAACCTAACCTTTTTTTTTTTTTTTTTTTTTTTTTTTTTTTTGCGCTGGGAAAAAATGCATTACGCATACCCTCCAATCGGAGGGGTATGTGGGACTCCCCGGTCTGACCCGGTATACCCACTAAAAATACCCAGCGGCATTCCCGCTTCGTCTGAGTGGCGGGGACTGGGAATCTTGGCACAGCCATCACTTCCAGTCCTCCGCCGACGATTGCCCTCAGGCCGGGCCCTCGCGCGGGCCCGGGAATGACTTACGAAGGTGGTGGCGGGAGCAGAGTCCCGTCGCCACCAAGAGGACGGCGCCTTCTGCGGCCTCTTCGTCTGCGGAGCGGCGCCGCGAGAGGATCGTCCTCGCGCACGCGCTCCGCCTCCTCCTTTTGCGAGATTACGTCCTCGCAAAAGGAGGCAACCGCCGTCCAGGCCTCCTCGCTCCCCAGCATGGCCTCGACCACAGCGGGAAGCGAGAGGTCCTGCCCAACAACCGCAGTTAGACTGCGGCGCAGTTCGGACCAAGCCGGGCACACCTCGAGGGTGTGCTGTGCCGTGTCCTCCGCCGCGCCGCAGTCGTGGCACGCCGGGGTTTCCTCCCTGCCGATCCGATGCAGGTGCGATCCGAAACAGCCGTGGCCGGATAACACCTGCACCAGACGGAACGAGAGGAAACCGTGGGACCGCTCGAGCCAGCTCTGCAGAACCGGACCGAGCGCGTCCAACGTCCGGCGGCCAAAGGCGGCGGCGGCGAGGTCCTCCGTCCAATGGAGGACGATGGCTTCCTTCGCCTCCCGCCGCACTGCCTCCCGCTCTTCGGCGGCGGGGCGCTCCCCGAGCGCCTTCCGGCGCGCCGTCCACTCATATACTCTGGCCAGCACCCAAGCCTCCAACTCCCAAGGAGGAGTGCCGGCCAGAGCGCACGCCGCCGAGAAGCCCACTGAGCGGTAGGCCCTCGCCACCCGCTGTGCAATGGCCCTTTGGGGCCTGCGGATGGCGGTCGCATTCTCCCTCCTGTGGAGGGAGTCCGCCCAGATGGGTGCCCCGTACAGGGCCATGCTGCGGAGGATGCCGGCATACAGGCGCCGGCATTTCGCCTTGGGCCCCCCAAGGTTGGGGAGGAGCCACGAGAGGGCGTCCGCGGCTTTTAAGAGGCGCGTCGACAGCCCGCTGAAGTGCGGGCCGAAGCGCCACCTCTCGTCCAGCACCAGGCCCAGATACTTCATCTGGGGCTGGACTCCTATACGGACGCCCTCCACGACTATGTGGGCATCGGGAGGAGGGCGACGCTGCCGGGGGCCGCGAAAGAACACGGCCTCCGTCTTGTGCAGCGCCACCTCCAATCCCAGGCAGCGGATCCTCTCTGCAACCAAGGATCCGCCAGCCGAGGCCAGACAGGCCGCCTCCCCAAAGTTCCTCCCCCGGGCAGTGAGAAGAGTGTCATCCGCGTAGCAGATGACACTCGTGCCCTGGAGGAGGGCCCCCCGCAGAAGCCAGTTGAACCCGATGTTCCACAGGGGAGGGCCCAGCACCGAACCCTGCGGAACACCGGACTCTGCGCCGTACCGCCGCACCGTGGCCGTCTTGTCTACGAGGAGGACCTCTCGGTCCTCCAAGTAACTGGCCAGGAGGTCCCGCAAGTATTGGGGCACTCCGTGATACCGGAGCGCCTCCAATATCGTCGAATGGGGGACGGAGTTGAAGGCGTTGGAGATGTCGAATGACACCGCCAACACTCCGTCCCCCGCCTCCACTGCCTCCTTCACCTGGCCCTTGAGTAGGGCCAGTGCGTCGATGGTCGAACGCCCTCGGCGGAAACCGAACTGGGCGTCCGACAGGTCCGGCCCTAACCCCCGCAAGTGGCTATCAAGCCGTGAGGCGACGATCCCCTCAAACATTTTGCCGACCTCATCGAGCAGGACGATGGGCCGGTATGCTGAGGGGGAGTCCACCGGGCGTCCCTCCTTACGGAGGAGGCATAGCTGCCCCTCCCTCCACAGCTTCGGGAACCTCCCAGCCGTAAAGCACGCGCTGAAGAGGTCCCGAAACCTGTCCTCCATTTGAGAGGCAGCGATAGCCACCACCCGTGCGGGGACGCCGTCTGGTCCGGGGGCCGTCTTCTTCCTGCGGAGGCTGAGGACCCCCGCCTCGAACTCCGCCGCCGTCACCGGGGGCACCTCCTCCTCCGGCAGGGCCGCCCCTTGCGGGGGATCCATGGCTGGTGGGGTGAAGTCGGTCCTGCGCGGAAACAGGGACCGGACCACCCCGTCCAGCAACGCTGGCTCGAGGGTCTCCGACAGGGGGGGACCACAGGGGCGGAGCTGGTTCCGCGCCGCCCTGTATGGCCTCCCGAAGGGGTCCCTATCGAGACCCTCCAGCATCTCGGCCCTGGCCGAGTCCTTGGCGGCGCCCATTGAGGACTTGAAGACCGTCGTCGCCTCCCGATAAGAGGCGTATAGACGGTCCTCTTCCGCCAGATTTCGGGCGCTGCGCCGTCGGCTCCGCGCATAGGCCCTTCTGGACGCCACGCAGGCGGCCCGGAGCCCCGCCAGCTCCTCCGTCCACCAATAGACGGCACGACGGGGAGGCGGACGGCGAGACCGGGGCATGCTGGAGTTGCACACCTCGGTCAGGGACTCCCTCAGCCGAACCGCTGCGGCGTCCACGTCCCGGACCTCGCCAGGGGGCGACAGCCAGTCCTGGAGAAAGGCCGCCTCCTTGGCTGCCTCACGGTCCAGGCGGGTGAGAGCCCACCGCGGGAAGGGGGACTGCCCAGTGCGGGCCAACGCCCCTCCCCGGGCGGATATGTCGAACCGCACATATCGGTGGTCCGACATTGTCTCCACCATCTCAACCCGCCAGTTGACGACGCGGGCGGCTAGCGCGGGGGTGGCAAACGACACGTCCACCACCGACCCACCCTGTCGCCGCACACACGTGTGGACCGCCCCCCTGTTGAGGAGGGACACACCGCAAGAGGCCGCCCAAAACTCGACGGCGCGCCCCCGGACGTTGCAGCCGGCGGCCGGATTGCCCCAGGCCACCGACTTGGCGTTGAGGTCGCCTAACACCACGGCCTGGCGTGGCGCCGCCCTCCCCACGACTGCGGTGAGGACTTCGAGGAAATCCTCAAAGTCCGAGAGAGGGCGGTTTGGGGAGAAATAGACCCCCACCACCACTATGTCTCCCCACGCGGCGGCCACGTATCCCGGTCCCCTCTCTAAGAGCGAGAGGGGAGGGGAGTCCGTGGAGGGCCGCGACAACAGTGCCACGAGGCCGTCCCGGTCGCCCAGCCAACGACCAGGGACCGAGTAAGGCTCGGCGACCACCGCCAAGTCCACCAACCACTCAGCCATGGTCTGCATCAGCAGATCCTGGGCCGCTCTGCAGTGGTTGGTGTTCGTCAAAAGGATGCGATGTTCGACTCTATCCATCAGTCGGACATCGCACCCCCCTCCACAGCTGCCGCAGGAGCGACGGCGCTAGCGGCAGTAGCAGGTCCGGTCGGCACCTGCGCTTTGCCCCGCTTAGGGGGAGGATTGCAGTTCCTCCCCTTCATGACGTGGGCCGCCGGGCGGCCACTGGCGGAGCAGACCGCGCAGTGCGGCGTGGCGACCTTGCAGGAGGCGGCTTTGTGGCCCTCCTTGCCGCAGCGGTAGCAGGTGTCCGTCCTGTCTGTCGTGGACGGACACAGGGGCCTGGTGTGTCCGATGCCGAAACACCGGAAACACCGCAGCGCCTGTTCCTCGAGTGCACGCACCGCACCCGAGCTGAACCCTACCTTCAGCCGTCCCTTCGCCAGGACGGCTTTGGCAGCGGCGATTGGGCACTCGAGGCGAATGGTACCCATACCGCCGCGGCCGGGTCTTATGTCCCGGCCTTGGACTGCCGCGACGCCACAGCCCCCTATCGCTGCGACCGCCGCCACCACCTCCTCCTTGGTGACGGAGTCATCCAGATCCGTCACCTCAATGGCCGCCAACTTGACCGGCCGAGCCACCTTGGCCGAATCCGCGATGACCTCCTGCAGCTTGGCTGCAAAGAGGTCCGCATGGGCACTCCCCTCTGCCCCCGGGAACTCGAAGATTCGAGCCCCGGCTTGTGTCCGCCGGCAGGAGACACTGCTGATCCCCATTTGGACGGGATCGGCATTTGCACGCGCCCGCACCAGGATCGACGCGTACGTCTCCCCTCGCCCCGCAGCCTCCGCGGTGAGCGTCACAACGACGGCCGCGGTTTTTGGGGGGACTAACGTCGCCTTTCCTTTTCCCCTCCCTTTTCCCTTGCCGGTCCCTTGCGACCGGCTGGGAGCGGTGGGAGCGGTAGTGGCCGGGACGGCGGGAACGACTGTCGCCGACTTCCTGCCCTTGCCCTTCCCCTTGCCCTTGCCCTTGCCCACTACCGTCCACTCGTTGACCGGTGTGGTCGCAGGCAGAAGGGTATCTTCCACCTGGGAGGACGAGGACGGCCCTGGCTCGCGCTGCCGTTTATCCGCCGCAAGCGGTGGTCGGAGGCGTTTCTCCGGCAGGAGCCGGTCCTCAATCCCTGCGAGGCAGGACCTTGTGAAGGCCCTCTCCTCCATCACCACCTTGCGGATGATATCCTCAAGGTTGGAGGTGGGGCCTTCTGTCGTGGAGCTCGTCCCGGCTTGTTGTGGCCGGGCCGTAGCTTCGGCCAGCTTCTTCTGAAGCTGGCTGACCTCCGACTGCAGGCGATCGACCTTCGCCTGCAGTTGCTGCGTCTCGTCGGTGGCCTTTCGCCGAACCAACTCCGCGACAACACCACGCAGGCTCGCAGCCCGGCACTTGAGGGCCTTCTGAAAGGTCCCCTTCAGGTGGGAGGACTTCGTGGCGACCTCAACGATCTCCTTCTCGTCCTCCTCCGCCATTCCCTCCAACTCTGCGAGGGAGTGGTCCGCGTATACAACGCGGGGGGCGCCGTACCCGGACTTAGCCCGGGCGGCGTGCGCCCGCGTCTCGCTCGCCGCAACCCGCTCCTCCAGCTCTTGCTGGAGCTGCTCCCGTCGGGCCAGGTCCAACTGGCGTTGAGCGTCCGCGAGCCCAACAGAATGGGTGTCCGCGACCACCGTCGGCTTCTTTGCCTTCGGCTTCGCCCCACTTGAGTGCGATGAGCTCCCGGACCCACCGCTCGGACGTACACGCTTCCGTCGGCGCGAGTCGTCTGTGTCCGACACTCGGACAAGTGAGTCGTCAGACGACTCGTCCGCCTCACCAAAGAAGCTAGCCGCAGACGGCGCGCGGCTAGCCTCTGACGCCGCAGCGTCGGAGTGGCCCTGAGAAGGGCCTTTGGGTTGGCCCTGAGAAGGGCCTTTGGGATGGCCCTTAGAAGGGCCTTTGGGTTGGCCCTGAGAAGGGCCTTTTTGTTTTAAAAAGCGCCCGGAGGCGTCACGCGCAGGGTCTTTCGACATTTTTTAAAATAAAATCCGCAGATCGCAGCTCGACAAGGCAAGATAATAAGAGCTTCGAAGCACAGTGTACTTTGGCCAACCCAGTCTGCCACTCCGTTACGGTGGTCAGAACTGGGCAGTTACCAGGGGACGCGACGTGGACGCAAACACTGTGGGGGGTCCCCCAACCTAACCTAACCTAACCTAACCTAACCTAACCTAACCTAACCTAACCTAACCTAACCTAACCTAACCTAACCTAACCTAACCTAACCTAACCTAACCTAACCTAACCTAACCTAACCTAACCTAACCTAACCTAACCTAACCTAACCTAACCTAACCTAACCTAACCTAACCTAACCTAACCTAACCTAACCTAACCTAACCTAACCTAACCTAACCTTTTTTTTTTTTTTTTTTTTTTTTTTTTTTTTTTTTTTTTTTTTTTTTTTTTTTTTTTTTTGCGCTGGGAAAAAATGCATTACGCATACCCTCCAATCGGAGGGGTATGTGGGACTCCCCGGTCTGACCCGGTATACCCACTAAAAATACCCAGCGGCATTCCCGCTTCGTCTGAGTGGCTGGGACTGGGAATCTTGGCACAGCCATCACTTCCAGTCCTCCGCCGACGATTGCCCTCAGGCCGGGCCCTCGCGCGGACCCGGGAATGACTTACGAAGGTGGTGGCGGGAGCAGTGTCCCGTCGCCACCAAGAGGACGGCGCCTTCTCCGGCCTCTACGTCTGCGGAGCGGCGCCGCGAGAGGATCGTCCTCCCGCACGCGCTCCGCCTCCTCCTTTTGCGAGATGACGTCCTCGCAAAAGGAGGCAACCGCCGTCCAGGCCTCCTCGCTCCCCAGCATGGCCTCGACCACAGCGGGAAGCGAGAGGTCCTGCCCAATAGCCGCAGTTAGACCGCGGCGCGGTTCGGACCAAGCCGGGCACACCTCGAGGGTGTGCTGCGCCGTGTCCTCCGCCGCGCCGCAGTCGTGGCACGCCGGGGTTTCCTCCCTACCGATCCGATGCAGGTGCGATCCGAAACAGCCGTGGCCGGATAACACCTGCACCAGACGGAACGAGAGGAAACCGTGGGACCGCTCGAGCCAGCTCTGCAGAACCGGACCGAGCGCATCCAACGTCCGGCGGCCAAAGGCGGCGGCGGCGAGGTCCTCCGTCCAGTGGAGGACGATGGCGTCCTTCGCCTCCCGCCGCACTGCCTCCCGCTCTTCGGCGGCGGGGCGCTCCCCGAGCGCCTTCCGGCGCGCCGTCCACTCATAAACTCTGGCCAGCACCCAAGCCTCCAACTCCCAAGGAGGAGTGCCGGCCAGAGCGCACGCCGCCGAGAAGCCCACTGAGCGGTAGGCCCTCGCCACCCGCTGTGCAATGGCCCTTTGGGGCCTGCGGATGGCGGTCGCGTTCTCCCTCCTGTGGAGGGAGTCCGCCCAGATGGGTGCCCCGTACAGGGCCATGCTGCGGAGGATGCCGGCATACAGGCGCCGGCATTTCGCCTTAGGCCCCCCAAGGTTGGGGAGGAGCCACGAGAGGGCGTCCGCGGCTTTCAAGAGGCGCGTCGACAGCCCGCTGAAATGCGGGCCAAAGCGCCACCTCTCGTCCAGCACCAGACCCAGATACTTCATCTGGGGCTGGACTTCTACTCGGACGCCCTCCACGACGATGTGGGCATCGGGAGGAGGGCGACGCTGCCGGGGCCCGCGAAAGAACACGGCCTCCGTCTTGTGCAGCGCCACCCTCAATCCCAGGCGGCGGATCCTCTCTGCAACCAAGGATCCGCCAGCCGAGGCCAGACAGGCCGCCTCCCCAAAGTTCCTCCCCCGGGCAGTGAGAAGAGTGTCATCCGCGTAGCAGATGACACTCGTGCCCTGGAGGAGGGCCCCCCGCAGAAGCCAGTTGAACCCGATGTTCCACAGGGGAGGGCCCAGCACCGAACCCTGCGGAACACCGGACTCTGCGCCGTACCGCCGCACAGTGGCCGTCTTATCAACGAGGAGGACCTCTCGGTCCTCCAGGTAGCTCGCCAGGAGGGCCCGCAGGTATTGGGGCACACCGTGATACCGGAGCGCCTCCAATATCGTCGAGTGGGGCACGGAGTTGAACGCGTTGGAGATGTCGAATGACACCGCCAACACTCCGTCCCCCGCCTCCACTGCCTCCTTCACCTGGCCCTTGAGAAGGGCCAGCGCGTCGATCGTCGAACGCCCTCGGCGGAAACCGAACTGGGCGTCCGACAGATCCGGCCCTACCCCCCGCAAATGGCTATTCAGCCGGGAGGCGACAATCCCCTCGAACATTTTACCGACCTCATCGAGCAGAACGATGGGCCGGTATGCCGAGGGGGAGTCCACCGGGCGGCCCTCCTTACGGAGGAGGCATAGCTGCCCCTCCCTCCACAGCTTCGGGAACCTCCCAGCCGTAAAGCACGCGCTGAAGAGGTCCCGAAACCTGTCCTCCATTTGAGAGGCAGCGATAGCCACCACCCGTGCGGGGACGCCGTCTGGTCCGGGGGCCGTCTTCTTCCTGCGGAGGCTGAGGACCCCCGCCTCGAACTCCGCCGCCGTCACCGGGGGCACCTCCTCCTCCGGCAGGGCCGCCCCTTGCGGGGGATCCATGGCTGGTGGGGTGAAGTCGGTCCTGCGCGGAAACAGGGACCGGACCACCCCGTCCAGCAACGCTGGCTCGAGGGTCTCCGACAGGGGGGGACCACAGGGGCGGAGCTGGTTCCGCGCCGCCCTGTATGGCCTCCCGAAGGGGTCCCTATCGAGACCCTCCAGCATCTCGGCCCTGGCCGAGTCCTTGGCGGCGCCCATTGAGGACTTGAAGACCGTCGTCGCCTCCCGATAAGAGGCGTATAGACGGTCCTCTTCCGCCAGATTTCGGGCGCTGCGCCGTCGGCTCCGCGCATAGGCCCTTCTGGACGCCACGCAGGCGGCCCGGAGCCCCGCCAGCTCCTCCGTCCACCAATAGACGGCACGACGGGGAGGCGGACGGCGAGACCGGGGCATGCTGGAGTTGCACACCTCGGTCAGGGACTCCCTCAGCCGAACCGCTGCGGCGTCCACGTCCCGGACCTCGCCAGGGGGCGACAGCCAGTCCTGGAGAAAGGCCGCCTCCTTGGCTGCCTCACGGTCCAGGCGGGTGAGAGCCCACCGCGGGAAGGGGGACTGCCCAGTGCGGGCCAACGCCCCTCCCCGGGCGGATATGTCGAACCGCACATATCGGTGGTCCGACATTGTCTCCACCATCTCAACCCGCCAGTTGACGACGCGGGCGGCTAGCGCGGGGGTGGCAAACGACACGTCCACCACCGACCCACCCTGTCGCCGCACACACGTGTGGACCGCCCCCCTGTTGAGGAGGGACACACCGCAAGAGGCCGCCCAAAACTCGACGGCGCGCCCCCGGACGTTGCAGCCGGCGGCCGGATTGCCCCAGGCCACCGACTTGGCGTTGAGGTCGCCTAACACCACGGCCTGGCGTGGCGCCGCCCTCCCCACGACTGCGGTGAGGACTTCGAGGAAATCCTCAAAGTCCGAGAGAGGGCGGTTTGGGGAGAAATAGACCCCCACCACCACTATGTCTCCCCACGCGGCGGCCACGTATCCCGGTCCCCTCTCTAAGAGCGAGAGGGGAGGGGAGTCCGTGGAGGGCCGCGACAACAGTGCCACGAGGCCGTCCCGGTCGCCCAGCCAACGACCAGGGACCGAGTAAGGCTCGGCGACCACCGCCAAGTCCACCAACCACTCAGCCATGGTCTGCATCAGCAGATCCTGGGCCGCTCTGCAGTGGTTGGTGTTCGTCAAAAGGATGCGATGTTCGACTCTATCCATCAGTCGGACATCGCACCCCCCTCCACAGCTGCCGCAGGAGCGACGGCGCTAGCGGCAGTAGCAGGTCCGGTCGGCACCTGCGCTTTGCCCCGCTTAGGGGGAGGATTGCAGTTCCTCCCCTTCATGACGTGGGCCGCCGGGCGGCCACTGGCGGCGCAGACCGCGCAGTGCGGCGTGGCGACCTTGCAGGAGGCGGCTTTGTGGCCCTCCTTGCCGCAGCGGTAGCAGGTGTCCGTCCTGTCTGTCGTGGACGGACACAGGGGCCTGGTGTGTCCGATGCCGAAACACCGGAAACACCGCAGCGCCTGTTCCTCGAGTGCACGCACCGCACCCGAGCTGAACCCTACCTTCAGCCGTCCCTTCGCCAGGACGGCTTTGGCAGCGGCGATTGGGCACTCGAGGCGAATGGTACCCATACCGCCGCGGCCGGGTCTTATGTCCCGGCCTTGGACTGCCGCGACGCCACAGCCCCCTATCGCTGCGACCGCCGCCACCACCTCCTCCTTGGTGACGGAGTCATCCAGATCCGTCACCTCAATGGCCGCCAACTTGACCGGCCGAGCCACCTTGGCCGAATCCGCGATGACCTCCTGCAGCTTGGCTGCAAAGAGGTCCGCATGGGCACTCCCCTCTGCCCCCGGGAACTCGAAGATTCGAGCCCCGGCTTGTGTCCGCCGGCAGGAGACACTGCTGATCCCCATTTGGACGGGATCGGCATTTGCACGCGCCCGCACCAGGATCGACGCGTACGTCTCCCCTCGCCCCGCAGCCTCCGCGGTGAGCGTCACAACGACGGCCGCGGTTTTTGGGGGGACTAACGTCGCCTTTCCTTTTCCCCTCCCTTTTCCCTTGCCGGTCCCTTGCGACCGGCTGGGAGCGGTGGGAGCGGTAGTGGCCGGGACGGCGGGAACGACTGTCGCCGACTTCCTGCCCTTGCCCTTCCCCTTGCCCTTGCCCTTGCCCACTACCGTCCACTCGTTGACCGGTGTGGTCGCAGGCAGAAGGGTATCTTCCACCTGGGAGGACGAGGACGGCCCTGGCTCGCGCTGCCGTTTATCCGCCGCAAGCGGTGGTCGGAGGCGTTTCTCCGGCAGGAGCCGGTCCTCAATCCCTGCGAGGCAGGACCTTGTGAAGGCCCTCTCCTCCATCACCACCTTGCGGATGATATCCTCAAGGTTGGAGGTGGGGCCTTCTGTCGTGGAGCTCGTCCCGGCTTGTTGTGGCCGGGCCGTAGCTTCGGCCAGCTTCTTCTGAAGCTGGCTGACCTCCGACTGCAGGCGATCGACCTTCGCCTGCAGTTGCTGCGTCTCGTCGGTGGCCTTTCGCCGAACCAACTCCGCGACAACACCACGCAGGCTCGCAGCCCGGCACTTGAGGGCCTTCTGAAAGGTCCCCTTCAGGTGGGAGGACTTCGTGGCGACCTCAACGATCTCCTTCTCGTCCTCCTCCGCCATTCCCTCCAACTCTGCGAGGGAGTGGTCCGCGTATACAACGCGGGGGGCGCCGTACCCGGACTTAGCCCGGGCGGCGTGCGCCCGCGTCTCGCTCGCCGCAACCCGCTCCTCCAGCTCTTGCTGGAGCTGCTCCCGTCGGGCCAGGTCCAACTGGCGTTGAGCGTCCGCGAGCCCAACAGAATGGGTGTCCGCGACCACCGTCGGCTTCTTTGCCTTCGGCTTCGCCCCACTTGAGTGCGATGAGCTCCCGGACCCACCGCTCGGACGTACACGCTTCCGTCGGCGCGAGTCGTCTGTGTCCGACACTCGGACAAGTGAGTCGTCAGACGACTCGTCCGCCTCACCAAAGAAGCTAGCCGCAGACGGCGCGCGGCTAGCCTCTGACGCCGCAGCGTCGGAGTGGCCCTGAGAAGGGCCTTTGGGTTGGCCCTGAGAAGGGCCTTTGGGATGGCCCTTAGAAGGGCCTTTGGGTTGGCCCTGAGAAGGGCCTTTTTGTTTTAAAAAGCGCCCGGAGGCGTCACGCGCAGGGTCTTTCGACATTTTTTAAAATAAAATCCGCAGATCGCAGCTCGACAAGGCAAGATAATAAGAGCTTCGAAGCACAGTGTACTTTGGCCAACCCAGTCTGCCACTCCGTTACGGTGGTCAGAACTGGGCAGTTACCAGGGGACGCGACGTGGACGCAAACACTGTGGGGGGTCCCCCAACCTAACCTAACCTAACCTAACCTAACCTAACCTAACCGAGTCTGGCTCCAACCACCGCCGCGAACGCCACGTTTTTTGACCGTCTCCCGCTTTAAAAATCGAAAAAAGTGGTAAAAAGTGATCAGATTTCGACGATTTTGGTGTTAAAGTGTGAGGCTAAGTGAAAGCTATAACCCCAAGTGACAATTTTAACCTGGATTGCAGTGCAGTGCCAACCATACCTGAAAAACCTCGATTTTTAGAGGTTAAGTGTTTCTGAAAAAACTTTGACGGCGAACGCTGCTCGATCTAGATCGACGACCCTATCTTTTTATTGAAGAAAGGAGAGGGGGTTCACCCCGCACACCATCCTGACAAAAAAGAGGCCTGAAAAACTTCAAGATTCCGGAGATATTCGCAAAAAAACAAAAAGCACGTGGTGCTGAAAACGCAGATCTTCAGAGATAGACGCCTGAAATTTTGCACCCTGCATCTACCGTCAAGACATTCACGGTAACCGCTTACTATTTTATTCTACCCTCAAAACTCGATTTTTAAGAACGTATTCAAAATTCAAAATTCAGTCATCAATAACTTTGGATCCAATCAACACTTCGAAGATTTTCAACTGCAGTTCCTGGCGCGCTTCTGAGAAGAACACATGCTGAAAATTCTAGATTTTTATATTGTATAGTTTTTAAATTATTAACGAAAAATCGAGAAAATCACATCTTCAAAATTTTAACCATATTTCAGGAAGTTTTTAATAATTTTATTTTATGTATCTTGTAGAGCTCTATTTTAAGTATTTTTAGACATTTTTTCCGGAATTATTGGTCCAGTGGAACAGAAGATATCGATTTTTTAACCTTTTTTGCATTTTATTCCAAATTTAATAGTAAATATTTATTTTTGACCCTAGGACTGGTTCCAACTCGTCTATTGTGACCTAAATAAGCCCAAACACGGACGGTTTATCTCCTAATTTGGGTTTTTTGACTAAATTTCGCCATCTTGGTTTTTAGGTTTTAATTTTTAAGTTTCAATATCTCTGGAACCGCTGGACCGACGAATCTCGGATTTTCGCTCTTGTGAGTGTCATATAGTAAAATTTAGTTATAGTAAGTTTTCAGGACGTTTCAGGCCACTGAAATTTTTACTGCTGAAACCACTTTCAGGAGATTCCTGAGGTGACGCCCAACTGTATATCCAAAACCCCGACTTCCTGCGATAAGGGGTTCCAAAGTTACAGGCAAATCAGTGAGGACTTTGACAGTTCGGCGGCCATTTTGTTTGTTTTAAAACCGCAATAACTCCTGAACCGCTGGTCGCAGGAAGTTGCGGTTTTCAAACTATCGCATAAGAACATACCGCCTTCCTTGTCCTTCATTTTCAGGCAGTTTGGACCTGAAAATTTTCAGGATCCTGAAAGTGATTTCAGTAGACAGAGGAGATCGAACCAAGTTGTGAGAACCCAAACTCGGGTGGTCTGCGGCTTTTCCGAAGGAAGTTATACGCTGTTAAACACCACCTTTGACAGCAGTGCGGCCATCTTGGACGTTTTTCTTTCACACATAGCTTCCGAACGGATAGCCGTAGAGGACCAGGGTTTTCAACGTTCATATCGGCTGACTGCGGGCTATAGGCTGAAATATTTTTCAGGCGTTTTCCTGAAACAAAAATTTTTCAGCCTGAAAACCACTGCAGCGGTTGGGTCTCATCGAGCCAATTCCGAAAAGCCCAAACACGACGGTATTCGGACTGACGGTTTCGGAGATATCCTTTTGTAACCACTTCTGGTTGCCATAAGGGCAAAAAAACCGGATTTTTTAAGACAGGATATCTCCGGAACCCCGCGTCGTAACTGCACCGAGTTTGGTGTCGTCTGAAAGGGCTCGCGGAGAGCTATTCGCTGATCGGGGTTAAACGACTCTACATAGAGCCGATAAGTTCTTCCCCCAGAAATCGGCACCTATTGGCCTTGGAACGCCCTGGTTTGGGGAGCCAGACTTCTTTTCTGTTCTCGTAATAGCCTAGGTACTAAGTCTACCAGACTAACTCTGTAGACCGTCTCTACATAGAGCAACTTTTTAACGTGTAATCTTAAGTTTTAGGTATAAGCTATTTTTACGGAGGCTTATTGGCCAAAACTATCGCATATACTGACGGTTTTCACGCCTTTAATTTTCTTTGTGTCCCACGCTTGACTCGTTATATTGAACGACTAAGCCGACCGTGCTAACTCTTTAAGAGAAAGCATTTTTATACAAGTATACTTGGGATTTTTACGATCCCAAGTACTAACCTTAAGTTACTTTTACTGACCCACGCGTTTTCACGCATCCAACTCCAACATGATCGGCATTAGGACGCCAGTAAAAAAAGTGGCAGACGACGAGAAATCGCCACAGAAAGTGACAACATCACCACCAACACTAAACGTCAGACGCAGTGTTGGAGAGTGGGAAGCAGCTAAATCCACCAGCATTGACTTAATATCTCCCTCGACCAGCAAGACGACGCAGGCAGGCCCTGCAAAAGCTGTGCAGAAGCCTCCACAGACGCAGGAGAATAAAACTCTCCCAATCCGCCAGAAGCTCATAGAGGTTCACTCACCGCCAAGAGCGAACTACCCGAGCCGGGCGGCTGAGGCACGGGCTTGTTTCAACAGAGCCAAAACATTGCTGGGTACCTCACGCAACACGAGGAAAGACATCACAAATGGAATCCTGGAAGCACTAGAGCGATTGCTGCAGCTCGTAAGTGATGGCGAAAAATCATCAAAAACTAAAGACCCAGCGACGGAGCAAGAGGGCGTACGGCCCGTGGTCGCAGTCGCCAACCCCAAGCAAATCCAGGAGCAAAACCAGTTGGGGGATCAAATAAAAGACCACACGATGTTGCTAGAACTAAACAACAAAAAAATCGATGAGCTGAGAGCAGCAATGGAGCAGCACAAAGAAATGCTCGTCAGAAATCAGGCCTCAACCTACGCGAGTGTGACTGCGGCCCATAGCGGAAAGGCAAACCCAGTGCGGAGTACGCTTCACTCAATCGTAGTCACCTCCAAAGACGAAACGGAAACAGGGGATGAGGTACTCAACAAAGTGAGGAAAACAATTGACGCCAAAGAAGGTTGGGTCAAGGTGGAAAAGATAAGAAAGGGAAAAGACAGGAAAATAATTATGGCATTTCAAACAACAGAAGAGAGGGATAAAATCAAAAGTAGGTTGGGGAAAGAAGGACTGGACCTTAATGTCGAGGAGATGAAGAACAAGGACCCGATGATAATTCTCAGGAGCGTCCTAGCTGTCAACTCTGATGAGGATGTCCTAAAAGCCCTGAGAAATCAGAATAGGGACGTGTTTCGTGACCTCGACAAGGAGGAGGACAGGATGCTCGTAAGGTTCCGAAGGAGAACGAGGAACCCGCACACGAGCCACATTATCGTCAGCGTCTCACCCACCATTTGGAAGCGAGCTACGGAAGTGGGATGCCTGCACGTGGACCTCCAGCGCGTTAGAGTTGAAGACCAGAGCCCACTGGTTCAGTGCACGCGCTGTCTGGGCTTCGGGCATGGCAGACGATTCTGCAAAGAACCGGGCGACTTGTGCAGCCATTGCGGTGGCCCGCATTTGAAGTCGGAATGTGCCGACTTCCTGGCGGGCGAGCCACCCAAATGCCAGAATTGCGCAAGAGCCAAGCTCGGAGACGTTGGCCACAATGCCTTCAATCTCGACTGCCCGACACGCCGTAAATGGGACGAGATAGCTAGATCAACAGTGGCATACTGCTAAGGGCACCCAAGGCAACCCAAACCCCTATAAAGTCATCCAAGCCAACCTCCAGCGCAAAAGACTAGCAACAAGCGAACTCCTAACAGAAGCAATAAAGCGCGGAGTCGCGGTCGCTCTCCTCCAAGAACCATATGTAGGTGGGGCCAAAGTCATGAAAAACCACAAAGGCGTTCGGGTCTTCCAGAGCACCGATATCGGAGACGGGACTGTTAAGGCTGCAATAGCAGTCTTTGATCAAGACCTTATAGTCACGCAGTACCCAAAACTCACCACGAACAACATCACCGTGGTGGGAATCCATACGAGTGCCTGGAAGATCACGCTCGTCTCCTTCTACTTTGAGCCGGACCAACCAATAGGACCATACCTGGAACACCTCAAACTCATTGAAGCAAAAATAGGTTCCAGAATGTGGATCGTTGGAGGAGATGCGAATGCTAAAAGTACCTGGTGGGGAAGCTTGAATGTCGATAACAGGGGAGAAGATGTATCTGGAGTACTCGACGAGCTGGACCTGAACATACTCAACAGAGGGGAAATTCCGACCTTCGATACGACAAGAGGGGGGATACGCTACTGCAGCCATGTTGACATCACAGCATGTTCGACGGATATTCTGGACCTGGTGGACGACTGGAGGGTAGACGAGGGACTCACGAGCTCGGACCATAACGCCATCGTCTTCAACATAAAATTAAAAAGATCTAAAGGCATCCAGGTGAGTAGAACCACTAGAATTTACAATACAAAAAAAGGCAAATTGGCCCGAGTTTCGTGAGAAACTCGGCCAATTAATGCACCAGAACAAAATTAACAAATTAGAAATAGACAAAATAAAATCAGCTGAAGAGATAAATATAACAACGAACACATACACAAAAGTAATAAAAGAAGCATGCACCTCATCAATGCCCATTAAGAAAAAAAGGGAAATACTTACCTTGCCGTGGTGGTCCGAGAAGCTCGAGAGGATGAAGAAGGCGGTCGCCACCAGGAAACGAAGAATTAGATGTGCTGCACCGGTCCGGAGAACGAAGGTCGTAGAAGATTACCTGAAACACAAAGTTGAGTATGAGACGGAAGCAGCCAAGGCTGAAATCGAGAGTTGGAAGAACTTCTGCTCAAGACAAGACAGAGAGGGGGTTTGGGAAGGTATTTACAGGGTGATAGGAAGGACTAAGGGAAGGGAAGAGGACCAACCACTTGTAAAGGACGGGGAGGTGTTGGACGCCAAGGGTTCGGTGGAACTTTTGGCGAACACATTTTACCCAGAGGACTCACCATACACCGATAGCAACAGCCATCGTCTGACAAGAGAGAAAGCCGAGGCAGTGAACACTGGAGGGCAAGGTGAATCATGCGACCCAATGTTCACGATCGCGGAGCTTATGGCAGCGTGCACGTCATTTAACGCCAAAAAAGCACCAGGAGCAGATGGCTTTACTGCCGACATCTGTTGCCAGGCCATAAAAAGCGCTCCCGAAATAGCTCTGGCTCTTCTCAATGGCTGCCTAAGGTGTCACGTCTTCCCTGACGTCTGGAAGGAAGCCACTGTTATAGTCCTGAAGAAACCAGGGAAAAGCGACTACAGCACACCCAAGGCGTACCGACCAATTGGCTTACTCCCAATATTAGGCAAGATTTACGAGAAGATGTTGGTGGCCCGCCTCAAGTACCATCTGATTCCAAGGATGAGTACTCGCCAGTACGGATTCATGCCCCAGAGGAGCACCGAGGACTCCCTCTATACGCTAATGCAGCATATACGCACTAAACTAAGGCAAAAGAAAATCGTAGTCCTAATATCATTGGACATAGAGGGAGCCTTCGATAGCGCCTGGTGGCCAGCTATAAGAGTCCGTCTGGCTGAGGAAAAGTGTCCGATCGGCTTGAGGAGGGTCATCGACAACTACCTCGAGAACCGGAAAGTAAACGTCAGGTACGCAGGCGAAGAGTACAGCAAAGCCACCAGCAAGGGCTGCGTCCAGGGCTCTATAGGGGGACCGATACTCTGGAACCTCCTATTGGACACTTTACTGAAGAACTTGGAGGCTGGGAGTGTCTATTGCCAGGCTTTTGCGGATGACGTTCTGCTGGTATTCGATGGTGACACTTCATTGGAGATCGAGCTGCGCGCTAATGTCGCTCTTGGGCATGTTCAGGCGTGGGGAGCGCAAAACAAGTTAAAATTTGCCCCGCATAAAACCAACGCTATGGTTATTACACGCAAACTAAAGTATGACACCCCACGCCTGAGCATGGGCGGGGTCGACATTGCCATGACTAATGAAATAAAGATCCTGGGCGTCACCATCGACAGGCAGTTAACATTCAACACCCACGTCGCGAATGTCTGCAGGAGGGCGATAGGCATCCACAAACAGCTAACTAGAGCCGCAAAGACCAGCTGGGGGCTTCGGCCCGAAGTCATCAAGATAATATATGTGGCCACCGTTGAACCAATCGTCCTGTACGCCGCCAGCGTATGGGCACCGGCCGTTGAGAAGCTGGGCATTAAGAAGCAGTTGGGAGCAGTCCAGCGCGGCATAGCTCAAAAGATGTGCAAGGCATACCGAACGGTCTCTCTGAACGCCGCTCTGGTGCTGGCTGGTGTACTACCTCTCGACCTACGTGTTCGCGAAGCGGCGTCATTATACGAGGCCAGGAGGGGAGTACCCCAGCCAGCACTTGGTGACAGGGAGGTCGAACGGCCTGTCTCTGCCATGAATGCTCCACACCCTGCTGAGCGCACTGAGCTAGAGCTCGTAAGCCTGGTAAACCAAGAGCAACTCGATGCTCAGAACGAACATGAAGTTCGCATCTTTACAGACGGGAGCAAGGTTGGGGGCAAGGTTGGGGCGGCACTTTCCATTTGGAAAGGTGAAGCCGAGACCAAAGCTCGCAAACTTGCTCTCCCACAGTACTGCACAGTTTACCAGGCTGAGCTTCTGGCGATCTGCGTTGCCACCAGGGAGATCCGGAAGCTTAGCGCGCAATCGTTTGGAATCTTCAGCGACTCTATGGCAGCCCTCCAGACCATCCAAAATTATGATCGGCACCACCCCCTTGCAGTAGAAACTAGGGCAAACATTAAGTTATTGTCCAACCAAAACAAGAAAGTGTCATTGTTTTGGATAAAAGCACACGCGGGGCTGGAAGGAAATGAGAGGGCCGACGAATTAGCCAAAGCAGCCGCTGAAGGCTCCAAACGAAAGCCAGACTACGACCTGTGTCCGGTTTCGCACGTCAAGAGATGCATCCGTGCGGCAACTCTTGACGAGTGGAACCGGAGATACACTTCTGGAGGAACTGCTTCGGTTACCAAAATGTTTTTCCCGGATGCGGTGGCGGCCTACAGGATAATAAGGAAATGTGAGATAAACAGCGTAGCAACACAGTTTATGACGGGGCACGGTGGGTTCTCAGAATACTTGAATCGTTTCAAGCGTAAAGAGAACCCATCGTGCATCTGCAACCCCGATATCTCCGAAACGGTGCCACATATATTATTCAACTGCCCGATATTTGACAAGGAGAGACTCGAGGCCGAGCACATACTCGACACAAAACTCGACGCCGAACAAATAGGAGCAATAATGGCGGGTAAGAAGAGAAACGAGTTCCTAAAATACTGCGCGAAAATATGTACTAAAGTAATAAAAAGAAATAAAAGTAGCTAAGGAAAAATGTTTACATAATATTATGATGAATATTAATGTCAAGCATTGGACACAAGGAAGGTAAAATATAAAAAAGAACATAAACAATTCGGCAAGCGATACCTAAGCCACCCGCAAAAATAAAGTAAGACCGAGTAGTCGCAAGAACAAACAGAATTAAGAAATATAAATTTTAAGAGTCTCAAAAATGTCACAAATAACTAGAAGTAAGAAAATAGAAATAAGAAGTAGTTGAGATAATATGTTAGAATAAATAAGAACAGTAAAATAAGATAACTGTAAAGTTGAAATCCCCTAATGTAATAGAAATAAGATGTTGAAAATAAGAAATAGATATAAGAAATGTGTAAAATATATAAGAATAGAAACTATAATAGATAGCAAAGTAAGAAAAACCAACAATGTAATAGAAATAAGAAAACAAACTAGAATAAGAAACCTGTAAAAGAAGAATAAAGATACCGATGTGTTGGCCTTCTTCCCAAATAAAAATAAAGATAATAAAGATAAGAGACAGTAGAAAGAGTAGAACTGCAGTAGAAGGGCGTCCTACCCTTACCCAGGAAGCAAGATGAATGAATAAAAGAAAGATAAAGTATGACGAATGCAAGTGCGAGAGGAATAAAAGCGAGAACTGGTATGAAAGAGAAGACTAGCTTAGCCTAGACTCCGATAATGTTGGAGATAGACTGAAAAAAAAAAAAAAAAAAATAAAAAAAAAAAAAAAAAAAAAAAAAAAAAAAAAACCTAACCTAACCTAACCTAACCTAACCTAACCTAACCTAACCTAACCTAACCTAACCTAACCTAACCTAACCTAACCTAACCTAACCTAACCTAACCTAACCTAACCTAACCTAACCTAACCTAACCTAACCTAACCTAACCTAACCTAACCTAACCTAACCTAACCTAACCTAACCTAACCTAACCTAACCTAACCTAACCTAACCTAACCTAACCTAACCTAACCTAACCTAACCTAACCTAACCTAACCTAACCTAACCTAACCTAACCTAACCTAACCTAACCTAACCTAACCTAACCTAACCTAACCTAACCTAACCTAACCTAACCTAACCTAACCTTTTTTTTTTTTTTTTTTTTTTTTTTTTTTTTTTTTTTTTTTTTTTGCGCTGGGAAAAAATGCATTACGCATACCCTCCAATCGGAGGGGTATGTGGGACTCCCCGGTCTGACCCGGTATACCCACTAAAAATACCCAGCGGCATTCCCGCTTCGTCTGAGTGGCGGGGACTGGGAATCTTGGCGCAGCCATCACTTCCAGTCCTCCGCCGACGATTGCCCTCAGGCCGGGCCCTCGCGCGGGCCCGGGAATGACTTACGAAGGTGGTGGCGGGAGCAAAGTCCCGTCGCCACCAAGAGGACGGTGCCTTCTGCGGCCTCTTCGTCTGCGGAGCGGCGCCGCGAGAGGATCGTCCTCCCGCACGCGCTCCGCCTCCTCCTTTTGCGAGATGACGTCCTCGCAAAAGGAGGCAACCGCCGTCCAGGCCTCCTCGCTCCCCAGCATGGCCTCGACCACTGCGGGAAGCGAGAGGTCCTGCCCAATAACCGCAGTTAGACCGCGGCGCGGTTCGGACCAAGCCGGGCACACCTCGAGGGTGTGCTGCGCCGTGTCCTCCGCCGCGCCGCAGTCGTGGCACGCCGGGGTTTCCTCCCTACCGATCCGATGCAGGTGCGATCCGAAACAGCCGTGGCCGGATAACACCTGCACCAGACGAAACGAGAGGAAACCGTGGGAACGCTCGAGCCAGCTCTGCAGAACCGGACCGAGCGCGTCCAACGTCCGGCGGCCAAAGGCGGCGGCGGCGAGGTCCTCCGTCCAATGGAGGACGATGGCGTCCTTCGCCTCCCGCCGCACTGCCTCCCGCTCTTCGGCGGCGGGGCGCTCCCCGAGCGCCTTCCGGCGCGCCGTCCACTCATATACTCTGGCCAGCACCCAAGCCTCCAACTCCCAAGGAGGAGTGCCGGCCAGAGCGCACGCCGCCGAAAAGCCCACCGAACGGTAGGCCCTCGCCACCCGCTGTGCAATGGCCCTTTGGGGCCTGCGGATGGCGGTCGCATTCTCCCTCCTGTGGAGGGAGTCCGCCCAGATGGGTGCCCCGTACAGGGCCATGCTGCGGAGGATGCCGGCATACAGGCGCCGGCATTTCGCCTTGGGCCCCCCAAGGTTGGGGAGGAGCCACGAGAGGGCGTCCGCGGCTTTTAAGAGGCGCGTCGACAGCCCGCTGAAGTGCGGGCCGAAGCGCCACCTCTCGTCCAGCACCAGGCCCAGATACTTCATCTGGGGCTGGACTCCTATACGGACGCCCTCCACGACTATGTGGGCATCGGGAGGAGGGCGACGCTGCCGGGGGCCGCGAAAGAACACGGCCTCCGTCTTGTGCAGCGCCACCTCCAATCCCAGGCGGCGGATCCTCTCTGCAACCAAGGATCCGCCAGCCGAGGCCAGACAGGCCGCCTCCCCAAAGTTCCTCCCCCGGGCAGTGAGAAGAGTGTCATCCGCGTAGCAGATGACACTCGTGCCCTGGAGGAGGGCCCCCCGCAGAAGCCAGTTGAACCCGATGTTCCACAGGGGAGGGCCCAGCACCGAACCCTGCGGAACACCGGACTCTGCGCCGTACCGCCGCACCGTGGCCGTCTTGTCTACGAGGAGGACCTCTCGGTCCTCCAAGTAACTGGCCAGGAGGTCCCGCAAGTATTGGGGCACTCCGTGATACCGGAGCGCCTCCAATATCGTCGAATGGGGGACGGAGTTGAAGGCGTTGGAGATGTCGAATGACACCGCCAACACTCCGTCCCCCGCCTCCACTGCCTCCTTCACCTGGCCCTTGAGTAGGGCCAGTGCGTCGATGGTCGAACGCCCTCGGCGGAAACCGAACTGGGCGTCCGACAGGTCCGGCCCTAACCCCCGCAAGTGGCTATCAAGCCGTGAGGCGACGATCCCCTCAAACATTTTGCCGACCTCATCGAGCAGGACGATGGGCCGGTATGCTGAGGGGGAGTCCACCGGGCGTCCCTCCTTACGGAGGAGGCATAGCTGCCCCTCCCTCCACAGTTTCGGGAACCTCCCAGCCGCAAAGCACGCGCTGAAGAGGTCCCGAAATCTGTCCTCCATTTGGGAGGCGGCGATAGCCACCACCCGTGCGGGGACGCCGTCTGGTCCGGGGGCCGTCTTCTTCCTGCGGAGGCTGAGGACCCCCGCCTCGAACTCCGCCGCCGTCACCGGGGGGACCTCCTCCTCCGGCAGGGCCGCCCCTTGCGGGGGATCCATGGGTGGTGGGGTGAAGTCGGTCCTGCGCGGAAACAGGGACCGGACCACCCCATCCAGCAGCGCTGGCTCGAGGGTCTCCGACAGGGGGGGACCATAGGGGCGGAGCTGGTTCCGCGCCGCCCTGTATGGCCTCCCGAAGGGGTCCCTATCGAGACCCTCCAGCATCTCGGCCCTCGCCGAGTCCTTGGCGGCGCCCATTGCGGACTTGAAGACCGTCGTCGCCTCCCGATAAGAGGCGTATAGGCGGTCCTCTTCCGCCAGGTTTCGGGCGCTGCGCCGTCGGCTCCGCGCGTAGGCCCTTCTGGACGCCACGCAGGTGGCCCGGAGCCCCGCCAGCTCCTCCGTCCACCAATAGACGGCACGACGGGGAGGCGGACGGCGAGACCGGGGCATGCTGGAGTTGCACACCTCGGTCAGGGACTCCCTCAGCCGAACCGCTGCGGCGTCCACGTCCCGGACCTCACCAGGGGGCGACAGCCAGTCCTGGAGGAAGGCCGCCTCCCTGGCTGCCTCCCGGTCCAGGCGGGTGAGAGCCCACCGCGGGAAGGGGGACTGCCCAGTGCGGGCCAACGCCCCTCCCCGGGCGGGTATGTCGAACCGCACATATCGGTGGTCCGACAATGTCTCCACCATCTCTACCCGCCAGTTGACGACGCGGGCGGCTAGCGCGGGGGTGGCAAACGACACGTCCACCACCGACCCACCCTGTTGCCGCACACACGTGTGGACCGCCCCCCTGTTGAGGAGGGACACACCGCATGAGGCCGCCCAAAACTCCACGGCGCGCCCCCGGACGTTGCAGCTGGCGGCCGGATTGCCCCAGGCCACCGACTTGGCGTTGAGGTCGCCCAGCACCACGGCCTGTCGTGGCGCCGCCCTCCCTACGACTGCGGTGAGGACTTCGAGGAAATCCTCAAAGTCCGAGAGAGGGCGGTTTGGGGAGAAATAGACTCCCACCACCACTATGTCTCCCCACGCGGCGGCCACGTATCCCGGTCCCCTCTCTAAGAGCGAGAGGGGAGGGGAGTCCGTGGAGGGCCGCGACAACAGTGCCACGAGGCCGTCCCGGTCGCCCAGCCAACGACCAGGGACCGAGTAAGGCTCGGCGACCACCGCCAAGTCCACCAACCACTCAGCCATGATCTGCATCAGCAGATCCTGGGCTGCTTTGCAGTGGTTGGCGTTCGTCTGAAGGATGCGATGTTCGACTCTATCCATCAGTCGGACATCGCACCCCCCTCCACAGCCGCCGCAGGAGCGACGGCGCTAGCGGCAGTAGCAGGCCCGGTAGGCGCCTGCGCTTTGCCCCGCTTAGGGGGAGGATTGCAGTTCCTCCCCTTCATGACGTGGGCCGCCGGGCGGCCACTGGCGGCGCAGACCGCGCAGTGCGGCGTGGCGACCTTGCAGGAGGCGGCTTTGTGGCCCTCCTTGCCGCAGCGGTAGCAGGTGTCCGTCCTGTCTGCCGTGGACGGACACAGGGGCCTGGTGTGTCCGATGCCGAAGCACCGGAAACACCGCAGCGCCTGCTCCTCGAGTGCACGTACTGCACCCGAGCTGAACCCTACCTTAAGCCGTCCCTTCGCGAGAACGGCTTTGGCAGCGGCGATCGGGCACTCGAGGCGAATGGTGCCCATACCGCCGCGGCCGGGTCTTATGTCCCGGCCTTGGACCGCCGCGACGCCACAGCCCCCTATCGCTGCGACCGCCGCTACCACCTCCTCCTTGGTGACGGAATCATCGAGATCCGTCACCTGAATGGCCGCCAACTTGACCGGCCGAGCCACCTTGGCCGAATCCGCGATGACCTCTTGCAGCTTGGCTGCGAAGAGGTCCGCATGGGCACTCCCTTCTGCCCCCGGGAACTCGAAGATTCGAGCCCCGGCTTGGGTCCGTCGGCAGGAAACACTGCCGATCCCCATTTGGACGGGATCGGCATTTGCACGCGCCCGCACAAGGATAGACGCGTACGTCTCCCCCCGCCCCGCGGCCTCCGCGGTGAGCGTCACTACGACGGCCGCGGTTTTAGGGGGGACTAACGTCGCCTTTCCTTTTCCCCTCCCCTTTCCCTTGCCGGTCACCTGCGACCGGCTGGGAGCGGTGGGAGCGGTAGTGGCCGGGACGGCGGGAGCGACTGTCGCCGACTTCCCGCCCTTGCCCTTCCCCTTGCCTTTGCCCTTGCCCACTACCGTCCACGCGTTGACCGGTGTGGTCGCAGGCAGAAGGGTATCTTCCACCTGGGAGGACGAGGACGGCCCTGGCTCGCGCTGCCGTTTATCCGCCGCAAGCGGTGGTCGGAGGCGTTTCTCCGGCAGGAGCCGGTCCTCAATCCCTGCGAGGCAGGACCTTGTGAAGGCCCTCTCCTCCATCACCACCTTGCGGATGATATCCTCAAGGTTGGAGGTGGGGCCTTCTGTCGTGGAGCTCGTCCCAGCTTGTTGTGGCCGGGCCGTAGCTTCGGCCAGCTTCTTCTGAAGCTGGCTGACCTCCGACTGCAGGCGATCAACCTTCGCCTGCAGTTGCTGCGTCTCGTCGGTGGCCTTTCGCCGAACCAACTCCGCGACAACACCACGCAGGCTCGCAGCCCGGCACTTGAGGGCCTTCTGAAAGGTCCCCTTCAGGTGGGAGGACTTAGTGGCGACCTCAACGATCTCCTTTTCGTCCTCCTCCGCCATTCCCTCCAACTCTGCAAGGGAGTGGTCCGCGTATACAACGCGGGGGGCGCCGTACCCGGACTTAGCCCGGGCGGCGTGCGCCCGCGTCTCGCTCGCCGCAACCCGCTCCTCCAGCTCTTGCTGGAGCTGCTCCCGTCGGGCCAGGTCCAACTGGCGTTGAGCGTCCGCGAGCCCAACAGAATGGGTGTCCGCGACCACCGTCGGCTTCTTCGCCTTCGGCTTCGCCCCACTTGAGTGCGATGAGCTCCCGGACCCACCGCGCACACGCTTTCGTCGGCGCGAGTCGTCTGTGTCCGACACTCGGACAAGCGAATCGTCAGACGACTCGTCCGCCTCACCAAAGAAGCTAGCCGCAGACGGCGCGCGGCTAGCCTCTGACGCCGCAGCGTCGGAGTGGCCCTGAGAAGGGCCTTTGGGTTGGCCCTGAGAAGGGCCTTTGGGTTGGCCCTGAGAAGGGCCTTTGGGTTGGCCCTTAGAAGGGCCTTTTTGTTTTAAAAAGCGCCCGGAGGCGTCACGCGCAAGGTCTTTCGACATGATAAAATCCGCAGGTCAAAGCTGAACAAGGCAAGAGAATAAAATGAGAGCTTTGAAGTCACAGTGAACTTTGGCCAACCCAGTCTGCCACTCCGTTACGGTGGTCAGAACTGGGCAGTTACCAGGGGACGCGACGTGGACGCAAACACTGTGGGGGGTCCCCCAACCTAACCTAACCTAACCTAACCTAACCTAACCTTTTTTTTTTTTTTTTTTTTTTTTTGCGCTGGGAAAAAATGCATTACGCATACCCTCCAATCGGAGGGGTATGTGGGACTCCCCGGTCTGACCCGGTATACCCACTAAAAATACCCAGCGGCATTCCCGCTTCGTCTGAGTGGCGGGGACTGGGAATCTTGGCACAGCCATCACTTCCAGTCCTCCGCCGACGATTGCCCTCAGGCCGGGCCCTCGCGCGGGCCCGGGAATGACTTACGAAGGTGGTGGCGGGAGCAAAGTCCCGTCGCCACCAAGAGGACGGCGCCTTCTCCGGCCTCTACGTCTGCGGAGCGGCGCCGCGAGAGGGTCGTCCTCCCGCACGCGCTCCGCCTCCTCCTTTTGCGAGATTACGTCCTCGCAAAAGGAGGCAACCGCCGTCCAGGCCTCCTCGCTCCCCAGCATGGCCTCGACCACAGCGGGAAGCGAGAGGTCCTGCCCAATAGCCGCAGTTAGACTACGGCGCGGTTCGGACCAAGCCGGGCACACCTCGAGGGTGTGCTGTGCCGTGTCCTCCGCCGCGCCGCAGTCGTGGCACGCCGGGGTTTCCTCCCTGCCGATCCGATGCAGGTGCGATCCGAAACAGCCGTGGCCGGATAACACCTGCACCAGACGGAACGAGAGGAAACCGTGGGACCGCTCGAGCCAGCTCTGCAGAACCGGACCGAGCGCGTCCAACGTCCGGCGGCCAAAGGCGGCGGCGGCGAGGTCCTCCGTCCAATGGAGGACGATGGCTTCCTTCGCCTCCCGCCGCACTGCCTCCCGCTCTTCGGCGGCGGGGCGCTCCCCGAGCGCCTTCCGGCGCGCCGTCCACTCATATACTCTGGCCAGCACCCAAGCCTCCAACTCCCAAGGAGGAGTGCCGGCCAGAGCGCACGCCGCCGAGAAGCCCACTGAGCGGTAGGCCCTCGCCACCCGCTGTGCAATGGCCCTTTGGGGCCTGCGGATGGCGGTCGCATTCTCCCTCCTGTGGAGGGAGTCCGCCCAGATGGGTGCCCCGTACAGGGCCATGCTGCGGAGGATGCCGGCATACAGGCGCCGGCATTTCGCCTTGGGCCCCCCAAGGTTGGGGAGGAGCCACGAGAGGGCGTCCGCGGCTTTTAAGAGGCGCGTCGACAGCCCGCTGAAGTGCGGGCCGAAGCGCCACCTCTCGTCCAGCACCAGGCCCAGATACTTCATCTGGGGCTGGACTCCTATACGGACGCCCTCCACGACTATGTGGGCATCGGGAGGAGGGCGACGCTGCCGGGGGCCGCGAAAGAACACGGCCTCCGTCTTGTGCAGCGCCACCTCCAATCCCAGGCGGCGGATCCTCTCTGCAACCAAGGATCCGCCAGCCGAGGCCAGACAGGCCGCCTCCCCAAAGTTCCTCCCCCGGGCAGTGAGAAGAGTGTCATCCGCGTAGCAGATGACACTCGTGCCCTGGAGGAGGGCCCCCCGCAGAAGCCAGTTGAACCCGATGTTCCACAGGGGAGGGCCCAGCACCGAACCCTGCGGAACACCGGACTCTGCGCCGTACCGCCGCACCGTGGCCGTCTTGTCTACGAGGAGGACCTCTCGGTCCTCCAAGTAACTGGCCAGGAGGTCCCGCAAGTATTGGGGCACTCCGTGATACCGGAGCGCCTCCAATATCGTCGAATGGGGGACGGAGTTGAAGGCGTTGGAGATGTCAAATGACACCGCCAACACTCCGTCCCCCGCCTCCACTGCCTCCTTCACCTGGCCCTTGAGTAGGGCCAGTGCGTCGATGGTCGAACGCCCTCGGCGGAAACCGAACTGGGCGTCCGACAGGTCCGGCCCTAACCCCCGCAAGTGGCTATCAAGCCGTGAGGCGACGATCCCCTCAAACATTTTGCCGACCTCATCGAGCAGGACGATGGGCCGGTATGCTGAGGGGGAGTCCACCGGGCGTCCCTCCTTACGGAGGAGGCATAGCTGCCCCTCCCTCCACAGTTTCGGGAACCTCCCAGCCGCAAAGCACGCGCTGAAGAGGTCCCGAAATCTGTCCTCCATTTGGGAGGCGGCGATAGCCACCACCCGTGCGGGGACGCCGTCTGGTCCGGGGGCCGTCTTCTTCCCGCGGAGGCTGAGGACCCCCGCCCCGAACTCCGCCGCCGTCACCGGGGGGACCTCCTCCTCCGGCAGGGCCGCCCCCTGCGGGGGATCCATGGGTGGTGGGGTGAAGTCGGTCCTGCGCGGAAACAGGGACCGGACCACCCCGTCCAGCAACGCTGGCTCGAGGGTCTCCGACAGGGGGGGACCACAGGGGCGGAGCTGGTTCCGCGCCGCCCTGTATGGCCTTCCGAAGGGGTCCCTATCGAGACCCTCCAGCATCTCGGCCCTTGCCGAGTCCTTGGCGGCGCCCATTGCGGACTTGAAGACCGTCGTCGCCTCCCGATAAGAGGCGTACAGACGGTCCTCTTCCGCCAGGTTTCGGGCGCTGCGCCGTCGGCTCCGCGCATAGGCCCTTCTGGCCGCCACGCAGGTGGCCCGGAGCCCCGCCAGCTCCTCCGTCCACCAATAGACGGCACGACGGGGAGGCGGACGGCGGGACCGAGGCATACTGGAGTTGCACACCTCGGTCAGGGACTCCCTCAGCCGAACCGCTGCGGCGTCCACGTCCCGGACCTCGCCAGGGGGCGACAGCCAGTCCTGGAGGAAGGCCGCCTCCTTGGCTGCCTCCCGGTCCAGGCGGGTGAGAGCCCACCGCGGGAAGGGGGACTGCCCAGTGCGGGCCAACGCCCCTCCCCGGGCGGATATGTCGAACCGCACATATCGGTGGTCCGACAATGTCTCCACCATCTCTACCCGCCAGTTGACGACGCGGGCGGCTAGCGCGGGGGTGGCAAACGACACGTCCACCACCGACCCACCCTGTTGCCGCACACACGTGTGGACCGCCCCCCTGTTGAGGAGGGACACACCGCATGAGGCCGCCCAAAACTCGACGGCGCGCCCCCGGACGTTGCAGCTAGGGCCGGGGTTGCCCCAGGCCACCGACTTGGCGTTCAGGTCGCCCAGCACCACGGCCTGGCGAACCTAACCTAACCTAACCTAACCTAACCTAACCTAACCTAACCTAACCTAACCTTTTTTTTTTTTTTTTTTTTTTTTTTTTTTGCGCTGGGAAAAAATGCATTACGCATACCCTCCGATCGGAGGGGTATGTGGGACTCCCCGGTCTGACCCGGTATACCCACTAAAAATACCCAGCGGCATTCCCGCTTCGTCTGAGTGGCGGGGACTGGGAATCTTGGCACAGCCATCACTTCCAGTCCTCCGCCGACGATTGCCCTCAGGCCGGGCCCTCACGCGGGCCCGGGAATGACTTACGAAGGTGGTGGCGGGAGCAAAGTCCCGTCGCCACCAAGAGGACGGCGCCTTCTCCGGCCTCTACGTCTGCGGAGCGGCGCCGCGAGAGGATCGTCCTCCCGCACGCGCTCCGCCTCCTCCTTTTGCGAGATGACGTCCTCGCAAAAGGAGGCAACCGCTGTCCAGGCCTCCTCGCTCCCCAGCATGGCCTCGACCACAGCGGGAAGCGAGAGGTCCTGCCCAACAACCGCAGACAGACCGCGGCGCAGTTCGGACCAAGCCGGGCACACCTCCAGGGTATGCTGCGCCGTGTCCTCCGCTGCGCCGCAGTCGTGGCACGCCGGGGTTTCCTCCCTACCGATCCGATGCAGGTGCGATCCGAAACAGCCGTGGCCGGATAACACCTGCACCAGACGGAACGAGAGGAAACCGTGGGACCGCTCGAGCCAGCTCTGCAAAACCGGACCGAGCGCGTCCAACGTCCGGCGGCCAAAGGCGGCGGCGGCGAGGTCCTCCGTCCAGTGGAGGACGATGGCGTCCTTCGCCTCCCGCCGCACTGCCTCCCGCTCTTCGGCGGCGGGGCGCTCCCCGAGCGCCTTCCGGCGCGCCGTCCACTCATATACTCTGGCCAGCACCCAAGCCTCCAACTCCCAAGGAGGAGTGCCGGCCAGAGCGCACGCCGCCGAGAAGCCCACTGAGCGGTAGGCCCTCGCCACCCGCTGTGCAATGGCCCTTTGGGGCCTGCGGATGGCGGTCGCATTCTCCCTCCTGTGGAGGGAGTCCGCCCAGATGGGTGCCCCGTACAGGGCCATACTGCGGAGGATGCCGGCATACAGGCGCCGGCATTTCGCCTTGGGCCCCCCAAGGTTGGGGAGGAGCCACGAGAGGGCGTCCGCGGCTTTCAGGAGGCGCGTCGACAGCCCGCTGAAATGCGGGCCGAAGCGCCACCTCTCGTCCAGCACCAGGCCCAGATACTTCATCTGGGGCTGGACACCTATACGGACGCCCTCCACGACAATGTGGGCATCGGGAGGAGGGCGACGCTGCCGGGGGCCGCGGAAGAACACGGCCTCCGTCTTGTGCAGCGCCACCTCCAATCCCAGGCGGCGGATCCTCTCTGCAACCAAGGATCCGCCAGCCGAGGCCAGACAGGCCGCCTCCCCAAAGTTCCTCCCCCGGGCAGTGAGAAGAGTGTCATCCGCGTAGCAGATGACACTCGTGCCCTGGAGGAGGGCCCCCCGCAGAAGCCAGTTGAACCCGATGTTCCACAGGGGAGGGCCCAGCACCGAACCCTGCGGAACACCGGACTCTGCGCCGTACCGCCGCACAGTGGCCGTCTTATCAACGAGGAGGACCTCTCGGTCCTCCAAGTAACTGGCCAGGAGGTCCCGCAAGTATTGGGGCACTCCGTGATACCGGAGCGCCTCCAATATCGTTGAATGGGGGACGGAGTTGAAGGCGTTGGAGATGTCGAATGACACCGCCAACACTCCGTCCCCCGCCTCCACTGCCTCCTTCACCTGGCCCTTGAGTAGGGCCAGTGCGTCGATGGTCGAACGCCCTCGGCGGAAACCGAACTGGGCGTCCGACAGGTCCGGCCCTAACCCCCGCAAGTGGCTATCAAGCCGTGAGGCGACGATCCCCTCAAACATTTTGCCGACCTCATCGAGCAGGACGATGGGCCGGTATGCTGAGGGGGAGTCCACCGGGCGTCCCTCCTTACGGAGGAGGCATAGCTGCCCCTCCCTCCACAGTTTCGGGAACCTCCCAGCCGCAAAGCACGCGCTGAAGAGGTCCCGAAATCTGTCCTCCATTTGGGAGGCGGCGATAGCCACCACCCGTGCGGGGACGCCGTCTGGTCCGGGGGCCGTCTTCTTCCTGCGGAGGCTGAGGACCCCCGCCTCGAACTCCGCCGCCGTCACCGGGGGGACCCCCTCCTCCGGCAGGGCCGCCCCTTGCGGGGGATCCATGGGTGGTGGGGTGAAGTCGGTCCTGCGTGGAAACAGGGACCGGACCACCCCATCCAGCAGCACTGGCTCGAGGGTCTCCGACAGGGGGGGACCACAGGGGCGGAGCTGGTTCCGCGCCGCCCTGTATGGCCTTCCGAAGGGGTCCCTATCGAGACCCTCCAGCATCTCGGCCCTTGCCGAGTCCTTGGCGGCGCCCATTGCGGACTTGAAGACCGTCGTCGCCTCCCGATAAGAGGCGTACAGACGGTCCTCTTCCGCCAGGTTTCGGGCGCTGCGCCGTCGGCTCCGCGCATAGGCCCTTCTGGCCGCCACGCAGGTGGCCCGGAGCCCCGCCAGCTCCTCCGTCCACCAATAGACGGCACGACGGGGAGGCGGACGGCGGGACCGAGGCATACTGGAGTTGCACACCTCGGTCAGGGACTCCCTCAGCCGAACCGCTGCGGCGTCCACGTCCCGGACCTCGCCAGGGGGCGACAGCCAGTCCTGGAGGAAGGCCGCCTCCTTGGCTGCCTCCCGGTCCAGGCGGGTGAGAGCCCACCGCGGGAAGGGGGACTGCCCAGTGCGGGCCAACGCCCCTCCCCGGGCGGATATGTCGAACCGCACATATCGGTGGTCCGACAATGTCTCCACCATCTCTACCCGCCAGTTGACGACGCGGGCGGCTAGCGCGGGGGTGGCAAACGACACGTCCACCACCGACCCACCCTGTTGCCGCACACACGTGTGGACCGCCCCCCTGTTGAGGAGGGACACGCCGCATGAGGCCGCCCAAAACTCCACGGCGCGCCCCCGGACGTTGCAGCTGGCGGCCGGATTGCCCCAGGCCACCGACTTGGCGTTGAGGTCGCCCAGCACCACGGCCTGTCGCGGTGCCGCCCTCCCTACGACTGCAGTGAGGACTTCGAGGAAATCCTCAAAGTCCGAGAGAGGGCGGTTTGGGGAGAAATAGACCCCCACCACCGCTATGTCTCCCCACGCGGCGGCCACGTATCCCGGTCCCCTCTCTAAGAGCGAGAGGGAAGGGGAGTCCGTGGAGGGCCGCGACAACAGTGCCACGAGGCCGTCCCGGTCGCCCAGCCAACGACCAGGGACCGAGTAAGGCTCGGCGACCACCGCCAAGTCCACCAACCACTCAGCCATGGTCTGCATCAGCAGATCCTGGGCTGCTTTGCAGTGGTTGGTGTTCGTCAAAAGGATGCGATGTTCGACTCTATCCATCAGTCGGACATCGCACCCCCCTCCACAGCCGCCGCAGGAGCGACGGCGCTAGCGGCAGTAGCAGGCCCGGTCGGCGCCTGCGCTTTGCCCCGCTTAGGGGGAGGATTGCAGTTCCTCCCCTTCATGACGTGGGCCGCCGGGCGGCCACTGGCGGCGCAGACCGCGCAGTGCGGCGTGGCGACCTTGCAGGAGGCGGCTTTGTGGCCCTCCTTGCCGCAGCGGTAGCAGGTGTCCGTCCTGTCTGTCGTGGACGGACACAGAGGCCTGGTGTGTCCGATGCCGAAGCACCGGAAACACCGCAGCGCCTGCTCCTCGAGTGCACGTACTGCACCCGAGCTGAACCCTACCTTAAGCCGTCCCTTCGCGAGAACGGCTTTGGCAGCGGCGATTGGGCACTCGAGGCGAATGGTGCCCATTCCGCCGCGGCCGGGTCTTATGTCCCGGCCTTGGACCGCCGCGACGCCACAGCCCCCTATCGCTGCGACCGCCGCTACCACCTCCTCCTTGGTGACGGAATCATCGAGATCCGTCACCTCAATGGCCGCCAACTTGACCGGCCGGGCCACCTTTGCCGAGTCCGCGATGACCTCCTGCAGCTTTGCTGCGAAGAGGTCCGCATGGGCACTGCCCTCTGCCCCCGGGAACTCGAAAATTCGAGCCCCGGCTTGAGTCCGCCGGCAGGAGACACTGCCGATCCCCATTTGGACGGGATCGGCATTTGCACGCGCCCGCACCAGGATCGACGCGTACGTCTCCCCTCGCCCCGCAGCCTCCGCGGTGAGCGTGACTACGACGGCCGCGGTTTTTGGGGGAACTAACTTCCCCTTTCCAGACGTTCTCCCTTTGCCTCTCCCCTTAGCCTTGCCGGTCATCTGTGGCTGGCTGGGAGTGGTGGGAGCGGTAGTGGCCGGGGCGGCAGGGACGACCGTCGCCGACTTCTTGCCTTTTCCCTTCCCCTTGCGGCCCACCACCGTCCACTCGTTGACCGGTGCGGTCGCAGGGAGTAAGGCATCTTCCGCCTGGGAGGAGGACGGCCCTGGCTCGCGCTGCCGTTTATCCGCCGCAAGCGGCGGCCGGAGGCGTTTCTCCGGCAGGAGCCGGTCCTCAATTCCTGCGAGGCAGGACCTTGTGAAGGCCCTCTCCTCCATCACCACCTTGCGGATGATATCCTCAAGGTTGGAGGTGGGGGCCTCTGTCGTGGGGCTCGTCCCGGCTTGTTGTGGCCGGGCCGTGGCCTCGGCCAGTTTCTTGTGCAACTGGCTGACCTCCGACTGCAAGCGATCGACCTTCGCCTGCAGTTGCTGCGTCTCCTCAGTGGCCTTACGCTTGACCAGCTCCGCGACGACACCACGCAGGCTCGCAGCCCGGCACTTGAGGGCCTTCTGGAAGGTTCCCTTCAGGTGCGAGGACTTCGTGGCGACCTCGACGATCTCCTTCTCGTCCTCCTCCGCCATAACTTCCAGCTCTGCGAGAGAGTGGTCCGCGTATACAACGCGGGGGGCGCCGTACCCGGACTTGGCCCGGGCGGCGTGCGCCCGCGTCTCGCTCGCCGCAACCCGCTCCTCCAGCTCCTGTTGGAGCTGCTCCCGCCGAGCCAGATCCAGCTGGCGTTGAGCGTCCGCGAGCCCAACGGAATGGGTGTCCGCGACCACCGTCGGCTTTTTGGCCTTCGGCTTCGCCCCACTCGAGTGCGAAGAGCTCCCGGATCCACCGCTCGGGCGTACACGCTTTCGTCGGCGCGAGTCATCTGTGTCCGACACTCGGACAAGTGAGTCGTCAGACGACTCGTCCGCCTCACCAAAGAAGCTAGCCGCAGACGGCGCGCGGCTAGCCTCTGACGCCGCAGCGTCGGAGTGGCCCTGAGAAGGGCCTTTGGGTTGGCCCTTAGAAGGGCCTTTGGGTTGGCCCTGAGAAGGGCCTTTTTGTTTTAAAAAGCGCCCGGAGGCGTCCCGCGCAGGGTCTTTCGACATGATTAAAATAATATCCGCAGATCGTAGCTCGTCAAGGCAAGAGAATAAAAGAGCTTCGAAGCACAGTGAACTTTGGCCAACCCAGTCTGCCACTCCGTTACGGTGGTCAGAACTGGGCAGTTTCCAGGGGACGCGACGTGGACGCAAACACTGTGGGGGGTCCCCCAACCTAACCTAACCTAACCTAACCTAACCTAACCTAACCTAACCTAACCTAACCTAACCTAACCTAACCTAACCTAACCTAACCTAACCTAACCTAACCTAACCTAACCTAACCTAACCTAACCTAACCTAACCTAACCTAACCTAACCTAACCTAACCTAACCTAACCTAACCTAACCTTTTTTTTTTTTTTTTTTTTTTTTTTTTTTTTTTTTTTTTTTTTTTTTTTTTTTTTTTTTTTTTTTTTTTTTTTTTTTTGCGCTGGGAAAAAATGCATTACGCATACCCTCCAATCGGAGGGGTATGTGGGACTCCCCGGTCTGACCCGGTATACCCACTAAAAATACCCAGCGGCATTCCCGCTTCGTCTGAGTGGCGGGGACTGGGAATCTTGGCACAGCCATCACTTCCAGTCCTCCGCCGACGATTGCCCTCAGGCCGGGCCCTCGCGCGGGCCCGGGAATGACTTACGAAGGTGGTGGCGGGAGCAAAGTCCCGTCGCCACCAAGAGGACGGCGCCTTCTCCGGCCTCTACGTCTGCGGAGCGGCGCCGCGAGAGGGTCGTCCTCCCGCACGCGCTCCGCCTCCTCCTTTTGCGAGATTACGTCCTCGCAAAAGGAGGCAACCGCCGTCCAGGCCTCCTCGCTCCCCAGCATGGCCTCGACCACTGCGGGAAGCGAGAGGTCCTGCCCAATAGCCGCAGTAAGACCGCGGCGCGGTTCGGACCAAGCCGGGCACACCTCGAGGGTGTGCTGTGCCGTGTCCTCCGCCGCGCCGCAGTCGTGGCACGCCGGGGTTTCCTCCCTGCCGATCCGATGCAGGTGCGATCCGAAACAGCCGTGGCCGGATAACACCTGCACCAGACGGAACGAGAGGAAACCGTGGGACCGCTCGAGCCAGCTCTGCAGAACCGGACCGAGCGCGTCCAACGTCCGGCGGCCAAAGGCGGCGGCGGCGAGGTCCTCCGTCCAGTGGAGGACGATGGCTTCCTTCGCCTCCCGCCGCACTGCCTCCCGCTCTTCGGCGGCGGGGCGCTCCCCGAGCGCCTTCCGGCGCGCCGTCCACTCATATACTCTGGCCAGCACCCAAGCCTCCAACTCCCAAGGAGGAGTGCCGGCCAGAGCGCACGCCGCCGAGAAGCCCACTGAGCGGTAGGCCCTCGCCACCCGCTGTGCAATGGCCCTTTGGGGCCTGCGGATGGCGGTCGCATTCTCCCTCCTGTGGAGGGAGTCCGCCCAGATGGGTGCCCCGTACAGGGCCATACTGCGGAGGATGCCGGCATACAGGCGCCGGCATTTCGCCTTGGGCCCCCCAAGGTTGGGGAGGAGCCACGAGAGGGCGTCCGCGGCTTTCAGGAGGCGCGTCGACAGCCCGCTGAAATGCGGGCCGAAGCGCCACCTCTCGTCCAGCACCAGGCCCAGATACTTCATCTGGGGCTGGACACCTATACGGACGCCCTCCACGACAATGTGGGCATCGGGAGGAGGGCGACGCTGCCGGGGGCCGCGGAAGAACACGGCCTCCGTCTTGTGCAGCGCCACCTCCAATCCCAGGCGGCGGATCCTCTCTGCAACCAAGGATCCGCCAGCCGAGGCCAGACAGGCCGCCTCCCCAAAGTTCCTCCCCCGGGCAGTGAGAAGAGTGTCATCCGCGTAGCAGATGACACTCGTGCCCTGGAGGAGGGCCCCCCGCAGAAGCCAGTTGAACCCGATGTTCCACAGGGGAGGGCCCAGCACCGAACCCTGCGGAACACCGGACTCTGCGCCGTACCGCCGCACAGTGGCCGTCTTATCAACGAGGAGGACCTCTCGGTCCTCCAGGTAGCTCGCCAGGAGGGCCCGCAGGTATTGGGGCACTCCGTGATACCGCAGCGCCTCCAATATCGTCGAGTGGGGGACGGAGTTGAAGGCGTTGGAGATGTCGAATGACACCGCCAACACTCCGTCCCCCGCCTCCACTGCCTCCTTCACCTGGCCCTTGAGTAGGGCCAGCGCGTCGATCGTCGAACGCCCTCGGCGGAAACCGAACTGGGCGTCCGACAGATCCGGCCCTACCCCCCGCAAATGGCTATTCAGCCGGGAGGCGACAATCCCCTCGAACATTTTACCGACCTCATCGAGCAGAACGATGGGCCGGTATGCCGAGGGGGAGTCCACCGGGCGTCCCTCCTTACGGAGGAGGCATAGCTGCCCCTCCCTCCACAGCTTCGGGAACCTCCCAGCCGTAAAGCACGCGCTGAAGAGGTCCCGAAACCTGTCCTCCATTTGAGAGGCAGCGATAGCCACCACCCGTGCGGGGACGCCGTCTGGTCCGGGGGCCGTCTTCTTCCTGCGGAGGCTGAGGACCCCCGCCTCGAACTCCGCCGCCGTCACCGGGGGGACCTCCTCCTCCGGCAGGGCCGCACCCTGCGGGGGATCCATGGGTGGTGGGGTGAAGTCGGTCCTGCGCGGAAACAGGGACCGGACCACCCCGTCCAGCAACGCTGGCTCGAGGGTCTCCGACAGGGGGGGACCACAGGGGCGGAGCTGGTTCCGCGCCGCCCTGTATGGCCTTCCGAAGGGGTCCCTATCGAGACCCTCCAGCATCTCGGCCCTCGCCGAGTCCTTGGCGGCGCCCATTGCGGACTTGAAGACCGTCGTCGCCTCCCGATAAGAGGCGTACAGACGGTCCTCTTCCGCCAGGTTTCGGGCGCTGCGCCGTCGGCTCCGCGCATAGGCCCTTCTGGCCGCCACGCAGGTGGCCCGGAGCCCTGCCAGCTCCTCCGTCCACCAATAGACGGCACGACGGGGAGGCGGACGGCGAGACCGAGGCATACTGGAGTTGCACACCTCGGTCAGGGACTCCCTCAGCCGAACCGCTGCGGCGTCCACGTCCCGGACCTCGCCAGGGGGCGACAGCCAGTCCTGGAGAAAGGCAGCCTCCTTGGCTGCCTCACGGTCCAGGCGGGTGAGAGCCCACCGCGGGAAGGGGGACTGCCCAGTGCGGGCCAACGCCCCTCCCCGGGCGGATATGTCGAACCGCACATATCGGTGGTCCGACAATGTCTCCACCATCTCAACCCGCCAGTTGACGACGCGGGCGGCTAGCGCGGGGGTGGCAAACGACACATCCACCACCGACCCACCCTGTTGCCGCACACACGTATGGACCGCCCCCCTGTTGAGGAGGGACACACCGCATGAGGCCGCCCAAAACTCGACGGCGCGCCCCCGGACGTTGCAGCCGGCGGCCGGATTGCCCCAGGCCACCGACTTGGCGTTGAGGTCGCCCAGCACCACGGCCTGTCGTGGCGCCGCCCTCCCTACGACTGCGGTGAGGACTTCGAGGAAATCCTCAAAGTCCGAGAGAGGGCGGTTTGGGGAGAAATAGACTCCCACCACCACTATGTCTCCCCACGCGGCGGCCACGTATCCCGGTCCCCTCTCTAAGAGCGAGAGGGGAGGGGAGTCCGTGGAGGGCCGCGACAACAGTGCCACGAGGCCGTCCCGGTCGCCCAGCCAACGACCAGGGACCGAGTAAGGCTCGGCGACCACCGCCAAGTCCACCAACCACTCAGCCATGATCTGCATCAGCAGATCCTGGGCTGCTTTGCAGTGGTTGGCGTTCGTCTGAAGGATGCGATGTTCGACTCTATCCATCAGTCGGACATCGCACCCCCCTCCACAGCCGCCGCAGGAGCGACGGCGCTAGCGGCAGTAGCAGGCCCGGTCGGCGCCTGCGCTTTGCCCCGCTTAGGGGGAGGATTGCAGTTCCTCCCCTTCATGACGTGGGCCGCCGGGCGGCCACTGGCGGCGCAGACCGCGCAGTGTGGCGTGGCGACCTTACAGGAGGCGGCTTTGTGGCCCTCCTTGCCGCAGCGGTAGCAGGTGTCCGTCCTGTCTGCCGTGGACGGACACAGGGGCCTGGTGTGTCCGATGCCGAAGCACCGGAAACACCGCAGCGCCTGCTCCTCGAGTGCCCGTACCGCACCCGAGCTGAACCCTACCTTTAGCCGTCCCTTCGCAAGGACGGCTTTGGCAGCGGCGATTGGGCACTCGAGGCGAATGGTGCCCATTCCCCCGCGGCCGGGTCTTATGTCCCGGCCTTGGACCGCCGCGACGCCGCAGCCCCCTATCGCTGCGACCGCCGCCACCACCTCCTCCTTGGTGACGGAATCGTCAAGATCCGTCACCTCAATGGCCGCCAACTTGACCGGCCGGGCCACCTTTGCCGAGTCTGCGATGACCTCTTTCAGCTTTGATGCGAAGAGGTCCGCATGGGCACTACCCTCCGCCCCCGGGAACTCGAAAATTCGAGCCCCGGCTTGGGTCCGTCGGCAGGAGACACTGTTGATCCCCAGTTGGGCGGGATCGGCATTAGCACGCGCCCGCACCAGGAGGGACGCGTACGTCTCCCCTCGCCCCGCAGCCTCCGCGGTGAGCGTCACTACGACGGCTGCGGTTTTTGGGGGGACTAGCTTCCCCTTTACCCTCGCTTTCCCTTTGCCCCTGGGAGCGGTGGGCGCGGTAGTGGCCGGGACGGCAGGGACGACCGTCGCCGACTTCTTTCCCTTGCCCTTCCCCTTGCCCTTGCGGCCCACTACCGTCCACTCGTTGACCGGTGTGGTCGCAGGGAGAAGGACGTCTTCCGCCTGGGAGGAGGAGGACGGCCCTGGCTCGCACTGCCGTTTATCCGCCGCAAGCGGCGGTCGGAGGCGTTTCTCCGGCCGAAGCCGGTCCTCGATACCTGCTAAGCAGGACCTTGTGAAGGCCCTCTCCTCCATCACAACCTTGCGGATGATATCCTCAAGGTTGGAGGGGGGGCCCTCTGTCACGGGGCTCGTCCCGGCTTGCTGTGGCCGGGCCGTGGCTTCGGCCAGCTTCTTGTGAAGCTGGTTGACCTCCGACTGCAGGCGATCAACTTTCGCCTGCAGTTGCCGCGTTTCATCATTGGCCTTACGCCGAACCAGCTCCGCGATGACACCGCGCAGGCTCGCAGCCCGGCACTTGAGGGCCTTCTGGAAGGTCCCCTTTAGGTGGGAGGACTTAGTGGCGACCTCGATGATCTCCTTTTCATCCTCCTCCGCCATTCCCTCCAACTCTGCGAGGGAGTGGTCCGCGTATACAACGCGGGGGGCGCCGTACCCGGACTTGGCCCGGGCGGCGTGCGCCCGCGTCTCACTCGCCGCAACCCGCTCCTCAAGCTCTTGTTGGAGCTGCTCCCGCCTAGCCAGATCTAACTGGCGTTGAGCGTCCGCGAGCCCTACGGCATGGGTGTCTGCGGCCGCCGTCGGCTTCTTTGCCTTCGGCTTCGCCCTACCCGAGGCCGAGGAGCCCCCGGACCCACCACTCGTGCGGACCCGCTTCCGCGAACGAGAGTCGTCCGTGTCCGATGGTCGGACAATTGAGTCGTCCGAAGACTCGTCCGCCTCTCCGAAGAAGCTAGCCGCAGACGGCGCGCGGCTAGCCTCTGACGCAGCAGCGTCGGAGTGGCCCTGAGAAGGGCCTTTAGGTTGGCCCTTAGAAGGGCCTTTGGGTTGGCCCTGAGAAGGGCCTTTTTGTTTTAAAAAGCGCCCGGAGGCGTCACGCGCAGGGTCTTTCGACATTTTAAAATAAAATCAAATCCGCAGATCGCAGCTCGACAAGGCAAGATAATAAGAGCTTCGAAGCACAGTGTACTTTGGCCAACCCAGTCTGCCACTCCGTTACGGTGGTCAGAACTGGGCAGTTACCAGGGGACGCGACGTGGACGCAAACACTGTGGGGGGTCCCCCAACCTAACCTAACCTAACCTAACCTAACCTAACCTAACCTTTTTTTTTTTTTTTTTTTTTTTTTTTTTTTTTTTTTTTGCGCTGGGAAAAAATGCATTACGCATACCCTCCAATCGGAGGGGTATGTGGGACTCCCCGGTCTGACCCGGTATACCCACTAAAAATACCCAGCGGCATTCCCGCTTCGTCTGAGTGGCGGGGACTGGGAATCTTGGCACAGCCATCACTTCCAGTCCTCCGCCGACGATTGCCCTCAGGCCGGGCCCTCTCGCGGGCCCGGGAATGACTTACGAAGGTGGTGGCGGGAGCAAAGTCCCGTCGCCACCAAGAGGACGGCGCCTTCTGCGGCCTCTTCGTCTGCGGAGCGGCGCTGCGAGAGGATCGTCCTCGCGCACGCGCTCCGCCTCCTCCTTTTGCGAGATTACGTCCTCGCAAAAGGAGGCAACCGCAGACCAGGACTCTTCGCTTTCCAGCATGGCCTCGACCACTGCGGGAAGCGAGAGGTCCCGTCCAACAACGGCAGTCAGATCACGGCGCAGTTCGGACCAAGCCGGGCACACCTCAAGGGTGTGCTGTGCCGTGTCCTCCGCCGCGCCGCAGTCGTGGCACGCCGGGGTTTCCTCCCTGCCGATCCGATGCAGGTGCGATCCGAAACAGCCGTGGCCGGATAACACCTGCACCAGACGGAACGATAGGAAACCGTGGGAACGCTCGAGCCAGCTCTGCAGAACCGGACCGAGCGCGTCCAACGTCCGGCGGCCAAAGGCGGCGGCGGCGAGGTCCTCCGTCCAGTGGAGGACGATGGCGTCCTTCGCCTCCCGCCGCACGGCCTCCCGCTCTTCGGCGGCGGGGCGCTCCCCGAGCGCCTTCCGGCGCGCCGTCCACTCATAGACTCTGGCCAGCACCCAAGCCTCCAACTCCCAAGGAGGGGTACTGGCCAGAGCGCACGCCGCCGAGAAGCCCACTGAGCGGTAGGCCCTCGCCACCCGCTGTGCAATGGCCCTTTGAGGCCTGCGGATGGCGGTCGCATTCTCCCTCCTGTGGAGGGAGTCCGCCCAGATGGGTGCCCCGTATAGGGCCATGCTGCGGAGGATGCCGGCATACAAGCGCCGGCATTTCGCCTTGGGCCCCCCAAGGTTGGGGAGGAGCCACGAGAGGGCGTCCGCGGCTTTCAGGAGGCGCGTCGACAGCCCGCTGAAATGCGGGCCGAAGCGCCACCTCTCGTCCAGCACCAGGCCCAGATACTTCATCTGGGGCTGGACACCAACCTAACCTAACCTAACCTAACCTAACCTAACCTTTTTTTTTTTTTTTTTTTTTTTTTTTTTTTTTTTTTTGCGCTGGGAAAAAATGCATTACGCATACCCTCCAATCGGAGGGGTATGTGGGACTCCCCGGTCTGACCCGGTATACCCACTAAAAATACCCAGCGGCATTCCCGCTTCGTCTGAGTGGCGGGGACTGGGAATCTTGGCACAGCCATCACTTCCAGTCCTCCGCCGACGATTGCCCTCAGGCCGGGCCCTCACGCGGGCCCGGGAATGACTTACGAAGGTGGTGGCGGGAGCAAAGTCCCGTCGCCACCAAGAGGAGGGAGAGGACGGCGCCTTCTCCGGCCTCTACGTCTGCGGAGCGGCGCTGCGAGAGGATCGTCCTCCCGCACGCGCTCCGCCTCCTCCTTTTGCGAGATTACGTCCTCGCAAAAGGAGGCAACCGCAGACCAGGACTCTTCGCTCCCAAGCATGGCCTCAACCACAGCGGGAAGCGAGAGGTCCCGTCCAACCACGGCAGTCAGATCACGGCGCAGTTCGGACCAAGCCGGGCACACCTCGAGGGTGTGCTGCGCCGTGTCCTCCGCTGCGCCGCAGTCGTGGCACGCCGGGGTCTCCTCCCTGCCGATCCGATGCAGGTGCGATCCGAAACAGCCGTGGCCGGATAACACCTGCACCAAACCTAACCTAACCTAACCTAACCTAACCTAACCTAACCTAACCTTTTTTTTTTTTTTTTTTTTTTTTTTTTTTTTTGCGCTGGGAAAAAATGCATTACGCATACCCTCCAATCGGAGGGGTATGTGGGACTCCCCGGTCTGACCCGGTATACCCACTAAAAATACCCAGCGGCATTCCCGCTTCGTCTGAGTGGCGGGGACTGGGAATCTTGGCGCAGCCATCACTTCCAGTCCTCCGCCGACGATTGCCCTCAGGCCGGGCCCTCGCGCGGGCCCGGGAATGACTTACGAAGGTGGTGGCGGGAGCAAAGTCCCGTCGCCACCAAGAGGACGGTGCCTTCTGCGGCCTCTTCGTCTGCGGAGCGGCGCCGCGAGAGGATCGTCCTCCCGCACGCGCTCCGCCTCCTCCTTTTGCGAGATGACGTCCTCGCAAAAGGAGGCAACCGCCGTCCAGGCCTCCTCGCTCCCCAGCATGGCCTCGACCACTGCGGGAAGCGAGAGGTCCTGCCCAATAACCGCAGTTAGACCGCGGCGCGGTTCGGACCAAGCCGGGCACACCTCGAGGGTGTGCTGCGCCGTGTCCTCCGCCGCGCCGCAGTCGTGGCACGCCGGGGTTTCCTCCCTACCGATCCGATGCAGGTGCGATCCGAAACAGCCGTGGCCGGATAACACCTGCACCAGACGGAACGAGAGGAAACCGTGGGAACGCTCGAGCCAGCTCTGCAGAACCGGACCGAGCGCGTCCAACGTCCGGCGGCCAAAGGCGGCGGCGGCGAGGTCCTCCGTCCAATGGAGGACGATGGCGTCCTTCGCCTCCCGCCGCACTGCCTCCCGCTCTTCGGCGGCGGGGCGCTCCCCGAGCGCCTTCCGGCGCGCCGTCCACTCATATACTCTGGCCAGCACCCAAGCCTCCAACTCCCAAGGAGGAGTGCCGGCCAGAGCGCACGCCGCCGAAAAGCCCACCGAACGGTAGGCCCTCGCCACCCGCTGTGCAATGGCCCTTTGGGGCCTGCGGATGGCGGTCGCATTCTCCCTCCTGTGGAGGGAGTCCGCCCAGATGGGTGCCCCGTACAGGGCCATGCTGCGGAGGATGCCGGCATACAGGCGCCGGCATTTCGCCTTGGGCCCCCCAAGGTTGGGGAGGAGCCACGAGAGGGCGTCCGCGGCTTTTAAGAGGCGCGTCGACAGCCCGCTGAAGTGCGGGCCGAAGCGCCACCTCTCGTCCAGCACCAGGCCCAGATACTTCATCTGGGGCTGGACTCCTATACGGACGCCCTCCACGACTATGTGGGCATCGGGAGGAGGGCGACGCTGCCGGGGGCCGCGAAAGAACACGGCCTCCGTCTTGTGCAGCGCCACCTCCAATCCCAGGCGGCGGATCCTCTCTGCAACCAAGGATCCGCCAGCCGAGGCCAGACAGGCCGCCTCCCCAAAGTTCCTCCCCCGGGCAGTGAGAAGAGTGTCATCCGCGTAGCAGATGACACTCGTGCCCTGGAGGAGGGCCCCCCGCAGAAGCCAGTTGAACCCGATGTTCCACAGGGGAGGGCCCAGCACCGAACCCTGCGGAACACCGGACTCTGCGCCGTACCGCCGCACCGTGGCCGTCTTGTCTACGAGGAGGACCTCTCGGTCCTCCAAGTAACTGGCCAGGAGGTCCCGCAAGTATTGGGGCACTCCGTGATACCGGAGCGCCTCCAATATCGTCGAATGGGGGACGGAGTTGAAGGCGTTGGAGATGTCGAATGACACCGCCAACACTCCGTCCCCCGCCTCCACTGCCTCCTTCACCTGGCCCTTGAGTAGGGCCAGTGCGTCGATGGTCGAACGCCCTCGGCGGAAACCGAACTGGGCGTCCGACAGGTCCGGCCCTAACCCCCGCAAGTGGCTATCAAGCCGTGAGGCGACGATCCCCTCAAACATTTTGCCGACCTCATCGAGCAGGACGATGGGCCGGTATGCTGAGGGGGAGTCCACCGGGCGTCCCTCCTTACGGAGGAGGCATAGCTGCCCCTCCCTCCACAGTTTCGGGAACCTCCCAGCCGCAAAGCACGCGCTGAAGAGGTCCCGAAATCTGTCCTCCATTTGGGAGGCGGCGATAGCCACCACCCGTGCGGGGACGCCGTCTGGTCCGGGGGCCGTCTTCTTCCTGCGGAGGCTGAGGACCCCCGCCTCGAACTCCGCCGCCGTCACCGGGGGGACCTCCTCCTCCGGCAGGGCCGCCCCTTGCGGGGGATCCATGGGTGGTGGGGTGAAGTCGGTCCTGCGCGGAAACAGGGACCGGACCACCCCATCCAGCAGCGCTGGCTCGAGGGTCTCCGACAGGGGGGGACCATAGGGGCGGAGCTGGTTCCGCGCCGCCCTGTATGGCCTCCCGAAGGGGTCCCTATCGAGACCCTCCAGCATCTCGGCCCTCGCCGAGTCCTTGGCGGCGCCCATTGCGGACTTGAAGACCGTCGTCGCCTCCCGATAAGAGGCGTATAGACGGTCCTCTTCCGCCAGGTTTCGGGCGCTGCGCCGTCGGCTCCGCGCGTAGGCCCTTCTGGACGCCACGCAGGTGGCCCGGAGCCCCGCCAGCTCCTCCGTCCACCAATAGACGGCACGACGGGGAGGCGGACGGCGAGACCGGGGCATGCTGGAGTTGCACACCTCGGTCAGGGACTCCCTCAGCCGAACCGCTGCGGCGTCCACGTCCCGGACCTCACCAGGGGGCGACAGCCAGTCCTGGAGGAAGGCCGCCTCCCTGGCTGCCTCCCGGTCCAGGCGGGTGAGAGCCCACCGCGGGAAGGGGGACTGCCCAGTGCGGGCCAACGCCCCTCCCCGGGCGGGTATGTCGAACCGCACATATCGGTGGTCCGACAATGTCTCCACCATCTCTACCCGCCAGTTGACGACGCGGGCGGCTAGCGCGGGGGTGGCAAACGACACGTCCACCACCGACCCACCCTGTTGCCGCACACACGTGTGGACCGCCCCCCTGTTGAGGAGGGACACACCGCATGAGGCCGCCCAAAACTCCACGGCGCGCCCCCGGACGTTGCAGCTGGCGGCCGGATTGCCCCAGGCCACCGACTTGGCGTTGAGGTCGCCCAGCACCACGGCCTGTCGTGGCGCCGCCCTCCCTACGACTGCGGTGAGGACTTCGAGGAAATCCTCAAAGTCCGAGAGAGGGCGGTTTGGGGAGAAATAGACTCCCACCACCACTATGTCTCCCCACGCGGCGGCCACGTATCCCGGTCCCCTCTCTAAGAGCGAGAGGGGAGGGGAGTCCGTGGAGGGCCGCGACAACAGTGCCACGAGGCCGTCCCGGTCGCCCAGCCAACGACCAGGGACCGAGTAAGGCTCGGCGACCACCGCCAAGTCCACCAACCACTCAGCCATGATCTGCATCAGCAGATCCTGGGCTGCTTTGCAGTGGTTGGCGTTCGTCTGAAGGATGCGATGTTCGACTCTATCCATCAGTCGGACATCGCACCCCCCTCCACAGCCGCCGCAGGAGCGACGGCGCTAGCGGCAGTAGCAGGCCCGGTAGGCGCCTGCGCTTTGCCCCGCTTAGGGGGAGGATTGCAGTTCCTCCCCTTCATGACGTGGGCCGCCGGGCGGCCACTGGCGGCGCAGACCGCGCAGTGCGGCGTGGCGACCTTGCAGGAGGCGGCTTTGTGGCCCTCCTTGCCGCAGCGGTAGCAGGTGTCCGTCCTGTCTGCCGTGGACGGACACAGGGGCCTGGTGTGTCCGATGCCGAAGCACCGGAAACACCGCAGCGCCTGCTCCTCGAGTGCACGTACTGCACCCGAGCTGAACCCTACCTTAAGCCGTCCCTTCGCGAGAACGGCTTTGGCAGCGGCGATCGGGCACTCGAGGCGAATGGTGCCCATACCGCCGCGGCCGGGTCTTATGTCCCGGCCTTGGACCGCCGCGACGCCACAGCCCCCTATCGCTGCGACCGCCGCTACCACCTCCTCCTTGGTGACGGAATCATCGAGATCCGTCACCTGAATGGCCGCCAACTTGACCGGCCGAGCCACCTTGGCCGAATCCGCGATGACCTCTTGCAGCTTGGCTGCGAAGAGGTCCGCATGGGCACTCCCTTCTGCCCCCGGGAACTCGAAGATTCGAGCCCCGGCTTGGGTCCGTCGGCAGGAAACACTGCCGATCCCCATTTGGACGGGATCGGCATTTGCACGCGCCCGCACAAGGATAGACGCGTACGTCTCCCCCCGCCCCGCGGCCTCCGCGGTGAGCGTCACTACGACGGCCGCGGTTTTAGGGGGGACTAACGTCGCCTTTCCTTTTCCCCTCCCCTTTCCCTTGCCGGTCACCTGCGACCGGCTGGGAGCGGTGGGAGCGGTAGTGGCCGGGACGGCGGGAGCGACTGTCGCCGACTTCCCGCCCTTGCCCTTCCCCTTGCCTTTGCCCTTGCCCACTACCGTCCACGCGTTGACCGGTGTGGTCGCAGGCAGAAGGGTATCTTCCACCTGGGAGGACGAGGACGGCCCTGGCTCGCGCTGCCGTTTATCCGCCGCAAGCGGTGGTCGGAGGCGTTTCTCCGGCAGGAGCCGGTCCTCAATCCCTGCGAGGCAGGACCTTGTGAAGGCCCTCTCCTCCATCACCACCTTGCGGATGATATCCTCAAGGTTGGAGGTGGGGCCTTCTGTCGTGGAGCTCGTCCCAGCTTGTTGTGGCCGGGCCGTAGCTTCGGCCAGCTTCTTCTGAAGCTGGCTGACCTCCGACTGCAGGCGATCAACCTTCGCCTGCAGTTGCTGCGTCTCGTCGGTGGCCTTTCGCCGAACCAACTCCGCGACAACACCACGCAGGCTCGCAGCCCGGCACTTGAGGGCCTTCTGAAAGGTCCCCTTCAGGTGGGAGGACTTAGTGGCGACCTCAACGATCTCCTTTTCGTCCTCCTCCGCCATTCCCTCCAACTCTGCAAGGGAGTGGTCCGCGTATACAACGCGGGGGGCGCCGTACCCGGACTTAGCCCGGGCGGCGTGCGCCCGCGTCTCGCTCGCCGCAACCCGCTCCTCCAGCTCTTGCTGGAGCTGCTCCCGTCGGGCCAGGTCCAACTGGCGTTGAGCGTCCGCGAGCCCAACAGAATGGGTGTCCGCGACCACCGTCGGCTTCTTCGCCTTCGGCTTCGCCCCACTTGAGTGCGATGAGCTCCCGGACCCACCGCGCACACGCTTTCGTCGGCGCGAGTCGTCTGTGTCCGACACTCGGACAAGCGAATCGTCAGACGACTCGTCCGCCTCACCAAAGAAGCTAGCCGCAGACGGCGCGCGGCTAGCCTCTGACGCCGCAGCGTCGGAGTGGCCCTGAGAAGGGCCTTTGGGTTGGCCCTGAGAAGGGCCTTTGGGTTGGCCCTGAGAAGGGCCTTTTTGTTTTAAAAAGCGCCCGGAGGCGTCACGCGCAGGGTCTTTCGACATTTTAAAATAAAATCAAATCCGCAGATCGCAGCTCGACAAGGCAAGATAATAAGAGCTTCGAAGCACAGTGTACTTTGGCCAACCCAGTCTGCCACTCCGTTACGGTGGTCAGAACTGGGCAGTTACCAGGGGACGCGACGTGGACGCAAACACTGTGGGGGGTCCCCCAACCTAACCTAACCTAACCTAACCTAACCTAACCTAACCTAACCTTTTTTTTTTTTTTTTTTTTTTTTTTTTTTTTAACGTGTGGAAATCCTCATGGACTTCCTCCGCCTGGGGAAGGCGGAGGGGCATGTCAGACTCGACTGACTAAAACCACACGGTGTCCTCTACTGCCTTTAGCCGGGGGTGCGGGCCCACTTGCGCATTCACCGCTCCCCGGCAGGCCTTGACCCGACTACATCGCCGGGTCCCTCTCCTCGGTGCGGCCGTTCATCAACGGCCGCACCTCTCTTCGAGTGGCGACGAAGGACACGTCGCCGCCAACTCGGGCCTGTATCTGGTCGGGCGGCTGACTGCCCCAAGTCAGCCGCCCGCAGGCTACCTCTCATGGAGGACGCAGATCGGTTTGCGCCCTTCGGCGCCCGGTGCGTCTGCTACGGGAGCTAAGAGGGATGGAAATGCGCTCCCTTTCCCTCTCCGCCGTCTCCTTCGCGAGCATAACTTCCTCGCAGAAGGCGACGGCCCCTTCCCACGCACTCTCGCTTCCGACCATGGTCTCGACGACAGTCGGAAGCGAGAGATCGCTCCCGCCGATCGCCGCGATCAGATCACGGCGCTGCGACGCCCACGCTGAGCATTCCTCTAGCGTGTGCTGCGCCGTGTCTTCCGGGCAACCGTCGCAGTGGTGGCACACGGGCGTCTGCTCCCGACCTATGCGACGCAGATACTTTCCGAAGCAACCGTGTCCGGAAAGTATCTGCGTCAGTCGGAAGGTGAGAGCGCCGTGCCTCCTGCCGATCCACGCCTCCATGACGGGCCTTACCGCCGCAATAGCGGCGTGCCCCGCACTGGGTTGCGCAAGTCGCGCCTTCCACTCCCCCGCTAGAGATCGGCGGAGCTCAGACCGCCGCGTCTCCACTACGCTAGGCGGCGGCCTTTCGCCCCGCTCCTGGGCCTCCCCGCGCCACCGATACATTGACGCGAGGAGTTTAGCCTCCAGATCCCAGGGCGGTGATCCGGCCAACAGGCAGGCCGCTTCGTGGGAGATCGTGCAGTACCCCCTGATCACTCTGACGGCCATCGCTCGCTGCGGCCTTCGCAGCATTGCGACGTTGCGGGCCGACAGGGTGTCTGCCCACACGGGTGCTCCATATAGGGCCATAGACCGCACGATCCCCAAGTAGAGCCTCCGGCAGGATGACTCAGGGCCCCCCAAGTTAGGCAGTAGCCGCGTCAACGCCGCCGCTGCGCTCATCAGCTTAGGGGCCAGTTGCCGGAAGTGCGGCCCGAAGTCCCATCGGCTATCGAGGACGAGTCCTAAGTACTTCATCGTCGACTCGACGCCGATGTGGACGCCTCCCACCACTATGTTGGACTCCGAGGGTGGTGCGCGCCGGGCCCCGTGGAAACACAGAGCCTCGGATTTGTTGAGCGCCACCTCGAGGCCCAACCGCCGGATCCTAGCAACGACTTGCGCAACCCCCGCAGTCGCCAGTAGCGACGCGTCGCGGTACGTCTTCCCCCGCGCCGTCACCAACGTGTCGTCGGCGTAACAGACTACGCCGACGCCATGGAGGAGCGCACCGCGCAACACCCAGTCGTATCCGATGTTCCACAGGAGCGGCCCCAAGACCGACCCCTGTGGAACACCGCACGACGTTTCTCGCCGACCCCATCCTTCCTGACCCGGGTAGACGACTGACCTGCCAGCCAAGTAGGCCCCGACAGTGTGGCGGAGGTAGGTCGGCACCCCGTGGTAGCGGAGCGCCTCCCTGATGCAACTCCAGGGCAAGGTGTTGAAGGCGTTGGCGATGTCGAGCGACACCGCCAAGACGACCTCACCCCGTGCGACTGCTTCCTCCGCCAAGGCCCTTACGCGCATGATCGCGTCCACTGTAGAGCGCCCTTGACGGAAACCAAACTGGTTGTCCGCCAGATCCGGCCCCACGCCAGAGAGATGCTGGACGAGGCGGTTTGCGATGACTCGTTCGAAGAGCTTGCCCACCTCGTCCAACAGCACAATGGGGCGGTAAGCGGACGGGGAGTCCGCAGGGCGCCCCGGCTTTCGCAGCAGTACCAGCTTCCCCGTCTTCCACAGGCGTGGAAACTGGCCCCGCTGCAAACATGCGCTCAAGAGCCCTCGCAGTCGAGGCCCGAGAGCCTTCGAGGCCAAGACCCATGCACGGCCGGGTATGCCGTCGGGCCCTGGGGCGGTATTCTTGGCTTGAAGCCTCAAAACCGCCGCTCTCAACTCTGCCCGGGTCACTTCGGGCACATCGTCGTCGTCGCCGTCGTCGTCCTCGTTGGGCACCTCGGGGGACGGAACCATGGGTGGCGGGGTATGCTCTGCCCTAGAGGGGAACAGAGCGCCGAGTACACTGTTCAGTAGCTCGGGCCGGAGGCTCTGGGACAGCGGGGGGGCCCATGGACGGAGTTTGCCCCGTACCATTAAATATGGGCGCCCCCATGGATCTCGGTCCAGAGTTTGCAGCTGCTCCTCTCGAGCCAGGACTTTTGCCCGCTTGATGGCAAGCTGTAGTGCCTTCCTCGCCGCCCTGTACCCCTCATACAGTTCCGCCTCTTCGGCCTCGTCTGCCGCATCCCTGACGCGGCTACGCCTCCTGCGGAGCCTGGCGTACCGGCGCCGAGCGGCAACACACGCAGCGCGCAGCCGCTCGATGTCTTGCGACCACCAGTACACTTGGCGCCTAGCCGGTCGGGACAGAACCCTAGGCATAGCAGCGTCACAGACATGCGACATGGCTTTCCGGAACCACTCAGCCTCGCTGTCGATATCGTCAGGCCTATCCGGTGCTGACACCCAGGCCTGGACTATCGAGGCTTCGACGAGTAGGTCCCGGTCTAGTTGCCGAAGCGCCCAACGCGGACCGACCCCGCCGGGGCCCGCTTGAACCGGGGTGGCAGAAGTCTGGGCAGAGACATCGAATCGGATGTACCGATGATCTGACAGAGTCTCCGCCTCCTCTACCACCCGCCAATCCTGGACACGGCGCGCTAGTGCGGGGCTAGCGAACGTCAAGTCCACTATGGAACCGCCCCGCTGGCGCACGCACGTGTCCACGGAACCCCTATTTAGGAGCTGGAGGCCGGCCTCAATTGCCCACTCTTCCAGCACCTCTCCCCGCGCGTCTGTTGTCGGGGAACCCCAAGCCGTGGATTTGGCATTGAAGTCCCCAAGAACCAGCACGGGGCGAGGACGACTACGACCGACGACGACGCCCAACTCTACCACAAATCTCACGAACTCGGCGAGAGGTCTGTTCGGGGAGAAGTAAACCCCCACGACCACCATCTCCCCGAACAGTGCCGCCACGTGGCCCTGCCCAACGGCGAAAGCCTCCATCATCGGGGACCCATTTCCGGCTCTGGAGATCAGTGTCACCGAGCCGTTCGTGTCACTCGCCCAGTCAGCTCGCCCGGGCGGGACGAAGTACGGCTCGGCGACAACCGCGACACCTATCGACCACTGCGCCATGCTCTGGAGTAATAAATCCTGAGCCCGGGCGCAGTGGTTGATGTTCGCTTGGAGGAATCGCAGAGATGGGGCCATTACTGGGTGTCCATAGTCTGCGATTCCTCACTTTGTGACTGAGCCGGGACTACCGAAGTCTGGGCCCTCCCCTTCCTTTTGCCGTTGGGTGCGACGCATGGCTTTCGGCCCACCCGATGCCCTGCAGGCTTACCCAGCGCTGCACAAGCTAAGCAGTGGGGCGGGGCCGTGCAAGAGGCGACCATATGTCCGGGCTGACCGCATCCAAAGCACCGGTCGCGGTAATTTGTGTCGGAGACGCACTGCGTTCCGACATGGCCGTCCGTCAAGCACCGGAAGCACGTCGTACCTCTTGCAGGCAACAGTTTTACCTGTGCCGACACCCACCCCACGAGCAGCCGGCGCCCGTCCGCCAGCCTCTGCGCCGCCGCCACAGGACAGCTCAGAACTATTGAGCTCATGCCTCGAAAGCCCGGGCGGATTTTGCCGGGCTTAATTTGACTGGGCGGGCACTCTCCCGCCCTCGCCACAGCAGCCACGACCTCCTCGACTGAGACAGAGTCGTCCAAGCCTGCGATTCGCAGGTCGGCGCACTTCGTAGGCCTTGACACCCGGAGCTCGCCTTCCTCGAACTGCGCCCTTATTTGCTCGGCCAAGGCGTCTGCCTTCGGGCCGCTCGTGGCGCCGGACACCTCTAGAAGGCAAGCACCGGTAGCAGTCCGCTTGCAGCGGAGGCCCGCTATGCCGAGGTCGCCGAGGCTTATTGAAGCCTTGGCCTTCGTCAGGACCGCAGCATAGGTCATGCCCCTTTCCTCCGCTCCAGGCTGCAAAGTGAGTACTACAGCCGTGGAGCGGGGGGCGCGGACCTTGGCCACCTTCTCGGCCTCCCTTTGTTTTGCCGCCTTCTTGGCCTTCTTCCTCGCCGCTTTCTTCGCCTTTTTCTTGGCTCCGACAGTCTCCCACTGGCTCTGCTGGGAAGCTGTCGGTGCTTCGGTTCTGGGAGCCTTGGGAGCTGAGGACGCTGACTCGGCATTAGGGACAGCTGCGGCTGCAGCCTTCGCCCTCTTGCCAGCCCCTTTGCCTTTTCGTCCGGCTACGCTAGGCTCTTTGGCAGCGGGTTCTGCCACCTCAGTTGGCCGAGTCGAGGTCGGCGCTGCAGCTTTGGCTGCGAAAGTAGCGGCCGCAGCCACCGCCCGCTTTGAAGGCCCGTCTGTGGCCAGGGGAGGGCGCAGCATTTGCCGCTCGAGGACGTCGAAGCGGGCTCGGTAGCTCTCGAGCTCGCTCCTGAGGAGCCGCACCACTTCCGACTCCTCCGGCTGCCTCACGTCCTCCTTTTTGCGCTCGGTCTGCAGCGCAGCGAGCTCCGCTCGGAACGCCTCGTGCTCTCTGCGGAGCCCGGCCAGCTGGGCCGACAGACGGGCGTTCTGCGCCTGTAATCGCGCGGTCTCCTCGGAAGAGGTGCGGGTCAGCAGCACCTCTGCGGTCTCCGAGATGGAGGCCGCCGCATCTTTTAGGGCTTTTTGGAAGGTGCCCTTCAAACCTTTTGACGATTTGGCGACCCTTTTAATGGCCGCCACGGCGTCCTGCATCCTGCTGGCCAGTTCTCCGGCCAGCAGGTCCTCCGTCTCCCTCTCCGAGACCGCAGAGACTGCAGAGGCGGAGGAAGTCTCGGACAATCGCGTGATACGTCCGGACAATTTGCGGGCCAGCTCGGCCACCTCCCTTTCGTCCGCCTCTGCCCTCTCCTGTTTGGCGGCGGCCTTTTTCGCCTCCGCCAGTTCGCGCCGTGCCTTGGACAGGCCAATGAATTGGCCTGTCGACGCTGGGCGTCCTCTTCCTCTTTTGGAGGACGAGGAGGCGAGTGCTTTCCTAGCAGTCGCTCCCTCGTCCGTCATGTCGTCGCTGGAGTCGTTGTCGTCTCCGGATCCTTCAGCCACTACTGGTGGGGCCCGTCGCTTGCGCCAAAATTTGACTGAAGCGGCGGGCACCTCCTCCGCCAATGTGGAGGCGGTGTCCGAGGTGGACATCTCGTCCACATTAGAGGGCAGCCTCTGGAGAACCACCACTGGTTCTCGAGAGCACCCCGGAGCACTCCTTGCTCCCGTCTCCTCCTTCTCCTTCTCCTCTCTTCCCTCCTTCTCAACATCGTTTGGTTTAAAAATTTCGGTATCCATATAGTACCCACGAGAATGGGGGAAATACAGAGTCCACCTGGGCAGAGACCCCTGTACCCAGGTAAGCCTTAAGCATTTATTACTCGCCAGGGGGTCGGCCGGTACCCTGGCGAGGGTAGCACTAGCGACTGATTGTTCATAAGAACACCCGTCAGCCATACATCTCCTCGCGGTGCTCCGCCGCTTGAGATTCGGGGTGACTTTTTATAGAGGTTTTCTACCTCGTGGCCCGGGCGGTTAAGCCGAGGCCCTCGGTCCCGATCAGGATCGGGATTACGAGATTTATGACGGCGACAAGGAAGGGCACAGGCCCTCCCGGTCTGCCCGGAGGCAGTGCAAGTGCACACCGGGCCCGTCCATGCTCCTCCACTGTGCCCTCTGCAAGACAGAGGAACACGCGGAACAACGCCCCCACCAGTCCAAATGGGACCCCTCCAGTGTCAGACTATTCGCCACGACAGTGAATTTCCCCGCTAAACAAGATGAAGAAATCTTCTTCCAGTTTCTCGGAGAACGTCACTGCCGCGCCCAGGATGCACCGTCCTGCCAGCTGCCGTTCCCTCTCGACGTATCAAAAGGGACAAGCAACCGACAGGCACACGAGGAGGTTTTCTGACCTAGCACCCCGTCTGACCTAGCACCCCAACCTAACCTAACCTAACCTAACCTAACCTAACCTTTTTTTTTTTTTTTTTTTTTTTTTTGCGCTGGGAAAAAATGCATTACGCATACCCTCCAATCGGAGGGGTATGTGGGACTCCCCGGTCTGACCCGGTATACCCACTAAAAATACCCAGCGGCATTCCCGCTTCGTCTGAGTGGCGGGGACTGGGAATCTTGGCACAGCCATCACTTCCAGTCCTCCGCCGACGATTGCCCTCAGGCCGGGCCCTCACGCGGGCCCGGGAATGACTTACGAAGGTGGTGGCGGGAGCAAAGTCCCGTCGCCACCAAGAGGACGGCGCCTTCTGCGGCCTCTTCGTCTGCGGAGCGGCGCCGCGAGAGGATCGTCCTCGCGCACGCGCTCCGCCTCCTCCTTTTGCGAGATTACGTCCTCGCAAAAGGAGGCAACCGCCGTCCAGGCCTCCTCGCTCCCCAGCATGGCCTCGACCACAGCGGGAAGCGAGAGGTCCTGCCCAACAACCGCAGACAGACCGCGGCGCAGTTCGGACCAAGCCGGGCACACCTCCAGGGTATGCTGCGCCGTGTCCTCCGCTGCGCCGCAGTCGTGGCACGCCGGGGTTTCCTCCCTACCGATCCGATGCAGGTGCGATCCGAAACAGCCGTGGCCGGATAACACCTGCACCAGACGGAACGAGAGGAAACCGTGGGACCGCTCGAGCCAGCTCTGCAAAACCGGACCGAGCGCGTCCAACGTCCGGCGGCCAAAGGCGGCGGCGGCGAGGTCCTCCGTCCAGTGGAGGACGATGGCGTCCTTCGCCTCCCGCCGCACTGCCTCCCGCTCTTCGGCGGCGGGGCGCTCCCCGAGCGCCTTCCGGCGCGCCGTCCACTCATATACTCTGGCCAGCACCCAAGCCTCCAACTCCCAAGGAGGAGTGCCGGCCAGAGCGCACGCCGCCGAGAAGCCCACTGAGCGGTAGGCCCTCGCCACCCGCTGTGCAATGGCCCTTTGGGGCCTGCGGATGGCGGTCGCATTCTCCCTCCTGTGGAGGGAGTCCGCCCAGATGGGTGCCCCGTACAGGGCCATACTGCGGAGGATGCCGGCATACAGGCGCCGGCATTTCGCCTTGGGCCCCCCAAGGTTGGGGAGGAGCCACGAGAGGGCGTCCGCGGCTTTCAGGAGGCGCGTCGACAGCCCGCTGAAATGCGGGCCGAAGCGCCACCTCTCGTCCAGCACCAGGCCCAGATACTTCATCTGGGGCTGGACACCTATACGGACGCCCTCCACGACAATGTGGGCATCGGGAGGAGGGCGACGCTGCCGGGGGCCGCGGAAGAACACGGCCTCCGTCTTGTGCAGCGCCACCTCCAATCCCAGGCGGCGGATCCTCTCTGCAACCAAGGATCCGCCAGCCGAGGCCAGACAGGCCGCCTCCCCAAAGTTCCTCCCCCGGGCAGTGAGAAGAGTGTCATCCGCGTAGCAGATGACACTCGTGCCCTGGAGGAGGGCCCCCCGCAGAAGCCAGTTGAACCCGATGTTCCACAGGGGAGGGCCCAGCACCGAACCCTGCGGAACACCGGACTCTGCGCCGTACCGCCGCACAGTGGCCGTCTTATCAACGAGGAGGACCTCTCGGTCCTCCAAGTAACTGGCCAGGAGGTCCCGCAAGTATTGGGGCACTCCGTGATACCGGAGCGCCTCCAATATCGTTGAATGGGGGACGGAGTTGAAGGCGTTGGAGATGTCGAATGACACCGCCAACACTCCGTCCCCCGCCTCCACTGCCTCCTTCACCTGGCCCTTGAGTAGGGCCAGTGCGTCGATGGTCGAACGCCCTCGGCGGAAACCGAACTGGGCGTCCGACAGGTCCGGCCCTAACCCCCGCAAGTGGCTATCAAGCCGTGAGGCGACGATCCCCTCAAACATTTTGCCGACCTCATCGAGCAGGACGATGGGCCGGTATGCTGAGGGGGAGTCCACCGGGCGTCCCTCCTTACGGAGGAGGCATAGCTGCCCCTCCCTCCACAGTTTCGGGAACCTCCCAGCCGCAAAGCACGCGCTGAAGAGGTCCCGAAATCTGTCCTCCATTTGGGAGGCGGCGATAGCCACCACCCGTGCGGGGACGCCGTCTGGTCCGGGGGCCGTCTTCTTCCTGCGGAGGCTGAGGACCCCCGCCTCGAACTCCGCCGCCGTCACCGGGGGGACCCCCTCCTCCGGCAGGGCCGCCCCTTGCGGGGGATCCATGGGTGGTGGGGTGAAGTCGGTCCTGCGTGGAAACAGGGACCGGACCACCCCATCCAGCAGCACTGGCTCGAGGGTCTCCGACAGGGGGGGACCACAGGGGCGGAGCTGGTTCCGCGCCGCCCTGTATGGCCTTCCGAAGGGGTCCCTATCGAGACCCTCCAGCATCTCGGCCCTTGCCGAGTCCTTGGCGGCGCCCATTGCGGACTTGAAGACCGTCGTCGCCTCCCGATAAGAGGCGTACAGACGGTCCTCTTCCGCCAGGTTTCGGGCGCTGCGCCGTCGGCTCCGCGCATAGGCCCTTCTGGCCGCCACGCAGGTGGCCCGGAGCCCCGCCAGCTCCTCCGTCCACCAATAGACGGCACGACGGGGAGGCGGACGGCGGGACCGAGGCATACTGGAGTTGCACACCTCGGTCAGGGACTCCCTCAGCCGAACCGCTGCGGCGTCCACGTCCCGGACCTCGCCAGGGGGCGACAGCCAGTCCTGGAGGAAGGCCGCCTCCTTGGCTGCCTCCCGGTCCAGGCGGGTGAGAGCCCACCGCGGGAAGGGGGACTGCCCAGTGCGGGCCAACGCCCCTCCCCGGGCGGATATGTCGAACCGCACATATCGGTGGTCCGACAATGTCTCCACCATCTCTACCCGCCAGTTGACGACGCGGGCGGCTAGCGCGGGGGTGGCAAACGACACGTCCACCACCGACCCACCCTGTTGCCGCACACACGTGTGGACCGCCCCCCTGTTGAGGAGGGACACGCCGCATGAGGCCGCCCAAAACTCCACGGCGCGCCCCCGGACGTTGCAGCTGGCGGCCGGATTGCCCCAGGCCACCGACTTGGCGTTGAGGTCGCCCAGCACCACGGCCTGTCGCGGTGCCGCCCTCCCTACGACTGCAGTGAGGACTTCGAGGAAATCCTCAAAGTCCGAGAGAGGGCGGTTTGGGGAGAAATAGACCCCCACCACCGCTATGTCTCCCCACGCGGCGGCCACGTATCCCGGTCCCCTCTCTAAGAGCGAGAGGGAAGGGGAGTCCGTGGAGGGCCGCGACAACAGTGCCACGAGGCCGTCCCGGTCGCCCAGCCAACGACCAGGGACCGAGTAAGGCTCGGCGACCACCGCCAAGTCCACCAACCACTCAGCCATGGTCTGCATCAGCAGATCCTGGGCTGCTTTGCAGTGGTTGGTGTTCGTCAAAAGGATGCGATGTTCGACTCTATCCATCAGTCGGACATCGCACCCCCCTCCACAGCCGCCGCAGGAGCGACGGCGCTAGCGGCAGTAGCAGGCCCGGTCGGCGCCTGCGCTTTGCCCCGCTTAGGGGGAGGATTGCAGTTCCTCCCCTTCATGACGTGGGCCGCCGGGCGGCCACTGGCGGCGCAGACCGCGCAGTGCGGCGTGGCGACCTTGCAGGAGGCGGCTTTGTGGCCCTCCTTGCCGCAGCGGTAGCAGGTGTCCGTCCTGTCTGTCGTGGACGGACACAGAGGCCTGGTGTGTCCGATGCCGAAGCACCGGAAACACCGCAGCGCCTGCTCCTCGAGTGCACGTACTGCACCCGAGCTGAACCCTACCTTAAGCCGTCCCTTCGCGAGAACGGCTTTGGCAGCGGCGATTGGGCACTCGAGGCGAATGGTGCCCATACCGCCGCGGCCGGGTCTTATGTCCCGGCCTTGGACCGCCGCGACGCCACAGCCCCCTATCGCTGCGACCGCCGCTACCACCTCCTCCTTGGTGACGGAATCATCGAGATCCGTCACCTCAATGGCCGCCAACTTGACCGGCCGGGCCACCTTTGCCGAGTCCGCGATGACCTCCTGCAGCTTTGCTGCGAAGAGGTCCGCATGGGCACTGCCCTCTGCCCCCGGGAACTCGAAAATTCGAGCCCCGGCTTGAGTCCGCCGGCAGGAGACACTGCCGATCCCCATTTGGACGGGATCGGCATTTGCACGCGCCCGCACCAGGATCGACGCGTACGTCTCCCCTCGCCCCGCAGCCTCCGCGGTGAGCGTGACTACGACGGCCGCGGTTTTTGGGGGAACTAACTTCCCCTTTCCAGACGTTCTCCCTTTGCCTCTCCCCTTAGCCTTGCCGGTCATCTGTGGCTGGCTGGGAGTGGTGGGAGCGGTAGTGGCCGGGGCGGCAGGGACGACCGTCGCCGACTTCTTGCCTTTTCCCTTCCCCTTGCGGCCCACCACCGTCCACTCGTTGACCGGTGCGGTCGCAGGGAGTAAGGCATCTTCCGCCTGGGAGGAGGACGGCCCTGGCTCGCGCTGCCGTTTATCCGCCGCAAGCGGCGGCCGGAGGCGTTTCTCCGGCAGGAGCCGGTCCTCAATTCCTGCGAGGCAGGACCTTGTGAAGGCCCTCTCCTCCATCACCACCTTGCGGATGATATCCTCAAGGTTGGAGGTGGGGGCCTCTGTCGTGGGGCTCGTCCCGGCTTGTTGTGGCCGGGCCGTGGCCTCGGCCAGTTTCTTGTGCAACTGGCTGACCTCCGACTGCAAGCGATCGACCTTCGCCTGCAGTTGCTGCGTCTCCTCAGTGGCCTTACGCTTGACCAGCTCCGCGACGACACCACGCAGGCTCGCAGCCCGGCACTTGAGGGCCTTCTGGAAGGTTCCCTTCAGGTGCGAGGACTTCGTGGCGACCTCGACGATCTCCTTCTCGTCCTCCTCCGCCATAACTTCCAGCTCTGCGAGAGAGTGGTCCGCGTATACAACGCGGGGGGCGCCGTACCCGGACTTGGCCCGGGCGGCGTGCGCCCGCGTCTCGCTCGCCGCAACCCGCTCCTCCAGCTCCTGTTGGAGCTGCTCCCGCCGAGCCAGATCCAGCTGGCGTTGAGCGTCCGCGAGCCCAACGGAATGGGTGTCCGCGACCACCGTCGGCTTTTTGGCCTTCGGCTTCGCCCCACTCGAGTGCGAAGAGCTCCCGGATCCACCGCTCGGGCGTACACGCTTTCGTCGGCGCGAGTCATCTGTGTCCGACACTCGGACAAGTGAGTCGTCAGACGACTCGTCCGCCTCACCAAAGAAGCTAGCCGCAGACGGCGCGCGGCTAGCCTCTGACGCCGCAGCGTCGGAGTGGCCCTGAGAAGGGCCTTTGGGTTGGCCCTTAGAAGGGCCTTTGGGTTGGCCCTGAGAAGGGCCTTTTTGTTTTAAAAAGCGCCCGGAGGCGTCCCGCGCAGGGTCTTTCGACATGATTAAAATAATATCCGCAGATCGTAGCTCGTCAAGGCAAGAGAATAAAAGAGCTTCGAAGCACAGTGAACTTTGGCCAACCCAGTCTGCCACTCCGTTACGGTGGTCAGAACTGGGCAGTTTCCAGGGGACGCGACGTGGACGCAAACACTGTGGGGGGTCCCCCAACCTAACCTAACCTAACCTTTTTTTTTTTTTTTTTTTTTTTTTTTTTTTTTTTTTTTTTTTGCGCTGGGAAAAAATGCATTACGCATACCCTCCAATCGGAGGGGTATGTGGGACTCCCCGGTCTGACCCGGTATACCCACTAAAAATACCCAGCGGCATTCCCGCTTCGTCTGAGTGGCGGGGACTGGGAATCTTGGCACAGCCATCACTTCCAGTCCTCCGCCGACGATTGCCCTCAGGCCGGGCCCTCACGCGGGCCCGGGAATGACTTACGAAGGTGGTGGCGGGAGCAAAGTCCCGTCGCCACCAAGAGGACGGCGCCTTCTCCGGCCTCTACGTCTGCGGAGCGGCGCCGCGAGAGGATCGTCCTCCCGCACGCGCTCCGCCTCCTCCTTTTGCGAGATGACGTCTTCGCAAAAGGAGGCAACCGCTGTCCAGGCCTCCTCGCTCCCCAGCATGGCCTCGACCACTGCGGGAAGCGAGAGGTCCTGCCCAATAACCGCAGTTAGACCGCGGCGCGGTTCGGACCAAGCCGGGCACACCTCGAGGGTGTGCTGCGCCGTGTCCTCCGCCGCGCCGCAGTCGTGGCACGCCGGGGTTTCCTCCCTACCGATCCGATGCAGGTGCGATCCGAAACAGCCGTGGCCGGACAACACCTGCACCAGACGGAACGAGAGGAAACCGTGGGAACGCTCGAGCCAGCTCTGCAGAACCGGACCGAGCGCGTCCAACGTCCGGCGGCCAAAGGCGGCGGCGGCGAGGTCCTCCGTCCAATGGAGGACGATGGCGTCCTTCGCCTCCCGCCGCACCGCCTCCCGCTCTTCGGCGGCGGGGCGCTCCCCGAGCGCCTTCCGGCGCGCCGTCCACTCATATACTCTGGCCAGCACCCAAGCCTCCAACTCCCAAGGAGGAGTGCCGGCCAGAGCGCACGCCGCCGAAAAGCCCACCGAACGGTAGGCCCTCGCCACCCGCTGTGCAATGGCCCTTTGGGGCCTGCGGATGGCGGTCGCATTCTCCCTCCTGTGGAGGGAGTCCGCCCAGATGGGTGCCCCGTACAGGGCCATGCTGCGGAGGATGCCGGCATACAGGCGCCGGCATTTCGCCTTGGGCCCCCCAAGGTTGGGGAGGAGCCACGAGAGGGCGTCCGCGGCTTTTAAGAGGCGCGTCGACAGCCCGCTGAAGTGCGGGCCGAAGCGCCACCTCTCGTCCAACACCAGGCCCAGATACTTCATCTGGGGCTGGACTCCTATACGAACGCCCTCCACGACTATGTGGGCATCGGGAGGAGGGCGACGCTGCCGGGGGCCGCGAAAGAACACGGCCTCCGTCTTGTGCAGCGCCACCTCCAATCCCAGGCGGCGGATCCTCTCTGCAACCAAGGATCCGCCAGCCGAGGCCAGACAGGCCGCCTCCCCAAAGTTCCTCCCCCGGGCAGTGAGAAGAGTGTCATCCGCGTAGCAGATGACACTCGTGCCCTGGAGGAGGGCCCCCCGCAGAAGCCAGTTGAACCCGATGTTCCACAGGGGAGGGCCCAGCACCGAACCCTGCGGAACACCGGACTCTGCGCCGTACCGCCGCACCGTGGCCGTCTTGTCTACGAGGAGGACCTCTCGGTCCTCCAAGTAACTGGCCAGGAGGTCCCGCAAGTATTGGGGCACTCCGTGATACCGGAGCGCCTCCAATATCGTTGAATGGGGGACGGAGTTGAAGGCGTTGGAGATGTCGAATGACACCGCCAACACTCCGTCCCCCGCCTCCACTGCCTCCTTCACCTGGCCCTTGAGTAGGGCCAGTGCGTCGATGGTCGAACGCCCTCGGCGGAAACCGAACTGGGCGTCCGACAGGTCCGGCCCTAACCCCCGCAAGTGGCTATCAAGCCGTGAGGCGACGATCCCCTCAAACATTTTGCCGACCTCATCGAGCAGGACGATGGGCCGGTATGCTGAGGGGGAGTCCACCGGGCGTCCCTCCTTACGGAGGAGGCATAGCTGCCCCTCCCTCCACAGTTTCGGGAACCTCCCAGCCGCAAAGCACGCGCTGAAGAGGTCCCGAAATCTGTCCTCCATTTGGGAGGCGGCGATAGCCACCACCCGTGCGGGGACGCCGTCTGGTCCGGGGGCCGTCTTCTTCCTGCGGAGGCTGAGGACCCCCGCCTCGAACTCCGCCGCCGTCACCGGGGGGACCCCCTCCTCCGGCAGGGCCGCCCCTTGCGGGGGATCCATGGGTGGTGGGGTGAAGTCGGTCCTGCGTGGAAACAGGGACCGGACCACCCCATCCAGCAGCACTGGCTCGAGGGTCTCCGACAGGGGGGGACCACAGGGGCGGAGCTGGTTCCGCGCCGCCCTGTATGGCCTTCCGAAGGGGTCCCTATCGAGACCCTCCAGCATCTCGGCCCTTGCCGAGTCCTTGGCGGCGCCCATTGCGGACTTGAAGACCGTCGTCGCCTCCCGATAAGAGGCGTACAGACGGTCCTCTTCCGCCAGGTTTCGGGCGCTGCGCCGTCGGCTCCGCGCATAGGCCCTTCTGGCCGCCACGCAGGTGGCCCGGAGCCCCGCCATTTCCTCCGTCCACCAATAGACGGCACGACGGGGAGGCGGACGGCGGGACCGAGGCATACTGGAGTTGCACACCTCGGTCAGGGACTCCCTCAGCCGAACCGCTGCGGCGTCCACGTCCCGGACCTCGCCAGGGGGCGACAGCCAGTCCTGGAGGAAGGCCGCCTCCTTGGCTGCCTCCCGGTCCAGGCGGGTGAGAGCCCACCGCGGGAAGGGGGACTGCCCAGTGCGGGCCAACGCCCCTCCCCGGGCGGATATGTCGAACCGCACATATCGGTGGTCCGACAATGTCTCCACCATCTCTACCCGCCAGTTGACGACGCGGGCGGCTAGCGCGGGGGTGGCAAACGACACGTCCACCACCGACCCACCCTGTTGCCGCACACACGTGTGGACCGCCCCCCTGTTGAGGAGGGACACGCCGCATGAGGCCGCCCAAAACTCCACGGCGCGCCCCCGGACGTTGCAGCTGGCGGCCGGATTGCCCCAGGCCACCGACTTGGCGTTGAGGTCGCCCAGCACCACGGCCTGTCGCGGTGCCGCCCTCCCTACGACTGCAGTGAGGACTTCGAGGAAATCCTCAAAGTCCGAGAGAGGGCGGTTTGGGGAGAAATAGACCCCCACCACCGCTATGTCTCCCCACGCGGCGGCCACGTATCCCGGTCCCCTCTCTAAGAGCGAGAGGGAAGGGGAGTCCGTGGAGGGCCGCGACAACAGTGCCACGAGGCCGTCCCGGTCGCCCAGCCAACGACCAGGGACCGAGTAAGGCTCGGCGACCACCGCCAAGTCCACCAACCACTCAGCCATGGTCTGCATCAGCAGATCCTGGGCTGCTTTGCAGTGGTTGGTGTTCGTCAAAAGGATGCGATGTTCGACTCTATCCATCAGTCGGACATCGCACCCCCCTCCACAGCCGCCGCAGGAGCGACGGCGCTAGCGGCAGTAGCAGGCCCGGTCGGCGCCTGCGCTTTGCCCCGCTTAGGGGGAGGATTGCAGTTCCTCCCCTTCATGACGTGGGCCGCCGGGCGGCCACTGGCGGCGCAGACCGCGCAGTGCGGCGTGGCGACCTTGCAGGAGGCGGCTTTGTGGCCCTCCTTGCCGCAGCGGTAGCAGGTGTCCGTCCTGTCTGTCGTGGACGGACACAGAGGCCTGGTGTGTCCGATGCCGAAGCACCGGAAACACCGCAGCGCCTGCTCCTCGAGTGCACGTACTGCACCCGAGCTGAACCCTACCTTAAGCCGTCCCTTCGCGAGAACGGCTTTGGCAGCGGCGATTGGGCACTCGAGGCGAATGGTGCCCATACCGCCGCGGCCGGGTCTTATGTCCCGGCCTTGGACCGCCGCGACGCCACAGCCCCCTATCGCTGCGACCGCCGCTACCACCTCCTCCTTGGTGACGGAATCATCGAGATCCGTCACCTCAATGGCCGCCAACTTGACCGGCCGGGCCACCTTTGCCGAGTCCGCGATGACCTCCTGCAGCTTTGCTGCGAAGAGGTCCGCATGGGCACTGCCCTCTGCCCCCGGGAACTCGAAAATTCGAGCCCCGGCTTGAGTCCGCCGGCAGGAGACACTGCCGATCCCCATTTGGACGGGATCGGCATTTGCACGCGCCCGCACCAGGATCGACGCGTACGTCTCCCCTCGCCCCGCAGCCTCCGCGGTGAGCGTGACTACGACGGCCGCGGTTTTTGGGGGAACTAACTTCCCCTTTCCAGACGTTCTCCCTTTGCCTCTCCCCTTAGCCTTGCCGGTCATCTGTGGCTGGCTGGGAGTGGTGGGAGCGGTAGTGGCCGGGGCGGCAGGGACGACCGTCGCCGACTTCTTGCCTTTTCCCTTCCCCTTGCGGCCCACCACCGTCCACTCGTTGACCGGTGCGGTCGCAGGGAGTAAGGCATCTTCCGCCTGGGAGGAGGACGGCCCTGGCTCGCGCTGCCGTTTATCCGCCGCAAGCGGCGGCCGGAGGCGTTTCTCCGGCAGGAGCCGGTCCTCAATTCCTGCGAGGCAGGACCTTGTGAAGGCCCTCTCCTCCATCACCACCTTGCGGATGATATCCTCAAGGTTGGAGGTGGGGGCCTCTGTCGTGGGGCTCGTCCCGGCTTGTTGTGGCCGGGCCGTGGCCTCGGCCAGTTTCTTGTGCAACTGGCTGACCTCCGACTGCAAGCGATCGACCTTCGCCTGCAGTTGCTGCGTCTCCTCAGTGGCCTTACGCTTGACCAGCTCCGCGACGACACCACGCAGGCTCGCAGCCCGGCACTTGAGGGCCTTCTGGAAGGTTCCCTTCAGGTGCGAGGACTTCGTGGCGACCTCGACGATCTCCTTCTCGTCCTCCTCCGCCATAACTTCCAGCTCTGCGAGAGAGTGGTCCGCGTATACAACGCGGGGGGCGCCGTACCCGGACTTGGCCCGGGCGGCGTGCGCCCGCGTCTCGCTCGCCGCAACCCGCTCCTCCAGCTCCTGTTGGAGCTGCTCCCGCCGAGCCAGATCCAGCTGGCGTTGAGCGTCCGCGAGCCCAACGGAATGGGTGTCCGCGACCACCGTCGGCTTTTTGGCCTTCGGCTTCGCCCCACTCGAGTGCGAAGAGCTCCCGGAACCACCGCGCACACGCTTTCGTCGGCGCGAGTCATCTGTGTCCGACACTCGTACAAGTGAGTCGTCAGACGACTCGTCCGCCTCACCAAAGAAGCTAGCCGCAGACGGCGCGCGGCTAGCCTCTGACGCCGCAGCGTCGGAGTGGCCCTGAGAAGGGCCTTTGGGTTGGCCCTGAGAAGGGCCTTTGGGTTGGCCCTTAGAAGGGCCTTTTTGTTTTAAAAATCGCCCGGAGGCGTCACGCATTGGGTCTTTCGACATATTAAAAACAGCAGGTCGTAGCTCGACAAGGCAATAGAATAAAAAGAGCTTCGAAGCACAGTGTACTTTGGCCAACCCAGTCTGCCACTCCGTTACGGTGGTCAGAACTGGGCAGTTACCAGGGGACGCGACGTGGACGCAAACACTGTGGGGGGTCCCCCAACCTAACCTAACCTAACCTAACCTAACCTAACCTTTTTTTTTTTTTTTTTTTTTTTTTTTTTTTTTGCGCTGGGAAAAAATGCATTACGCATACCCTCCAATCGGAGGGGTATGTGGGACTCCCCGGTCTGACCCGGTATACCCACTAAAAATACCCAGCGGCATTCCCGCTTCGTCTGAGTGGCGGGGACTGGGAATCTTGGCGCAGCCATCACTTCCAGTCCTCCGCCGACGATTGCCCTCAGGCCGGGCCCTCGCGCGGGCCCGGGAATGACTTACGAAGGTGGTGGCGGGAGCAAAGTCCCGTCGCCACCAAGAGGACGGTGCCTTCTGCGGCCTCTTCGTCTGCGGAGCGGCGCCGCGAGAGGATCGTCCTCCCGCACGCGCTCCGCCTCCTCCTTTTGCGAGATGACGTCCTCGCAAAAGGAGGCAACCGCCGTCCAGGCCTCCTCGCTCCCCAGCATGGCCTCGACCACTGCGGGAAGCGAGAGGTCCTGCCCAATAACCGCAGTTAGACCGCGGCGCGGTTCGGACCAAGCCGGGCACACCTCGAGGGTGTGCTGCGCCGTGTCCTCCGCCGCGCCGCAGTCGTGGCACGCCGGGGTTTCCTCCCTACCGATCCGATGCAGGTGCGATCCGAAACAGCCGTGGCCGGATAACACCTGCACCAGACGAAACGAGAGGAAACCGTGGGAACGCTCGAGCCAGCTCTGCAGAACCGGACCGAGCGCGTCCAACGTCCGGCGGCCAAAGGCGGCGGCGGCGAGGTCCTCCGTCCAATGGAGGACGATGGCGTCCTTCGCCTCCCGCCGCACTGCCTCCCGCTCTTCGGCGGCGGGGCGCTCCCCGAGCGCCTTCCGGCGCGCCGTCCACTCATATACTCTGGCCAGCACCCAAGCCTCCAACTCCCAAGGAGGAGTGCCGGCCAGAGCGCACGCCGCCGAAAAGCCCACCGAACGGTAGGCCCTCGCCACCCGCTGTGCAATGGCCCTTTGGGGCCTGCGGATGGCGGTCGCATTCTCCCTCCTGTGGAGGGAGTCCGCCCAGATGGGTGCCCCGTACAGGGCCATGCTGCGGAGGATGCCGGCATACAGGCGCCGGCATTTCGCCTTGGGCCCCCCAAGGTTGGGGAGGAGCCACGAGAGGGCGTCCGCGGCTTTTAAGAGGCGCGTCGACAGCCCGCTGAAGTGCGGGCCGAAGCGCCACCTCTCGTCCAGCACCAGGCCCAGATACTTCATCTGGGGCTGGACTCCTATACGGACGCCCTCCACGACTATGTGGGCATCGGGAGGAGGGCGACGCTGCCGGGGGCCGCGAAAGAACACGGCCTCCGTCTTGTGCAGCGCCACCTCCAATCCCAGGCGGCGGATCCTCTCTGCAACCAAGGATCCGCCAGCCGAGGCCAGACAGGCCGCCTCCCCAAAGTTCCTCCCCCGGGCAGTGAGAAGAGTGTCATCCGCGTAGCAGATGACACTCGTGCCCTGGAGGAGGGCCCCCCGCAGAAGCCAGTTGAACCCGATGTTCCACAGGGGAGGGCCCAGCACCGAACCCTGCGGAACACCGGACTCTGCGCCGTACCGCCGCACCGTGGCCGTCTTGTCTACGAGGAGGACCTCTCGGTCCTCCAAGTAACTGGCCAGGAGGTCCCGCAAGTATTGGGGCACTCCGTGATACCGGAGCGCCTCCAATATCGTCGAATGGGGGACGGAGTTGAAGGCGTTGGAGATGTCGAATGACACCGCCAACACTCCGTCCCCCGCCTCCACTGCCTCCTTCACCTGGCCCTTGAGTAGGGCCAGTGCGTCGATGGTCGAACGCCCTCGGCGGAAACCGAACTGGGCGTCCGACAGGTCCGGCCCTAACCCCCGCAAGTGGCTATCAAGCCGTGAGGCGACGATCCCCTCAAACATTTTGCCGACCTCATCGAGCAGGACGATGGGCCGGTATGCTGAGGGGGAGTCCACCGGGCGTCCCTCCTTACGGAGGAGGCATAGCTGCCCCTCCCTCCACAGTTTCGGGAACCTCCCAGCCGCAAAGCACGCGCTGAAGAGGTCCCGAAATCTGTCCTCCATTTGGGAGGCGGCGATAGCCACCACCCGTGCGGGGACGCCGTCTGGTCCGGGGGCCGTCTTCTTCCTGCGGAGGCTGAGGACCCCCGCCTCGAACTCCGCCGCCGTCACCGGGGGGACCTCCTCCTCCGGCAGGGCCGCCCCTTGCGGGGGATCCATGGGTGGTGGGGTGAAGTCGGTCCTGCGCGGAAACAGGGACCGGACCACCCCATCCAGCAGCGCTGGCTCGAGGGTCTCCGACAGGGGGGGACCATAGGGGCGGAGCTGGTTCCGCGCCGCCCTGTATGGCCTCCCGAAGGGGTCCCTATCGAGACCCTCCAGCATCTCGGCCCTCGCCGAGTCCTTGGCGGCGCCCATTGCGGACTTGAAGACCGTCGTCGCCTCCCGATAAGAGGCGTATAGACGGTCCTCTTCCGCCAGGTTTCGGGCGCTGCGCCGTCGGCTCCGCGCGTAGGCCCTTCTGGACGCCACGCAGGTGGCCCGGAGCCCCGCCAGCTCCTCCGTCCACCAATAGACGGCACGACGGGGAGGCGGACGGCGAGACCGGGGCATGCTGGAGTTGCACACCTCGGTCAGGGACTCCCTCAGCCGAACCGCTGCGGCGTCCACGTCCCGGACCTCACCAGGGGGCGACAGCCAGTCCTGGAGGAAGGCCGCCTCCCTGGCTGCCTCCCGGTCCAGGCGGGTGAGAGCCCACCGCGGGAAGGGGGACTGCCCAGTGCGGGCCAACGCCCCTCCCCGGGCGGGTATGTCGAACCGCACATATCGGTGGTCCGACAATGTCTCCACCATCTCTACCCGCCAGTTGACGACGCGGGCGGCTAGCGCGGGGGTGGCAAACGACACGTCCACCACCGACCCACCCTGTTGCCGCACACACGTGTGGACCGCCCCCCTGTTGAGGAGGGACACACCGCATGAGGCCGCCCAAAACTCCACGGCGCGCCCCCGGACGTTGCAGCTGGCGGCCGGATTGCCCCAGGCCACCGACTTGGCGTTGAGGTCGCCCAGCACCACGGCCTGTCGTGGCGCCGCCCTCCCTACGACTGCGGTGAGGACTTCGAGGAAATCCTCAAAGTCCGAGAGAGGGCGGTTTGGGGAGAAATAGACTCCCACCACCACTATGTCTCCCCACGCGGCGGCCACGTATCCCGGTCCCCTCTCTAAGAGCGAGAGGGGAGGGGAGTCCGTGGAGGGCCGCGACAACAGTGCCACGAGGCCGTCCCGGTCGCCCAGCCAACGACCAGGGACCGAGTAAGGCTCGGCGACCACCGCCAAGTCCACCAACCACTCAGCCATGATCTGCATCAGCAGATCCTGGGCTGCTTTGCAGTGGTTGGCGTTCGTCTGAAGGATGCGATGTTCGACTCTATCCATCAGTCGGACATCGCACCCCCCTCCACAGCCGCCGCAGGAGCGACGGCGCTAGCGGCAGTAGCAGGCCCGGTAGGCGCCTGCGCTTTGCCCCGCTTAGGGGGAGGATTGCAGTTCCTCCCCTTCATGACGTGGGCCGCCGGGCGGCCACTGGCGGCGCAGACCGCGCAGTGCGGCGTGGCGACCTTGCAGGAGGCGGCTTTGTGGCCCTCCTTGCCGCAGCGGTAGCAGGTGTCCGTCCTGTCTGCCGTGGACGGACACAGGGGCCTGGTGTGTCCGATGCCGAAGCACCGGAAACACCGCAGCGCCTGCTCCTCGAGTGCACGTACTGCACCCGAGCTGAACCCTACCTTAAGCCGTCCCTTCGCGAGAACGGCTTTGGCAGCGGCGATCGGGCACTCGAGGCGAATGGTGCCCATACCGCCGCGGCCGGGTCTTATGTCCCGGCCTTGGACCGCCGCGACGCCACAGCCCCCTATCGCTGCGACCGCCGCTACCACCTCCTCCTTGGTGACGGAATCATCGAGATCCGTCACCTGAATGGCCGCCAACTTGACCGGCCGAGCCACCTTGGCCGAATCCGCGATGACCTCTTGCAGCTTGGCTGCGAAGAGGTCCGCATGGGCACTCCCTTCTGCCCCCGGGAACTCGAAGATTCGAGCCCCGGCTTGGGTCCGTCGGCAGGAAACACTGCCGATCCCCATTTGGACGGGATCGGCATTTGCACGCGCCCGCACAAGGATAGACGCGTACGTCTCCCCCCGCCCCGCGGCCTCCGCGGTGAGCGTCACTACGACGGCCGCGGTTTTAGGGGGGACTAACGTCGCCTTTCCTTTTCCCCTCCCCTTTCCCTTGCCGGTCACCTGCGACCGGCTGGGAGCGGTGGGAGCGGTAGTGGCCGGGACGGCGGGAGCGACTGTCGCCGACTTCCCGCCCTTGCCCTTCCCCTTGCCTTTGCCCTTGCCCACTACCGTCCACGCGTTGACCGGTGTGGTCGCAGGCAGAAGGGTATCTTCCACCTGGGAGGACGAGGACGGCCCTGGCTCGCGCTGCCGTTTATCCGCCGCAAGCGGTGGTCGGAGGCGTTTCTCCGGCAGGAGCCGGTCCTCAATCCCTGCGAGGCAGGACCTTGTGAAGGCCCTCTCCTCCATCACCACCTTGCGGATGATATCCTCAAGGTTGGAGGTGGGGCCTTCTGTCGTGGAGCTCGTCCCAGCTTGTTGTGGCCGGGCCGTAGCTTCGGCCAGCTTCTTCTGAAGCTGGCTGACCTCCGACTGCAGGCGATCAACCTTCGCCTGCAGTTGCTGCGTCTCGTCGGTGGCCTTTCGCCGAACCAACTCCGCGACAACACCACGCAGGCTCGCAGCCCGGCACTTGAGGGCCTTCTGAAAGGTCCCCTTCAGGTGGGAGGACTTAGTGGCGACCTCAACGATCTCCTTTTCGTCCTCCTCCGCCATTCCCTCCAACTCTGCAAGGGAGTGGTCCGCGTATACAACGCGGGGGGCGCCGTACCCGGACTTAGCCCGGGCGGCGTGCGCCCGCGTCTCGCTCGCCGCAACCCGCTCCTCCAGCTCTTGCTGGAGCTGCTCCCGTCGGGCCAGGTCCAACTGGCGTTGAGCGTCCGCGAGCCCAACAGAATGGGTGTCCGCGACCACCGTCGGCTTCTTCGCCTTCGGCTTCGCCCCACTTGAGTGCGATGAGCTCCCGGACCCACCGCGCACACGCTTTCGTCGGCGCGAGTCGTCTGTGTCCGACACTCGGACAAGCGAATCGTCAGACGACTCGTCCGCCTCACCAAAGAAGCTAGCCGCAGACGGCGCGCGGCTAGCCTCTGACGCCGCAGCGTCGGAGTGGCCCTGAGAAGGGCCTTTGGGTTGGCCCTGAGAAGGGCCTTTGGGTTGGCCCTGAGAAGGGCCTTTGGGTTGGCCCTTAGAAGGGCCTTTTTGTTTTAAAAAGCGCCCGGAGGCGTCACGCGCAAGGTCTTTCGACATGATAAAATCCGCAGGTCAACCTAACCTAACCTAACCTTTTTTTTTTTTTTTTTTTTTTTTTTTTTTTTTTTTTTTTTTTTTTGCGCTGGGAAAAAATGCATTACGCATACCCTCCAATCGGAGGGGTATGTGGGACTCCCCGGTCTGACCCGGTATACCCACTAAAAATACCCAGCGGCATTCCCGCTTCGTCTGAGTGGCGGGGACTGGGAATCTTGGCACAGCCATCACTTCCAGTCCTCCGCCGACGATTGCCCTCAGGCCGGGCCCTCACGCGGGCCCGGGAATGACTTACGAAGGTGGTGGCGGGAGCAAAGTCCCGTCGCCACCAAGAGGACGGCGCCTTCTGCGGCCTCTTCGTCTGCGGAGCGGCGCCGCGAGAGGATCGTCCTCGCGCACGCGCTCCGCCTCCTCCTTTTGCGAGATTACGTCCTCGCAAAAGGAGGCAACCGCCGTCCAGGCCTCCTCGCTCCCCAGCATGGCCTCGACCACAGCGGGAAGCGAGAGGTCCTGCCCAACAACCGCAGACAGACCGCGGCGCAGTTCGGACCAAGCCGGGCACACCTCCAGGGTATGCTGCGCCGTGTCCTCCGCTGCGCCGCAGTCGTGGCACGCCGGGGTTTCCTCCCTACCGATCCGATGCAGGTGCGATCCGAAACAGCCGTGGCCGGATAACACCTGCACCAGACGGAACGAGAGGAAACCGTGGGACCGCTCGAGCCAGCTCTGCAAAACCGGACCGAGCGCGTCCAACGTCCGGCGGCCAAAGGCGGCGGCGGCGAGGTCCTCCGTCCAGTGGAGGACGATGGCGTCCTTCGCCTCCCGCCGCACTGCCTCCCGCTCTTCGGCGGCGGGGCGCTCCCCGAGCGCCTTCCGGCGCGCCGTCCACTCATATACTCTGGCCAGCACCCAAGCCTCCAACTCCCAAGGAGGAGTGCCGGCCAGAGCGCACGCCGCCGAGAAGCCCACTGAGCGGTAGGCCCTCGCCACCCGCTGTGCAATGGCCCTTTGGGGCCTGCGGATGGCGGTCGCATTCTCCCTCCTGTGGAGGGAGTCCGCCCAGATGGGTGCCCCGTACAGGGCCATACTGCGGAGGATGCCGGCATACAGGCGCCGGCATTTCGCCTTGGGCCCCCCAAGGTTGGGGAGGAGCCACGAGAGGGCGTCCGCGGCTTTCAGGAGGCGCGTCGACAGCCCGCTGAAATGCGGGCCGAAGCGCCACCTCTCGTCCAGCACCAGGCCCAGATACTTCATCTGGGGCTGGACACCTATACGGACGCCCTCCACGACAATGTGGGCATCGGGAGGAGGGCGACGCTGCCGGGGGCCGCGGAAGAACACGGCCTCCGTCTTGTGCAGCGCCACCTCCAATCCCAGGCGGCGGATCCTCTCTGCAACCAAGGATCCGCCAGCCGAGGCCAGACAGGCCGCCTCCCCAAAGTTCCTCCCCCGGGCAGTGAGAAGAGTGTCATCCGCGTAGCAGATGACACTCGTGCCCTGGAGGAGGGCCCCCCGCAGAAGCCAGTTGAACCCGATGTTCCACAGGGGAGGGCCCAGCACCGAACCCTGCGGAACACCGGACTCTGCGCCGTACCGCCGCACAGTGGCCGTCTTATCAACGAGGAGGACCTCTCGGTCCTCCAAGTAACTGGCCAGGAGGTCCCGCAAGTATTGGGGCACTCCGTGATACCGGAGCGCATCCAATATCGTTGAATGGGGGACGGAGTTGAAGGCGTTGGAGATGTCGAATGACACCGCCAACACTCCGTCCCCCGCCTCCACTGCCTCCTTCACCTGGCCCTTGAGTAGGGCCAGTGCGTCGATGGTCGAACGCCCTCGGCGGAAACCGAACTGGGCGTCCGACAGGTCCGGCCCTAACCCCCGCAAGTGGCTATCAAGCCGTGAGGCGACGATCCCCTCAAACATTTTGCCGACCTCATCGAGCAGGACGATGGGCCGGTATGCTGAGGGGGAGTCCACCGGGCGTCCCTCCTTACGGAGGAGGCATAGCTGCCCCTCCCTCCACAGTTTCGGGAACCTCCCAGCCGCAAAGCACGCGCTGAAGAGGTCCCGAAATCTGTCCTCCATTTGGGAGGCGGCGATAGCCACCACCCGTGCGGGGACGCCGTCTGGTCCGGGGGCCGTCTTCTTCCTGCGGAGGCTGAGGACCCCCGCCTCGAACTCCGCCGCCGTCACCGGGGGGACCCCCTCCTCCGGCAGGGCCGCCCCTTGCGGGGGATCCATGGGTGGTGGGGTGAAGTCGGTCCTGCGTGGAAACAGGGACCGGACCACCCCATCCAGCAGCACTGGCTCGAGGGTCTCCGACAGGGGGGGACCACAGGGGCGGAGCTGGTTCCGCGCCGCCCTGTATGGCCTTCCGAAGGGGTCCCTATCGAGACCCTCCAGCATCTCGGCCCTTGCCGAGTCCTTGGCGGCGCCCATTGCGGACTTGAAGACCGTCGTCGCCTCCCGATAAGAGGCGTACAGACGGTCCTCTTCCGCCAGGTTTCGGGCGCTGCGCCGTCGGCTCCGCGCATAGGCCCTTCTGGCCGCCACGCAGGTGGCCCGGAGCCCCGCCAGGTCCTCCGTCCACCAATAGACGGCACGACGGGGAGGCGGACGGCGGGACCGAGGCATACTGGAGTTGCACACCTCGGTCAGGGACTCCCTCAGCCGAACCGCTGCGGCGTCCACGTCCCGGACCTCGCCAGGGGGCGACAGCCAGTCCTGGAGGAAGGCCGCCTCCTTGGCTGCCTCCCGGTCCAGGCGGGTGAGAGCCCACCGCGGGAAGGGGGACTGCCCAGTGCGGGCCAACGCCCCTCCCCGGGCGGATATGTCGAACCGCACATATCGGTGGTCCGACAATGTCTCCACCATCTCTACCCGCCAGTTGACGACGCGGGCGGCTAGCGCGGGGGTGGCAAACGACACGTCCACCACCGACCCACCCTGTTGCCGCACACACGTGTGGACCGCCCCCCTGTTGAGGAGGGACACGCCGCATGAGGCCGCCCAAAACTCCACGGCGCGCCCCCGGACGTTGCAGCTAGGGGCCGGATTGCCCCAGGCCACCGACTTGGCGTTGAGGTCGCCCAGCACCACGGCCTGTCGCGGTGCCGCCCTCCCTACGACTGCAGTGAGGACTTCGAGGAAATCCTCAAAGTCCGAGAGAGGGCGGTTTGGGGAGAAATAGACCCCCACCACCGCTATGTCTCCCCACGCGGCGGCCACGTATCCCGGTCCCCTCTCTAAGAGCGAGAGGGAAGGGGAGTCCGTGGAGGGCCGCGACAACAGTGCCACGAGGCCGTCCCGGTCGCCCAGCCAACGACCAGGGACCGAGTAAGGCTCGGCGACCACCGCCAAGTCCACCAACCACTCAGCCATGGTCTGCATCAGCAGATCCTGGGCTGCTTTGCAGTGGTTGGTGTTCGTCAAAAGGATGCGATGTTCGACTCTATCCATCAGTCGGACATCGCACCCCCCTCCACAGCCGCCGCAGGAGCGACGGCGCTAGCGGCAGTAGCAGGCCCGGTCGGCGCCTGCGCTTTGCCCCGCTTAGGGGGAGGATTGCAGTTCCTCCCCTTCATGACGTGGGCCGCCGGGCGGCCACTGGCGGCGCAGACCGCGCAGTGCGGCGTGGCGACCTTGCAGGAGGCGGCTTTGTGGCCCTCCTTGCCGCAGCGGTAGCAGGTGTCCGTCCTGTCTGTCGTGGACGGACACAGAGGCCTGGTGTGTCCGATGCCGAAGCACCGGAAACACCGCAGCGCCTGCTCCTCGAGTGCACGTACTGCACCCGAGCTGAACCCTACCTTAAGCCGTCCCTTCGCGAGAACGGCTTTGGCAGCGGCGATTGGGCACTCGAGGCGAATGGTGCCCATACCGCCGCGGCCGGGTCTTATGTCCCGGCCTTGGACCGCCGCGACGCCACAGCCCCCTATCGCTGCGACCGCCGCTACCACCTCCTCCTTGGTGACGGAATCATCGAGATCCGTCACCTCAATGGCCGCCAACTTGACCGGCCGGGCCACCTTTGCCGAGTCCGCGATGACCTCCTGCAGCTTTGCTGCGAAGAGGTCCGCATGGGCACTGCCCTCTGCCCCCGGGAACTCGAAAATTCGAGCCCCGGCTTGAGTCCGCCGGCAGGAGACACTGCCGATCCCCATTTGGACGGGATCGGCATTTGCACGCGCCCGCACCAGGATCGACGCGTACGTCTCCCCTCGCCCCGCAGCCTCCGCGGTGAGCGTGACTACGACGGCCGCGGTTTTTGGGGGAACTAACTTCCCCTTTCCAGACGTTCTCCCTTTGCCTCTCCCCTTAGCCTTGCCGGTCATCTGTGGCTGGCTGGGAGTGGTGGGAGCGGTAGTGGCCGGGGCGGCAGGGACGACCGTCGCCGACTTCTTGCCTTTTCCCTTCCCCTTGCGGCCCACCACCGTCCACTCGTTGACCGGTGCGGTCGCAGGGAGTAAGGCATCTTCCGCCTGGGAGGAGGACGGCCCTGGCTCGCGCTGCCGTTTATCCGCCGCAAGCGGCGGCCGGAGGCGTTTCTCCGGCAGGAGCCGGTCCTCAATTCCTGCGAGGCAGGACCTTGTGAAGGCCCTCTCCTCCATCACCACCTTGCGGATGATATCCTCAAGGTTGGAGGTGGGGGCCTCTGTCGTGGGGCTCGTCCCGGCTTGTTGTGGCCGGGCCGTGGCCTCGGCCAGTTTCTTGTGCAACTGGCTGACCTCCGACTGCAAGCGATCGACCTTCGCCTGCAGTTGCTGCGTCTCCTCAGTGGCCTTACGCTTGACCAGCTCCGCGACGACACCACGCAGGCTCGCAGCCCGGCACTTGAGGGCCTTCTGGAAGGTTCCCTTCAGGTGCGAGGACTTCGTGGCGACCTCGACGATCTCCTTCTCGTCCTCCTCCGCCATAACTTCCAGCTCTGCGAGAGAGTGGTCCGCGTATACAACGCGGGGGGCGCCGTACCCGGACTTGGCCCGGGCGGCGTGCGCCCGCGTCTCGCTCGCCGCAACCCGCTCCTCCAGCTCCTGTTGGAGCTGCTCCCGCCGAGCCAGATCCAGCTGGCGTTGAGCGTCCGCGAGCCCAACGGAATGGGTGTCCGCGACCACCGTCGGCTTTTTGGCCTTCGGCTTCGCCCCACTCGAGTGCGAAGAGCTCCCGGATCCACCGCTCGGGCGTACACGCTTTCGTCGGCGCGAGTCATCTGTGTCCGACACTCGGACAAGTGAGTCGTCAGACGACTCGTCCGCCTCACCAAAGAAGCTAGCCGCAGACGGCGCGCGGCTAGCCTCTGACGCCGCAGCGTCGGAGTGGCCCTGAGAAGGGCCTTTGGGTTGGCCCTTAGAAGGGCCTTTGGGTTGGCCCTGAGAAGGGCCTTTTTGTTTTAAAAAGCGCCCGGAGGCGTCCCGCGCAGGGTCTTTCGACATGATTAAAATAATATCCGCAGATCGTAGCTCGTCAAGGCAAGAGAATAAAAGAGCTTCGAAGCACAGTGAACTTTGGCCAACCCAGTCTGCCACTCCGTTACGGTGGTCAGAACTGGGCAGTTTCCAGGGGACGCGACGTGGACGCAAACACTGTGGGGGGTCCCCCAACCTAACCTAACCTTTTTTTTTTTTTTTTTTTTTTTTTTTTTGCGCTGGGAAAAAAATGCATTACGCATACCCTCCAATCGGAGGGGTATGTGGGACTCCCCGGTCTGACCCGGTATACCCACTAAAAATACCCAGCGGCATTCCCGCTTCGTCTGAGTGGCGGGGACTGGGAATCTTGGCGCAGCCATCACTTCCAGTCCTCCGCCGACGATTGCCCTCAGGCCGGGCCCTCGCGCGGGCCCGGGAATGACTTACGAAGGTGGTGGCGGGAGCAAAGTCCCGTCGCCACCAAGAGGACGGTGCCTTCTGCGGCCTCTTCGTCTGCGGAGCGGCGCCGCGAGAGGATCGTCCTCCCGCACGCGCTCCGCCTCCTCCTTTTGCGAGATGACGTCCTCGCAAAAGGAGGCAACCGCCGTCCAGGCCTCCTCGCTCCCCAGCATGGCCTCGACCACTGCGGGAAGCGAGAGGTCCTGCCCAATAACCGCAGTTAGACCGCGGCGCGGTTCGGACCAAGCCGGGCACACCTCGAGGGTGTGCTGCGCCGTGTCCTCCGCCGCGCCGCAGTCGTGGCACGCCGGGGTTTCCTCCCTACCGATCCGATGCAGGTGCGATCCGAAACAGCCGTGGCCGGATAACACCTGCACCAGACGAAACGAGAGGAAACCGTGGGAACGCTCGAGCCAGCTCTGCAGAACCGGACCGAGCGCGTCCAACGTCCGGCGGCCAAAGGCGGCGGCGGCGAGGTCCTCCGTCCAATGGAGGACGATGGCGTCCTTCGCCTCCCGCCGCACTGCCTCCCGCTCTTCGGCGGCGGGGCGCTCCCCGAGCGCCTTCCGGCGCGCCGTCCACTCATATACTCTGGCCAGCACCCAAGCCTCCAACTCCCAAGGAGGAGTGCCGGCCAGAGCGCACGCCGCCGAAAAGCCCACCGAACGGTAGGCCCTCGCCACCCGCTGTGCAATGGCCCTTTGGGGCCTGCGGATGGCGGTCGCATTCTCCCTCCTGTGGAGGGAGTCCGCCCAGATGGGTGCCCCGTACAGGGCCATGCTGCGGAGGATGCCGGCATACAGGCGCCGGCATTTCGCCTTGGGCCCCCCAAGGTTGGGGAGGAGCCACGAGAGGGCGTCCGCGGCTTTTAAGAGGCGCGTCGACAGCCCGCTGAAGTGCGGGCCGAAGCGCCACCTCTCGTCCAGCACCAGGCCCAGATACTTCATCTGGGGCTGGACTCCTATACGGACGCCCTCCACGACTATGTGGGCATCGGGAGGAGGGCGACGCTGCCGGGGGCCGCGAAAGAACACGGCCTCCGTCTTGTGCAGCGCCACCTCCAATCCCAGGCGGCGGATCCTCTCTGCAACCAAGGATCCGCCAGCCGAGGCCAGACAGGCCGCCTCCCCAAAGTTCCTCCCCCGGGCAGTGAGAAGAGTGTCATCCGCGTAGCAGATGACACTCGTGCCCTGGAGGAGGGCCCCCCGCAGAAGCCAGTTGAACCCGATGTTCCACAGGGGAGGGCCCAGCACCGAACCCTGCGGAACACCGGACTCTGCGCCGTACCGCCGCACCGTGGCCGTCTTGTCTACGAGGAGGACCTCTCGGTCCTCCAAGTAACTGGCCAGGAGGTCCCGCAAGTATTGGGGCACTCCGTGATACCGGAGCGCCTCCAATATCGTCGAATGGGGGACGGAGTTGAAGGCGTTGGAGATGTCGAATGACACCGCCAACACTCCGTCCCCCGCCTCCACTGCCTCCTTCACCTGGCCCTTGAGTGGGGCCAGTGCGTCGATGGTCGAACGCCCTCGGCGGAAACCGAACTGGGCGTCCGACAGGTCCGGCCCTAACCCCCGCAAGTGGCTATCAAGCCGTGAGGCGACGATCCCCTCAAACATTTTGCCGACCTCATCGAGCAGGACGATGGGCCGGTATGCTGAGGGGGAGTCCACCGGGCGTCCCTCCTTACGGAGGAGGCATAGCTGCCCCTCCCTCCACAGTTTCGGGAACCTCCCAGCCGCAAAGCACGCGCTGAAGAGGTCCCGAAATCTGTCCTCCATTTGGGAGGCGGCGATAGCCACCACCCGTGCGGGGACGCCGTCTGGTCCGGGGGCCGTCTTCTTCCTGCGGAGGCTGAGGACCCCCGCCTCGAACTCCGCCGCCGTCACCGGGGGGACCTCCTCCTCCGGCAGGGCCGCCCCTTGCGGGGGATCCATGGGTGGTGGGGTGAAGTCGGTCCTGCGCGGAAACAGGGACCGGACCACCCCATCCAGCAGCGCTGGCTCGAGGGTCTCCGACAGGGGGGGACCATAGGGGCGGAGCTGGTTCCGCGCCGCCCTGTATGGCCTCCCGAAGGGGTCCCTATCGAGACCCTCCAGCATCTCGGCCCTCGCCGAGTCCTTGGCGGCGCCCATTGCGGACTTGAAGACCGTCGTCGCCTCCCGATAAGAGGCGTATAGACGGTCCTCTTCCGCCAGGTTTCGGGCGCTGCGCCGTCGGCTCCGCGCGTAGGCCCTTCTGGACGCCACGCAGGTGGCCCGGAGCCCCGCCAGCTCCTCCGTCCACCAATAGACGGCACGACGGGGAGGCGGACGGCGAGACCGGGGCATGCTGGAGTTGCACACCTCGGTCAGGGACTCCCTCAGCCGAACCGCTGCGGCGTCCACGTCCCGGACCTCACCAGGGGGCGACAGCCAGTCCTGGAGGAAGGCCGCCTCCCTGGCTGCCTCCCGGTCCAGGCGGGTGAGAGCCCACCGCGGGAAGGGGGACTGCCCAGTGCGGGCCAACGCCCCTCCCCGGGCGGGTATGTCGAACCGCACATATCGGTGGTCCGACAATGTCTCCACCATCTCTACCCGCCAGTTGACGACGCGGGCGGCTAGCGCGGGGGTGGCAAACGACACGTCCACCACCGACCCACCCTGTTGCCGCACACACGTGTGGACCGCCCCCCTGTTGAGGAGGGACACACCGCATGAGGCCGCCCAAAACTCCACGGCGCGCCCCCGGACGTTGCAGCTGGCGGCCGGATTGCCCCAGGCCACCGACTTGGCGTTGAGGTCGCCCAGCACCACGGCCTGTCGTGGCGCCGCCCTCCCTACGACTGCGGTGAGGACTTCGAGGAAATCCTCAAAGTCCGAGAGAGGGCGGTTTGGGGAGAAATAGACTCCCACCACCACTATGTCTCCCCACGCGGCGGCCACGTATCCCGGTCCCCTCTCTAAGAGCGAGAGGGGAGGGGAGTCCGTGGAGGGCCGCGACAACAGTGCCACGAGGCCGTCCCGGTCGCCCAGCCAACGACCAGGGACCGAGTAAGGCTCGGCGACCACCGCCAAGTCCACCAACCACTCAGCCATGATCTGCATCAGCAGATCCTGGGCTGCTTTGCAGTGGTTGGCGTTCGTCTGAAGGATGCGATGTTCGACTCTATCCATCAGTCGGACATCGCACCCCCCTCCACAGCCGCCGCAGGAGCGACGGCGCTAGCGGCAGTAGCAGGCCCGGTAGGCGCCTGCGCTTTGCCCCGCTTAGGGGGAGGATTGCAGTTCCTCCCCTTCATGACGTGGGCCGCCGGGCGGCCACTGGCGGCGCAGACCGCGCAGTGCGGCGTGGCGACCTTGCAGGAGGCGGCTTTGTGGCCCTCCTTGCCGCAGCGGTAGCAGGTGTCCGTCCTGTCTGCCGTGGACGGACACAGGGGCCTGGTGTGTCCGATGCCGAAGCACCGGAAACACCGCAGCGCCTGCTCCTCGAGTGCACGTACTGCACCCGAGCTGAACCCTACCTTAAGCCGTCCCTTCGCGAGAACGGCTTTGGCAGCGGCGATCGGGCACTCGAGGCGAATGGTGCCCATACCGCCGCGGCCGGGTCTTATGTCCCGGCCTTGGACCGCCGCGACGCCACAGCCCCCTATCGCTGCGACCGCCGCTACCACCTCCTCCTTGGTGACGGAATCATCGAGATCCGTCACCTGAATGGCCGCCAACTTGACCGGCCGAGCCACCTTGGCCGAATCCGCGATGACCTCTTGCAGCTTGGCTGCGAAGAGGTCCGCATGGGCACTCCCTTCTGCCCCCGGGAACTCGAAGATTCGAGCCCCGGCTTGGGTCCGTCGGCAGGAAACACTGCCGATCCCCATTTGGACGGGATCGGCATTTGCACGCGCCCGCACAAGGATAGACGCGTACGTCTCCCCCCGCCCCGCGGCCTCCGCGGTGAGCGTCACTACGACGGCCGCGGTTTTAGGGGGGACTAACGTCGCCTTTCCTTTTCCCCTCCCCTTTCCCTTGCCGGTCACCTGCGACCGGCTGGGAGCGGTAGTGGCCGGGACGGCGGGAGCGACTGTCGCCGACTTCCCGCCCTTGCCCTTCCCCTTGCCTTTGCCCTTGCCCACTACCGTCCACGCGTTGACCGGTGTGGTCGCAGGCAGAAGGGTATCTTCCACCTGGGAGGACGAGGACGGCCCTGGCTCGCGCTGCCGTTTATCCGCCGCAAGCGGTGGTCGGAGGCGTTTCTCCGGCAGGAGCCGGTCCTCAATCCCTGCGAGGCAGGACCTTGTGAAGGCCCTCTCCTCCATCACCACCTTGCGGATGATATCCTCAAGGTTGGAGGTGGGGCCTTCTGTCGTGGAGCTCGTCCCAGCTTGTTGTGGCCGGGCCGTAGCTTCGGCCAGCTTCTTCTGAAGCTGGCTGACCTCCGACTGCAGGCGATCAACCTTCGCCTGCAGTTGCTGCGTCTCGTCGGTGGCCTTTCGCCGAACCAACTCCGCGACAACACCACGCAGGCTCGCAGCCCGGCACTTGAGGGCCTTCTGAAAGGTCCCCTTCAGGTGGGAGGACTTAGTGGCGACCTCAACGATCTCCTTTTCGTCCTCCTCCGCCATTCCCTCCAACTCTGCAAGGGAGTGGTCCGCGTATACAACGCGGGGGGCGCCGTACCCGGACTTAGCCCGGGCGGCGTGCGCCCGCGTCTCGCTCGCCGCAACCCGCTCCTCCAGCTCTTGCTGGAGCTGCTCCCGTCGGGCCAGGTCCAACTGGCGTTGAGCGTCCGCGAGCCCAACAGAATGGGTGTCCGCGACCACCGTCGGCTTCTTCGCCTTCGGCTTCGCCCCACTTGAGTGCGATGAGCTCCCGGACCCACCGCGCACACGCTTTCGTCGGCGCGAGTCGTCTGTGTCCGACACTCGGACAAGCGAATCGTCAGACGACTCGTCCGCCTCACCAAAGAAGCTAGCCGCAGACGGCGCGCGGCTAGCCTCTGACGCCGCAGCGTCGGAGTGGCCCTGAGAAGGGCCTTTGGGTTGGCCCTGAGAAGGGCCTTTGGGTTGGCCCTGAGAAGGGCCTTTGGGTTGGCCCTTAGAAGGGCCTTTTTGTTTTAAAAAGCGCCCGGAGGCGTCACGCGCAAGGTCTTTCGACATGATAAAATCCGCAGGTCAAAGCTGAACAAGGCAAGAGAATAAAATGAGAGCTTTGAAGTCACAGTGAACTTTGGCCAACCCAGTCTGCCACTCCGTTACGGTGGTCAGAACTGGGCAGTTACCAGGGGACGCGACGTGGACGCAAACACTGTGGGGGGTCCCCCAACCTAACCTAACCTAACCTAACCTAACCTAACCTTTTTTTTTTTTTTTTTTTTTTTTTTTTTTTTTTTTTTTTTTTTAACGTGTGGAAATCCTCATGGACTTCCTCCGCCTGGGGAAGGCGGAGGGGCATGTCAGACTCGACTGACTAAAACCACACGGTGTCCTCTACTGCCTTTAGCCGGGGGTGCGGGCCCACTTGCGCATTCACCGCTCCCCGGCAGGCCTTGACCCGACTACATCGCCGGGTCCCTCTCCTCGGTGCGGCCGTTCACCAACGGCCGCACCTCTCTTCGAGTGGCGACGAAGGACACGTCGCCGCCAACTCGGGCCTGTATCTGGTCGGGCGGCTGACTGCCCCAAGTCAGCCGCCCGCAGGCTACCTCTCATGGAGGACGCAGATCGGTTTGCGCCCTTCGGCGCCCGGTGCGTCTGCTACGGGAGCTGAGAGGGATGGAAATGCGCTCCCTTTCCCTCTCCGCCGTCTCCTTCGCGAGCATAACTTCCTCGCAGAAGGCGACGGCCCCTTCCCACGCACTCTCGCTTCCGACCATGGTCTCGACGACAGTCGGAAGCGAGAGATCGCTCCCGCCGATCGCCGCGATCAGATCACGGCGCTGCGATGCCCACGCTGAGCATTCCTCCAGCGTGTGCTGCGCCGTGTCTTCCGGGCAACCGTCGCAGTGGTGGCACACGGGCGTCTGCTCCCGACCTATGCGATGCAGATACTTTCCGAAGCAACCGTGTCCGGAAAGTATCTGCGTCAGTCGGAAGGTGAGAGCGCCGTGCCTCCTGCCGATCCACGCCTCCATGACGGGCCTTACCGCCGCAATAGCGGCGTGCCCCGCACTGGGTTGCGCAAGTCGCGCCTCCCACTCCGCCGCTAGAGATCGGCGGAGCTCAGACCGCCGCGTCTCCACTACGCTAGGCGGCGGCCTTTCGCCCCGCTCCTGGGCCTCCCCGCGCCACCGATACATTGACGCGAGGAGTTTAGCCTCCAGATCCCAGGGCGGTGATCCGGCCAACAGGCAGGCCGCTTCGTGGGAGATCGTGCAGTACCCCCTGATCACCCTGACGGCCATCGCTCGCTGCGGCCTTCGCAGCATTGCGACGTTGCGGGCCGACAGGGTGTCCGCCCACACGGGTGCTCCATACAGAGCCATAGACCGCACGATCCCCAAGTAGAGCCTCCGGCAAGATGACTCTGGCCCCCCCAAGTTAGGCAGCAGCCGTGTCAGAGCCGCCGCTGCGCCCATCAGTTTTGGGGCCAGTTGCCGGAAGTGCGGCCCGAAGTCCCATCGGCTATCGAGGACGAGTCCTAAGTACTTCATCGTCGACTCGACGCCGATGCGGACGCCTCCCACCACTATGTTGGACCCCGAGGGTGGCGCGCGCCGGGCCCCGTGGAAACACAGAGCCTCGGATTTGTTGAGCGCCACCTCGAGGCCCAACCGCCGGATCCTTGCGACGACTTGCGCAACCCCCGCAGTCGCCAGTAGCGACGCGTCGCGGTACGTCCTCCCTCGCGCGGTCACCAACGTGTCGTCGGCGTAACAGACTACGCCGACGCCATGGAGGAGCGCACCGAGCAACACCCAGTCGTATCCGATGTTCCACAGGAGCGGCCCCAAGACCGACCCCTGTGGAACACCGCACGACGTTTCTCGCCGACCCCATCCTTCCTGACCCGGGTAGACGACTGACCTGCCAGCCAGGTAGGCCCCGACAGTGTGGCGGAGGTAGGTCGGCACCCCGTGGTAGCGGAGCGCCTCCCTGATGCAACTCCAGGGCAAGGTGTTGAAGGCGTTGGCGATGTCGAGCGACACCGCCAAGACGACCTCACCCCGTGCAACTGCTTCCTCCGCCAAGGCCCTTACGCGCATGATCGCGTCCACTGTAGAGCGCCCTTGACGGAAACCAAACTGGTTGTCTGCCAGATCCGGCCCCACGCCAGAGAGGTGCCGGACGAGGCGGTTTGCGATTACTCGCTCGAAGAGCTTGCCCACCTCGTCCAACAGCACAATGGGGCGGTAAGCGGACGGGGAGTCCGCAGGGCGCCCTGGCTTATGAAGCAGAACCAGCTTCCCCGTCTTCCATAGGCGTGGAAACTGGCCCCGCTGCAAACATGCGCTCAACAGCCCTCGCAGTCGGGGCCCGAGAGCCTTCGAGGCCAAGACACATGCGCGGCCGGGTATGCCGTCGGGCCCTGGGGCGGTATTCTTGGCTTGAAGCCTCAAAACCGCCGCTCTCAATTCTGCCCGGGTCACTTCGGGCACGTCGTCGTCGCCGTCGTCGTCCCCGTTGGGCAACTCGGAGGGCGGAACCATGGGTGGCGGGGTATGCTCTGCCCTAGAGGGGAACAGAGCGCCAACTACGCTGCTCAATAGCTCTGGCCGGAGGCTCTGGGACAGCGGGGGGGCCCATGGACGGAGTTTGCCCCGTACCATTAAGTATGGGCGCCCCCATGGATCTCGGTCCAGAGTCTGCAGCTGCTCCTCTCGAGCCAGGACTTTGGCCCGCTTGATGGCAAGCTGTAGTGCCTTCCTCGCCGCCCTGTACCCCTCATACAGTTCCGCCTCTTCGGCCTCGTCTGCCGCATCCCTGACGCGGCTACGCCTCCTGCGGAGCCTGGCGTACCGGCGCCGAGCGGCAACACACGCAGCGCGCAGCCGCTCGATGTCTTGCGACCACCAGTACACCTGGCGCCTAGCCGGTCGGGACAGAACCCTAGGCATAGCAGCGTCACAGACATGCGACATGGCTTTCCGGAACCACTCAGCCTCGCTGTCGATATCGTCAGGCCTGTCCGGTGCTGACACCCAGGCCTGGACTATCGAGGCTTCAACGAGTAGGTCCCGGTCCAGTTGCCGAAGCGCCCAACGCGGACCGACCCCGCCAGGGCCCGCTTGAACCGGGGTGGCAGAGGTCTGGACAGAGACATCGAATCGGATGTACCGATGATCGGACAGAGTCTCCGCCTCCTCCACCACCCGCCAGTCCTGGACACGGCGCGCTAGTGCGGGGCTAGCGAACGTCAAGTCCACTATGGAACCGCCCCGCTGGCGCACGCACGTGTCTACGGAACCTCTATTTAGGAGCTGGAGACCGGCCTCGATCGCCCACTCCTCCAGCACCTCTCCCCGCGCGTCTGTTGTCGGGGAACCCCAAGCCGTGGATTTGGCATTGAAGTCCCCAAGAACCAGCACAGGGCGAGGACGACTACGACCGACGACGACGCCCAACTCTACCACAAATCTCTCGAACTCGGCGAGAGGTCTGTTCGGGGAGAAGTAAACCCCCACAACCACCATCTCCCCAAACAGTGCCGCTATGTGGCCCTGCCCAACGGCGAAAGCCTCCATCATCGGGGACCCATTCCCGGCTCTGGAGATCAGTGTCACCGAGCCGTTCGTGTCACTCGCCCAGTCAGCTCGTCCGGGCGGGACGAAATACGGCTCGGCGACCACCGCGACACCTATCGACCACTGCGCCATGCTCTGGAGTAATAAATCCTGTGCCCGGGCGCAGTGGTTGATGTTCGCTTGGAGGAATCGCAGAGATGGGGCCATTACTGGGTGTCCATAGTCTGCGATTCCTCACTTTGTGACTGAGCCGGGACTACCGAAGTCTGGGCCCTCCCCTTCCTTTTGCCGTTGGGTGCGACGCATGGCTTTCGGCCCACCCGATGCCCTGCAGGCTTGCCCAGCGCTGCACAAGCTAAGCAGTGGGGCGGGGCCGTGCAAGAGGCGACCATATGTCCGGGCTGACCGCATCCGAAGCACCGGTCACGGTAGTTAGTGTCGGAGACGCACTGCGTTCCGACATGGCCGTCCGTCAAGCACCGGAAGCACGTCGTACCTCTTGCAGGCAACAGTTTTACCTGTGCCGACACCCACCCCACGAGCAGCCGGCGCCCGTCCGCCAGCCTCTGCGCCGCCGCCACAGGACAGCTCACAACAATTGAGCTCATCCCCCGAAAGCCCGGGCGGATTTTGCCGGGCTTAATCTGGCTGGGCGGGCACTCTCCCGCCCTCGCCACAGCAGCCACGACCTCCTCCACTGAGACAGAGTCGTCCAAGCCTGCGATACGCAGGTCGGCGCACTTCGTAGGCCTGGACACCCGGAGCTCGCCTTCCTCGAATTGCGCCCTGATTTTTTCGGCCAAGGCGTCTGCCTTCGGGCCGCTCGTGGTGCCGGACACCTCTAGAAGGCAAGCTCCGGTAGCAGTCCGCTTGCAGCGGAGGCCCGCTATGCCGAGGTCGCCGAGGCTTATTGAAGCCTTGGCCTTCGTCAGGACCGCAGCATAGGTCATGCCCCTCTCCTCCGCTCCAGGCTGCAAAGTGAGTACTACAGCCGTGGAGCGGGGGGCGCGGACCTTGGCCACCTTCTCCGCTTCCTTCTGTTTGGCCGCCTTCTTGGCCTTCTTCTTCGCCGCTTTTTTAGCCTTCTTCTTCGCTCCGACAGTCTCCCACTGGCTCTGCTGGGGAGCTGTCGGTGCCTCAGTTTCGGGAGCCCTGGGAGCCGAGGACGCTGTCTCGGCATTAGGGACAGGGACAGCTGCGGCTGCAGCCTTCGCCCTCTTGCCAGCCCCTTTGCCTTTTCGTCCGGCTACGCTAGGCTCTTTGGCAGCGGGTTCTGCCACCTCAGTTGGCCGAGTCGAGGTCGGCGCTGCAGCTTTGGCTGCGAAAGTAGCGGCCGCCCGTTTTGAAGGCCCGTCTGTGGCCAGGGGAGGGCGCAGCATTTGCCGCTCGAGGACGTCGAAGCGGGCTCGGTAGCTCTCGAGCTCGCTCCTGAGGAGCCGCACCACTTCCGACTCCTCCGGCTGCCTCACGTCCTCCTTTTTGCGCTCGGTCTGCAGCGCAGCGAGCTCCGCTCGGAACGCCTCGTGCTCTCTGCGGAGCCCGGCCAGCTGGGCCGACAGACGGGCGTTCTGCGCCTGTAATCGCGCGGTCTCCTCGGAAGAGGTGCGGGTCAGCAGCACCTCTGCGGTCTCCGAGATGGAGGCCGCCGCATCTTTTAGGGCTTTTTGGAAGGTGCCCTTCAAACCTTTTGACGATTTGGCGACCCTTTTAATGGCCGCCACGGCGTCCTGCATCCTGCTGGCCAGTTCTCCGGCCAGCAGGTCCTCCGTCTCCCTCTCCGAGACCGCAGAGACTGCAGAGGCGGAGGAAGTCTCGGACAATCGCGTGATACGTCCGGACAATTTGCGGGCCAACTCGGCCACCTCCCTTTCGTCCGCCTCTGCCCTCTCCTGTTTGGCGGCAGCCTTTTTCGCCTCCGCCAGTTCGCGCCGTGCCTTGGACAGGCCAATGAATTGGCCTGTCGACGCTGGGCGTCCTCTTCCTCTTTTGGAGGACGAGGAGGCGAGTGCTTTCCTAGCAGTCGCTCCCTCGTCCGTCATGTCGTCGCTGGAGTCGTTGTCGTCTCCGGATCCTTCAGCCACTACTGGTGGGGCCCGTCGCTTGCGCCAAAATTTGACTGAAGCGGCGGGCACCTCCTCCGCCAATGTGGAGGCGGTGTCCGAGGTGGACATCTCGTCCACATTAGAGGGCAGCCTCTGGAGAACCACTACTGGCTCTCGAGAGCACCCCGGAGCACTCCTTGCTCCCGTCTCCTCCTTCTCCTTCTCCTCCCTTCCCTCCTTCTCTACATCGTTTTGTTTAAAAATTTTGGTATCCATATAGTACCCACGAGAATGGGGGAAATAAAGGGTCCACCTGGGCAGAGACCCCTGTACCCAGGTAAGCCTTAAAGCATTTATTACTCGCCAGGGGGTCGGCCGGTACCCTGGCGAGGGTAGCACTAGCGACTGATTGTTCATAAGAACACCCGTCAGCCATACATCTCCTCGCGGTGCTCCGCCGCTTGAGATTCGGGGTGACTTTTTATAGAGGTTTTCTACCTCGTGGCCCGGGCGGTTAAGCCGAGACCCTCGGTCCCGATCAGAATCGGGATTACGAGATTTATGACGGCGACGAGGAAGGGCACAGTCCCTCCCCGTCTGCCCGGAGGCAGTGCAAGTGCACACCGGGCCCGTCCATGCTCCTCCACTGTGCCCTCTGCAAGACAGAGGAACACGCGGAACAACGCCCTCACCGGTCCAAATGGGACCCCTCCAGTGTCAGACTATTCGCCACGACAGTGAATTTCCCCGCTAAACAAGATGAAGAAATCTTCTTCCAGTTTCTCGGAGAACGTCACTGCCGCGCCCAGGATGCACCGTCCTGCCAGCTGCCGTTCCCTCCCGACGTATCAAAAGGGACAAGCAGCCGACAGGCACACGAGGAGGTTTTCTGACCTAGCACCCCAACCTAACCTAACCTAACCTTTTTTTTTTTTTTTTTTTTTTTTTTTTTTTTTTTTTTTGCGCTGGGAAAAAATGCATTACGCATACCCTCCAATCGGAGGGGTATGTGGGACTCCCCGGTCTGACCCGGTATACCCACTAAAAATACCCAGCGGCATTCCCGCTTCGTCTGAGTGGCGGGGACTGGGAATCTTGGCACAGCCATCACTTCCAGTCCTCCGCCGACGATTGCCCTCAGGCCGGGCCCTCACGCGGGCCCGGGAATGACTTACGAAGGTGGTGGCGGGAGCAAAGTCCCGTCGCCACCAAGAGGACGGCGCCTTCTGCGGCCTCTTCGTCTGCGGAGCGGCGCCGCGAGAGGATCGTCCTCGCGCACGCGCTCCGCCTCCTCCTTTTGCGAGATTACGTCCTCGCAAAAGGAGGCAACCGCCGTCCAGGCCTCCTCGCTCCCCAGCATGGCCTCGACCACAGCGGGAAGCGAGAGGTCCTGCCCAACAACCGCAGACAGACCGCGGCGCAGTTCGGACCAAGCCGGGCACACCTCCAGGGTATGCTGCGCCGTGTCCTCCGCTGCGCCGCAGTCGTGGCACGCCGGGGTTTCCTCCCTACCGATCCGATGCAGGTGCGATCCGAAACAGCCGTGGCCGGATAACACCTGCACCAGACGGAACGAGAGGAAACCGTGGGACCGCTCGAGCCAGCTCTGCAAAACCGGACCGAGCGCGTCCAACGTCCGGCGGCCAAAGGCGGCGGCGGCGAGGTCCTCCGTCCAGTGGAGGACGATGGCGTCCTTCGCCTCCCGCCGCACTGCCTCCCGCTCTTCGGCGGCGGGGCGCTCCCCGAGCGCCTTCCGGCGCGCCGTCCACTCATATACTCTGGCCAGCACCCAAGCCTCCAACTCCCAAGGAGGAGTGCCGGCCAGAGCGCACGCCGCCGAGAAGCCCACTGAGCGGTAGGCCCTCGCCACCCGCTGTGCAATGGCCCTTTGGGGCCTGCGGATGGCGGTCGCATTCTCCCTCCTGTGGAGGGAGTCCGCCCAGATGGGTGCCCCGTACAGGGCCATACTGCGGAGGATGCCGGCATACAGGCGCCGGCATTTCGCCTTGGGCCCCCCAAGGTTGGGGAGGAGCCACGAGAGGGCGTCCGCGGCTTTCAGGAGGCGCGTCGACAGCCCGCTGAAATGCGGGCCGAAGCGCCACCTCTCGTCCAGCACCAGGCCCAGATACTTCATCTGGGGCTGGACACCTATACGGACGCCCTCCACGACAATGTGGGCATCGGGAGGAGGGCGACGCTGCCGGGGGCCGCGGAAGAACACGGCCTCCGTCTTGTGCAGCGCCACCTCCAATCCCAGGCGGCGGATCCTCTCTGCAACCAAGGATCCGCCAGCCGAGGCCAGACAGGCCGCCTCCCCAAAGTTCCTCCCCCGGGCAGTGAGAAGAGTGTCATCCGCGTAGCAGATGACACTCGTGCCCTGGAGGAGGGCCCCCCGCAGAAGCCAGTTGAACCCGATGTTCCACAGGGGAGGGCCCAGCACCGAACCCTGCGGAACACCGGACTCTGCGCCGTACCGCCGCACAGTGGCCGTCTTATCAACGAGGAGGACCTCTCGGTCCTCCAAGTAACTGGCCAGGAGGTCCCGCAAGTATTGGGGCACTCCGTGATACCGGAGCGCATCCAATATCGTTGAATGGGGGACGGAGTTGAAGGCGTTGGAGATGTCGAATGACACCGCCAACACTCCGTCCCCCGCCTCCACTGCCTCCTTCACCTGGCCCTTGAGTAGGGCCAGTGCGTCGATGGTCGAACGCCCTCGGCGGAAACCGAACTGGGCGTCCGACAGGTCCGGCCCTAACCCCCGCAAGTGGCTATCAAGCCGTGAGGCGACGATCCCCTCAAACATTTTGCCGACCTCATCGAGCAGGACGATGGGCCGGTATGCTGAGGGGGAGTCCACCGGGCGTCCCTCCTTACGGAGGAGGCATAGCTGCCCCTCCCTCCACAGTTTCGGGAACCTCCCAGCCGCAAAGCACGCGCTGAAGAGGTCCCGAAATCTGTCCTCCATTTGGGAGGCGGCGATAGCCACCACCCGTGCGGGGACGCCGTCTGGTCCGGGGGCCGTCTTCTTCCTGCGGAGGCTGAGGACCCCCGCCTCGAACTCCGCCGCCGTCACCGGGGGGACCCCCTCCTCCGGCAGGGCCGCCCCTTGCGGGGGATCCATGGGTGGTGGGGTGAAGTCGGTCCTGCGTGGAAACAGGGACCGGACCACCCCATCCAGCAGCACTGGCTCGAGGGTCTCCGACAGGGGGGGACCACAGGGGCGGAGCTGGTTCCGCGCCGCCCTGTATGGCCTTCCGAAGGGGTCCCTATCGAGACCCTCCAGCATCTCGGCCCTTGCCGAGTCCTTGGCGGCGCCCATTGCGGACTTGAAGACCGTCGTCGCCTCCCGATAAGAGGCGTACAGACGGTCCTCTTCCGCCAGGTTTCGGGCGCTGCGCCGTCGGCTCCGCGCATAGGCCCTTCTGGCCGCCACGCAGGTGGCCCGGAGCCCCGCCAGGTCCTCCGTCCACCAATAGACGGCACGACGGGGAGGCGGACGGCGGGACCGAGGCATACTGGAGTTGCACACCTCGGTCAGGGACTCCCTCAGCCGAACCGCTGCGGCGTCCACGTCCCGGACCTCGCCAGGGGGCGACAGCCAGTCCTGGAGGAAGGCCGCCTCCTTGGCTGCCTCCCGGTCCAGGCGGGTGAGAGCCCACCGCGGGAAGGGGGACTGCCCAGTGCGGGCCAACGCCCCTCCCCGGGCGGATATGTCGAACCGCACATATCGGTGGTCCGACAATGTCTCCACCATCTCTACCCGCCAGTTGACGACGCGGGCGGCTAGCGCGGGGGTGGCAAACGACACGTCCACCACCGACCCACCCTGTTGCCGCACACACGTGTGGACCGCCCCCCTGTTGAGGAGGGACACGCCGCATGAGGCCGCCCAAAACTCCACGGCGCGCCCCCGGACGTTGCAGCTAGGGGCCGGATTGCCCCAGGCCACCGACTTGGCGTTGAGGTCGCCCAGCACCACGGCCTGTCGCGGTGCCGCCCTCCCTACGACTGCAGTGAGGACTTCGAGGAAATCCTCAAAGTCCGAGAGAGGGCGGTTTGGGGAGAAATAGACCCCCACCACCGCTATGTCTCCCCACGCGGCGGCCACGTATCCCGGTCCCCTCTCTAAGAGCGAGAGGGAAGGGGAGTCCGTGGAGGGCCGCGACAACAGTGCCACGAGGCCGTCCCGGTCGCCCAGCCAACGACCAGGGACCGAGTAAGGCTCGGCGACCACCGCCAAGTCCACCAACCACTCAGCCATGGTCTGCATCAGCAGATCCTGGGCTGCTTTGCAGTGGTTGGTGTTCGTCAAAAGGATGCGATGTTCGACTCTATCCATCAGTCGGACATCGCACCCCCCTCCACAGCCGCCGCAGGAGCGACGGCGCTAGCGGCAGTAGCAGGCCCGGTCGGCGCCTGCGCTTTGCCCCGCTTAGGGGGAGGATTGCAGTTCCTCCCCTTCATGACGTGGGCCGCCGGGCGGCCACTGGCGGCGCAGACCGCGCAGTGCGGCGTGGCGACCTTGCAGGAGGCGGCTTTGTGGCCCTCCTTGCCGCAGCGGTAGCAGGTGTCCGTCCTGTCTGTCGTGGACGGACACAGAGGCCTGGTGTGTCCGATGCCGAAGCACCGGAAACACCGCAGCGCCTGCTCCTCGAGTGCACGTACTGCACCCGAGCTGAACCCTACCTTAAGCCGTCCCTTCGCGAGAACGGCTTTGGCAGCGGCGATTGGGCACTCGAGGCGAATGGTGCCCATACCGCCGCGGCCGGGTCTTATGTCCCGGCCTTGGACCGCCGCGACGCCACAGCCCCCTATCGCTGCGACCGCCGCTACCACCTCCTCCTTGGTGACGGAATCATCGAGATCCGTCACCTCAATGGCCGCCAACTTGACCGGCCGGGCCACCTTTGCCGAGTCCGCGATGACCTCCTGCAGCTTTGCTGCGAAGAGGTCCGCATGGGCACTGCCCTCTGCCCCCGGGAACTCGAAAATTCGAGCCCCGGCTTGAGTCCGCCGGCAGGAGACACTGCCGATCCCCATTTGGACGGGATCGGCATTTGCACGCGCCCGCACCAGGATCGACGCGTACGTCTCCCCTCGCCCCGCAGCCTCCGCGGTGAGCGTGACTACGACGGCCGCGGTTTTTGGGGGAACTAACTTCCCCTTTCCAGACGTTCTCCCTTTGCCTCTCCCCTTAGCCTTGCCGGTCATCTGTGGCTGGCTGGGAGTGGTGGGAGCGGTAGTGGCCGGGGCGGCAGGGACGACCGTCGCCGACTTCTTGCCTTTTCCCTTCCCCTTGCGGCCCACCACCGTCCACTCGTTGACCGGTGCGGTCGCAGGGAGTAAGGCATCTTCCGCCTGGGAGGAGGACGGCCCTGGCTCGCGCTGCCGTTTATCCGCCGCAAGCGGCGGCCGGAGGCGTTTCTCCGGCAGGAGCCGGTCCTCAATTCCTGCGAGGCAGGACCTTGTGAAGGCCCTCTCCTCCATCACCACCTTGCGGATGATATCCTCAAGGTTGGAGGTGGGGGCCTCTGTCGTGGGGCTCGTCCCGGCTTGTTGTGGCCGGGCCGTGGCCTCGGCCAGTTTCTTGTGCAACTGGCTGACCTCCGACTGCAAGCGATCGACCTTCGCCTGCAGTTGCTGCGTCTCCTCAGTGGCCTTACGCTTGACCAGCTCCGCGACGACACCACGCAGGCTCGCAGCCCGGCACTTGAGGGCCTTCTGGAAGGTTCCCTTCAGGTGCGAGGACTTCGTGGCGACCTCGACGATCTCCTTCTCGTCCTCCTCCGCCATAACTTCCAGCTCTGCGAGAGAGTGGTCCGCGTATACAACGCGGGGGGCGCCGTACCCGGACTTGGCCCGGGCGGCGTGCGCCCGCGTCTCGCTCGCCGCAACCCGCTCCTCCAGCTCCTGTTGGAGCTGCTCCCGCCGAGCCAGATCCAGCTGGCGTTGAGCGTCCGCGAGCCCAACGGAATGGGTGTCCGCGACCACCGTCGGCTTTTTGGCCTTCGGCTTCGCCCCACTCGAGTGCGAAGAGCTCCCGGATCCACCGCTCGGGCGTACACGCTTTCGTCGGCGCGAGTCATCTGTGTCCGACACTCGGACAAGTGAGTCGTCAGACGACTCGTCCGCCTCACCAAAGAAGCTAGCCGCAGACGGCGCGCGGCTAGCCTCTGACGCCGCAGCGTCGGAGTGGCCCTGAGAAGGGCCTTTGGGTTGGCCCTTAGAAGGGCCTTTGGGTTGGCCCTGAGAAGGGCCTTTTTGTTTTAAAAAGCGCCCGGAGGCGTCCCGCGCAGGGTCTTTCGACATGATTAAAATAATATCCGCAGATCGTAGCTCGTCAAGGCAAGAGAATAAAAGAGCTTCGAAGCACAGTGAACTTTGGCCAACCCAGTCTGCCACTCCGTTACGGTGGTCAGAACTGGGCAGTTTCCAGGGGACGCGACGTGGACGCAAACACTGTGGGGGGTCCCCCAACCTAACCTAACCTAACCTAACCTAACCTAACCTAACCTAACCTTTTTTTTTTTTTTTTTTTTTTTTTTTTTTTTTTTTTTTTTTTTTTTTTTTTTTTTTTTGCGCTGGGAAAAAATGCATTACGCATACCCTCCAATCGGAGGGGTATGTGGGACTCCCCGGTCTGACCCGGTATACCCACTAAAAATACCCAGCGGCATTCCCGCTTCGTCTGAGTGGCGGGGACTGGGAATCTTGGCACAGCCATCACTTCCAGTCCTCCGCCGACGATTGCCCTCAGGCCGGGCCCTCACGCGGGCCCGGCAATGACTTACGAAGGTGGTGGCGGGAGCAAAGTCCCGTCGCCACCAAGAGGACGGCGCCTTCTCCGGCCTCTACGTCTGCGGAGCGGCGCTGCGAGAGGATCGTCCTCCCGCACGCGCTCCGCCTCCTCCTTTTGCGAGATTACGTCCTCGCAAAAGGAGGCAACCGCAGACCAGGACTCTTCGCTCCCAAGCATGGCCTCAACCACAGCGGGAAGCGAGAGGTCCCGTCCAACCACGGCAGTCAGATCACGGCGCAGTTCGGACCAAGCCGGGCACACCTCGAGGGTGTGCTGCGCCGTGTCCTCCGCTGCGCCGCAGTCGTGGCACGCCGGGGTTTCCTCCCTGCCGATCCGATGCAGGTGCGATCCGAAACAGCCGTGGCCGGATAACACCTGCACCAGACGGAACGAGAGGAAACCGTGGGACCGCTCGAGCCAGCTCTGCAGAACCGGACCGAGCGCGTCCAACGTCCGGCGGCCAAAGGCGGCGGCGGCGAGGTCCTCCGTCCAGTGGAGGACGATGGCGTCCTTCGCCTCCCGCCGCACTGCCTCCCGCTCTTCGGCGGCGGGGCGCTCCCCGAGCGCCTTCCGGCGCGCCGTCCACTCATATACTCTGGCCAGCACCCAAGCCTCCAACTCCCAAGGAGGAGTGCCGGCCAGAGCGCACGCCGCCGAGAAGCCCACTGAGCGGTAGGCCCTCGCCACCCGCTGTGCAATGGCCCTTTGGGGCCTGCGGATGGCGGTCGCATTCTCCCTCCTGTGGAGGGAGTCCGCCCAGATGGGTGCCCCGTATAGGGCCATGCTGCGCAGGATGCCGGCATACAGGCGCCGGCATTTCGCCTTGGGCCCCCCAAGGTTGGGGAGGAGCCACGAGAGGGCGTCCGCGGCTTTCAGGAGGCGCGTCGACAGCCCGCTGAAGTGCGGGCCGAAGCGCCACCTCTCGTCCAGCACCAGGCCCAGATACTTCATCTGGGGCTGGACTCCTATACGGACGCCCTCCACGACTATGTGGGCATCGGGAGGAGGGCGACGCTGCCGGGGGCCGCGAAAGAACACGGCCTCCGTCTTGTGCAGCGCCACCTCCAATCCCAGGCGGCGGATCCTCTCTGCAACCAAGGATCCGCCAGCCGAGGCCAGACAGGCCGCCTCCCCAAAGTTCCTCCCCCGGGCAGTGAGAAGAGTGTCATCCGCGTAGCAGATGACACTCGTGCCCTGGAGGAGGGCCCCCCGCAGAAGCCAGTTGAACCCGATGTTCCACAGGGGAGGGCCCAGCACCGAACCCTGCGGAACACCGGACTCTGCGCCGTACCGCCGCACAGTGGCCGTCCTGTCCACGAGGAGGACTTCTCGGTCCTCCAAGTAACTTGCTAGGAGGACCCGCAGATATTGGGGCACTCCGTGATACCGGAGCGCCTCCATTATCGTCGAGTGGGGGACGGAGTTGAAGGCGTTTGAGATGTCGAATGACACCGCCAACACTCCGTCCCCCGCCTCCTCTGCCTCCTTCACCTGGCCCTTGAGTAGGGCCAGCGCGTCGATCGTCGAACGCCCTCGGCGGAAACCGAACTGGGCGTCCGACAGATCCGGCCCTACCCCCCGCAAATGGCTATCAAGCCGTGAGGCGACGATCCCCTCAAACATTTTGCCGACCTCATCGAGCAGGACGATGGGCCGGTATGCTGAGGGGGAGTCCACCGGGCGTCCCTCCTTACGGAGGAGGCATAGCTGCCCCTCCCTCCACAGTTTCGGAAACCTCCCAGCCGCAAAGCACGCGCTGAAGAGGTCCCGAAATCTGTCCTCCATTTGGGAGGCGGCGATAGCCACCACCCGTGCGGGGACGCCGTCTGGTCCGGGGGCCGTCTTCTTCCTGCGGAGGCTGAGGACCCCCGCCTCGAACTCCGCCGCCGTCACCGGGGGAACCTCCTCCTCCGGCAGGGCCGCCCCTTGCGGGGGATCCATGGATGGTGGGGTGAAGTCGGTCCTGCGCGGAAACAGGGACCGGACCACCCCATCCAGCAACGCTGGCTCGAGGGTCTCCGACAGGGGGGGACCACAAGGGCGGAGCTGGTTCCGCGCCGCCCTGTATGGCCTTCCGAAGGGGTCCCTATCGAGACCCTCCAGCATCTCGGCCCTAGCCGAGTCCTTGGCGGCGCCCATTGCGGACTTGAAGACCGTCGTCGCCTCCCGATAAGAGGCGTATAGACGGTCCTCTTCCGCCAGGTTTCGGGCGCTGCGCCGTCGGCTCCGCGCAAAGGCCCTTCTGGCCGCCACACAGGTGGCCCGGAGCCCTGCCAGCTCCTCCGTCCACCAATAGACGGCACGACGGGGAGGCGGACGGCGAGACCGAGGCATGCTGGAGTTGCACACCTCGGTCAGGGACTCCCTCAGCCGAACCGCTGCGGCGTCCACGTCCCGGACCTCACCAGGGGGCGACAGCCAGTCCTGGAGAAAGGCCGCCTCCTTGGCTGCCTCACGGTCCAGGCGGGTGAGAGCCCACCGCGGGAAGGGGGACTGCCCAGTGCGGGCCAACGCCCCTCCCCGGGCGGATATGTCGAACCGCACATATCGGTGGTCCGACAATGTCTCCACCATCTCAACCCGCCAGTTGACGACGCGGGCGGCTAGCGCGGGGGTGGCAAACGACACGTCCACCACCGACCCACCCTGTTGCCGCACACACGTGTGGACCGCCCCCCTGTTGAGGAGGGACACACCGCATGAGGCCGCCCAAAACTCGACGGCGCGCCCCCGGACGTTGCAGCTAGGGGCCGGGTTGCCCCAGGCCACCGACTTGGCGTTCAGGTCGCCCAGCACCACGGCCTGGCGTGGCGCCGCCCTCCCTACGACTGCGGTGAGGATCTCCAGGAAATCCTCAAAGTCCGAGAGAGGGCGGTTTGGGGAGAAATAAACCCCCACCACCGCAATCTCTCCCCACGCGGCGGCCACGTATCCCGGTCCCCTCTCTAAGAGCGAGAGGGGAGGGGAGTCCGTGGAGGGCCGCGTCAACAATGCCACGAGGCCGTCCCGGTCGCCCAGCCAACGACCAGGGACCGAGTAAGGCTCGGCGACCACCGCTAGGTCCACCAACCACTCAGCCATGATCTGCATCAGCAGATCCTGGGCTGCTTTGCAGTGGTTGGCGTTCGTCTGAAGGATGCGATGTTCGACTCTATCCATCAGTCGGACATCGCACCCCCCTCCACAGCCGCCGCAGGAGCGACGGCGCTAGCGGCAGTAGCAGGCCCGGTCGGCGCCTGCGCTTTGCCCCGCTTAGGGGGAGGATTGCAGTTCCTCCCCTTCATGACGTGGGCCGCCGGGCGGCCACTGGCGGCGCAGACCGCGCAGTGCGGCGTGGCGACCTTGCAGGAGGCGGCTTTGTGGCCCTCCTTGCCGCAGCGGTAGCAGGTGTCCGTCCTGTCTGTCGTGGACGGACACAGAGGCCTGGTGTGTCCGATGCCGAAGCACCGGAAACACCGCAGCGCCTGTTCCTCGAGTGCCCGTACTGCACCCGAGCTGAACCCTACCTTTAGCCGTCCCTTCGCAAGGACGGCTTTGGCAGCGGCGATTGGGCACTCGAGGCGAATGGTGCCCATTCCGCCGCGGCCGGGTCTAATGTCCCGGCCTTGGACCGCCGCGACGCCACAGCCCCCTATCGCTGCGACCGCCGCTACCACCTCCTCCTTGGTGACGGAGTCATCCAAATCCGTCACCTCAATGGCCGCCAACTTGACCGGCCGAGCCACCTTGGCCGAATCTGCGATGACCTCCTGCAGCTTGGCTGCAAAGAGGTCTGCATGGGCACTACCCTCCGCCCCCGGGAACTCAAAAATTCGAGCCCCGGCTTGGGTCCGTCGGCAGGAGACACTGCTGATCCCCAGTTGGGCGGGATCGGCATTAGCACGCGCCCGCACCAGGAGGGACGCGTACGTCTCTCCTCGCCCCGCAGCCTCCGCGGTGAGCGTCACTACGACGGCTGCGGTTTTAGGGGGGACTAGCTTCCCCTTTACACTCACTTTCCCTTTGCCCTTGGGAGCGGAGGGCGCGGTAGTGGCCGGGACGGCAGGGACGACCGTCGCCGACTTCTTTCCCTTGCCCTTCCCCTTGCGGCCCACTACCGTCCACTCGTTGACCGGTGTGGTCGCAGGTAGAAGGACGTCTTCCGCCTGGGAGGAGGAGGACGGCCCCGGCTCGCACTGCCGTTTATCCGCCGCAAGCGGCGGTCGGAGGCGTTTCTCCGGCAGAAGCCGGTCCTCAATACCTGCTAAGCAGGACCTTGTGAAGGCCCTCTCCTCCATCACAACCTTGCGGATGATATCCTCAAGGTTGGAGGGGGAGCCCTCTGTCACGGGGCTCGTCCCGGCTTGCTGTGGCCGGGCCGTGGCTTCAGCCAGCTTCTTCTGAAGCTGGCCGACCTCCAACTGCAGGCGATCAACCTTCGCCTGCAGTTGCTGCGTCTCGTCGGTGGCCTTACGCCGAACCAACTCCGCAACGACACCACGCAGGCTCGCAGCCCGGCACTTGAGGGCCTTCTGAAAGGTACCCTTCAGGTGGGAGGACTTAGTGGCGACCTCGACGATCTCCCTTTCGTCCTCCTCCGCCATTTTCTCCAACTCTGTGAGGGAGTGGTCCGCGTATACAACGCGGGACGCTCCGTACCCGGACTTGGCCCGGGCAGCATGCGCCCGCGTCTCGCTCGCCGCAACCCGCTCCTCCAGCTCTTGTTGGAGCTGCTCCCGCCTAGCCAGATCTAACTGGCGTTGAGCGTCCGCGAGCCCTACGGCATGGGTGTCTGCGGCCGCCGTCGGCTTCTTTGCCTTCGGCTTCGCCCTACCCGAGGCCGAGGAGCCCCCGGACCCACCACTCGTGCGGACCCGCTTCCGCGAACGAGAGTCGTCCGTGTCCGATGGTCGGACAATTGAGTCGTCCGAAGACTCGTCCGCCTCTCCGAAGAAGCTAGCCGCAGACGGCGCGCGGCTAGCCTCTGACGCAGCAGCGTCGGAGTGGCCCTGAGAAGGGCCTTTAGGTTGGCCCTTAGAAGGGCCTTTGGGTTGGCCCTGAGAAGGGCCTTTTTGTTTTAAAAAGCGCCCGGAGGCGTCACGCGCAGGGTCTTTCGACATTTTAAAATAAAATCAAATCCGCAGATCGCAGCTCGACAAGGCAAGATAATAAGAGCTTCGAAGCACAGTGTACTTTGGCCAACCCAGTCTGCCACTCCGTTACGGTGGTCAGAACTGGGCAGTTACCAGGGGACGCGACGTGGACGCAAACACTGTGGGGGGTCCCCCAACCTAACCTAACCTAACCTTTTTTTTTTTTTTTTTTTTTTTTTTTTTTTTTTTTAACGTGTGGAAATCCTCATGGACTTCCTCCGCCTGGGGAAGACGGAGGGGCATGTCAGACTCGACTGACTAAAACCACACGGTGTCCTCTACTGCCTTTAGCCGGGGGTGCGGGCCCACTTGCGCATTCACCGCTCCCCGGCAGGCCTTGACCCGACTACATCGCCGGGTCCCTCTCCTCGGTGCGGCCGTTCAACAACGGCCGCACCTCTCTTCGAGTGGCGACGAAGGACACGTCGCCGCCAACTCGGGCCTGTATCTGGTCGGGCGGCTGACTGCCCCAAGTCAGCCGCCCGCAGGCTACCTCTCATGGAGGACGCAGATCGGTTTGCGCCCGGCGGCGCCCGGTGCGTCTGCGGGAGCTGAGAGGGATGGCTACCCTCTCTCTTTCCCTCTCCGCCGTCTCCTTCGCGAGCATGACATCCTCGCAGAAGGCGACGGCCCCTTCCCACGCACTCTCGCTTCCGACCATGGCCTCGACGACAGTCGGAAGCGAGAGATCGCTCCCGCCGATCGCTGCGATCAGATCACGGCGCTGCGACGCCCACGCTGAGCATTCCTCCAGCGTGTGCTGCGCCGTGTCTTCCGGGCAACCGTCGCAGTGGTGGCACACGGGCGTCTGCTCCCGACCTATGCGATGCAGATACTTTCCGAAGCAACCGTGTCCGGAAAGTATCTGCGTCAGTCGGAAGGTGAGAGCGCCGTGCCTCCTGCCGATCCACGCCTCCATGACGGGCCTTACCGCCGCAATAGCGGCGTGCCCCGCACTGGGTTGCGCAAGTCGCGCCTTCCACTCCGCCGCTAGAGATCGGCGGAGCTCAGACCGCCGCGTCTCTACTACGCTAGGCAGCGGCCTTTCGCCCCGCTCCTGGGCCTCCCCGCGCCACCGATACATTGACGCGAGGAGTTTAGCCTCCAGATCCCAGGGCGGTGATCCGGCCAACAGGCAGGCCGCTTCGTGGGAGATCGTGCAGTACCCCCTGATCACTCTGACGGCCATCGCTCGCTGCGGCCTTCGCAGCATTGCGACGTTGCGGGCCGACAGGGTGTCCGCCCACACGGGTGCTCCATATAGAGCCATAGACCGCACGATCCCCAAGTAGAGCCTCCGGCAAGATGACTCTGGCCCCCCCAAGTTAGGCAGCAGCCGTGTCAGAGCCGCCGCTGCGCCCATCAGTTTAGGGGCCAGTTGCCGGAAGTGCGGCCCGAAGTCCCATCGGCTATCGAGGACGAGTCCTAAGTACTTCATCGTCGACTCGACGCCGATGCGGACGCCTCCCACCACTATGTTGGACCCCGAGGGTGGCGCGCGCCGGGCCCCGTGGAAACACAGAGCCTCGGATTTGTTGAGCGCCACCTCGAGGCCCAACCGCCGGATCCTAGCAACGACTTGCGCAACCCCCGCAGTCGCCAGTAGCGACGCGTCGCGGTACGTCTTCCCCCGTGCCGTCACCAACGTGTCGTCGGCGTAACAGACTACGCCGACGCCATGGAGGAGCGCACCGCGCAACACCCAGTCGTATCCGATGTTCCACAGGAGCGGCCCCAAGACCGACCCCTGTGGAACACCGCACGACGTTTCTCGCCGACCCCATCCTTCCTGACCCGGGTAGACGACTGACCTGCCAGCCAGGTAGGCCCCGACAGTGTGGCGGAGGTAGGTCGGCACCCCGTGGTAGCGGAGCGCCTCCCTGATGCAACTCCAGGGCAAGGTGTTGAAGGCGTTGGCGATGTCGAGCGACACCGCCAAGACGACCTCACCCCGTGCGACTGCTTCCTCCGCCAAGGCCCTTACGCGCATGATCGCGTCCACTGTCGAGCGCCCTTGACGGAAACCAAACTGGTTGTCCGCCAGATCCGGCCCCACGCCAGAGAGGTGCCGGACGAGGCGGTTTGCGATGACTCGCTCGAAGAGCTTGCCCACCTCGTCCAACAGCACAATGGGGCGGTAAGCGGACGGAGAGTCCGCAGGGCGCCCTGGCTTATGAAGCAGAACCAGCTTCCCCGTCTTCCATAGGCGTGGAAACTGGCCCCGCTGCAAACATGCGCTCAACAGCCCTCGCAGTCGGGGCCCGAGAGCCTTCGAGGCCAAGACCCATGCGCGGCCGGGTATGCCGTCGGGCCCTGGGGCGGTATTCTTGGCTTGAAGCCTCAAAACCGCCGCTCTCAATTCTGCCCGGGTCACTTCGGGCACGTCGTCGTCGCCGTCGTCGTCCTCGTTGGGCAACTCGGAGGGCGGAACCATGGGTGGCGGGGTATGCTCTGCCCTAGAGGGGAACAGAGCGCCAACTACGCTGCTCAATAGCTCTGGCCGGAGGCTCTGGGACAGCGGGGGGGCCCATGGACGGAGTTTGCCCCGTACCATTAAGTATGGGCGCCCCCATGGATCTCGGTCCAGAGTCTGCAGCTGCTCCTCTCGAGCCAGGACTTTGGCCCGCTTGATGGCAAGCTGTAGTGCCTTCCTCGCCGCTCTGTACCCCTCATACAGTTCCGCCTCTTCGGCCTCGTCTGCCGCATCCCTGACGCGGCTACGCCTCCTGCGGAGCCTGGCGTACCGGCGCCGAGCGGCAACACACGCAGCGCGCAGCCGCCCGATGTCTTGCGACCACCAGTACACCTGGCGCCTAGCCGGTCGGGACAGAACCCTAGGCATAGCAGCGTCACAGACATGCGACATGGCTTTCCGGAACCACTCAGCCTCGCTGTCGATATCGTCAGGCCTGTCCGGTGCTGACACCCAGGCCTGGACTATCGAGGCTTCAACGAGTAGGTCCCGGTCCAGTTGCCGAAGCGCCCAACGCGGACCGACCCCGCCAGGGCCCGCTTGAACCGGGGTGGCAGAAGTCTGGGCAGAGACATCGAAACGGATGTACCGATGATCAGACAGAGTCTCCGCCTCCTCCACCACCCGCCAGTCCTGGACACGGCGCGCTAGTGCGGGGCTAGCGAACGTCAAGTCCACTATGGAACCGCCCCGCTGGCGCACGCACGTGTCCACGGAACCCCTATTTAGGAGCTGGAGGCCGGCCTCAATTGCCCACTCCTCCAGCACCTCTCCCCGCGCGTCTGTTGTCGGGGAACCCCAAGCCGTGGATTTGGCATTGAAGTCCCCAAGAACGAGCACGGGGTGAGGACGACTACGGGCGACGACGACGCCCAACTCCACCACGAATCTCTCAAAGTCGGCGAGAGGTCTGTTCGGGGAGAAATAAACCCCCACAACCACCATCTCCCCGAACAGTGCCGCCACGTGGCCCTGCCCAACGGCGAGAGCCTCCATCATCGGGGACCCATTCCCGGCTCTGGAGATCAGTGTCACCGAGCCGTTCGTGTCACTCGCCCAGTCAGCTCGCCCGGGCGGGACGAAGTACGGCTCGGCGACAACCGCGACACCTATCGACCACTGCGCCATGCTCTGGAGTAATAAATCCTGAGCCCGGGCGCAGTGGTTGATGTTCGCTTGGAGGAATCGCAGAGATGGGGCCATTACTGGGTGTCCATAGTCTGCGATTCCTCATTTTGTGACTGAGCCGGGACTACCGAAGTCTGGGCCCTCCCCTTCCTTTTGCCGTTGGGTGCGATGCATGGCTTTCGGCCCACCCGATGCCCTGCAGGCTTGCCCATCGCTGCACAAGCTAAGCAGTGGGGCGGGGCCGTGCAAGAGGCGACCATATGTCCGGGCTGACCGCATCCAAAGCACCGGTCGCGGTAATTTGTGTCGGAGACGCACTGCGTTCCGACATGGCCGTCCGTCAAGCACCGGAAGCACGTCGTACCTCTTGCAGGCAACAGTTTTACCTGTGCCGACACCCACCCCACGAGCAGCCGGCGTCCGTCCGCCAGCCTCTGCGCCGCCGCCACAGGACAGCTCAGAACTATTGAGCTCATGCCTCGAAAGCCCGGACGGATTTTGCCGGGCTTAATTTGACTGGGCGGGCACTCTCCCGCCCTCGCCACAGCAGCCACGACCTCCTCGACTGAGACAGAGTCGTCCAAGCCTGCGATTCGCAGGTCGGCGCACTTCGTAGGCCTTGACACCCGGAGCTCGCCTTCCTCGAACTGCGCCCTTATTTGCTCGGCCAAGGCGTCTGCCTTCGGGCCGCTCGTGGCGCCGGACACCTCTAGAAGGCAAGCACCGGTAGCAGTCCGCTTGCAGCGGAGGCCCGCTATGCCGAGGTCGCCGAGGCTTATTGAAGCCTTGGCCTTCGTCAGGACCGCAGCATAGGTCATGCCCCTTTCCTCCGCTCCAGGCTGCAAAGTGAGTACTACAGCCGTGGAGCGGGGGGCGCGGACCTTGGCCACCTTCTCGGCCTCCCTTTGTTTTGCCGCCTTCTTGGCCTTCTTCCTCGCCGCTTTCTTCGCCTTTTTCTTGGCTCCGACAGTCTCCCACTGGCTCTGCTGGGAAGCTGTCGGTGCTTCGGTTCTGGGAGCCTTGGGAGCTGAGGACGCTGACTCGGCATTAGGGACAGCTGCGGCTGCAGCCTTCGCCCTCTTGCCAGCCCCTTTGTTTTTTCGTCCGGCTACGCTAGGCTCTTTGGCAGCGGGTTCTGCCACCTCAGTTGGCCGAGTCGAGGTCGGCGCTGCAGCTTTGGCTGCGAAAGTAGCGGCCGCAGCCACCGCCCGCTTTGAAGGCCCGTCTGTGGCCAGGGGAGGGCGCAGCATTTGCCGCTCGAGGACGTCGAAGCGGGCTCGGTAGCTCTCGAGCTCGCTCCTGAGGAGCCGCACCACTTCCGACACCTCCGGCTGCCTCACGTCCTCCTTTTTGCGCTCGGTCTGCAGCGCAGCGAGCTCCGCTCGGAACGCCTCGTGCTCTCTGCGGAGCCCGGCCAGCTGGGCCGACAGACGGGCGTTCTGCGCCTGTAATCGCGCGGTCTCCTCGGAAGAGGTGCGGGTCAGCAGCACCTCTGCGGTCTCCGAGATGGAGGCCGCCGCATCTTTTAGGGCTTTTTGGAAGGTGCCCTTCAAACCTTTTGACGATTTGGCGACCCTTTTAATGGCCGCCACGGCGTCCTGCATCCTGCTGGCCAGTTCTCCGGCCAGCAGGTCCTCCGTCTCCCTCTCCGACACCGCGGAGACTGCAGAGGCGGAGGAAGTCTCGGACAATCTGGTGATCCGTCCGGATAGTTTTCGGGCCAACTCGGCCACCTCCCTTTCGTCCGCCTCTGCCCTCTCCTGTTTGGCGGCAGCCTTTTTCGCCTCCGCCAGTTCGCGCCGTGCCTTGGACAGGCCAATGAATTGGCCTGTCGACGCTGGGCGTCCTCTTCCTCTTTTGGAGGACGAGGAGGCGAGTGCTTTCCTAGCAGTCGCTCCCTCGTCCGTCATGTCGTCGCTGGAGTCGTTGTCGTCTCCAGATCCTTCAGCCACTACTGGTGGGGCCCGTCGCTTGCGCCAAAATTTGACTGAAGCGGCGGGCACCTCCTCCGCCAATGTAGATGCGGTGTCCGAGGTGGACATCTCGTCCACATTAGAGGGCAGCCTCTGGAGAACCACCACTGGTTCTCGAGAGCACCCCGGAGCACTCCTTGCTCCCGTCTCCTCCTTCTCCTTCTCCTCTCCTCCCTCCTTCTCAACATCGTTTGGTTTAAAAATTTCGGTATCCATATAGTACCCACGAGAATGGGGGAAATACAGAGTCCACCTGGGCAGAGACCCCTGTACCCAGGTAAGCCTTAAGCATTTATTACTCGCCAGGGGGTCGGCCGGTACCCTGGCGAGGGTAGCACTAGCGACTGATTGTTCATAAGAACACCCGTCAGCCATACATCTCCTCGCGGTGCTCCGCCGCTTGAGATTCGGGGTGACTTTTTATAGAGGTTTTCTACCTCGTGGCCCGGGCGGTTAAGCCGAGACCCTCGGTCCCGATCAGAATCGGGATTACGAGATTTATGACGGCGACGAGGAAGGGCACAGTCCCTCCCCGTCTGCCCGGAGGCAGTGCAAGTGCACACCGGGCCCGTCCATGCTCCTCCACTATGCCCTCTGCAAGACAGAGGAACACGCGGAACAACGCCCTCACCGGTCCAAATGGGACCCCTCCAGTGTCAGACTATTCGCCACGACAGTGAATTTCCCCGCTAAACAAGATGAAGAAATCTTCTTCCAGTTTCTCGGAGAACGTCACTGCCGCGCCCAGGATGCACCGTCCTGCCAGCTGCCGTTCCCTCCCGACGTATCAAAAGGGACAAGCAGCCGACAGGCACACGAGGAGGTTTTCTGACCTAGCACCCCAACCTAACCTTTTTTTTTTTTTTTTTTTTTTTTTTTTTTTTTTTTTTTTTTTTTTTTTTTGCGCTGGGAAAAAATGCATTACGCATACCCTCCAATCGGAGGGGTATGTGGGACTCCCCGGTCTGACCCGGTATACCCACTAAAAATACCCAGCGGCATTCCCGCTTCGTCTGAGTGGCGGGGACTGGGAATCTTGGCGCAGCCATCACTTCCAGTCCTCCGCCGACGATTGCCCTCAGGCCGGGCCCTCGCGCGGGCCCGGGAATGACTTACGAAGGTGGTGGCGGGAGCAAAGTCCCGTCGCCACCAAGAGGACGGTGCCTTCTGCGGCCTCTTCGTCTGCGGAGCGGCGCCGCGAGAGGATCGTCCTCCCGCACGCGCTCCGCCTCCTCCTTTTGCGAGATGACGTCCTCGCAAAAGGAGGCAACCGCCGTCCAGGCCTCCTCGCTCCCCAGCATGGCCTCGACCACTGCGGGAAGCGAGAGGTCCTGCCCAATAACCGCAGTTAGACCGCGGCGCGGTTCGGACCAAGCCGGGCACACCTCGAGGGTGTGCTGCGCCGTGTCCTCCGCCGCGCCGCAGTCGTGGCACGCCGGGGTTTCCTCCCTACCGATCCGATGCAGGTGCGATCCGAAACAGCCGTGGCCGGATAACACCTGCACCAGACGGAACGAGAGGAAACCGTGGGAACGCTCGAGCCAGCTCTGCAGAACCGGACCGAGCGCGTCCAACGTCCGGCGGCCAAAGGCGGCGGCGGCGAGGTCCTCCGTCCAATGGAGGACGATGGCGTCCTTCGCCTCCCGCCGCACTGCCTCCCGCTCTTCGGCGGCGGGGCGCTCCCCGAGCGCCTTCCGGCGCGCCGTCCACTCATATACTCTGGCCAGCACCCAAGCCTCCAACTCCCAAGGAGGAGTGCCGGCCAGAGCGCACGCCGCCGAAAAGCCCACCGAACGGTAGGCCCTCGCCACCCGCTGTGCAATGGCCCTTTGGGGCCTGCGGATGGCGGTCGCATTCTCCCTCCTGTGGAGGGAGTCCGCCCAGATGGGTGCCCCGTACAGGGCCATGCTGCGGAGGATGCCGGCATACAGGCGCCGGCATTTCGCCTTGGGCCCCCCAAGGTTGGGGAGGAGCCACGAGAGGGCGTCCGCGGCTTTTAAGAGGCGCGTCGACAGCCCGCTGAAGTGCGGGCCGAAGCGCCACCTCTCGTCCAGCACCAGGCCCAGATACTTCATCTGGGGCTGGACTCCTATACGGACGCCCTCCACGACTATGTGGGCATCGGGAGGAGGGCGACGCTGCCGGGGGCCGCGAAAGAACACGGCCTCCGTCTTGTGCAGCGCCACCTCCAATCCCAGGCGGCGGATCCTCTCTGCAACCAAGGATCCGCCAGCCGAGGCCAGACAGGCCGCCTCCCCAAAGTTCCTCCCCCGGGCAGTGAGAAGAGTGTCATCCGCGTAGCAGATGACACTCGTGCCCTGGAGGAGGGCCCCCCGCAGAAGCCAGTTGAACCCGATGTTCCACAGGGGAGGGCCCAGCACCGAACCCTGCGGAACACCGGACTCTGCGCCGTACCGCCGCACCGTGGCCGTCTTGTCTACGAGGAGGACCTCTCGGTCCTCCAAGTAACTGGCCAGGAAGTCCCGCAAGTATTGGGGCACTCCGTGATACCGGAGCGCCTCCAATATCGTCGAATGGGGGACGGAGTTGAAGGCGTTGGAGATGTCGAATGACACCGCCAACACTCCGTCCCCCGCCTCCACTGCCTCCTTCACCTGGCCCTTGAGTAGGGCCAGTGCGTCGATGGTCGAACGCCCTCGGCGGAAACCGAACTGGGCGTCCGACAGGTCCGGCCCTAACCCCCGCAAGTGGCTATCAAGCCGTGAGGCGACGATCCCCTCAAACATTTTGCCGACCTCATCGAGCAGGACGATGGGCCGGTATGCTGAGGGGGAGTCCACCGGGCGTCCCTCCTTACGGAGGAGGCATAGCTGCCCCTCCCTCCACAGTTTCGGGAACCTCCCAGCCGCAAAGCACGCGCTGAAGAGGTCCCGAAATCTGTCCTCCATTTGGGAGGCGGCGATAGCCACCACCCGTGCGGGGACGCCGTCTGGTCCGGGGGCCGTCTTCTTCCTGCGGAGGCTGAGGACCCCCGCCTCGAACTCCGCCGCCGTCACCGGGGGGACCTCCTCCTCCGGCAGGGCCGCCCCTTGCGGGGGATCCATGGGTGGTGGGGTGAAGTCGGTCCTGCGCGGAAACAGGGACCGGACCACCCCATCCAGCAGCGCTGGCTCGAGGGTCTCCGACAGGGGGGGACCATAGGGGCGGAGCTGGTTCCGCGCCGCCCTGTATGGCCTCCCGAAGGGGTCCCTATCGAGACCCTCCAGCATCTCGGCCCTCGCCGAGTCCTTGGCGGCGCCCATTGCGGACTTGAAGACCGTCGTCGCCTCCCGATAAGAGGCGTATAGACGGTCCTCTTCCGCCAGGTTTCGGGCGCTGCGCCGTCGGCTCCGCGCGTAGGCCCTTCTGGACGCCACGCAGGTGGCCCGGAGCCCCGCCAGCTCCTCCGTCCACCAATAGACGGCACGACGGGGAGGCGGACGGCGAGACCGGGGCATGCTGGAGTTGCACACCTCGGTCAGGGACTCCCTCAGCCGAACCGCTGCGGCGTCCACGTCCCGGACCTCGCCAGGGGGCGACAGCCAGTCCTGGAGGAAGGCCGCCTCCTTGGCTGCCTCCCGGTCCAGGCGGGTGAGAGCCCACCGCGGGAAGGGGGACTGCCCAGTGCGGGCCAACGCCCCTCCCCGGGCGGATATGTCGAACCGCACATATCGGTGGTCCGACAATGTCTCCACCATCTCTACCCGCCAGTTGACGACGCGGGCGGCTAGCGCGGGGGTGGCAAACGACACGTCCACCACCGACCCACCCTGTTGCCGCACACACGTGTGGACCGCCCCCCTGTTGAGGAGGGACACACCGCATGAGGCCGCCCAAAACTCCACGGCGCGCCCCCGGACGTTGCAGCTGGCGGCCGGATTGCCCCAGGCCACCGACTTGGCGTTGAGGTCGCCCAGCACCACGGCCTGTCGCGGCGCCGCCCTCCCTACGACTGCAGTGAGGACTTCGAGGAAATCCTCAAAGTCCGAGAGAGGGCGGTTTGGGGAGAAATAGACCCCCACCACCGCTATGTCTCCCCACGCGGCGGCCACGTATCCCGGTCCCCTCTCTAAGAGCGAGAGGGGAGGGGAGTCCGTGGAGGGCCGCGACAACAGTGCCACGAGGCCGTCCCGGTCGCCCAGCCAACGACCAGGGACCGAGTAAGGCTCGGCGACCACCGCCAAGTCCACCAACCACTCAGCCATGGTCTGCATCAGCAGATCCTGGGCTGCTTTGCAGTGGTTGGTGTTCGTCAAAAGGATGCGATGTTCGACTCTATCCATCAGTCGGACATCGCACCCCCCTCCACAGCCGCCGCAGGAGCGACGGCGCTAGCGGCAGTAGCAGGCCCGGTCGGCGCCTGCGCTTTGCCCCGCTTAGGGGGAGGATTGCAGTTCCTCCCCTTCATGACGTGGGCCGCCGGGCGGCCACTGGCGGCGCAGACCGCGCAGTGCGGCGTGGCGACCTTGCAGGAGGCGGCTTTGTGGCCCTCCTTGCCGCAGCGGTAGCAGGTGTCCGTCCTGTCTACAGTGGACGGACACAGAGGCCTGGTGTGTCCGATGCCGAAGCACCGGAAACACCGCAGCGCCTGCTCCTCGAGTGCACGTACTGCACCCGAGCTGAACCCTACCTTAAGCCGTCCTTTCGCGAGAACGGCTTTGGCAGCGGCGATTGGGCACTCGAGGCGAATGGTGCCCATACCGCCGCGGCCGGGTCTTATGTCCCGGCCTTGGACCGCCGCGACGCCACAGCCCCCTATCGCTGCGACCGCCGCTACCACCTCCTCCTTGGTGACGGAATCATCGAGATCCGTCACCTCAATGGCCGCCAACTTGACCGGCCGGGCCACCTTTGCCGAATCCGCGATGACCTCCTGCAGCTTTGCTGCGAAGAGGTCCGCATGGGCACTGCCCTCTGCCCCCGGGAACTCGAAAATTCGAGCCCCGGCTTGAGTCCGCCGGCAGGAGACACTGCCGATCCCCATTTGGACGGGATCGGCATTTGCACGCGCCCGCACCAGGATAGACGCGTACGTCTCCCCTCGCCCCGCAGCCTCCGCGGTCAGCGTGACTACGACGGCCGCGGTTTTTGGGGGAACTAGCTTCCCCTTTCCGGTCGCTCTCCCTTTGCCTCTCCCCTTAGCCTTGCCGGTCATCTGCGGCTGGCTGGGAGTGGTGGGAGCGGTAGTGGCCGGGGCGGAAGGGACGACCGTCGCCGACTTCTTTCCCTTTCCTTTCCCCTTGCGGCCCACTACCGTCCAGTCGTTGACCGGTGTGGTCGCAGGGAGAAGGGTATCTTCCGTCTGGGAGGAGGACGGCCCTGGCTCGCGCTGCCGTTTATCCGCCGCAAGCGGCGGTCGGAGGCGTTTCTCCGGCAGGAGCCGGTCCTCAATTCCTGCTAAGCAGGACCTTGTGAAGGCCCTCTCCTCCATCACCACCTTGCGGATGATATCCTCAAGGTTGGAGGAGGGGCCTTCTGACGCGGGGCTCGTCCCGGCTTGTGGCCGGGCCGTGGCTTCGGCCAGCTTTTTGTGCAGCTGGCTGACCTCCGACTGCAGGCGATCAACCTTCGCCTGCAGTTGCTGCGTCTCCTCAGTGGCCTTACGCCGAACCAGCTCCGCAACGACACCGCGCAAGCTCGCAGCCCGGCACTTGAGGGCCTTCTGGAAGGTTCCCTTCAGGTGGGAGGACTTCGTGGCGACCTCGACGATCTCCTTCTCGTCCTCCTCCGCCATTACCTCCAGCTCTGCGAGAGAGTGGTCCGCGTATACAACGCGGGGGGCGCCGTACCCGGACTTGGCCCGGGCGGCGTGCGCCCGCGTCTCGCTCGCCGCAACCCGCTCCTCCAGCTCTTGCTGGAGCTGCTCCCGTCGAGCCAGGTCCAACTGGCGTTGAGCGTCCGCGAGCCCAACGACATGGGTTTCCGCGACCACCGTCGGCTTTTTTGCCTTCGGCTTCGCCCCACTCGAGTGCGAGGAGCTCCCGGACCCACCGCGCACACGCTTTCGTCGGCGCGAGTCGTCTGTGTCCGACACTCGGACAAGCGAATCGTCAGACGACTCGTCCGCCTCACCAAAGAAGCTAGCCGCAGACGGCGCGCGGCTAGCCTCTGACGCCGCAGCGTCGGAGTGGCCCTGAGAAGGGCCTTTGGGTTGGCCCTGAGAAGGGCCTTTGGGTTGGCCCTGAGAAGGGCCTTTGGGTTGGCCCTTAGAAGGGCCTTTTTGTTTTAAAAAGCGCCCGGAGGCGTCACGCGCAAGGTCTTTCGACATGATAAAATCCGCAGGTCAAAGCTGAACAAGGCAAGAGAATAAAAATGATAGCTTTGAAGTCACAGTGAACTTTGGCCAACCCAGTCTGCCACTCCGTTACGGTGGTCAGAACTGGGCAGTTTCCAGGGGACGCGACGTGGACGCAAACACTGTGGGGGGTCCCCCACCCCAACCTAACCTAACCTAACCTAACCTAACCTTTTTTTTTTTTTTTTTTTTTTTTTTTTTTGCGCTGGGAAAAAATGCATTACGCATACCCTCCGATCGGAGGGGTATGTGGGACTCCCCGGTCTGACCCGGTATACCCACTAAAAATACCCAGCGGCATTCCCGCTTCGTCTGAGTGGCGGGGACTGGGAATCTTGGCACAGCCATCACTTCCAGTCCTCCGCCGACGATTGCCCTCAGGCCGGGCCCTCACGCGGGCCCGGGAATGACTTACGAAGGTGGTGGCGGGAGCAAAGTCCCGTCGCCACCAAGAGGACGGCGCCTTCTCCGGCCTCTACGTCTGCGGAGCGGCGCCGCGAGAGGATCGTCCTCCCGCACGCGCTCCGCCTTCTCCTTTTGCGAGATGACGTCCTCGCAAAAGGAGGCAACCGCTGTCCAGGCCTCCTCGCTCCCCAGCATGGCCTCGACCACTGCGGGAAGCGAGAGGTCCTGCCCAATAACCGCAGTTAGACCGCGGCGCGGTTCGGACCAAGCCGGGCACACCTCGAGGGTGTGCTGCGCCGTGTCCTCCGCCGCGCCGCAGTCGTGGCACGCCGGGGTTTCCTCCCTACCGATCCGATGCAGGTGCGATCCGAAACAGCCGTGGCCGGATAACACCTGCACCAGACGGAACGAGAGGAAACCGTGGGAACGCTCGAGCCAGCTCTGCAGAACCGGACCGAGCGCGTCCAACGTCCGGCGGCCAAAGGCGGCGGCGGCGAGGTCCTCCGTCCAATGGAGGACGATGGCGTCCTTCGCCTCCCGCCGCACTGCCTCCCGCTCTTCGGCGGCGGGGCGCTCCCCGAGCGCCTTCTGGCGCGCCGTCCACTCATATACTCTGGCCAGCACCCAAGCCTCCAACTCCCAAGGAGGAGTGCCGGCCAGAGCGCACGCCGCCGAAAAGCCCACCGAACGGTAGGCCCTCGCCACCCGCTGTGCAATGGCCCTTTGGGGCCTGCGGATGGCGGTCGCATTCTCCCTCCTGTGGAGGGAGTCCGCCCAGATGGGTGCCCCGTACAGGGCCATGCTGCGGAGGATGCCGGCATACAGGCGCCGGCATTTCGCCTTGGGCCCCCCAAGGTTGGGGAGGAGCCACGAGAGGGCGTCCGCGGCTTTTAAGAGGCGCGTCGACAGCCCGCTGAAGTGCGGGCCGAAGCGCCACCTCTCGTCCAGCACCAGGCCCAGATACTTCATCTGGGGCTGGACTCCTATACGGACGCCCTCCACGACTATGTGGGCATCGGGAGGAGGGCGACGCTGCCGGGGGCCGCGAAAGAACACGGCCTCCGTCTTGTGCAGCGCCACCTCCAATCCCAGGCGGCGGATCCTCTCTGCAACCAAGGATCCGCCAGCCGAGGCCAGACAGGCCGCCTCCCCAAAGTTCCTCCCCCGGGCAGTGAGAAGAGTGTCATCCGCGTAGCAGATGACACTCGTGCCCTGGAGGAGGGCCCCCCGCAGAAGCCAGTTGAACCCGATGTTCCACAGGGGAGGGCCCAGCACCGAACCCTGCGGAACACCGGACTCTGCGCCGTACCGCCGCACCGTGGCCGTCTTGTCTACGAGGAGGACCTCTCGGTCCTCCAAGTAACTGGCCAGGAGGTCCCGCAAGTATTGGGGCACTCCGTGATACCGGAGCGCCTCCAATATCGTCGAATGGGGGACGGAGTTGAAGGCGTTGGAGATGTCGAATGACACCGCCAACACTCCGTCCCCCGCCTCCACTGCCTCCTTCACCTGGCCCTTGAGTAGGGCCAGTGCGTCGATGGTCGAACGCCCTCGGCGGAAACCGAACTGGGCGTCCGACAGGTCCGGCCCTAACCCCCGCAAGTGGCTATCAAGCCGTGAGGCGACGATCCCCTCAAACATTTTGCCGACCTCATCGAGCAGGACGATGGGCCGGTATGCTGAGGGGGAGTCCACCGGGCGTCCCTCCTTACGGAGGAGGCATAGCTGCCCCTCCCTCCACAGTTTCGGGAACCTCCCAGCCGCAAAGCACGCGCTGAAGAGGTCCCGAAATCTGTCCTCCATTTGGGAGGCGGCGATAGCCACCACCCGTGCGGGGACGCCGTCTGGTCCGGGGGCCGTCTTCTTCCTGCGGAGGCTGAGGACCCCCGCCTCGAACTCCGCCGCCGTCACCGGGGGGACCTCCTCCTCCGGCAGGGCCGCCCCTTGCGGGGGATCCATGGGTGGTGGGGTGAAGTCGGTCCTGCGCGGAAACAGGGACCGGACCACCCCATCCAGCAGCGCTGGCTCAACCTAACCTAACCTAACCTTTTTTTTTTTTTTTTTTTTTTTTTTTTTTTTTTTTTTTTTTTTTTTTTTGCGCTGGGAAAAAATGCATTACGCATACCCTCCAATCGGAGGGGTATGTGGGACTCCCCGGTCTGACCCGGTATACCCACTAAAAATACCCAGCGGCATTCCCGCTTCGTCTGAGTGGCGGGGACTGGGAATCTTGGCACAGCCATCACTTCCAGTCCTCCGCCGACGATTGCCCTCAGGCCGGGCCCTCACGCGGGCCCGGGAATGACTTACGAAGGTGGTGGCGGGAGCAAAGTCCCGTCGCCACCAAGAGGACGGCGCCTTCTGCGGCCTCTTCGTCTGCGGAGCGGCGCCGCGAGAGGATCGTCCTCGCGCACGCGCTCCGCCTCCTCCTTTTGCGAGATTACGTCCTCGCAAAAGGAGGCAACCGCCGTCCAGGCCTCCTCGCTCCCCAGCATGGCCTCGACCACAGCGGGAAGCGAGAGGTCCTGCCCAACAACCGCAGTCAGACCGCGGCGCAGTTCGGACCAAGCCGGGCACACCTCCAGGGTATGCTGCGCCGTGTCCTCCGCTGCGCCGCAGTCGTGGCACGCCGGGGTTTCCTCCCTACCGATCCGATGCAGGTGCGATCCGAAACAGCCGTGGCCGGATAACACCTGCACCAGACGGAACGAGAGGAAACCGTGGGACCGCTCGAGCCAGCTCTGCAAAACCGGACCGAGCGCGTCCAACGTCCGGCGGCCAAAGGCGGCGGCGGCGAGGTCCTCCGTCCAGTGGAGGACGATGGCGTCCTTCGCCTCCCGCCGCACTGCCTCCCGCTCTTCGGCGGCGGGGCGCTCCCCGAGCGCCTTCCGGCGCGCCGTCCACTCATATACTCTGGCCAGCACCCAAGCCTCCAACTCCCAAGGAGGAGTGCCGGCCAGAGCGCACGCCGCCGAGAAGCCCACTGAGCGGTAGGCCCTCGCCACCCGCTGTGCAATGGCCCTTTGGGGCCTGCGGATGGCGGTCGCATTCTCCCTCCTGTGGAGGGAGTCCGCCCAGATGGGTGCCCCGTACAGGGCCATACTGCGGAGGATGCCGGCATACAGGCGCCGGCATTTCGCCTTGGGCCCCCCAAGGTTGGGGAGGAGCCACGAGAGGGCGTCCGCGGCTTTCAGGAGGCGCGTCGACAGCCCGCTGAAATGCGGGCCGAAGCGCCACCTCTCGTCCAGCACCAGGCCCAGATACTTCATCTGGGGCTGGACACCTATACGGACGCCCTCCACGACAATGTGGGCATCGGGAGGAGGGCGACGCTGCCGGGGGCCGCGGAAGAACACGGCCTCCGTCTTGTGCAGCGCCACCTCCAATCCCAGGCGGCGGATCCTCTCTGCAACCAAGGATCCGCCAGCCGAGGCCAGACAGGCCGCCTCCCCAAAGTTCCTCCCCCGGGCAGTGAGAAGAGTGTCATCCGCGTAGCAGATGACACTCGTGCCCTGGAGGAGGGCCCCCCGCAGAAGCCAGTTGAACCCGATGTTCCACAGGGGAGGGCCCAGCACCGAACCCTGCGGAACACCGGACTCTGCGCCGTACCGCCGCACAGTGGCCGTCTTATCAACGAGGAGGACCTCTCGGTCCTCCAGGTAGCTCGCCAGGAGGGCCCGCAGGTATTGGGGCACTCCGTGATACCGCAGCGCCTCCAATATCGTCGAGTGGGGGACGGAGTTGAAGGCGTTGGAGATGTCGAATGACACCGCCAACACTCCGTCCCCCGCCTCCACTGCCTCCTTCACCTGGCCCTTGAGTAGGGCCAGCGCGTCGATCGTCGAACGCCCTCGGCGGAAACCGAACTGGGCGTCCGACAGATCCGGCCCTACCCCCCGCAAATGGCTATTCAGCCGGGAGGCGACAATCCCCTCGAACATTTTACCGACCTCATCGAGCAGAACGATGGGCCGGTATGCCGAGGGGGAGTCCACCGGGCGTCCCTCCTTACGGAGGAGGCATAGCTGCCCCTCCCTCCACAGCTTCGGGAACCTCCCAGCCGTAAAGCACGCGCTGAAGAGGTCCCGAAACCTGTCCTCCATTTGAGAGGCAGCGATAGCCACCACCCGTGCGGGGACGCCGTCTGGTCCGGGGGCCGTCTTCTTCCTGCGGAGGCTGAGGACCCCCGCCTCGAACTCCGCCGCCGTCACCGGGGGGACCTCCTCCTCCGGCAGGGCCGCCCCCTGCGGGGGATCCATGGGTGGTGGGGTGAAGTCGGTCCTGCGCGGAAACAGGGACCGGACCACCCCGTCCAGCAACGCTGGCTCGAGGGCCTCCGACAGGGGGGGACCACAGGGGCGGAGCTGGTTCCGCGCCGCCCTGTATGGCCTTCCGAAGGGGTCCCTATCGAGACCCTCCAGCATCTCGGCCCTTGCCGAGTCCTTGGCGGCGCCCATTGCGGACTTGAAGACCGTCGTCGCCTCCCGATAAGAGGCGTACAGACGGTCCTCCTCCGCCAGGTTTCGGGCGCTGCGCCGTCGGCTCCGCGCATAGGCCCTTCTGGCCGCCACGCAGGTGGCCCGGAGCCCTGCCAGCTCCTCCGTCCACCAATAGACGGCACGACGGGGAGGCGGACGGCGAGACCGAGGCATACTGGAGTTGCACACCTCGGTCAGGGACTCCCTCAGCCGAACCGCTGCGGCGTCCACGTCCCGGACCTCGCCAGGGGGCGACAGCCAGTCCTGGAGGAAGGCCGCCTCCTTGGCTGCCTCCCGGTCCAGGCGGGTGAGAGCCCACCGCGGGAAGGGGGGGGACTGCCCAGTGCGGGCCAACGCCCCTCCCCGGGCGGATATGTCGAACCGCACATATCGGTGGTCCGACAATGTCTCCACCATCTCTACCCGCCAGTTGACGACGCGGGCGGCTAGCGCGGGGGTGGCAAACGACACGTCCACCACCGACCCACCCTGTTGCCGCACACACGTGTGGACCGCCCCCCTGTTGAGGAGGGACACACCGCATGAGGCCGCCCAAAACTCCACGGCGCGCCCCCGGACGTTGCAGCTGGCGGCCGGATTGCCCCAGGCCACCGACTTGGCGTTGAGGTCGCCCAGCACCACGGCCTGTCGCGGCGCCGCCCTCCCTACGACTGCAGTGAGGACTTCGAGGAAATCCTCAAAGTCCGAGAGAGGGCGGTTTGGGGAGAAATAGACCCCCACCACCGCTATGTCTCCCCACGCGGCGGCCACGTATCCCGGTCCCCTCTCTAAGAGCGAGAGGGGAGGGGAGTCCGTGGAGGGCCGCGACAACAGTGCCACGAGGCCGTCCCGGTCGCCCAGCCAACGACCAGGGACCGAGTAAGGCTCGGCGACCACCGCCAAGTCCACCAACCACTCAGCCATGGTCTGCATCAGCAGATCCTGGGCTGCTTTGCAGTGGTTGGTGTTCGTCAAAAGGATGCGATGTTCGACTCTATCCATCAGTCGGACATCGCACCCCCCTCCACAGCCGCCGCAGGAGCGACGGCGCTAGCGGCACTAGCAGGCCCGGTCGGCGCCTGCGCTTTGCCCCGCTTAGGGGGAGGATTGCAGTTCCTCCCCTTCATGACGTGGGCCGCCGGGCGGCCACTGGCGGCGCAGACCGCGCAGTGCGGCGTGGCGACCTTGCAGGAGGCGGCTTTGTGGCCCTCCTTGCCGCAGCGGTAGCAGGTGTCCGTCCTGTCTGCCGTGGACGGACACAGGGGCCTGGTGTGTCCGATGCCGAAGCACCGGAAACACCGCAGCGCCTGCTCCTCGAGTGCACGTACTGCACCCGAGCTGAACCCTACCTTTAGCCGTCCCTTCGCAAGGACGGCTTTGGCAGCGGCGATTGGGCACTCGAGGCGAATGGTGCCCATGCCGCCGCGGCCGGGTCTAATGTCCCGACCTTGGACCGCCGCGACGCCGCAGCCCCCTATCGCTGCGACCGCCGCCACCACCTCCTCCTTGGTGACGGAATCGTCAAGATCCGTCACCTCAATGGCCGCCAACTTGACCGGCCGGGCCACCCTTGCCGAGTCTGCGATGACCTCCTGCAGCTTTGATGCGAAGAGGTCCGCATGGGCACTGCCCTCTGCCCCCGGGAACTCGAAAATTCGAGCCCCGGCTTGGGTCCGTCGGCAGGAGACACTGCCGATCCCCAGTTGGGCGGGATCGGCATTAGCACGCGCCCGCACCAGGAGGGACGCGTACGTCTCCCCTCGCCCCGCAGCCTCCGCGGTGAGCGTCACTACGACGGCTGCGGTTTTTGGGGGGACTAGCTTCCCCTTTCCCCTCGCTTTCCCTTTGCCCCCGGGAGCGGTGGGCGCGGTAGTGGCCGGGACGGCAGGGACGACCGTCGCCGACTTTTTGCCCTTGCCCTTCCCTTTGCGGTCCACTACCGTCCACTCGTTGACCGGTGTGGTCGCAGGGAGAAGGACGTCTTCCGCCTGGGAGGAGGAGGACGGCCCCGGCTCGCACTGCCGTTTATCCGCCGCAAGCGGCGGTCGGAGGCGTTTCTCCGGCAGGAGCCGGTCCTCAATGCCTGCTAAGCAGGACCTTGTAAAGGCCCTCTCCTCCATCACAACCTTGCGGATGATATCCTCAAGGTTGGAGGGGGGGCCCTCTGTCACGGGGCTCGTCCCGGCTTGCTGTGGCCGAGCCGTGGCTTCGGCCAGCTTCTTGTGAAGCTGGCTGACCTCCGACTGCAGGCGATCAACTTTCGCCTGCAGTTGCCGCGTTTCATCAGTGGCCCTACGCCGAACCAGCTCCGCGACGACACCGCGCATGCTCGCGGCCCGGCACTTGAGGGCCTTTTGGAAGGTCCCCTTTAGATGGGAGGACTTAGTGGCGACCTCGATGATCTCCTTTTCATCCTCCTCCGCCATTCCCTCCAACTCTGCGAGGGAGTGGTCCGCGTATACAACGCGGGGGGCGCCGTACCCGGACTTGGCCCGGGCGGCGTGCGCCCGCGTCTCGCTCGCCGCAACCCGCTCCTCAAGCTCTTGTTGGAGCTGCTCCCGCCTAGCCAGATCTAACTGGCGTTGAGCGTCCGCGAGCCCAACGGCATGGGTGTCTGCGGCCGCCGTCGGCTTCTTTGCCTTCGGCTTCGCCCTACCCGAGGCCGAGGAGCCCCCGGACCCACCACTCGTGCGGACCCGCTTCCGCGAACGAGAGTCGTCCGTGTCCGATGGTCGGACAATTGAGTCGTCCGACGACTCGTCCGCCTCTCCGAAGAAGCTAGCCGCAGACGGCGCGCGGCTAGCCTCTGACGCAGCAGCGTCGGAGTGGCCCTGAGAAGGGCCTTTGGGTTGGCCCTGAGAAGGGCCTTTGGGTTGGCCCTTAGAAGGGCCTTTGGGTTGGCCCTGAGAAGGGCCTTTTTGTTTTAAAAAGCGCCCGGAGGCGTCCCGCGCAGGGTCTTTCGACATCATAAAAATAAAATCCGCAGATCGTAGCTCGACAAGGCAAGAGAATAAGAGCTTCGAAGCACAGTGAACTTTGGCCAACCCAGTCTGCCACTCCGTTACGGTGGTCAGAACTGGGCAGTTTCCAGGGGACGCGACGTGGACGCAAACACTGTGGGGGGTCCCCCAACCTTTTTTTTTTTTTTTTTTTTTAACGTGTGGAAATCCTCATGGACTTCCTCCGCCTGGGGAAGACGGAGGGGCATGTCAGACTCGACTGACTAAAACCACACGGTGTCCTCTACTGCCTTTAGCCGGGGGTGCGGGCCCACTTGCGCATTCACCGCTCCCCGGCAGGCCTTGACCCGACTACATCGCCGGGTCCCTCTCCTTGGTGCGGCCGTTCACCAACGGCCGCACCTCTCTTCGAGTGGCGACGAAGGACACGTCGCCGCCAACTCGGGCCTGTATCTGGTCGGGCGGCTGACTGCCCCAAGTCAGCCGCCCGCAGGCTACCTCTCATGGAGGACGCAGATCGGTTTGCGCCCTTCGGCGCCCGGTGCGTCTGCTACGGGAGCTGAGAGGGATGGAAATGCGCTCCCTTTCCCTCTCCGCCGTCTCCTTCGCGAGCATAACTTCCTCGCAGAAGGCGACGGCCCCCTCCCACGCACTCTCGCTTCCGACCATGGTCTCGACGACAGTCGGAAGCGAGAGATCGCTCCCGCCGATCGCCGCGATCAGATCACGGCGCTGCGATGCCCACGCTGAGCATTCCTCCAGCGTGTGCTGCGCCGTGTCTTCCGGCCAACCGTCGCAGTGGTGGCACACGGGCGTCTGCTCCCGACCTATGCGATGCAGATACTTTCCGAAGCAACCGTGTCCGGAAAGCATCTGCGTCAGTCGGAAGGTGAGAGCGCCGTGCCTCCTGCCGATCCACGCCTCCATGACGGGCCTTACCGCCGCAATAGCGGCGTGCCCCGCACTGGGTTGCGCAAGTCGCGCCTCCCACTCCGCCGCTAGAGATCGGCGGAGCTCAGACCGCCGCGTCTCCACTACGCTAGGCGGCGGCCTTTCGCCCCGCTCCTGGGCCTCCCCGCGCCACCGATACATTGACGCGAGGAGTTTAGCCTCCAGATCCCAGGGCGGTGATCCGGCCAACAGGCAGGCCGCTTCGTGGGAGATCGTGCAGTACCCCCTGATCACCCTGACGGCCATCGCTCGCTGCGGCCTTCGCAGCATTGCGACGTTGCGGGCCGACAGGGTGTCCGCCCACACGGGTGCTCCATACAGAGCCATAGACCGCACGATCCCCAAGTAGAGCCTCCGGCAAGATGACTCTGGCCCCCCCAAGTTAGGCAGCAGCCGTGTCAGAGCCGCCGCTGCGCCCATCAGTTTAGGGGCCAGTTGCCGGAAGTGCGGCCCGAAGTCCCATCGGCTATCGAGGACGAGTCCTAAGTACTTCATCGTCGACTCGACGCCGATGCGGACGCCTCCCACCACTATGTTGGACCCCGAGGGTGGCGCGCGCCGGGCCCCGTGGAAACACAGAGCCTCGGATTTGTTGAGCGCCACCTCGAGGCCCAACCGCCGGATCCTTGCGACGACTTGCGCAACCCCCGCAGTCGCCAGTAGCGACGCGTCGCGGTACGTCCTCCCTCGCGCGGTCACCAACGTGTCGTCGGCGTAACAGACTACGCCGACGCCATGGAGGAGCGCACCGCGCAACACCCAGTCGTATCCGATGTTCCACAGGAGCGGCCCCAAGACCGACCCCTGTGGAACACCGCACGACGTTTCTCGCCGACCCCATCCTTCCTGACCCGGGTAGACGACTGACCTGCCAGCCAGGTAGGCCCCGACAGTGTGGCGGAGGTAGGTCGGCACCCCGTGGTAGCGGAGCGCCTCCCTGATGCAACTCCAGGGCAAGGTGTTGAAGGCGTTGGCGATGTCGAGCGACACCGCCAAGACGACCTCACCCCGTGCAACTGCTTCCTCCGCCAAGGCCCTTACGCGCATGATCGCGTCCACTGTAGAGCGCCCTTGACGGAAACCAAACTGGTTGTCCGCCAGATCCGGCCCCACGCCAGAGAGGTGCCGGACGAGGCGGTTTGCGATGACTCGCTCGAAGAGCTTGCCCACCTCGTCCAGCAGCACAATGGGGCGGTAAGCGGACGGGGAGTCCGCAGGGCGCCCTGGCTTATGAAGCAGAACCAGCTTCCCCGTCTTCCATAGGCGTGGAAACTGGCCCCGCTGCAAACATGCGCTCAACAGCCCTCGCAGTCGGGGCCCGAGAGCCTTCGAGGCCAAGACCCATGCGCGGCCGGGTATGCCGTCGGGCCCTGGGGCGGTATTCTTGGCTTGAAGCCTTAAAACCGCCGCTCTCAACTCTGCCCGGGTCACTTCGGGCACGTCATCGTCGCCGTCGTCGTCCTCGTTGGGCACCTCGGAGGGCGGAACCATGGGTGGCGGGGTATGCTCTGCCCTAGAGGGGAACAGAGCGCCAACTACACTGTTCAATAGCTCGGGCCGGAGGCTCTGGGACAGCGGGGGGGCCCATGGACGGAGTTTGCCCCGTACCATTAAGTATGGGCGCCCCCATGGATCTCGGTCCAGAGTCTGCAGCTGCTCCTCCCGAGCCAGTATTTTGGCCCGCTTGATGGCAAGCTGTAGTGCCTTCCTCGCCGCCCTGTACCCCTCATAAAGTTCCGCCTCTTCGGCCTCGTCTGCCGCATCCCTGACGCGGCTACGCCTCCTGCGGAGCCTGGCGTACCGGCGCCGAGCGGCAACACACGCAGCGCGCAGCCGCTCGATGTCTTGCGACCACCAGTACACTTGGCGCCTAGCCGGTCGGGACAGAACCCTAGGCATAGCCGCGTCACAGACATGTGACATCGCCTTCCGGAACCACTCCGCCTCGCTATCGATATCGTCAGGCCTATCCGGTGCTGACACCCAGGCCTGGACTATCGAGGCTTCAACGAGTAGGTCCCGGTCCAGTTGCCGAAGCGCCCAACGCGGACCGACCCCGCCAGGGCCCGCTTGAACCGGGGTGGCAGAAGTCTGGGCAGAGACATCGAAACGGATATACCGATGATCTGACAGAGTCTCCGCCTCCTCCACCACCCGCCAGTCCTGGACACGGCGCGCTAGTGCGGGGCTAGCGAACGTCAAGTCCACTATGGAACCGCCCCGCTGGCGCACGCACGTGTCCACGGAACCCCTATTTAGGAGCTGGAGGCCGGCCTCAATTGCCCACTCCTCCAGCACCTCTCCCCGCGCGTCTGTTGTCGGGGAACCCCAAGCCGTGGATTTGGCATTGAAGTCCCCAAGAACGAGCACGGGGTGAGGACGACTACGGGCGACGACGACGCCCAACTCCACCACGAATCTCTCAAAGTCGGCGAGAGGTCTGTTCGGGGAGAAATAAACCCCCACAACCACCATCTCCCCGAACAGTGCCGCCACGTGGCCCTGCCCAACGGCGAGAGCCTCCATCATCGGGGACCCATTCCCGGCTCTGGAGATGAGTGTCACCGAGCCGTTCGTGTCACTCGCCCAGTCAGCTCGCCCGGGCGGGACGAAGTACGGCTCGGCGACAACCGCGACACCTATCGACCACTGCGCCATGCTCTGGAGTAATAAATCCTGAGCCCGGGCGCAGTGGTTGATGTTCGCTTGGAGGAATCGCAGAGATGGGGCCATTACTGGGTGTCCATAGTCTGCGATTCCTCACTTTGTGACTGAGCCGGGACTACTGAAGTCTGGGCCCTCCCCTTCTTTTTGCCGTTGGGTGCGACGCATGGCTTTCGGCCCACCCGATGCCCTGCAGGCTTGCCCAGCGCTGCACAAGCTAAGCAGTGGGGCGGGGCCGTGCAAGAGGCGACCACATGTCCGGGCTGACCGCATCCGAAGCACCGATCGCGGTAGTTTGTGTCGGAGACGCACTGCGTTCCGACATGGCCGTCCGTCAAGCACCGGAAGCACGTCGTACCTCTTGCAGGCAACAGTTTTACCTGTGCCGACACCCACCCCACGAGCAGCCGGCGTCCGTCCGCCAGCCTCTGCGCCGCCGCCACAGGACAGCTCAGAACTATAGAGCTCATGCCTCGAAAGCCCGGGCGGATTTTGCCGGGCTTAATTTGACTGGGCGGGCACTCTCCCGCCCTCGCCACGGCAGCCACGACCTCCTCGACTGAGACAGAGTCGTCCAAGCCTGCGATACGCAGGTCGGCGCACTTCGTAGGCCTGGACACCCGGAGCTCGCCTTCCTCGAATTGCGCCCTGATTTTTTCGGCCAAGGCGTCTGCCTTCGGGCCACTCGTGGCGCCGGACACCTCTAGAAGGCAAGCTCCGGTAGCAGTCCGCTTGCAGCGGAGGCCCGCTATGCCGAGGTCGCCGAGGCTTATTGAAGCCTTGGCCTTCGTCAGGACCGCAGCATAGGTCATGCCCCTCTCCTCCGCTCCAGGCTGCAAAGTAAGTACTACAGCCGTGGAGCGGGGGGCGCGGACCTTGGCCACTTTCTCCGCTTCCTTCTGTTTGGCCGCCTTCTTGGCCTTCTTCTTCGCCGCTTTTTTAGCCTTTTTCTTGGCTCCGACAGTCTCCCACTGGCTCTGCTGGGAAGCTGTCGGTGCTTCGGATCTGGGAGCCCCGGGAGCTGAGGACGCTGTCTCGGCATTAGGGACAGGGACAGCTGCGGCTGCAGCCTTCGCCCTCTTGCCAGCCCCTTTGCCTTTTCGTCCGGCTACGCCAGGCTCTTTGGCAGCGGGTTCTGCCACCTCAGTTGGCCGAGTCGAGGTCGGCGCTGCAGCTTTGGCTGCGAAAGTAGCGGCCGCCCGCTTTGAAGGCCCGTCTGTGGCCAGGGGAGGGCGCAGCATTTGCCGCTCGAGGACGTCGAAGCGGGCTCGGTAGCTCTCGAGCTCGCTCCTGAGGAGCCGCACCACTTCCGACTCCTCCGGCTGCCTCACGTCCTCCTTTTTGCGCTCGGTCTGCAGCGCAGCGAGCTCCGCTCGGAACGCCTCGTGCTCTCTGCGGAGCCCGGCCAGCTGGGCCGACAGACGGGCGTTCTGCGCCTGTAATCGCGCGGTCTCCTCGGAAGAGGTGCGGGTCAGCAGCACCTCTGCGGTCTCCGAGATGGAGGCCGCCGCATCTTTTAGGGCTTTTTGGAAGGTGCCCTTCAAACCTTTTGACGATTTGGCGACCCTTTTAATGGCCGCCACGGCGTCCTGCATCCTGCTGGCCAGTTCTCCGGCCAGCAGGTCCTCTGTCTCCCTCTCCGACACCGCGGAGACTGCAGAGGCGGAGGAAGTCTCGGACAATCTGGTGATCCGTCCGGATAGTTTTCGGGCCAGCTCGGCCACCTCCCTTTCGTCCGCCTCTGCCCTCTCCTGTTTGGCGGCAGCCTTTTTTGCTTCCGCCAGTTCGCGCCGTGCCTTGGACAGGCCAATGAATTGGCCTGTCGACGCTGGGCGTCCTCTTCCTCTTTTGGAGGACGAGGAGGCGAGTGCTTTCCTAGCAGTCGCTCCCTCGTCCGTCATGTCGTCGCTGGAGTCGTTGTCGTCTCCAGATCCTTCAGCCACTACTGGTGGGGCCCGTCGCTTGCGCCAAAATTTGACTGAAGCGGCGGGCACCTCCTCCGCCAATGTAGATGCGGTGTCCGAGGTGGACATCTCGTCCACATTAGAGGGCAGCCTCTGGAGAACCACCACTGGTTCTCGAGAGCACCCCGGAGCACTCCTTGCTCCCGTCTCCTCCTTCTCCTTCTCCTCTCTTCCCTCCTTCTCAACATCGTTTGGTTTAAAAATTTCGGTATCCATACTGTACCCACGAGAATGGGGGAAATAAAGGGTCCACCTGGGCAGAGACCCCTGTACCCAGGTAAGCCTTAAGCATTTATTACTCGCCAGGGGGTCGGCCGGTACCCTGGCGAGGGTAGCACTAGCGACTGATTGTTCATAAGAACACCCGTCAGCCATACATCTCCTCGCGGTGCTCCGCCGCTTGAGATTCGGGGTGACTTTTTATAGAGGTTTTCTACCTCGTGGCCCGGGCGGTTAAGCCGAGGCCCTCGGTCCCGATCAGGATCGGGATTACGAGATTTATGACGGCGACAAGGAAGGGCACAGTCCCTCCCTGTCTGCCCGGAGGCAGTGCAAGTGCACACCGGGCCCGTCCATGCTCCTCCACTGTGCCCTCTGCAAGACAGAGGAACACGCGGAACAACGCCCCCACCGGTCCAAATGGGACCCCTCCAGTGTCAGACTATTCGCCACGACAGTGAATTTCCCCGCTAAACAAGATGAAGAAATCTTCTTCCAGTTTCTCGGAGAACGTCACTGCCGCGCCCAGGATGCACCGTCCTGCCAGTTGCCGTTCCCTCCCGACGTATCAAAAGGGACAAGCAACCGACAGGCACACGAGGAGGTTTTCTGACCTAGCACCCCGGGTCCCCCAACCTTTTTTTTTTTTTTTTTTTTTTTTAACGTGTGGAAATCCTCATGGACTTCCTCCGCCTGGGGAAGGCGGAGGGGTATGTCAGACTCGACTGACTAAAACCACACGGTGTCCTCTACTGCCTTTAGCCGGGGGTGCGGGCCCACTTGCGCATTCACCGCTCCCCGGCAGGCCTTGACCCGACTACATCGCCGGGTCCCTCTCCTCGGTGCGGCCGTTCACCAACGGCCGCACCTCTCTTCGAGTGGCGACGAAGGACACGTCGCCGCCAACTCGGGCCTGTATCTGGTCGGGCGGCTGACTGCCCCAAGTCAGCCGCCCGCAGGCTACCTCTCATGGAGGACGCAGATCGGTTTGCGCCCGGCGGCGCCCGGTGCGTCTGCGGGAGCTGAGAGGGATGGCAACCCTCTCTCTTTCCCTCTCCGCCGTCTCCTTCGCGAGCATGACATCCTCGCAGAAGGCGACGGCCCCTTCCCACGCACTCTCGCCTCCGACCATGGCCTCGACGACAGTCGGAAGCGAGAGATCGCTCCCGCCGATCGCTGCGATCAGATCACGGCGCTGCGACGCCCACGCTGAGCATTCCTCCAGCGTGTGCTGCGCCGTGTCTTCCGGGCAACCGTCGCAGTGGTGGCACACGGGCGTCTGCTCCCGACCTATGCGATGCAGATACTTCCCGAAGCAACCGTGTCCGGAAAGTATCTGCGTCAGTCGGAAGGTGAGAGCGCCGTGCCTCCTGCCGATCCACGCCTCCATGACGGGCCTTACCGCCGCAATAGCGGCGTGCCCCGCACTGGGTTGCGCAAGTCGCGCCTCCCACTCCGCCGCTAGAGATCGGCGGAGCTCAGACCGCCGCGTCTCCACTACGCTAGGCAGCGGCCTTTCGCCCCGCTCCTGGGCCTCCCCGCGCCACCGATACATTGACGCGAGGAGTTTAGCCTCCAGATCCCAGGGCGGTGATCCGGCCAACAGGCAGGCCGCTTCGTGGGAGATCGTGCAGTACCCCCTGATCACCCTGACGGCCATCGCTCGCTGCGGCCTTCGCAGCATTGCGATGTTGCGGGCCGACAGGGTGTCCACCCACACGGGTGCTCCATAAAGAGCCATAGACCGCACGATCCCCAAGTAGAGCCTCCGGCAAGATGACTCTGGCCCCCCCAAGTTAGGCAGCAGCCGTGTCAGAGCCGCCGCTGCGCCCATCAGTTTAGGGGCCAGTTGCCGGAAGTGCGGCCCGAAGTCCCATCGGCTATCGAGGACGAGTCCTAAGTACTTCATCGTCGACTCGACGCCGATGCGGACGCCTCCCACCACTATGTTGGACCCCGAGGGTGGCGCGCGCCGGGCCCCGTGGAAACACAGAGCCTCGGATTTGTTGAGCGCCACCTCGAGGCCCAACCGCCGGATCCTTGCGACGACTTGCGCAACCCCCGCAGTCGCCAGTAGCGACGCGTCGCGGTACGTCCTCCCTCGCGCGGTCACCAACGTGTCGTCGGCGTAACAGACTACGCCGACGCCATGGAGGAGCGCACCGCGCAACACCCAGTCGTATCCGATGTTCCACAGGAGCGGCCCCAAGACCGACCCCTGCGGAACACCGCACGACGTTTCTCGCCGACCCCATCCTTCCTGACCCGGGTAGATCACTGACCTGTCAGCCAGGTAGGCCCCGACAGTGTGGCGGAGGTAGGTCGGCACCCCGTGGTATCGGAGCGCCTCCCTGATGCAACTCCAGGGCAAGGTGTTGAAGGCGTTGGCGATGTCGAGCGACACCGCCAAGACGACCTCACCCCGTGCAACTGCTTCCTCCGCCAAGGCCCTTACGCGCATGATCGCGTCCACTGTAGAGCGCCCTTGACGGAAACCAAACTGGTTGTCCGCCAGATCCGGCCCCACGCCAGAGAGGTGCCGGACGAGGCGGTTTGCGATGACTCGCTCGAAGAGCTTGCCCACCTCGTCCAACAGCACAATGGGGCGGTAAGCGGACGGAGAGTCCGCAGGGCGCCCTGTCTTATGAAGCAGAACCAGCTTCCCCGTCTTCCATAGGCGTGGAAACTGGCCCCGCTGCAAACATGCGCTCAACAGCCCTCGCAGTCGGGGCCCGAGAGCCTTCGAGGCCAAGACCCATGCGCGGCCGGGTATGCCGTCGGGCCCTGGGGCGGTATTCTTGGCTTGAAGCCTCAAAACCGCCGCTCTCAATTCTGCCCGGGTCACTTCGGGCACGTCGTCGTCGCCGTCGTCGTCCTCGTTGGGCACCTCGGAGGGCGGAACCATGGGTGGCGGGGTATGCTCTGCCCTAGAGGGGAACAGAGCGCCAACTACGCTGCTCAATAGCTCTGGCCGGAGGCTCTGGGACAGCGGGGGGGCCCATGGACGGAGTTTGCCCCGTACCATTAAGTATGGGCGCCCCCATGGATCTCGGTCCAGAGTCTGCAGCTGCTCCTCTCGAGCCAGGACTTTGGCCCGTTTGATGGCAAGCTGTAGTGCCTTCCTCGCCGCCCTGTACCCCTCATACAGTTCCGCCTCTTCGGCCTCGTCTGCCGCATCCCTGACGCGGCTACGCCTCCTGCGGAGCCTGGCGTACCGGCGCCGAGCGGCAACACACGCAGCGCGCAGCCGCTCGATGTCTTGCGACCACCAGTACACCTGGCGCCTAGCCGGTCGGGACAGAACCCTAGGCATAGCAGCGTCACAGACATGCGACATGGCTTTCCGGAACCACTCAGCCTCGCTGTCGATATCGTCAGGCCTGTCCGGTGCTGACACCCAGGCCTGGACTATCGAGGCTTCAACGAGTAGGTCCCGGTCCAGTTGCCGAAGCGCCCAACGCGGACCGACCCCGCCAGGGCCCGCTTGAACCGGGGTGGCAGAAGTCTGGGCAGAGACATCGAAACGGATGTACCGATGATCAGACAGAGTCTCCGCCTCCTCCACCACCCGCCAGTCCTGGACACGGCGCGCTAGTGCGGGGCTAGCGAACGTCAAGTCCACTATGGAACCGCCCCGCTGGCGCACGCACGTGTCCACGGAACCCCTATTTAGGAGCTGGAGGCCGGCCTCAATTGCCCACTCCTCCAGCACCTCTCCCCGCGCGTCTGTTGTCGGGGAACCCCAAGCCGTGGATTTGGCATTGAAGTCCCCAAGAACGAGCACGGGGTGAGGACGACTACGGGCGACGACGACGCCCAACTCCACCACGAATCTCTCAAAGTCGGCGAGAGGTCTGTTCGGGGAGAAATAAACCCCCACAACCACCATCTCCCCGAACAGTGCCGCCACGTGGCCCTGCCCAACGGCGAGAGCCTCCATCATCGGGGACCCATTCCCGGCTCTGGAGATGAGTGTCACCGAGCCGTTCGTGTCACTCGCCCAGTCAGCTCGCCCGGGCGGGACGAAGTACGGCTCGGCGACAACCGCGACACCTATCGACCACTGCGCCATGCTCTGGAGTAATAAATCCTGAGCCCGGGCGCAGTGGTTGATGTTCGCTTGGAGGAATCGCAGAGATGGGGCCATTACTGGGTGTCCATAGTCTGCGATTCCTCACTTTGTGACTGAGCCGGGACTACTGAAGTCTGGGCCCTCCCCTTCTTTTTGCCGTTGGGTGCGACGCATGGCTTTCGGCCCACCCGATGCCCTGCAGGCTTGCCCAGCGCTGCACAAGCTAAGCAGTGGGGCGGGGCCGTGCAAGAGGCGACCACATGTCCGGGCTGACCGCATCCGAAGCACCGATCGCGGTAGTTTGTGTCGGAGACGCACTGCGTTCCGACATGGCCGTCCGTCAAGCACCGGAAGCACGTCGTACCTCTTGCAGGCAACAGTTTTACCTGTGCCGACACCCACCCCACGAGCAGCCGGCGTCCGTCCGCCAGCCTCTGCGCCGCCGCCACAGGACAGCTCAGAACTATAGAGCTCATGCCTCGAAAGCCCGGGCGGATTTTGCCGGGCTTAATTTGACTGGGCGGGCACTCTCCCGCCCTCGCCACGGCAGCCACGACTTCCTCGACTGAGACAGAGTCGTCCAAGCCTGCGATACGCAGGTCGGCGCACTTCGTAGGCCTGGACACCCGGAGCTCGCCTTCCTCGAATTGCGCCCTGATTTTTTCGGCCAAGGCGTCTGCCTTCGGGCCACTCGTGGCGCCGGACACCTCTAGAAGGCAAGCTCCGGTAGCAGTCCGCTTGCAGCGGAGCCCCGCTATGCCGAGGTCGCCGAGGCTTATTGAAGCCTTGGCCTTCGTCAGGACCGCAGCATAGGTCATGCCCCTCTCCTCCGCTCCAGGCTGCAAAGTAAGTACTACAGCCGTGGAGCGGGGGGCGCGGACCTTGGCCACTTTCTCCGCTTCCTTCTGTTTGGCCGCCTTCTTGGCCTTCTTCTTCGCCGCTTTTTTAGCCTTTTTCTTGGCTCCGACAGTCTCCCACTGGCTCTGTTGGGAAGCTGTCGGTGCTTCGGTTCTGGGAGCCCCGGGAGCTGAGGACGCTGTCTCGGCATTAGGGACAGGGACAGCTGCGGCTGCAGCCTTCGCCCTCTTGCCAGCCCCTTTGCCTTTTCGTCCGGCTACGCTAGGCTCTTTGGCAGCGGGTTCTGCCACCTCAGTTGGCCGAGTCGAGGTCGGCGCTGCAGCTTTGGCTGCGAAAGTAGCGGCCGCCCGCTTTGAAGGCCCGTCTGTGGCCAGGGGAGGGCGCAGCATTTGCCGCTCGAGGACGTCGAAGCGGGCTCGGTAGCTCTCGAGCTCGCTCCTGAGGAGCCGCACCACTTCCGACTCCTCCGGCTGCCTCACGTCCTCCTTTTTGCGCTCGGTCTGCAGCGCAGCGAGCTCCGCTCGGAACGCCTCGTGCTCTCTGCGGAGCCCGGCCAGCTGGGCCGACAGACGGGCGTTCTGCGCCTGTAATCGCGCGGTCTCCTCGGAAGAGGTGCGGGTCAGCAGCACCTCTGCGGTCTCCGAGATGGAGGCCGCTGCATCTTTTAGGGCTTTTTGGAAGGTGCCCTTCAAACCTTTTGACGATTTGGCGACCCTTTTAATGGCCGCCACGGCGTCCTGCATCCTGCTGGCCAGTTCTCCGGCCAGCAGGTCCTCCGTCTCCCTCTCCGACACCGCGGAGACTGCAGAGGCGGAGGAAGTCTCGGACAATCTGGTGATCCGTCCGGATAGTTTTCGGGCCAACTCGGCCACCTCCCTTTCGTCCGCCTCTGCCCTCTCCTGTTTGGCGGCGGCCTTTTTCGCCTCCGCCAGTTCGCGCCGTGCCTTGGACAGGCCAATGAATTGGCCTGTCGACGCTGGGCGTCCTCTTCCTCTTTTGGAGGACGAGGAGGCGAGTGCTTTCCTAGCGGTCGCTCCCTCGTCCGTCATGTCGTCGCTGGAGTCGTTGTCGTCTCCGGATCCTTCAGCCACTACTGGTGGGGCCCGTCGCTTGCGCCAAAATTTTACTGAAGCGGCGGGCACCTCCTCCGCCAATGTAGATGCGGTGTCCGAGGTGGACATCTCGTCCACATTAGAGGGCAGCCTCTGGAGAACCACCACTGGTTCTCGAGAGCACCCCGGAGCACTCCTTGCTCCCGTCTCCTCCTTCTCCTTCTCCTCTCTTCCCTCCTTCTCAACATCGTTTGGTTTAAAAATTTCGGTATCCATACTGTACCCACGAGAATGGGGGAAATAAAGGGTCCACCTGGGCAGAGACCCCTGTACCCAGGTAAGCCTTAAGCATTTATTACTCGCCAGGGGGTCGGCCGGTACCCTGGCGAGGGTAGCACTAGCGACTGATTGTTCATAAGAACACCCGTCAGCCATACATCTCCTCGCGGTGCTCCGCCGCTTGAGATTCGGGGTGATTTTTTATAGAGGTTTTCTACCTCGTGGCCCGGGCGGTTAAGCCGAGGCCCTCGGTCCCGATCAGGATCGGGATTACGAGATTTATGACGGCGACAAGGAAGGGCACAGTCCCTCCCCGTCTGCCCGGAGGCAGTGCAAGTGCACACCGGGCCCGTCCATGCTCCTCCACTGTGCCCTCTGCAAGACAGAGGAACACGCGGAACAACGCCCCCACCGGTCCAAATGGGACCCCTCCAGTGTCAGACTATTCGCCACGACAGTGAATTTCCCCGCTAAACAAGATGAAGAAATCTTCTTCCAGTTTCTCGGAGAACGTCACTGCCGCGCCCAGGATGCACCGTCCTGCCAGCTGCCGTTCCCTCCCGACGTATCAAAAGGGACAAGCAGCCGACAGGCACACGAGGAGGTTTTCTGACCTAGCACCCCGGGTCCCCCAACCTAACCTAACCTAACCTAACCTAACCTAACCTAACCACCAACCTCGGCTCCCTCCATCCATTAGCCGTTGAGACACGCGAGAATATTTCCAACTTATCTCGACAGAACAAAATAGTATCTTTGTACTGGATCAAAGCACACGCAGGACTGGAGGGAAACGAGAGGGCAGACCAGCTCGCCAAGGAAGCCGCTGCCGCGTCAGCAAAGAGAAAGCCAGACTACGATTTGTATCCCATTTCATTCGCGAAGCGACAGCTCCGGCAGGAAACGATTCGCGAATGGAATGACAGGTACAAATCTGGAGAAGTAGCAGGCATCACCAAACTCTTCTTTCCGGATGTGGCGTCGGCGTACAGCGTGATTCGCAAACTCGTGCCAACAACTTTGAGTACCCAACTGCTGACCGGACATGGGGGATTCTCCGAATACCTAAGCCGCTTTAAGTGTAAGGAGAGTCCCTCATGCACTTGTGACCCCAACGAAAAAGAAACCGTCCCCCACATATTAGCTGAATGCCCAGTCTTCGAGTATGAAAGATATAGTGCAGAACGAATGCTGGACACGAAAATAACTACGGAAAATATAAAATGTATCATGCTTGACAAAACAAAAAGAGACGCATTTCTAAACTATTGCTTAAATATAACAAAAACAGTCGTAAAGAGAAATCAGCAATAAATGTATGATGACCATATTTATTGTAAAATATCGCGTACATCATACACACTAAATTGTAAAGAAAACTAGAATTAAAATATAGATATAAGCATAGGTTAAGATATAAACCAATATAAATTTTGTTTGTAGATTAAATAAGAATAGAAGTAAGAACTAAATAAAAATAGATAGTAAGAATCACACCGGGCAAATCGGCAAAGATGTGTATGTTGTAAACCCGATAACCCGGAGTCCAATGTGCAAGAAGACTCCCTATATTATAAGAAAGAATTAGATAGATATAACAATAATTTGTAAACTAGATATAATTTTGTAAAATACCAGATGTACTTTTCATATGTTAATAAAAAATCCTGTGTCTGTGTTCACCCGAATCCTTAAAGAAAAATAAGAAATAAGACAATAAGTTAGTGAGAATAAGATACTAATAAGATAGCCCGGAATCCCACCGGGGAAAAGGTATGAATGAGATTGAAAGAAAGAAAGACAAAGTATGTGGAATAAAAGTGCGAGAGGAATAATTGATAGAACTGGAATGAAAGAGAAGACAAGATAAAATAGGCTCTGACGTTATGCGTTGGAGGAAAGAGCTATAAAAAAAAAAAAAAAAAAAAAAAAAAAAAAAAAAAAAAAAAAAAAAAAAAAAACCTAACCTAACCTAACCTAACCTAACCAGTACACGACAAACTTTCGCCACAGAACCATCGCGCTCCGCGTTAAAAAAATCTTAAAAATCCAACGCGTTGAGTTAAGTGCGGAAAAAAGTTATCAGTGGAATTGTGCAGTGTCAATTCACCAGGAAACGTGTGGGCAAGTGTTCATCATCACGGGTCTCGGAGTAAGAGCCAAGAAACTTCACCGGATAATAACTCAATACAGGTCAGTGGGGTCACTGTGAAAAATTAACACCAACGAAAAACGGCAGAGATCTATCCATCGACACCTGGATCAACCAAATCGGAGTAAGGGTCTGGGAGATATAAAGCGCCGAAAAACGGCAAAACACGCGGTCACAGACGTCAAAGTAACCTAAATTGGCTACACGTGTAACCGCGCGGCACGAGGCACTCAAACCACTAGCCATCCCAGCCTTCACTGGAGACTTCGAAGCCGGACGAGGAATCTGCCAGCATACCAGCCACCATTGTGACCATTCCACGACCTACAATCAGGTGAGCCCGAGAGAACTCCTCAACCCCCTGTCCCTGCCCCCCCAAGTTTGGACTCTTTCAACTTGGAATTCCAAGACCTTGCTTGAGCCATCAAGGAACCCTTACCCCTCTCAAACCCCCCACCCCCCTAAATTTACCCCCCCCCCCCAAAACCATTACCCCGCCAAACGTCTCCACACGAGACCTCCCCCTCCCCCCCTCCCCCTCACCCGCCTTCACCCCCCCGCAAAAGTCACCCCACGAAAGTCCCTTTCCCCCCCCCCCCCCCAACCCCCCTCTCAGGGCTACCTCACCCCCCCGCGGCCTAACTTCGTTCCCGCTGGACCTAGAGAGCCGAGATTGGGCTCATTTGAAAGGGCACAAAGCACCCTACAATTTGGCCCCAACAGAAACTCAAATTTCGGCACCCACTCTCAAGAAATCCAGAGACACAGCGGAATTCCACTGAAAAACCACCGCCAGCGATATCAACGGAGCTCCTAACATCGAGCTCTACCAGTTGTCGGACTCCTCATCGGACAGCAGACGCAGACCATCAGCGAAGCACCAGTGAGTCCATTATAATATAAAAAAAAAAAAAAAAAAAAAAAAAAAATATAATAATAATAATAAAATAATACATAAATATATATACACAAGTATAATTTAAAAAAAACAAAAAAAAAAAAAAAAAAAAAAAAAAAAAAAAAGGCTACTACGAACAAATATTATACTGTATTTAGATTAAGTTCTCAAACTCCTCTCATATTAGCAATTATGTCATCCCATAAGTCCACCACCTCCCGCAAAACGACCACGGATGCCGCAAGGGCCCCCAAGTCCCTTAGGGAAAAGGTCCTTAAAAATACGGCCAAGTCCGTCGTCTCTGAGAAGGCGGCGCGTCCATCACATGTGCCCCAGGTTACCAAGGCAGCGTCGGAACCAGATGTGACGGTCACACCTCCAGTGTCAGAAACACCGGAGACACAGGAGTTCCACACGCCTGACGATCGCATCAGGACCTCAGAGATCGTCATCAACTGGGAACAGTGCGGTATCTCCCCTCCCCATCAAATCCTGTCGGAGGATGAGAGCTCGGTGGCTTCGACAGTGAGCCAAACTCGTTCCGAGTGCGGACGACCGAGCCTCCTTTACAGAACACCCAGAAGGGGAACAGGGGTAGAGATGGATCTAGCCACACGGGAAGCAAACGAGTTACTTCAAAAAGGAAAGGACGCTTTAGAAGCAGCGGGCAACATGAAAAGAGAATGTAAGGTCACCGCCCATGAGTGTCTGCAAGGCCTCTACGAGGTAGCCCTGTCGTTGGCAGACTCGAGAGCGCGCCATAAGTACAACCTCGAGAAAGAGCGCTCTCAAAGTCAAAGTCTATTACGGGGACTTCGGATACTCCAACATCCGGGGAAAATTGGGCGGTACCCAGTATCAGGTGGGTGAACGGGGTCCCGGGTTGCGGGAAAACCACCTGGGTGGTGAAACACTTCGATGAGGAGAAGGACATCGTAGCCACTACAACGACTGAAGCTGCCAAAGATCTCAGAGAAAAGTTGGCGCACCGCTTAGGAGACAAAGTCAAGACAAAGGTGCGTACTATGGCCTCAATCTTAGCCAATGGGTTCAAAAAGCAGGAGAAATGCTACCGTCTCACGGTAGATGAGGCCCTTATGAACCACTTTGGGGCTATAGTCATGGCAGTTAAGTTGTCTGGGGCAAGCGAGGTGATCCTCATCGGGGATGTAAACCAGCTACCATTTCTGGACAGAGACAACCTATTTCCTTTAAGGTACACCCGTCCAAACCTGGTGGCAGGCATCACCCAGGAGCTGCTATGCACACACCGCAACCCTATGGATGTGGCGTTTGCCCTAAGCGAGATATACTCCGGTATATACTCATCCAAGGCGACGCTGTCGCGGGTCCACTCCCTGAGCGTGAAGGGTTATACAGGAGCGAAAATACCCAGCACCGCCCAAAATACCCTATTCCTGGTCCACACTCAAGAGGAGAAATCTTCTCTTATAGGCCAGGGATATGGGTCCGGTGAAGGGTCGCGAACGTTGACCATCCACGAGGCTCAGGGGCTGACCTACGACAGCGTAATCATCATCAACACCAAGTCCAGGAGGCTTCAGATCCACGACAGCGTCTCCCATGCGGTAGTGGCGGTTTCAAGGCACACGGCCAATTGCGTCTACTACACCGACGACGCCGAGGACGCCACGGGCCGCTTTGCAAGGAAAGCGATGGATGCGCCGACTAAAACGGTCGTCGAGTATAATCTCAAGACGGCCATGCAGCATCGAGATACAGCTGTCATGGAAGCCTTACTGGGGCTGGCGAAGTCCCTAGTCGTCAAACCTCCTTACCAAACCTGAAACCTCTACCCCATCTCCTAAAATAATATAATGTAAACTGAGTGACAGAGTGAGCCGTCATTCTCACCTAAACGTCTTGCCGATGGTGGCGTCTCATATCCGGCCGTTGGGTTCCCTAAAATATGGTTGAGCTGAACGGCGCGGATGTGCGCGTCATATCCGTGAACGGATGCCGTCGGAGGAGGCCGGTCATCTCACACTGACACTCAGTATATATAATGTAAAATAATCTTAGAATTGTATTGTATTATTGTGTAATAGTAAATCGAAAATTTTAGTTAAATGTAAAATAACCTTAGAATTTGTAATGGTAGTTAAAAAATTTAATAAGCCTTTATAAAAAAAAAAAAAAAATAAAAAAAAAAAAAAAAAAAAAAAGTAATAATAAAAAAAAAAAAAAAAAAAAAAAAATGGACTCACTTAGTTATTAAGATATATCTTAGAAACTAGATAAGACTCCGATGTAGGAGTGCAGCAACTGCTTGCATTAAAAGAAAAAAATATATAATTGTAAAATGAAAGATGTAAACAAAGGCGCGGACGCATCAGTCCGCGGACATAACTATAAAAAAAAAAAAAAAAAAAAAAAAAAAAAACCTAACCTAACCTAACCTAACCTAACCTTTTTTTTTTTTTTTTTTTTTTTTTTTTTTTTGCGCTGGGAAAAAATGCATTACGCATACCCTCCAACCGGAGGGGTATGTGGGACTCCCCGGTCTGACCCGGTATACCCACTAAAAATACCCAGCGGCATTCCCGCTTCGTCTGAGTGGCGGGGACTGGGAATCTTGGCACAGCCATCACTTCCAGTCCTCCGCCGACGATTGCCCTCAGGCCGGGCCCTCACGCGGGCCCGGGAATGACTTACGAAGGTGGTGGCGGGAGCAAAGTCCCGTCGCCACCAAGAGGACGGCGCCTTCTCCGGCCTCTACGTCTGCGGAGCGGCGCCGCGAGAGGATCGTCCTCCCGCACGCGCTCCGCCTCCTCCTTTTGCGAGATCACGTCCTCGCAAAAGGAGGCAACCGCCGTCCAGGCCTCCTCGCTCCCCAGCATGGCCTCGACCACAGCGGGAAGCGAGAGGTCCTGCCCAATAGCCGCAGTTAGACCGCGGCGCGGTTCGGACCAAGCCGGGCACACCTCGAGGGTGTGCTGCGCCGTGTCCTCCGCCGCGCCGCAGTCGTGGCACGCCGGGGTCTCCTCCCTGCCGATCCGATGCAGGTGCGATCCGAAACAGCCGTGGCCGGATAACACCTGCACCAGACGGAACGAGAGGAAACCGTGGGAACGCTCGAGCCAGCTCTGCAGAACCGGACCGAGCGCGTCCAACGTCCGGCGGCCAAAGGCGGCGGCGGCGAGGTCCTCCGTCCAGTGGAGGACGATGGCGTCCTTCGCCTCCCGCCGCACGGCCTCCCGCTCTTCGGCGGCGGGGCGCTCCCCGAGCGCCTTCCGGCGCGCCGTCCACTCATATACTCTGGCCAGCACCCAAGCCTCCAACTCCCAAGGAGGGGTGCCGGCCAGAGCGCACGCCGCCGAAAAGCCCACTGAGCGGTAGGCCCTCGCCACCCGCTGTGCAATGGCCCTTTGGGGCCTGCGGATGGCGGTCGCGTTCTCCCTCCTGTGGAGGGAGTCCGCCCAGATGGGTGCCCCGTACAGGGCCATGCTGCGGAGGATGCCGGCATACAGGCGCCGGCATTTCGCCTTAGGCCCCCCAAGGTTGGGGAGGAGCCACGAGAGGGCGTCCGCGGCTTTCAAGAGGCGCGTCGACAGCCCGCTGAAATGCGGGCCAAAGCGCCACCTCTCGTCCAGCACCAGACCCAGATACTTCATCTGGGGCTGGACTTCTACTCGGACGCCCTCCACGACGATGTGGGCATCGGGAGGAGGGCGACGCTGCCGGGGCCCGCGAAAGAACACGGCCTCCGTCTTGTGCAGCGCCACCCTCAATCCCAGGCGGCGGATCCTCTCTGCAACCAAGGATCCGCCAGCCGAGGCCAGACAGGCCGCCTCCCCAAAGTTCCTCCCCCGGGCAGTGAGAAGAGTGTCATCCGCGTAGCAGATGACACTCGTGCCCTGGAGGAGGGCCCCCCGCAGAAGCCAGTTGAACCCGATGTTCCACAGGGGAGGGCCCAGCACCGAACCCTGCGGAACACCGGACTCTGCGCCGTACCGCCGCACAGTGGCCGTCTTATCAACGAGGAGGACCTCTCGGTCCTCCAGGTAGCTCGCCAGGAGGGCCCGCAGGTATTGGGGCACACCGTGATACCGGAGCGCCTCCAATATCGTCGAGTGGGGCACGGAGTTGAACGCGTTGGAGATGTCGAATGACACCGCCAACACTCCGTCCCCCGCCTCCACTGCCTCCTTCACCTGGCCCTTGAGAAGGGCCAGCGCGTCGATCGTCGAACGCCCTCGGCGGAAACCGAACTGGGCGTCCGACAGATCCGGCCCTACCCCCCGCAAATGGCTATTCAGCCGGGAGGCGACAATCCCCTCGAACATTTTACCGACCTCATCGAGCAGAACGATGGGCCGGTATGCCGAGGGGGAGTCCACCGGGCGGCCCTCCTTACGGAGGAGGCATAGCTGCCCCTCCCTCCACAGCTTCGGGAACCTCCCAGCCGTAAAGCACGCGCTGAAGAGGTCCCGAAACCTGTCCTCCATTTGAGAGGCAGCGATAGCCACCACCCGTGCGGGGACGCCGTCTGGTCCGGGGGCCGTCTTCTTCCTGCGGAGGCTGAGGACCCCCGCCTCGAACTCCGCCGCCGTCACCGGGGGCACCTCCTCCTCCGGCAGGGCCGCCCCTTGCGGGGGATCCATGGCTGGTGGGGTGAAGTCGGTCCTGCGCGGAAACAGGGACCGGACCACCCCGTCCAGCAACGCTGGCTCGAGGGTCTCCGACAGGGGGGGACCACAGGGGCGGAGCTGGTTCCGCGCCGCCCTGTATGGCCTCCCGAAGGGGTCCCTATCGAGACCCTCCAGCATCTCGGCCCTGGCCGAGTCCTTGGCGGCGCCCATTGAGGACTTGAAGACCGTCGTCGCCTCCCGATAAGAGGCGTATAGACGGTCCTCTTCCGCCAGATTTCGGGCGCTGCGCCGTCGGCTCCGCGCATAGGCCCTTCTGGACGCCACGCAGGCGGCCCGGAGCCCCGCCAGCTCCTCCGTCCACCAATAGACGGCACGACGGGGAGGCGGACGGCGAGACCGGGGCATGCTGGAGTTGCACACCTCGGTCAGGGACTCCCTCAGCCGAACCGCTGCGGCGTCCACGTCCCGGACCTCGCCAGGGGGCGACAGCCAGTCCTGGAGGAAGGCCGCCTCCTTGGCTGCCTCCCGGTCCAGGCGGGTGAGAGCCCACCGCGGGAAGGGGGACTGCCCAGTGCGGGCCAACGCCCCTCCCCGGGCGGATATGTCGAACCGCACATATCGGTGGTCCGACAATGTCTCCACCATCTCTACCCGCCAGTTGACGACGCGGGCGGCTAGCGCGGGGGTGGCAAACGACACGTCCACCACCGACCCACCCTGTTGCCGCACACACGTGTGGACCGCCCCCCTGTTGAGGAGGGACACGCCGCATGAGGCCGCCCAAAACTCCACGGCGCGCCCCCGGACGTTGCAGCTGGCGGCCGGATTGCCCCAGGCCACCGACTTGGCGTTGAGGTCGCCCAGCACCACGGCCTGTCGCGGTGCCGCCCTCCCTACGACTGCAGTGAGGACTTCGAGGAAATCCTCAAAGTCCGAGAGAGGGCGGTTTGGGGAGAAATAGACCCCCACCACCGCTATGTCTCCCCACGCGGCGGCCACGTATCCCGGTCCCCTCTCTAAGAGCGAGAGGGAAGGGGAGTCCGTGGAGGGCCGCGACAACAGTGCCACGAGGCCGTCCCGGTCGCCCAGCCAACGACCAGGGACCGAGTAAGGCTCGGCGACCACCGCCAAGTCCACCAACCACTCAGCCATGGTCTGCATCAGCAGATCCTGGGCTGCTTTGCAGTGGTTGGTGTTCGTCAAAAGGATGCGATGTTCGACTCTATCCATCAGTCGGACATCGCACCCCCCTCCACAGCCGCCGCAGGAGCGACGGCGCTAGCGGCAGTAGCAGGCCCGGTCGGCGCCTGCGCTTTGCCCCGCTTAGGGGGAGGATTGCAGTTCCTCCCCTTCATGACGTGGGCCGCCGGGCGGCCACTGGCGGCGCAGACCGCGCAGTGCGGCGTGGCGACCTTGCAGGAGGCGGCTTTGTGGCCCTCCTTGCCGCAGCGGTAGCAGGTGTCCGTCCTGTCTGTCGTGGACGGACACAGAGGCCTGGTGTGTCCGATGCCGAAGCACCGGAAACACCGCAGCGCCTGCTCCTCGAGTGCACGTACTGCACCCGAGCTGAACCCTACCTTAAGCCGTCCCTTCGCGAGAACGGCTTTGGCAGCGGCGATTGGGCACTCGAGGCGAATGGTGCCCATACCGCCGCGGCCGGGTCTTATGTCCCGGCCTTGGACCGCCGCGACGCCACAGCCCCCTATCGCTGCGACCGCCGCTACCACCTCCTCCTTGGTGACGGAATCATCGAGATCCGTCACCTCAATGGCCGCCAACTTGACCGGCCGGGCCACCTTTGCCGAGTCCGCGATGACCTCCTGCAGCTTTGCTGCGAAGAGGTCCGCATGGGCACTGCCCTCTGCCCCCGGGAACTCGAAAATTCGAGCCCCGGCTTGAGTCCGCCGGCAGGAGACACTGCCGATCCCCATTTGGACGGGATCGGCATTTGCACGCGCCCGCACCAGGATCGACGCGTACGTCTCCCCTCGCCCCGCAGCCTCCGCGGTGAGCGTGACTACGACGGCCGCGGTTTTTGGGGGAACTAACTTCCCCTTTCCAGACGTTCTCCCTTTGCCTCTCCCCTTAGCCTTGCCGGTCATCTGTGGCTGGCTGGGAGTGGTGGGAGCGGTAGTGGCCGGGGCGGCAGGGACGACCGTCGCCGACTTCTTGCCTTTTCCCTTCCCCTTGCGGCCCACCACCGTCCACTCGTTGACCGGTGCGGTCGCAGGGAGTAAGGCATCTTCCGCCTGGGAGGAGGACGGCCCTGGCTCGCGCTGCCGTTTATCCGCCGCAAGCGGCGGCCGGAGGCGTTTCTCCGGCAGGAGCCGGTCCTCAATTCCTGCGAGGCAGGACCTTGTGAAGGCCCTCTCCTCCATCACCACCTTGCGGATGATATCCTCAAGGTTGGAGGTGGGGGCCTCTGTCGTGGGGCTCGTCCCGGCTTGTTGTGGCCGGGCCGTGGCCTCGGCCAGTTTCTTGTGCAACTGGCTGACCTCCGACTGCAAGCGATCGACCTTCGCCTGCAGTTGCTGCGTCTCCTCAGTGGCCTTACGCTTGACCAGCTCCGCGACGACACCACGCAGGCTCGCAGCCCGGCACTTGAGGGCCTTCTGGAAGGTTCCCTTCAGGTGCGAGGACTTCGTGGCGACCTCGACGATCTCCTTCTCGTCCTCCTCCGCCATAACTTCCAGCTCTGCGAGAGAGTGGTCCGCGTATACAACGCGGGGGGCGCCGTACCCGGACTTGGCCCGGGCGGCGTGCGCCCGCGTCTCGCTCGCCGCAACCCGCTCCTCCAGCTCCTGTTGGAGCTGCTCCCGCCGAGCCAGATCCAGCTGGCGTTGAGCGTCCGCGAGCCCAACGGAATGGGTGTCCGCGACCACCGTCGGCTTTTTGGCCTTCGGCTTCGCCCCACTCGAGTGCGAAGAGCTCCCGGATCCACCGCTCGGGCGTACACGCTTTCGTCGGCGCGAGTCATCTGTGTCCGACACTCGGACAAGTGAGTCGTCAGACGACTCGTCCGCCTCACCAAAGAAGCTAGCCGCAGACGGCGCGCGGCTAGCCTCTGACGCCGCAGCGTCGGAGTGGCCCTGAGAAGGGCCTTTGGGTTGGCCCTTAGAAGGGCCTTTGGGTTGGCCCTGAGAAGGGCCTTTTTGTTTTAAAAAGCGCCCGGAGGCGTCCCGCGCAGGGTCTTTCGACATGATTAAAATAATATCCGCAGATCGTAGCTCGTCAAGGCAAGAGAATAAAAGAGCTTCGAAGCACAGTGAACTTTGGCCAACCCAGTCTGCCACTCCGTTACGGTGGTCAGAACTGGGCAGTTTCCAGGGGACGCGACGTGGACGCAAACACTGTGGGGGGTCCCCCAACCTAACCTAACCTAACCTAACCTTTTTTTTTTTTTTTTTTTTTTTAACGTGTGGAAATCCTCATGGACTTCCTCCGCCTGGGGAAGGCGGAGGGGCATGTCAGACTCGACTGACTAAAACCACACGGTGTCCTCTACTGCCTTTAGCCGGGGGTGCGGGCCCACTTGCGCATTCACCGCTCCCCGGCAGGCCTTGACCCGACTACATCGCCGGGTCCCTCTCCTCGGTGCGGCCGTTCACCAACGGCCGCACCTCTCTTCGAGTGGCGACGAAGGACACGTCGCCGCCAACTCGGGCCTGTATCTGGTCGGGCGGCTGACTGCCCCAAGTCAGCCGCCCGCAGGCTACCTCTCATGGAGGACGCAGATCGGTTTGCGCCCTTCGGCGCCCGGTGCGTCTGCTACGGGAGCTGAGAGGGATGGAAATGCGCTCCCTTTCCCTCTCCGCCGTCTCCTTCGCGAGCATAACTTCCTCGCAGAAGGCGACGGCCCCTTCCCACGCACTCTCGCTTCCGACCATGGTCTCGACGACAGTCGGAAGCGAGAGATCGCTCCCGCCGATCGCCGCGATCAGATCACGGCGCTGCGATGCCCACGCTGAGCATTCCTCCAGCGTGTGCTGCGCCGTGTCTTCCGGGCAACCGTCGCAGTGGTGGCACACGGGCGTCTGCTCCCGACCTATGCGATGCAGATACTTTCCGAAGCAACCGTGTCCGGAAAGTATCTGCGTCAGTCGGAAGGTGAGAGCGCCGTGCCTCCTGCCGATCCACGCCTCCATGACGGGCCTTACCGCCGCAATAGCGGCGTGCCCCGCACTGGGTTGCGCAAGTCGCGCCTCCCACTCCGCCGCTAGAGATCGGCGGAGCTCAGACCGCCGCGTCTCCACTACGCTAGGCGGCGGCCTTTCGCCCCGCTCCTGGGCCTCCCCGCGCCACCGATACATTGACGCGAGGAGTTTAGCCTCCAGATCCCAGGGCGGTGATCCGGCCAACAGGCAGGCCGCTTCGTGGGAGATCGTGCAGTACCCCCTGATCACCCTGACGGCCATCGCTCGCTGCGGCCTTCGCAGCATTGCGACGTTGCGGGCCGACAGGGTGTCCGCCCACACGGGTGCTCCATACAGAGCCATAGACCGCACGATCCCCAAGTAGAGCCTCCGGCAAGATGACTCTGGACCCCCCAAGTTAGGCAGCAGCCGTGTCAGAGCCGCCGCTGCGCCCATCAGTTTAGGGGCCAGTTGCCGGAAGTGCGGCCCGAAGTCCCATCGGCTATCGAGGACGAGTCCTAAGTACTTCATCGTCGACTCGACGCCGATGCGGACGCCTCCCACCACTATGTTGGACCCCGAGGGTGGCGCGCGCCGGGCCCCGTGGAAACACAGAGCCTCGGATTTGTTGAGCGCCACCTCGAGGCCCAACCGCCGGATCCTTGCGACGACTTGCGCAACCCCCGCAGTCGCCAGTAGCGACGCGTCGCGGTACGTCCTCCCTCGCGCGGTCACCAACGTGTCGTCGGCGTAACAGACTACGCCGACGCCATGGAGGAGCGCACCGCGCAACACCCAGTCGTATCCGATGTTCCACAGGAGCGGCCCCAAGACCGACCCCTGTGGAACACCGCACGACGTTTCTCGCCGACCCCATCCTTCCTGACCCGGGTAGACGACTGACCTGCCAGCCAGGTAGGCCCCGACAGTGTGGCGGAGGTAGGTCGGCACCCCGTGGTAGCGGAGCGCCTCCCTGATGCAACTCCAGGGCAAGGTGTTGAAGGCGTTGGCGATGTCGAGCGACACCGCCAAGACGACCTCACCCCGTGCAACTGCTTCCTCCGCCAAGGCCCTTACGCGCATGATCGCGTCCACTGTAGAGCGCCCTTGACGGAAACCAAACTGGTTGTCCGCCAGATCCGGCCCCACGCCAGAGAGGTGCCGGACGAGGCGGTTTGCGATTACTCGCTCGAAGAGCTTGCCCACCTCGTCCAGCAGCACAATGGGGCGGTAAGCGGACGGGGAGTCCGCAGGGCGCCCTGGCTTATGAAGCAGAACCAGCTTCCCCGTCTTCCATAGGCGTGGAAACTGGCCCCGCTGCAAACATGCGCTCAACAGCCCTCGCAGTCGGGGCCCGAGAGCCTTCGAGGCCAAGACCCATGCGCGGCCGGGTATGCCGTCGGGCCCTGGGGCGGTATTCTTGGCTTGAAGCCTTAAAACCGCCGCTCTCAACTCTGCCCGGGTCACTTCGGGCACGTCATCGTCGCCGTCGTCGTCCTCGTTGGGCACCTCGGAGTGCGGAACCATGGGTGGCGGGGTATGCTCTGCCCTAGAGGGGAACAGAGCGCCAACTACACTGTTCAATAGCTCGGGCCGGAGGCTCTGGGACAGCGGGGGGGCCCATGGACGGAGTTTGCCCCGTACCATTAAATATGGGCGCCCCCATGGATCTCGGTCCAGAGTCTGCAGCTGCTCCTCCCGAGCCAGTATTTTGGCCCGCTTGATGGCAAGCTGTAGTGCCTTCCTCGCCGCCCTGTACCCCTCATAAAGTTCCGCCTCTTCGGCCTCGTCTGCCGCATCCCTGACGCGGCTACGCCTCCTGCGGAGCCTGGCGTACCGGCGCCGAGCGGCAACACACGCAGCGCGCAGCCGCTCGATGTCTTGCGACCACCAGTACACTTGGCGCCTAGCCGGTCGGGACAGAACCCTAGGCATAGCCGCGTCACAGACATGTGACATCGCCTTCCGGAACCACTCCGCCTCGCTATCGATATCGTCAGGCCTATCCGGTGCTGACACCCAGGCCTGGACTATCGAGGCTTCAACGAGTAGGTCCCGGTCCAGTTGCCGAAGCGCCCAACGCGGACCGACCCCGCCAGGGCCCGCTTGAACCGGGGTGGCAGAAGTCTGGGCAGAGACATCGAAACGGATATACCGATGATCTGACAGAGTCTCCGCCTCCTCCACCACCCGCCAGTCCTGGACACGGCGCGCTAGTGCGGGGCTAGCGAACGTCAAGTCCACTATGGAACCGCCCCGCTGGCGCACGCACGTGTCCACGGAACCCCTATTTAGGAGCTGGAGGCCGGCCTCAATTGCCCACTCCTCCAGCACCTCTCCCCGCGCGTCTGTTGTCGGGGAACCCCAAGCCGTGGATTTGGCATTGAAGTCCCCAAGAACGAGCACGGGGTGAGGACGACTACGGGCGACGACGACGCCCAACTCCACCACGAATCTCTCAAAGTCGGCGAGAGGTCTGTTCGGGGAGAAATAAACCCCCACAACCACCATCTCCCCGAACAGTGCCGCCACGTGGCCCTGCCCAACGGCGAGAGCCTCCATCATCGGGGACCCATTCCCGGCTCTGGAGATGAGTGTCACCGAGCCGTTCGTGTCACTCGCCCAGTCAGCTCGCCCGGGCGGGACGAAGTACGGCTCGGCGACAACCGCGACACCTATCGACCACTGCGCCATGCTCTGGAGTAATAAATCCTGAGCCCGGGCGCAGTGGTTGATGTTCGCTTGGAGGAATCGCAGAGATGGGGCCATTACTGGGTGTCCATAGTCTGCGATTCCTCACTTTGTGACTGAGCCGGGACTACTGAAGTCTGGGCCCTCCCCTTCTTTTTGCCGTTGGGTGCGACGCACGGCTTTCGGCCCACCCGATGCCCTGCAGGCTTGCCCAGCGCTGCACAAGCTAAGCAGTGGGGCGGGGCCGTGCAAGAGGCGACCACATGTCCGGGCTGACCGCATCCGAAGCACCGGTCGCGGTAGTTTGTGTCGGAGACGCACTGCGTTCCGACATGGCCGTCCGTCAAGCACCGGAAGCACGTCGTACCTCTTGCAGGCAACAGTTTTACCTGTGCCGACACCCACCCCACGAGCAGCCGGCGTCCGTCCGCCAGCCTCTGCGCCGCCGCCACAGGACAGCTCAGAACTATAGAGCTCATGCCTCGAAAGCCCGGGCGGATTTTGCCGGGCTTAATTTGACTGGGCGGGCACTCTCCCGCCCTCGCCACGGCAGCCACGACCTCCTCGACTGAGACAGAGTCGTCCAAGCCTGCGATACGCAGGTCGGCGCACTTCGTAGGCCTGGACACCCGGAGCTCGCCTTCCTCGAATTGCGCCCTGATTTTTTCGGCCAAGGCGTCTGCCTTCGGGCCACTCGTGGCGCCGGACACCTCTAGAAGGCAAGCTCCGGTAGCAGTCCGCTTGCAGCGGAGGCCCGCTATGCCGAGGTCGCCGAGGCTTATTGAAGCCTTGGCCTTCGTCAGGACCGCAGCATAGGTCATGCCCCTCTCCTCCGCTCCAGGCTGCAAAGTAAGTACTACAGCCGTGGAGCGGGGGGCGCGGACCTTGGCCACTTTCTCCGCTTCCTTCTGTTTGGCCGCCTTCTTGGCCTTCTTCTTCGCCGCTTTTTTAGCCTTTTTCTTGGCTCCGACAGTCTCCCACTGGCTCTGCTGGGAAGCTGTCGGTGCTTCGGTTCTGGGAGCCCCGGGAGCTGAGGACGCTGTCTCGGCATTAGGGACAGGGACAGTTGCGGCTGCAGCCTTCGCCCTCTTGCCAGCCCCTTTGCCTTTTCGTCCGGCTACGCTAGGCTCTTTGGCAGCGGGTTCTGCCACCTCAGTTGGACGAGTCGAGGTCGGCGCTGCAGCTTTGGCTGCGAAAGTAGCGGCCGCAGCCACCGCCCGCTTTGAAGGCCCGTCTGTGGCCAGGGGAGGGCGCAGCATTTGCCGCTCGAGGACGTCGAAGCGGGCTCGGTAGCTCTCGAGCTCGCTCCTGAGGAGCCGCACCACTTCCGACTCCTCCGGCTGCCTCACGTCCTCCTTTTTGCGCTCGGTCTGCAGCGCAGCGAGCTCCGCTCGGAACGCCTCGTGCTCTCTGCGGAGCCCGGCCAGCTGGGCCGACAGACGGGCGTTCTGCGCCTGTAATCGCGCGGTCTCCTCGGAAGAGGTGCGGGTCAGCAGCACCTCTGCGGTCTCCGAGATGGAGGCCGCTGCATCTTTTAGGGCTTTTTGGAAGGTGCCCTTCAAACCTTTTGACGATTTGGCGACCCTTTTAATGGCCGCCACGGCGTCCTGCATCCTGCTGGCCAGTTCTCCGGCCAGCAGGTCCTCCGTCTCCCTCTCCGACACCGCGGAGACTGCAGAGGCGGAGGAAGTCTCGGACAATCTGGTGATCCGTCCGGATAGTTTTCGGGCCAACTCGGCCACCTCCCTTTCGTCCGCCTCTGCCCTCTCCTGTTTGGCGGCAGCCTTTTTCGCCTCCGCCAGTTCGCGCCGTGCCTTGGACAGGCCAATGAATTGGCCTGTCGACGCTGGGCGTCCTCTTCCTCTTTTGGAGGACGAGGAGGCGAGTGCTTTCCTAGCAGTCGCTCCCTCGTCCGTCATGTCGTCGCTGGAGTCGTTGTCGTCTCCAGATCCTTCAGCCACTACTGGTGGGGCCCGTCGCTTGCGCCAAAATTTGACTGAAGCGGCGGGCACCTCCTCCGCCAATGTGGAGGCGGTGTCCGAGGTGGACATCTCGTCCACATTAGAGGGCAGCCTCTGGAGAACCACCACTGGTTCTCGAGAGCACCCCGGAGCACTCCTTGCTCCCGTCTCCTCCTTCTCCTTCTCCTCTCTTCCCTCCTTCTCAACATCGTTTGGTTTAAAAATTTCGGTATCCATACTGTACCCACGAGAATGGGGGAAATAAAGGGTCCACCTGGGCAGAGACCCCTGTACCCAGGTAAGCCTTAAGCATTTATTACTCGCCAGGGGGTCGGCCGGTACCCTGGCGAGGGTAGCACTAGCGACTGATTGTTCATAAGAACACCCGTCAGCCATACATCTCCTCGCGGTGCTCCGCCGCTTGAGATTCGGGGTGACTTTTTATAGAGGTTTTCTACCTCGTGGCCCGGGCGGTTAAGCCGAGGCCCTCGGTCCCGATCAGGATCGGGATTACGAGATTTATGACGGCGACAAGGAAGGGCACAGTCCCTCCCTGTCTGCCCGGAGGCAGTGCAAGTGCACACCGGGCCCGTCCATGCTCCTCCACTGTGCCCTCTGCAAGACAGAGGAACACGCGGAACAACGCCCCCACCGGTCCAAATGGGACCCCTCCAGTGTCAGACTATTCGCCACGACAGTGAATTTCCCCGCTAAACAAGATGAAGAAATCTTCTTCCAGTTTCTCGGAGAACGTCACTGCCGCGCCCAGGATGCACCGTCCTGCCAGCTGCCGTTCCCTCCCGACGTATCAAAAGGGACAAGCAGCCGACAGGCACACGAGGAGGTTTTCTGACCTAGCACCCCAACCTAACCTAACCTAACCTAACCTTTTTTTTTTTTTTTTTTTTTTTTTTTTTTTTTTTTTTTGCGCTGGGAAAAAATGCATTACGCATACCCTCCGATCGGAGGGGTATGTGGGACTCCCCGGTCTGACCCGGTATACCCACTAAAAATACCCAGCGGCATTCCCGCTTCGTCTGAGTGGCGGGGACTGGGAATCTTGGCACAGCCATCACTTCCAGTCCTCCGCCGACGATTGCCCTCAGGCCGGGCCCTCACGCGGGCCCGGGAATGACTTACGAAGGTGGTGGCGGGAGCAAAGTCCCGTCGCCACCAAGAGGACGGCGCCTTCTCCGGCCTCTACGTCTGCGGAGCGGCGCCGCGAGAGGGTCGTCCTCCCGCACGCGCTCCGCCTCCTCCTTTTGCGAGATTACGTCCTCGCAAAAGGAGGCAACCGCCGTCCAGGCCTCCTCGCTCCCCAGCATGGCCTCGACCACAGCGGGAAGCGAGAGGTCCTGCCCAATAGCCGCAGTTAGACCGCGGCGCGGTTCGGACCAAGCCGGGCACACCTCGAGGGTGTGCTGTGCCGTGTCCTCCGCCGCGCCGCAGTCGTGGCACGCCGGGGTTTCCTCCCTGCCGATCCGATGCAGGTGCGATCCGAAACAGCCGTGGCCGGATAACACCTGCACCAGACGGAACGAGAGGAAACCGTGGGACCGCTCGAGCCAGCTCTGCAGAACCGGACCGAGCGCGTCCAACGTCCGGCGGCCAAAGGCGGCGGCGGCGAGGTCCTCCGTCCAATGGAGGACGATGGCTTCCTTCGCCTCCCGCCGCACTGCCTCCCGCTCTTCGGCGGCGGGGCGCTCCCCGAGCGCCTTCCGGCGCGCCGTCCACTCATATACTCTGGCCAGCACCCAAGCCTCCAACTCCCAAGGAGGAGTGCCGGCCAGAGCGCACGCCGCCGAGAAGCCCACTGAGCGGTAGGCCCTCGCCACCCGCTGTGCAATGGCCCTTTGGGGCCTGCGGATGGCGGTCGCATTCTCCCTCCTGTGGAGGGAGTCCGCCCAGATGGGTGCCCCGTACAGGGCCATACTGCGGAGGATGCCGGCATACAGGCGCCGGCATTTCGCCTTGGGCCCCCCAAGGTTGGGGAGGAGCCACGAGAGGGCGTCCGCGGCTTTCAGGAGGCGCGTCGACAGCCCGCTGAAATGCGGGCCGAAGCGCCACCTCTCGTCCAGCACCAGGCCCAGATACTTCATCTGGGGCTGGACACCTATACGGACGCCCTCCACGACAATGTGGGCATCGGGAGGAGGGCGACGCTGCCGGGGGCCGCGGAAGAACACGGCCTCCGTCTTGTGCAGCGCCACCTCCAATCCCAGGCGGCGGATCCTCTCTGCAACCAAGGATCCGCCAGCCGAGGCCAGACAGGCCGCCTCCCCAAAGCTCCTCCCCCGGGCAGTGAGAAGAGTGTCATCCGCGTAGCAGATGACACTCGTGCCCTGGAGGAGGGCCCCCCGCAGAAGCCAGTTGAACCCGATGTTCCACAGGGGAGGGCCCAGCACCGAACCCTGCGGAACACCGGACTCTGCGCCGTACCGCCGCACAGTGGCCGTCTTATCAACGAGGAGGACCTCTCGGTCCTCCAGGTAGCTCGCCAGGAGGGCCCGCAGGTATTGGGGCACACCGTGATACCGCAGCGCCTCCAATATCGTCGAGTGGGGGACGGAGTTGAAGGCGTTGGAGATGTCGAATGACACCGCCAACACTCCGTCCCCCGCCTCCACTGCCTCCTTCACCTGGCCCTTGAGTAGGGCCAGCGCGTCGATCGTCGAACGCCCTCGGCGGAAACCGAACTGGGCGTCCGACAGATCCGGCCCTACCCCCCGCAAATGGCTATTCAGCCGGGAGGCGACAATCCCCTCGAACATTTTACCGACCTCATCGAGCAGAACGATGGGCCGGTATGCCGAGGGGGAGTCCACCGGGCGTCCCTCCTTACGGAGGAGGCATAGCTGCCCCTCCCTCCACAGCTTCGGGAACCTCCCAGCCGTAAAGCACGCGCTGAAGAGGTCCCGAAACCTGTCCTCCATTTGAGAGGCAGCGATAGCCACCACCCGTGCGGGGACGCCGTCTGGTCCGGGGGCCGTCTTCTTCCTGCGGAGGCTGAGGACCCCCGCCTCGAACTCCGCCGCCGTCACCGGGGGGACCTCCTCCTCCGGCAGGGCCGCCCCCTGCGGGGGATCCATGGGTGGTGGGGTGAAGTCGGTCCTGCGCGGAAACAGGGACCGGACCACCCCGTCCAGCAACGCTGGCTCGAGGGCCTCCGACAGGGGGGGACCACAGGGGCGGAGCTGGTTCCGCGCCGCCCTGTATGGCCTTCCGAAGGGGTCCCTATCGAGACCCTCCAGCATCTCGGCCCTTGCCGAGTCCTTGGCGGCGCCCATTGCGGACTTGAAGACCGTCGTCGCCTCCCGATAAGAGGCGTACAGACGGTCCTCCTCCGCCAGGTTTCGGGCGCTGCGCCGTCGGCTCCGCGCATAGGCCCTTCTGGCCGCCACGCAGGTGGCCCGGAGCCCTGCCAGCTCCTCCGTCCACCAATAGACGGCACGACGGGGAGGCGGACGGCGAGACCGAGGCATACTGGAGTTGCACACCTCGGTCAGGGACTCCCTCAGCCGAACCGCTGCGGCGTCCACGTCCCGGACCTCGCCAGGGGGCGACAGCCAGTCCTGGAGGAAGGCCGCCTCCTTGGCTGCCTCCCGGTCCAGGCGGGTGAGAGCCCACCGCGGGAAGGGGGGGGACTGCCCAGTGCGGGCCAACGCCCCTCCCCGGGCGGATATGTCGAACCGCACATATCGGTGGTCCGACAATGTCTCCACCATCTCTACCCGCCAGTTGACGACGCGGGCGGCTAGCGCGGGGGTGGCAAACGACACGTCCACCACCGACCCACCCTGTTGCCGCACACACGTGTGGACCGCCCCCCTGTTGAGGAGGGACACACCGCATGAGGCCGCCCAAAACTCCACGGCGCGCCCCCGGACGTTGCAGCTGGCGGCCGGATTGCCCCAGGCCACCGACTTGGCGTTGAGGTCGCCCAGCACCACGGCCTGTCGCGGCGCCGCCCTCCCTACGACTGCAGTGAGGACTTCGAGGAAATCCTCAAAGTCCGAGAGAGGGCGGTTTGGGGAGAAATAGACCCCCACCACCGCTATGTCTCCCCACGCGGCGGCCACGTATCCCGGTCCCCTCTCTAAGAGCGAGAGGGGAGGGGAGTCCGTGGAGGGCCGCGACAACAGTGCCACGAGGCCGTCCCGGTCGCCCAGCCAACGACCAGGGACCGAGTAAGGCTCGGCGACCACCGCCAAGTCCACCAACCACTCAGCCATGGTCTGCATCAGCAGATCCTGGGCTGCTTTGCAGTGGTTGGTGTTCGTCAAAAGGATGCGATGTTCGACTCTATCCATCAGTCGGACATCGCACCCCCCTCCACAGCCGCCGCAGGAGCGACGGCGCTAGCGGCACTAGCAGGCCCGGTCGGCGCCTGCGCTTTGCCCCGCTTAGGGGGAGGATTGCAGTTCCTCCCCTTCATGACGTGGGCCGCCGGGCGGCCACTGGCGGCGCAGACCGCGCAGTGCGGCGTGGCGACCTTGCAGGAGGCGGCTTTGTGGCCCTCCTTGCCGCAGCGGTAGCAGGTGTCCGTCCTGTCTGCCGTGGACGGACACAGGGGCCTGGTGTGTCCGATGCCGAAGCACCGGAAACACCGCAGCGCCTGCTCCTCGAGTGCACGTACTGCACCCGAGCTGAACCCTACCTTTAGCCGTCCCTTCGCAAGGACGGCTTTGGCAGCGGCGATTGGGCACTCGAGGCGAATGGTGCCCATGCCGCCGCGGCCGGGTCTAATGTCCCGACCTTGGACCGCCGCGACGCCGCAGCCCCCTATCGCTGCGACCGCCGCCACCACCTCCTCCTTGGTGACGGAATCGTCAAGATCCGTCACCTCAATGGCCGCCAACTTGACCGGCCGGGCCACCCTTGCCGAGTCTGCGATGACCTCCTGCAGCTTTGATGCGAAGAGGTCCGCATGGGCACTGCCCTCTGCCCCCGGGAACTCGAAAATTCGAGCCCCGGCTTGGGTCCGTCGGCAGGAGACACTGCCGATCCCCAGTTGGGCGGGATCGGCATTAGCACGCGCCCGCACCAGGAGGGACGCGTACGTCTCCCCTCGCCCCGCAGCCTCCGCGGTGAGCGTCACTACGACGGCTGCGGTTTTTGGGGGGACTAGCTTCCCCTTTCCCCTCGCTTTCCCTTTGCCCCCGGGGGCGGTGGGCGCGGTAGTGGCCGGGACGGCAGGGACGACCGTCGCCGACTTTTTGCCCCTGCCCTTCCCTTTGCGGCCCACTACCGTCCACTCGTTGACCGGTGTGGTCGCAGGGAGAAGGACGTCTTCCGCCTGGGAGGAGGAGGACGGCCCCGGCTCGCACTGCCGTTTATCCGCCGCAAGCGGCGGTCGGAGGCGTTTCTCCGGCAGGAGCCGGTCCTCAATGCCTGCTAAGCAGGACCTTGTAAAGGCCCTCTCCTCCATCACAACCTTGCGGATGATATCCTCAAGGTTGGAGGGGGGGCCCTCTGTCACGGGGCTCGTCCCGGCTTGCTGTGGCCGAGCCGTGGCTTCGGCCAGCTTCTTGTGAAGCTGGCTGACCTCCGACTGCAGGCGATCAACTTTCGCCTGCAGTTGCCGCGTTTCATCAGTGGCCCTACGCCGAACCAGCTCCGCGACGACACCGCGCATGCTCGCGGCCCGGCACTTGAGGGCCTTTTGGAAGGTCCCCTTTAGATGGGAGGACTTAGTGGCGACCTCGATGATCTCCTTTTCATCCTCCTCCGCCATTCCCTCCAACTCTGCGAGGGAGTGGTCCGCGTATACAACGCGGGGGGCGCCGTACCCGGACTTGGCCCGGGCGGCGTGCGCCCGCGTCTCGCTCGCCGCAACCCGCTCCTCAAGCTCTTGTTGGAGCTGCTCCCGCCTAGCCAGATCTAACTGGCGTTGAGCGTCCGCGAGCCCAACGGCATGGGTGTCTGCGGCCGCCGTCGGCTTCTTTGCCTTCGGCTTCGCCCTACCCGAGGCCGAGGAGCCCCCGGACCCACCACTCGTGCGGACCCGCTTCCGCGAACGAGAGTCGTCCGTGTCCGATGGTCGGACAATTGAGTCGTCCGACGACTCGTCCGCCTCTCCGAAGAAGCTAGCCGCAGACGGCGCGCGGCTAGCCTCTGACGCAGCAGCGTCGGAGTGGCCCTGAGAAGGGCCTTTGGGTTGGCCCTGAGAAGGGCCTTTGGGTTGGCCCTTAGAAGGGCCTTTGGGTTGGCCCTGAGAAGGGCCTTTTTGTTTTAAAAAGCGCCCGGAGGCGTCCCGCGCAGGGTCTTTCGACATCATAAAAATAAAATCCGCAGATCGTAGCTCGACAAGGCAAAAGAATAAGAGCTTCGAAGCACAGTGAACTTTGGCCAACCCAGTCTGCCACTCCGTTACGGTGGTCAGAACTGGGCAGTTTCCAGGGGACGCGACGTGGACGCAAACACTGTGGGGGGTCCCCCAACCTTTTTTTTTTTTTTTTTTTTTTTTTTTTAACGTGTGGAAATCCTCATGGACTTCCTCCGCCTGGGGAAGACGGAGGGGCATGTCAGACTCGACTGACTAAAACCACACGGTGTCCTCTGCTGCCTTTAGCCGGGGGTGCGGGTCCACTTGCGCATTCACCGCTCCCCGGCAGGCCTTGACCCGACTACATCGCCGGGTCCCTCTCCTCGGTGCGGCCGTTCACCAACGGCCGCACCTCTCTTCGAGTGGCGACGAAGGACACGTCGCCGCCAACTCGGGCCTGTATCTGGTCGGGCGGCTGACTGCCCCAAGTCAGCCGCCCGCAGGCTACCTCTCATGGAGGACGCAGATCGGTTTGCGCCCGGCGGCGCCCGGTGCGTCTGCGGGAGCTGAGAGGGATGGCAACCCTCTCTCTTTCCCTCTCCGCCGTCTCCTTCGCGAGCATGACATCCTCGCAGAAGGCGACGGCCCCTTCCCACGCACTCTCGCTTCCGACCATGGCCTCGACGACAGTCGGAAGCGAGAGATCGCTCCCGCCGATCGCTGCGATCAGATCACGGCGCTGCGACGCCCACGCTGAGCATTCCTCCAGCGTGTGCTGCGCCGTGTCTTCCGGGCAACCGTCGCAGTGGTGGCACACGGGCGTCTGCTCCCGACCTATGCGATGCAGATACTTTCCGAAGCAACCGTGTCCGGAAAGTATCTGCGTCAGTCGGAAGGTGAGAGCGCCGTGCCTCCTGCCGATCCACGCCTCCATGACGGGCCTTACCGCCGCAATAGCGGCGTGCCCCGCACTGGGTTGCGCAAGTCGCGCCTTCCACTCCGCCGCTAGAGATCGGCGGAGCTCAGACCGCCGCGTCTCCACTACGCTAGGCAGCGGCCTTTCGCCCCGCTCCTGGGCCTCCCCGCGCCACCGATACATTGACGCGAGGAGTTTAGCCTCCAGATCCCAGGGCGGTGATCCGGCCAACAGGCAGGCCGCTTCGTGGGAGATCGTGCAGTACCCCCTGATCACTCTGACGGCCATCGCTCGCTGCGGCCTTCGCAGCATTGCGACGTTGCGGGCCGACAGGGTGTCCGCCCACACGGGTGCTCCATATAGAGCCATAGACCGCACGATCCCCAAGTAGAGCCTCCGGCAAGATGACTCTGGCCCCCCCAAGTTAGGCAGCAGCCGTGTTAGAGCCGCCGCTGCGCCCATCAGTTTAGGGGCCAGTTGCCGGAAGTGCGGCCCGAAGTCCCATCGGCTATCGAGGACGAGTCCTAAGTACTTCATCGTCGACTCGACGCCGATGCGGACGCCTCCCACCACTATGTTGGACCCCGAGGGTGGCGCGCGCCGGGCCCCGTGGAAACACAGAGCCTCGGATTTGTTGAGCGCCACCTCGAGGCCCAACCGCCGGATCCTAGCAACGACTTGCGCAACCCCCGCAGTCGCCAGTAGCGACGCGTCGCGGTACGTCTTCCCCCGCGCCGTCACCAACGTGTCGTCGGCGTAACAGACTACGCCGACGCCATGGAGGAGCGCACCGCGCAACACCCAGTCGTATCCGATGTTCCACAGGAGCGGCCCCAAGACCGACCCCTGTGGAACACCGCACGACGTTTCTCGCCGACCCCATCCTTCCTGACCCGGGTAGACGACTGACCTGCCAGCCAGGTAGGCCCCGACAGTGTGGCGGAGGTAGGTCGGCACCCCGTGGTAGCGGAGCGCCTCCCTGATGCAACTCCAGGGCAAGGTGTTGAAGGCGTTGGCGATGTCGAGCGACACCGCCAAGACGACCTCACCCCGTGCAACTGCTTCCTCCGCCAAGGCCCTTACGCGCATGATCGCGTCCACTGTAGAGCGCCCTTGACGGAAACCAAACTGGTTGTCCGCCAGATCCGGCCCCACGCCAGAGAGGTGCCGGACGAGGCGGTTTGCGATGACTCGCTCGAAGAGCTTGCCCACCTCGTCCAACAGCACAATGGGGCGGTAAGCGGACGGAGAGTCCGCAGGGCGCCCTGGCTTATGAAGCAGAACCAGCTTCCCCGTCTTCCATAGGCGTGGAAACTGGCCCCGCTGCAAACATGCGCTCAACAGCCCTCGCAGTCGGGGCCCGAGAGCCTTCGAGGCCAAGACCCATGCGCGGCCGGGTATGCCGTCGGGCCCTGGGGCGGTATTCTTGGCTTGAAGCCTCAAAACCGCCGCTCTCAATTCTGCCCGGGTCACTTCGGGCACGTCGTCGTCGCCGTCGTCGTCCTCGTTGGGCAACTCGGAGGGCGGAACCATGGGTGGCGGGGTATGCTCTGCCCTAGAGGGGAACAGAGCGCCAACTACGCTGCTCAATAGCTCTGGCCGGAGGCTCTGGGACAGCGGGGGGGCCCATGGACGGAGTTTGCCCCGTACCATTAAGTATGGGCGCCCCCATGGATCTCGGTCCAGAGTCTGCAGCTGCTCCTCTCGAGCCAGGACTTTGGCCCGCTTGATGGCAAGCTGTAGTGCCTTCCTCGCCGCCCTGTACCCCTCATACAGTTCCGCCTCTTCGGCCTCGTCTGCCGCATCCCTGACGCGGCTACGCCTCCTGCGGAGCCTGGCGTACCGGCGCCGAGCGGCAACACACGCAGCGCGCAGCCGCTCGATGTCTTGCGACCACCAGTACACCTGGCGCCTAGCCGGTCGGGACAGAACCCTAGGCATAGCAGCGTCACAGACATGCGACATGGCTTTCCGGAACCACTCAGCCTCGCTGTCGATATCGTCAGGCCTGTCCGGTGCTGACACCCAGGCCTGGACTATCGAGGCTTCAACGAGTAGGTCCCGGTCCAGTTGCCGAAGCGCCCAACGCGGACCGACCCCGCCAGGGCCCGCTTGAACCGGGGTGGCAGAAGTCTGGGCAGAGACATCGAAACGGATGTACCGATGATCAGACAGAGTCTCCGCCTCCTCCACCACCCGCCAGTCCTGGACACGGCGCGCTAGTGCGGGGCTAGCGAACGTCAAGTCCACTATGGAACCGCCCCGCTGGCGCACGCACGTGTCCACGGAACCCCTATTTAGGAGCTGGAGGCCGGCCTCAATTGCCCACTCCTCCAGCACCTCTCCCCGCGCGTCTGTTGTCGGGGAACCCCAAGCCGTGGATTTGGCATTGAAGTCCCCAAGAACGAGCACGGGGTGAGGACGACTACGGGCGACGACGACGCCCAACTCCACCACGAATCTCTCAAAGTCGGCGAGAGGTCTGTTCGGGGAGAAATAAACCCCCACAACCACCATCTCCCCGAACAGTGCCGCCACGTGGCCCTGCCCAACGGCGAGAGCCTCCATCATCGGGGACCCATTCCCGGCTCTGGAGATGAGTGTCACCGAGCCGTTCGTGTCACTCGCCCAGTCAGCTCGCCCGGGCGGGACGAAGTACGGCTCGGCGACAACCGCGACACCTATCGACCACTGCGCCATGCTCTGGAGTAATAAATCCTGAGCCCGGGCGCAGTGGTTGATGTTCGCTTGGAGGAATCGCAGAGATGGGGCCATTACTGGGTGTCCATAGTCTGCGATTCCTCACTTTGTGACTGAGCCGGGACTACTGAAGTCTGGGCCCTCCCCTTTCTTTTGCCGTTGGGTGCTGCGCATGGCTTTCGGCCCACTCGATGCCCTGCAGGCTTGCCCAGCGCTGCACAAGCTAAGCAGTGGGGCGGGGCCGTGCAAGAGGCGACCATATGTCCGGGCTGACCGCATCCGAAGCACCGGTCACGGTAATTAGTGTCGGAGACGCACTGCGTTCCGACATGGCCGTCCGTCAAGCACCGGAAGCACGTCGTACCTCTTGCAGGCAACAGTTTTACCTGTGCCGACACCCACCCCACGAGCAGCCGGCGTCCGTCCGCCAGCCTCTGCGCCGCCGCCACAGGACAGCTCAGAACTATAGAGCTCATGCCTCGAAAGCCCGGGCGGATTTTGCCGGGCTTAATTTGACTGGGCGGGCATTCTCCCGCCCTCGCCACGGCAGCCACGACCTCCTCGACTGAGACAGAGTCGTCCAAGCCTGCGATACGCAGGTCGGCGCACTTCGTAGGCCTGGACACCCGGAGCTCGCCTTCCTCGAATTGCGCCCTGATTTTTTCGGCCAAGGCGTCTGCCTTCGGGCCACTCGTGGCGCCGGACACCTCTAGAAGGCAAGCTCCGGTAGCAGTCCGCTTGCAGCGGAGGCCCGCTATGCCGAGGTCGCCGAGGCTTATTGAAGCCTTGGCCTTCGTCAGGACCGCAGCATAGGTCATGCCCCTCTCCTCCGCTCCAGGCTGCAAAGTAAGTACTACAGCCGTGGAGCGGGGGGCGCGAACCTTGGCCACCTTCTCCGCTTCCTTCTGTTTGGCCGCCTTCTTGGCCTTCTTCTTCGCCGCTTTTTTAGCCTTTTTCTTCGCTCCGACAGTCTCCCACTGGCTCTGCTGGGGAGCTGTCGGTGCCTCAGTTTCGGGAGCCCTGGGAGCCGAGGACGCTGTCTCGGCATTAGGGACAGGGACAGCTGCGGCTGCAGCCTTCGCCCTCTTGCCAGCCCCTTTGCCTTTTCGTCCGGCTACGCCAGGCTCTTTGGCAGCGGGTTCTGCCACCTCAGTTGGCCGAGTCGAGGTCGGCGCTGCAGCTTTGGCTGCGAAAGTAGCGGCCGCAGCCACCGCCCGCTTTGAAGGCCCGTCTGTGGCCAGGGGAGGGCGCAGCATTTGCCGCTCGAGGACGTCGAAGCGGGCTCGGTAGCTCTCGAGCTCGCTCCTGAGGAGCCGCACCACTTCCGACTCCTCCGGCTGCCTCACGTCCTCCTTTTTGCGCTCGGTCTGCAGCGCAGCGAGCTCCGCTCGGAACGCCTCGTGCTCTCTGCGGAGCCCGGCCAGCTGGGCCGACAGACGGGCGTTCTGCGCCTGTAATCGCGCGGTCTCCTCGGAAGAGGTGCGGGTCAGCAGCACCTCTGCGGTCTCCGAGATGGAGGCCGCCGCATCTTTTAGGGCTTTTTGGAAGGTGCCCTTCAAACCTTTTGACGATTTGGCGACCCTTTTAATGGCCGCCACGGCGTCCTGCATCCTGCTGGCCAGTTCTCCGGCCAGCAGGTCCTCCGTCTCCCTCTCCGACACCGCGGAGACTGCAGAGGCGGAGGAAGTCTCGGACAATCTGGTGATCCGTCCGGATAGTTTTCGGGCCAACTCGGCCACCTCCCTTTCGTCCGCCTCTGCCCTCTCCTGTTTGGCGGCAGCCTTTTTTGCCTCCGCCAGTTCGCGCCGTGCCTTGGACAGGCCAATGAATTGGCCTGTCGACGCTGGGCGTCCTCTTCCTCTTTTGGAGGACGAGGAGGCGAGTGCTTTCCTAGCAGTCGCTCCCTCGTCCGTCATGTCGTCGCTGGAGTCGTTGTCGTCTCCAGATCCTTCAGCCACTACTGGTGGGGCCCGTCGCTTGCGCCAAAATTTGACTGAAGCGGCGGGCACCTCCTCCGCCAATGTAGATGCGGTGTCCGAGGTGGACATCTCGTCCACATTAGAGGGCAGCCTCTGGAGAACCACCACTGGTTCTCGAGAGCACCCCGGAGCACTCCTTGCTCCCGTCTCCTCCTTCTCCTTCTCCTCTCTTCCCTCCTTCTCAACATCGTTTGGTTTAAAAATTTCGGTATCCATACTGTACCCACGAGAATGGGGGAAATAAAGGGTCCACCTGGGCAGAGACCCCTGTACCCAGGTAAGCCTTAAGCATTTATTACTCGCCAGGGGGTCGGCCGGTACCCTGGCGAGGGTAGCACTAGCGACTGATTGTTCATAAGAACACCCGTCAGCCATACATCTCCTCGCGGTGCTCCGCCGCTTGAGATTCGGGGTGACTTTTTATAGAGGTTTTCTACCTCGTGGCCCGGGCGGTTAAGCCGAGGCCCTCGGTCCCGATCAGGATCGGGATTACGAGATTTATGACGGCGACAAGGAAGGGCACAGTCCCTCCCTGTCTGCCCGGAGGCAGTGCAAGTGCACACCGGGCCCGTCCATGCTCCTCCACTGTGCCCTCTGCAAGACAGAGGAACACGCGGAACAACGCCCCCACCGGTCCAAATGGGACCCCTCCAGTGTCAGACTATTCGCCACGACAGTGAATTTCCCCGCTAAACAAGATGAAGAAATCTTCTTCCAGTTTCTCGGAGAACGTCACTGCCGCGCCCAGGATGCACCGTCCTGCCAGCTGCCGTTCCCTCCCGACGTATCAAAAGGGACAAGCAGCCGACAGGCACACGAGGAGGTTTTCTGACCTAGCACCCCGCCCCCCAACCTAACCTAACCTAACCTAACCTAACCTAACCTTTTTTTTTTTTTTTTTTTTTTTTTTTTTTTTTTGCGCTGGGAAAAAATGCATTACGCATACCCTCCAATCGGAGGGGTATGTGGGACTCCCCGGTCTGACCCGGTATACCCACTAAAAATACCCAGCGGCATTCCCGCTTCGTCTGAGTGGCGGGGACTGGGAATCTTGGCACAGCCATCACTTCCAGTCCTCCGCCGACGATTGCCCTCAGGCCGGGCCCTCGCGCGGGCCCGGGAATGACTTACGAAGGTGGTGGCGGGAGCAGAGTCCCGTCGCCACCAAGAGGACGGCGCCTTCTGCGGCCTCTTCGTCTGCGGAGCGGCGCCGCGAGAGGATCGTCCTCGCGCACGCGCTCCGCCTCCTCCTTTTGCGAGATTACGTCCTCGCAAAAGGAGGCAACCGCCGTCCAGGCCTCCTCGCTCCCCAGCATGGCCTCGACCACAGCGGGAAGCGAGAGGTCCTGCCCAACAACCGCAGTTAGACTGCGGCGCAGTTCGGACCAAGCCGGGCACACCTCAAGGGTGTGTTGCGCCGTGTCCTCCGCTGCGCCGCAGTCGTGGCACGCCGGGGTTTCCTCCCTACCGATCCGATGCAGGTGCGATCCGAAACAGCCGTGGCCGGATAACACCTGCACCAGACGGAACGAGAGGAAACCGTGGGACCGCTCGAGCCAGCTCTGCAGAACCGGACCGAGCGCGTCCAACGTCCGGCGGCCAAAGGCGGCGGCGGCGAGGTCCTCCGTCCAATGGAGGACGATGGCTTCCTTCGCCTCCCGCCGCACGGCCTCCCGCTCTTCGGCGGCGGGGCGCTCCCCGAGCGCCTTCCGGCGCGCCGTCCACTCATAGACTCTGGCCAGCACCCAAGCCTCCAACTCCCAAGGAGGGGTGCCGGCCAGAGCGCACGCCGCCGAAAAGCCCACTGAGCGGTAGGCCCTCGCCACCCGCTGTGCAATGGCCCTTTGGGGCCTGCGGATGGCGGTCGCGTTCTCCCTCCTGTGGAGAGAGTCCGCCCAGATGGGTGCCCCGTACAGGGCCATGCTGCGGAGGATGCCGGCATACAGGCGCCGGCATTTCGCCTTGGGCCCCCCAAGGTTGGGGAGGAGCCACGAGAGGGCGTCCGCGGCTTTCAAGAGGCGCGTCGACAGCCCGCTGAAATGCGGGCCGAAGCGCCACCTCTCGTCCAGCACCAGGCCCAGGTACTTCATCTGGGGCTGGACTCCTATTCGGACGCCCTCCACGACGATGTGGGCATCGGGAGGAGGGCGACGCTGCCGGGGGCCGCGAAAGAACACGGCCTCCGTCTTGTGCAGCGCCACCCTCAATCCCAGGCGGCGGATCCTCTCTGCAACCAAGGATCCGCCAGCCGAGGCCAGACAGGCCGCCTCCCCAAAGTTCCTCCCCCGGGCAGTGAGAAGAGTGTCATCCGCATAGCAGATGACACTCGTGCCCGGGAGGAGGGCCCCCCGCAGAAGCCAGTTGAACCCGATGTTCCACAGGGGAGGGCCTAGCACCGAACCCTGGGGAACACCGGACTCTGCGCCGTACCGCCGCACCGTGGCCGTCTTGTCTACGAGGAGGACCTCTCGGTCCTCCAGGTAGCTCGCAAGGAGGTCCCGCAGGTATTGGGGCACTCCGTGATATCGGAGCGCCTCCAATATCGTCGAGTGGGGCACGGAGTTGAAGGCGTTTGAGATGTCGAATGACACCGCCAACACTCCGCCCCCCGCCTCCTCTGCCTCCTTCACCTGGCCCTTGAGTAGGGCCAGCGCGTCGATCGTCGAACGCCCTCGGCGGAAACCGAACTGGGCGTCCGACAGATCCGGCCCTACCCCCCGCAAATGGCTATCAAGCCGGGAGGCGACAATCCCCTCGAACATTTTACCGACCTCATCGAGCAGAACGATGGGCCGGTATGCCGAGGGGGAGTCCACCGGGCGTCCCTCCTTACGGAGGAGGCATAGCTGCCCCTCCCTCCACAGTTTCGGGAACCTCCCAGCCGCAAAGCACGCGCTGAAGAGGTCCCGAAATCTGTCCTCCATTTGGGAGGCGGCAATAGCCACCACCCGTGCGGGGACGCCGTCTGGTCCGGGGGCCGTCTTTTTCCTGCGAAGGCTGAGGACCCCCGCCCCGAACTCCGCCGCCGTCACCGGGGGGACCTCCTCCTCCGGCAGGGCCGCCCCTTGCGGGGGATCCATGGCTGGTGGAGTGAAGTCGGTCCTGCGCGGAAACAGGGACCGGACCACCCCATCCAGCAGCGCTGGCTCGAGGGTCTCCGACAGGGGGGGACCACAGGGGCGGAGTTGGTTCCGCGCCGCCCTGTATGGCCTCCCGAAGGGGTCCCTATCGAGACCCTCCAGCATCTCGGCCCTCGCCGAGTCCTTGGCGGCGCCCATTGCGGACTTGAAGACCGTCGTCGCCTCCCGATAAGAGGCGTATAGACGGTCCTCTTCCGCCAGGTTTCGGGCGCTGCGCCGTCGGCTCCGCGCATAGGCCCTTCTGGACGCCACGCAGGCGGCCCGGAGCCCCGCCAGCTCCTCCGACCACCAATAGACGGCACGACGGGGAGGCGGACGGCGAGACCGGGGCATGCTGGAGTTGCACACCTCGGTCAGGGACTCCCTCAGCCGAACCGCTGCGGCGTCCACGTCCCGGACCTCGCCAGGGGGCGACAGCCAGTCCTGGAGAAAGGCAGCCTCCTTGGCTGCCTCACGGTCCAGGCGGGTGAGAGCCCACCGCGGGAAGGGGGACTGCCCAGTGCGGGCCAACGCCCCTCCCCGGGCGGATATGTCGAACCGCACATATCGGTGGTCCGACAAAGTCTCCACCATCTCTACCCGCCAGTTGACGACGCGGGCGGCTAGCGCGGGGGTGGCAAACGACACGTCCACCACCGACCCACCCTGTTGCCGCACACACGTGTGGACCGCCCCCCTGTTGAGGAGGGACACACCGCAAGAGGCCGCCCAAAACTCGACGGCGCGCCCCCGGACGTTGCAGCTGGCGGCCGGATTGCCCCAGGCCACCGACTTGGCGTTGAGGTCGCCCAACACCACGGCCTGGCGTGGCGCCGCCCTCCCTACGACTGCTGTGAGGATCTCGAGGAAATCCTCAAAGTCCGAGAGAGGGCGGTTTGGGGAGAAATAAACCCCCACCACCGCTATGTCTCCCCACGCGGCGGCCACGTATCCCGGTCCCCTCTCTAAGAGCGAGAGGGGAGGGGAGTCCGTGGAGGGCCGCGTCGACAATGCCACGAGGCCGTCCCGGTCGCCCAGCCAACGACCAGGGACCGAGTAAGGCTCGGCGACCACCGCCAAGTCCACCAACCACTCAGCCATGATCTGCATCAGCAGATCCTGGGCTGCTTTGCAGTGGTTGGCGTTCGTCTGAAGGATGCGATGTTCGACCCTATCCATCAGTCGGACATCGCACCCCCCTCCACAGCCGCCGCAGGAGCGACGGCGCTAGCGGCAGTAGCAGGTCCGGTCGGCACCTGCGCTTTGCCCCGCTTAGGGGGAGGATTGCAGTTCCTCCCCTTCATGACGTGGGCCGCCGGGCGGCCACTGGCGGCACAGACCGCGCAGTGCGGCGTGGCGACCTTGCAGGAGGCGGCTTTGTGGCCCTCCTTGCCGCAGCGGTAGCAGGTGTCCGTCCTGTCTGTCGTGGACGGACACAGGGGCCTGGTGTGTCCGATGCCGAAGCACCGGAAACACCGCAGCGCCTGTTCCTCGAGTGCACGCACTGCACCCGAGCTGAACCCTACTTTCAGCCGTCCCTTCGCCAGGACGGCTTTGGCAGCGGCGATTGGGCACTCGAGGCGAATGGTGCCCATACCGCCGCGGCCGGGTCTTATGTCCCGGCCTTGGACCGCCGCGACGCCACAGCCCCCTATCGCTGCGACCGCCGCTACCACCTCCTCCTTGGTGACGGAATCATCGAGATCCGTCACCTCAATGGCCGCCAACTTGACCGGCCGAGCCACCTTGGCCGAATCCGCGATGACCTCTTGCAGCTTGGCTGCGAAGAGGTCCGCATGGGCACTCCCTTCTGCCCCCGGGAACTCGAAAATTCGAGCCCCGGCTTGGGTCCGTCGGCAGGAGACACTGCTGATCCCCAGTTGGGCGGGATCCGCATTTGCACGCGCCCGCACCAGAAGGGACGCGTACGTCTCCCCTCGCCCCGCAGCCTCCGCGGTGAGCGTCACTACGACGGCCGCGGTTTTTGGAGGGACTAGCTTCCCCTTTCCACTCGCTTTCCCTTTGCCCTTGGTAGCGGTGGGCGCGGTAGTGGCCGGGACGGCAGGGACGACCGTCGCCGACTTTTTGCCCTTGCCCTTCCCTTTGCGGCCCACAACCGTCCACTCGTTGACCGGTGTGGTCGCAGGGAGAAGGGCGTCTTCCGCCTGGGAGGAGGAGGACGGCCCTGGCTCGCGCTGCCAACCTTTTTTTTTTTTTTTTTTTTTTGCGCTGGGAAAAAATGCATTACGCATACCCTCCAATCGGAGGGGTATGTGGGACTCCCCGGTCTGACCCGGTATACCCACTAAAAATACCCAGCGGCATTCCCGCTTCGTCTGAGTGGCGGGGACTGGGAATCTTGGCACAGCCATCACTTCCAGTCCTCCGCCGACGATTGCCCTCAGGCCGGGCCCTCACGCGGGCCCGGGAATGACTTACGAAGGTGGTGGCGGGAGCAAAGTCCCGTCGCCACCAAGAGGACGGCGCCTTCTCCGGCCTCTACGTCTGCGGAGCGGCGCTGCGAGAGGATCGTCCTCCCGCACGCGCTCCGCCTCCTCCTTTTGCGAGATTACGTCCTCGCAAAAGGAGGCAACCGCAGACCAGGACTCTTCGCTCCCAAGCATGGCCTCAACCACAGCGGGAAGCGAGAGGTCCCGTCCAACCACGGCAGTCAGATCACGGCGCAGTTCGGACCAAGCCGGGCACACCTCGAGGGTGTGCTGCGCCGTGTCCTCCGCTGCGCCGCAGTCGTGGCACGCCGGGGTTTCCTCCCTGCCGATCCGATGCAGGTGCGATCCGAAACAGCCGTGGCCGGATAACACCTGCACCAGACGGAACGAGAGGAAACCGTGGGACCGCTCGAGCCAGCTCTGCAGAACCGGACCGAGCGCGTCCAACGTCCGGCGGCCAAAGGCGGCGGCGGCGAGGTCCTCCGTCCAGTGGAGGACGATGGCGTCCTTCGCCTCCCGCCGCACTGCCTCCCGCTCTTCGGCGGCGGGGCGCTCCCCGAGCGCCTTCCGGCGCGCCGTCCACTCATATACTCTGGCCAGCACCCAAGCCTCCAACTCCCAAGGAGGAGTGCCGGCCAGAGCGCACGCCGCCGAGAAGCCCACTGAGCGGTAGGCCCTCGCCACCCGCTGTGCAATGGCCCTTTGGGGCCTGCGGATGGCGGTCGCATTCTCCCTCCTGTGGAGGGAGTCCGCCCAGATGGGTGCCCCGTATAGGGCCATGCTGCGCAGGATGCCGGCATACAGGCGCCGGCATTTCGCCTTGGGCCCCCCAAGGTTGGGGAGGAGCCACGAGAGGGCGTCCGCGGCTTTCAGGAGGCGCGTCGACAGCCCGCTGAAGTGCGGGCCGAAGCGCCACCTCTCGTCCAGCACCAGGCCCAGATACTTCATCTGGGGCTGGACTCCTATACGGACGCCCTCCACGACTATGTGGGCATCGGGAGGAGGGCGACGCTGCCGGGGGCCGCGAAAGAACACGGCCTCCGTCTTGTGCAGCGCCACCTCCAATCCCAGGCGGCGGATCCTCTCTGCAACCAAGGATCCGCCAGCCGAGGCCAGACAGGCCGCCTCCCCAAAGTTCCTCCCCCGGGCAGTGAGAAGAGTGTCATCCGCGTAGCAGATGACACTCGTGCCCTGGAGGAGGGCCCCCCGCAGAAGCCAGTTGAACCCGATGTTCCACAGGGGAGGGCCCAGCACCGAACCCTGCGGAACACCGGACTCTGCGCCGTACCGCCGCACAGTGGCCGTCCTGTCCACGAGGAGGACTTCTCGGTCCTCCAAGTAACTTGCTAGGAGGACCCGCAGATATTGGGGCACTCCGTGATATCGGAGCGCCTCCAATACCGTCGAGTGGGGCACGGAGTTGAAGGCGTTTGAGATGTCGAATGACACCGCCAACACTCCGTCCCCCGCCTCCTCTGCCTCCTTCACCTGGCCCTTGAGTAGGGCCAGCGCGTCGATCGTCGAACGCCCTCGGCGGAAACCGAACTGGGCGTCCGACAGATCCGGCCCTACCCCCCGCAAATGGCTATCAAGCCGTGAGGCGACGATCCCCTCAAACATTTTGCCGACCTCATCGAGCAGGACGATGGGCCGGTATGCTGAGGGGGAGTCCACCGGGCGTCCCTCCTTACGGAGGAGGCATAGCTGCCCCTCCCTCCACAGTTTCGGAAACCTCCCAGCCGCAAAGCACGCGCTGAAGAGGTCCCGAAATCTGTCCTCCATTTGGGAGGCGGCGATAGCCACCACCCGTGCGGGGACGCCGTCTGGTCCGGGGGCCGTCTTCTTCCTGCGGAGGCTGAGGACCCCCGCCTCGAACTCCGCCGCCGTCACCGGGGGAACCTCCTCCTCCGGCAGGGCCGCCCCTTGCGGGGGATCCATGGATGGTGGGGTGAAGTCGGTCCTGCGCGGAAACAGGGACCGGACCACCCCATCCAGCAACGCTGGCTCGAGGGTCTCCGACAGGGGGGGACCACAAGGGGGGAGCTGGTTCCGCGCCGCCCTGTATGGCCTTCCGAAGGGGTCCCTATCGAGACCCTCCAGCATCTCGGCCCTAGCCGAGTCCTTGGCGGCGCCCATTGCGGACTTGAAGACCGTCGTCGCCTCCCGATAAGAGGCGTATAGACGGTCCTCTTCCGCCAGGTTTCGGGCGCTGCGCCGTCGGCTCCGCGCAAAGGCCCTTCTGGCCGCCACACAGGTGGCCCGGAGCCCTGCCAGCTCCTCCGTCCACCAATAGACGGCACGACGGGGAGGCGGACGGCGAGACCGAGGCATGCTGGAGTTGCACACCTCGGTCAGGGACTCCCTCAGCCGAACCGCTGCGGCGTCCACGTCCCGGACCTCACCAGGGGGCGACAGCCAGTCCTGGAGAAAGGCCGCCTCCTTGGCTGCCTCACGGTCCAGGCGGGTGAGAGCCCACCGCGGGAAGGGGGACTGCCCAGTGCGGGCCAACGCCCCTCCCCGGGCGGATATGTCGAACCGCACATATCGGTGGTCCGACAATGTCTCCACCATCTCAACCCGCCAGTTGACGACGAGGGCGGCTAGCGCGGGGGTGGCAAACGACACGTCCACCACCGACCCACCCTGTTGCCGCACACACGTGTGGACCGCCCCCCTGTTGAGGAGGGACACACCGCATGAGGCCGCCCAAAACTCGACGGCGCGCCCCCGGACGTTGCAGCTAGGGGCCGGGTTGCCCCAGGCCACCGACTTGGCGTTCAGGTCGCCCAGCACCACGGCCTGGCGTGGCGCCGCCCTCCCTACGACTGCGGTGAGGATCTCCAGGAAATCCTCAAAGTCCGAGAGAGGGCGGTTTGGGGAGAAATAAACCCCCACCACCGCAATCTCTCCCCACGCGGCGGCCACGTATCCCGGTCCCCTCTCTAAGAGCGAGAGGGGAGGGGAGTCCGTGGAGGGCCGCGTCAACAATGCCACGAGGCCGTCCCGGTCGCCCAGCCAACGACCAGGGACCGAGTAAGGCTCGGCGACCACCGCTAGGTCCACCAACCACTCAGCCATGATCTGCATCAGCAGATCCTGGGCTGCTTTGCAGTGGTTGGCGTTCGTCTGAAGGATGCGATGTTCGACTCTATCCATCAGTCGGACATCGCACCCCCCTCCACAGCCGCCGCAGGAGCGACGGCGCTAGCGGCAGTAGCAGGCCCGGTCGGCGCCTGCGCTTTGCCCCGCTTAGGGGGAGGATTGCAGTTCCTCCCCTTCATGACGTGGGCCGCCGGGCGGCCACTGGCGGCGCAGACCGCGCAGTGCGGCGTGGCGACCTTGCAGGAGGCGGCTTTGTGGCCCTCCTTGCCGCAGCGGTAGCAGGTGTCCGTCCTGTCTGTCGTGGACGGACACAGAGGCCTGGTGTGTCCGATGCCGAAGCACCGGAAACACCGCAGCGCCTGTTCCTCGAGTGCCCGTACTGCACCCGAGCTGAACCCTACCTTTAGCCGTCCCTTCGCAAGGACGGCTTTGGCAGCGGCGATTGGGCACTCGAGGCGAATGGTGCCCATTCCGCCGCGGCCGGGTCTAATGTCCCGGCCTTGGACCGCCGCGACGCCACAGCCCCCTATCGCTGCGACCGCCGCTACCACCTCCTCCTTGGTGACGGAGTCATCCAAATCCGTCACCTCAATGGCCGCCAACTTGACCGGCCGAGCCACCTTGGCCGAATCTGCGATGACCTCCTGCAGCTTGGCTGCAAAGAGGTCTGCATGGGCACTACCCTCCGCCCCCGGGAACTCAAAAATTCGAGCCCCGGCTTGGGTCCGTCGGCAGGAGACACTGCTGATCCCCAGTTGGGCGGGATCGGCATTAGCACGCGCCCGCACCAGGAGGGACGCGTACGTCTCTCCTCGCCCCGCAGCCTCCGCGGTGAGCGTCACTACGACGGCTGCGGTTTTAGGGGGGACTAGCTTCCCCTTTACACTCACTTTCCCTTTGCCCTTGGGAGCGGAGGGCGCGGTAGTGGCCGGGACGGCAGGGACGACCGTCGCCGACTTCTTTCCCTTGCCCTTCCCCTTGCGGCCCACTACCGTCCACTCGTTGACCGGTGTGGTCGCAGGTAGAAGGACGTCTTCCGCCTGGGAGGAGGAGGACGGCCCCGGCTCGCACTGCCGTTTATCCGCCGCAAGCGGCGGTCGGAGGCGTTTCTCCGGCAGAAGCCGGTCCTCAATACCTGCTAAGCAGGACCTTGTGAAGGCCCTCTCCTCCATCACAACCTTGCGGATGATATCCTCAAGGTTGGAGGGGGAGCCCTCTGTCACGGGGCTCGTCCCGGCTTGCTGTGGCCGGGCCGTGGCTTCAGCCAGCTTCTTCTGAAGCTGGCCGACCTCCAACTGCAGGCGATCAACCTTCGCCTGCAGTTGCTGCGTCTCGTCGGTGGCCTTACGCCGAACCAACTCCGCAACGACACCACGCAGGCTCGCAGCCCGGCACTTGAGGGCCTTCTGAAAGGTACCCTTCAGGTGGGAGGACTTAGTGGCGACCTCGACGATCTCCCTTTCGTCCTCCTCCGCCATTTTCTCCAACTCTGTGAGGGAGTGGTCCGCGTATACAACGCGGGACGCTCCGTACCCGGACTTGGCCCGGGCAGCATGCGCCCGCGTCTCGCTCGCCGCAACCCGCTCCTCCAGCTCTTGTTGGAGCTGCTCCCGCCTAGCCAGATCTAACTGGCGTTGAGCGTCCGCGAGCCCTACGGCATGGGTGTCTGCGGCCGCCGTCGGCTTCTTTGCCTTCGGCTTCGCCCTACCCGAGGCCGAGGAGCCCCCGGACCCACCACTCGTGCGGACCCGCTTCCGCGAACGAGAGTCGTCCGTGTCCGATGGTCGGACAATTGAGTCGTCCGAAGACTCGTCCGCCTCTCCGAAGAAGCTAGCCGCAGACGGCGCGCGGCTAGCCTCTGACGCAGCAGCGTCGGAGTGGCCCTGAGAAGGGCCTTTAGGTTGGCCCTTAGAAGGGCCTTTGGGTTGGCCCTGAGAAGGGCCTTTTTGTTTTAAAAAGCGCCCGGAGGCGTCACGCGCAGGGTCTTTCGACATTTTAAAATAAAATCAAATCCGCAGATCGCAGCTCGACAAGGCAAGATAATAAGAGCTTCGAAGCACAGTGTACTTTGGCCAACCCAGTCTGCCACTCCGTTACGGTGGTCAGAACTGGGCAGTTACCAGGGGACGCGACGTGGACGCAAACACTGTGGGGGGTCCCCCTCGCGCTGCCAACCTAACCTAACCTAACCTAACCTAACCTAACCTTTTTTTTTTTTTTTTTTTTTTTTTTTTTTTTTTTTTTTTTTTTTTTGCGCTGGGAAAAAATGCATTACGCATACCCTCCAACCGGAGGGGTATGTGGGACTCCCCGGTCTGACCCGGTATACCCACTAAAAATACCCAGCGGCATTCCCGCTTCGTCTGAGTGGCGGGGACTGGGAATCTTGGCACAGCCATCACTTCCAGTCCTCCGCCGACGATTGCCCTCAGGCCGGGCCCTCGCGCGGGCCCGGGAATGACTTACGAAGGTGGTGGCGGGAGCAGAGTCCCGTCGCCACCAAGAGGACGGCGCCTTCTGCGGCCTCTTCGTCTGCGGAGCGGCGCCGCGAGAGGATCGTCCTCGCGCACGCGCTCCGCCTCCTCCTTTTGCGAGATGACGTCCTCGCAAAAGGAGGCAACCGCAGACCAGGCCTCCTCGCTCTCCAGCATGGCCTCGACCACTGCGGGAAGCGAGAGGTCCCGCCCAACAACCGCAGTTAGACCGCGGCGCGGTTCGGACCAAGCCGGGCACACCTCGAGGGTGTGCTGCGCCGTGTCCTCCGCCGCGCCGCAGTCGTGGCACGCCGGGGTCTCCTCCCTACCGATCCGGTGCAGGTGCGATCCGAAACAGCCGTGGCCGGATAACACCTGCACCAGACGGAACGAGAGGAAACCGTGGGAACGCTCGAGCCAGCTCTGCAGAACCGGACCGAGCGCGTCCAACGTCCGGCGGCCAAAGGCGGCGGCGGCGAGGTCCTCCGTCCAGTGGAGGACGATGGCGTCCTTCGCCTCCCGCCGCACTGCCTCCCGCTCTTCGGCGGCGGGGCGCTCCCCGAGCGCCTTCCGGCGCGCCGTCCACTCATAAACTCTGGCCAGCACCCAAGCCTCCAACTCCCAAGGAGGAGTGCCGGCCAGAGCGCACGCCGCCGAGAAGCCCACTGAGCGGTAGGCCCTCGCCACCCGCTGTGCAATGGCCCTTTGGGGCCTGCGGATGGCGGTCGCATTCTCCCTCCTGTGGAGGGAGTCCGCCCAGATGGGTGCCCCGTACAGGGCCATACTGCGGAGGATGCCGGCATACAGGCGCCGGCATTTCGCCTTGGGCCCCCCAAGGTTGGGGAGGAGCCACGAGAGGGCGTCCGCGGCTTTCAGGAGGCGCGTCGACAGCCCGCTGAAATGCGGGCCGAAGCGCCACCTCTCGTCCAGCACCAGGCCCAGATACTTCATCTGGGGCTGGACACCTATACGGACGCCCTCCACGACAATGTGGGCATCGGGAGGAGGGCGACGCTGCCGGGGGCCGCGGAAGAACACGGCCTCCGTCTTGTGCAGCGCCACCTCCAACCCCAGGCGGCGGATCCTCTCTGCAACCAAGGATCCGCCAGCCGAGGCCAGACAGGCCGCCTCCCCAAAGTTCCTCCCCCGGGCAGTGAGAAGAGTGTCATCCGCGTAGCAGATGACACTCGTGCCCTGGAGGAGGGCCCCCCGCAGAAGCCAGTTGAACCCGATGTTCCACAGGGGAGGGCCCAGCACCGAACCCTGCGGAACACCGGACTCTGCGCCGTACCGCCGCACAGTGGCCGTCTTATCAACGAGGAGGACCTCTCGGTCCTCCAGGTAGCTCGCCAGGAGGGCCCGCAGGTATTGGGGCACTCCGTGATACCGCAGCGCCTCCAATATCGTCGAGTGGGGGACGGAGTTGAAGGCGTTGGAGATGTCGAATGACACCGCCAACACTCCGTCCCCCGCCTCCACTGCCTCCTTCACCTGGCCCTTGAGTAGGGCCAGCGCGTCGATCGTCGAACGCCCTCGGCGGAAACCGAACTGGGCGTCCGACAGATCCGGCCCTACCCCCCGCAAATGGCTATTCAGCCGGGAGGCGACAATCCCCTCGAACATTTTACCGACCTCATCGAGCAGAACGATGGGCCGGTATGCCGAGGGGGAGTCCACCGGGCGTCCCTCCTTACGGAGGAGGCATAGCTGCCCCTCCCTCCACAGCTTCGGGAACCTCCCAGCCGTAAAGCACGCGCTGAAGAGGTCCCGAAACCTGTCCTCCATTTGAGAGGCAGCGATAGCCACCACCCGTGCGGGGACGCCGTCTGGTCCGGGGGCCGTCTTCTTCCTGCGGAGGCTGAGGACCCCCGCCTCGAACTCCGCCGCCGTCACCGGGGGGACCTCCTCCTCCGGCAGGGCCGCCCCCTGCGGGGGATCCATGGGTGGTGGGGTGAAGTCGGTCCTGCGCGGAAACAGGGACCGGACCACCCCGTCCAGCAACGCTGGCTCGAGGGTCTCCGACAGGGGGGGACCACAGGGGCGGAGCTGGTTCCGCGCCGCCCTGTATGGCCTTCCGAAGGGGTCCCTATCGAGACCCTCCAGCATCTCGGCCCTCGCCGAGTCCTTGGCGGCGCCCATTGCGGACTTGAAGACCGTCGTCGCCTCCCGATAAGAGGCGTACAGACGGTCCTCTTCCGCCAGGTTTCGGGCGCTGCGCCGTCGGCTCCGCGCATAGGCCCTCCTGGCCGCCACGCAGGTGGCCCGGAGCCCTGCCAGCTCCTCCGTCCACCAATAGACGGCACGACGGGGAGGCGGACGGCGAGACCGAGGCATACTGGAGTTGCACACCTCGGTCAGGGACTCCCTCAGCCGAACCGCTGCGGCGTCCACGTCCCGGACCTCGCCAGGGGGCGACAGCCAGTCCTGGAGAAAGGCAGCCTCCTTGGCTGCCTCACGGTCCAGGCGGGTGAGAGCCCACCGCGGGGAGGGGGACTGCCCAGTGCGGGCCAACGCCCCTCCCCGGGCGGATATGTCGAACCGCACATATCGGTGGTCCGACAATGTCTCCACCATCTCAACCCGCCAGTTGACGACGCGGGCGGCTAGCGCGGGGGTGGCAAACGACACGTCCACCACTGACCCACCCTGTTGCCGCACACACGTGTGGACCGCCCCCCTGTTGAGGAGGGACACACCGCATGAGGCCGCCCAAAACTCCACGGCGCGCCCCCGGACGTTGCAGCTGGCGGCCGGATTGCCCCAGGCCACCGACTTGGCGTTGAGGTCGCCCAGCACCACAGCCTGTCGCGGCGCCGCCCTCCCTACGACCGCAGTGAGGACTTCGAGGAAATCCTCAAAGTCCGAGAGAGGGCGGTTTGGGGAGAAATAGACCCCCACCACCGCTATGTCTCCCCACGCGGCGGCCACGTATCCCGGTCCCCTCTCTAAGAGCGAGAGGGGAGGGGAGTCCGTGGAGGGCCGCGACAACAGTGCCACGAGGCCGTCCCGGTCGCCCAGCCAACGACCAGGGACCGAGTAAGGCTCGGCGACCACCGCCAAGTCCACCAACCACTCAGCCATGGTCTGCATCAGCAGATCCTGGGCTGCTTTGCAGTGGTTGGTGTTCGTCAAAAGGATGCGATGTTCGACCCTATCCATCAGTCGGACATCGCACCCCCCTCCACAGCCGCCGCAGGAGCGACGGCGCTAGCGGCAGTAGCAGGCCCGGTCGGCGCCTGCGCTTTGCCCCGCTTAGGGGGAGGATTGCAGTTCCTCCCCTTCATGACGTGGGCCGCCGGGCGGCCACTGGCGGCGCAGACCGCGCAGTGCGGCGTGGCGACCTTGCAGGAGGCGGCTTTGTGGCCCTCCTTGCCGCAGCGGTAGCAGGTGTCCGTCCTGTCTGTCGTGGACGGACACAGGGGCCTGGTGTGTCCGATGCCGAAGCACCGGAAACACCGCAGCGCCTGCTCCTCGAGTGCACGTACTGCACCCGAGCTGAACCCTACCTTAAGCCGTCCCTTCGCGAGAACGGCTTTGGCAGCGGCGATTGGGCACTCGAGGCGAATGGTGCCCATACCGCCGCGGCCGGGTCTTATGTCCCGGCCTTGGACCGCCGCGACGCCGCAGCCCCCTATCGCTGCGACCGCCGCCACCACCTCCTCCTTGGTGACGGAATCGTCAAGATCCGTCACCTCAATGGCCGCCAACTTGACCGGCCGGGCCACCTTTGCCGAGTCTGCGATTACCTCTTTCAGCTTTGATGCGAAGAGGTCCGCATGGGCACTACCCTCCGCCCCCGGGAACTCGAAAATTCGAGCCCCGGCTTGGGTCCGTCGGCAGGAGACACTGTTGATCCCCAGTTGGGCGGGATCGGCATTAGCACGCGCCCGCACCAGGAGGGACGCGTACGTCTCCCCTCGCCCCGCAGCCTCCGCGGTGAGTGTCACTACGACGGCTGCGGTTTTTGGGGGGACTAGCTTCCCCTTTACCCTCGCTTTCCCTTTGCCCCTGGGAGCGGTAGGCGCGGTAGTGGCCGGGACGGCAGGGACGACCGTCGCCGACTTCTTTCCCTTGCCCTTCCCCTTGCGGCCCACTACCGTCCACTCGTTGACCGGTGTGGTCGCAGGGAGAAGGACGTCTTCCGCCAGGGAGGAGGAGGACGGCCCTGGCTCGCACTGCCGTTTATCCGCCGCAAGCGGCGGTCGGAGGCGTTTCTCCGGCAGAAGCCGGTCCTCGATACCTGCTAAGCAGGACCTTGTGAAGGCCCTCTCCTCCATCACAACCTTGCGAATGATATCCTCAAGGTTGGAGGGGGGGCCCTCTGTCACGGGGCTCGTCCCGGCTTGATGTGGCCGGGCCGTGGCTTCGGCCAGCTTCTTGTGAAGCTGGTTGACCTCCGACTGCAGGCGATCAACTTTCGCCTGCAGTTGCCGCGTTTCATCACTGGCCTTACGCCGAACCAGCTCCGCGACGACACCGCGCAGGCTCGCAGCCCGGCACTTGAGGGCCTTCTGGAAGGTCCCCTTTAGGTGGGAGGACTTAGTGGCGACCTCGATGATCTCCTTTTCATCCTCCTCCGCCATTCCCTCCAACTCTGCGAGGGAGTGGTCCGCGTATACAACGCGGGGGGCGCCGTACCCGGACTTGGCCCGGGCGGCGTGCGCCCGCGTCTCACTCGCCGCAACCCGCTCCTCAAGCTCTTGTTGGAGCTGCTCCCGCCTAGCCAGATCTAACTGGCGTTGAGCGTCCGCGAGCCCTACGGCATGGGTGTCTGCGGCCGCCGTCGGCTTCTTTGCCTTCGGCTTCGCCCTACCCGAGGCCGAGGAGCCCCCGGACCCACCACTCGTGCGGACCCGCTTCCGCGAACGAGAGTCGTCCGTGTCCGATGGTCGGACAATTGAGTCGTCCGAAGACTCGTCCGCCTCTCCGAAGAAGCTAGCCGCAGACGGCGCGCGGCTAGCCTCTGACGCAGCAGCGTCGGAGTGGCCCTGAGAAGGGCCTTTGGGTTGGCCCTGAGAAGGGCCTTTAGGTTGGCCCTTAGAAGGGCCTTTGGGTTGGCCCTGAGAAGGGCCTTTTTGTTTTAAAAAGCGCCCGGAGGCGTCACGCGCAGGGTCTTTCGACATATTAAAATGATATCCGCAGATCGTAGCTCGTCAAGGCAAGAAATAAAAGAGCTTCGAAGCACAGTGTACTTTGGCCAACCCAGTCTGCCACTCCGTTACGGTGGTCAGAACTGGGCAGTTACCAGGGGACGCGACGTGGACGCAAACACTGTGGGGGGTCCCCCAACCTAACCTAACCTTTTTTTTTTTTTTTTTTTTTTTTTTTTTTTTTTTTTTTTTTTTTTTTGCGCTGGGAAAAAATGCATTACGCATACCCTCCAATCGGAGGGGTATGTGGGACTCCCCGGTCTGACCCGGTATACCCACTAAAAATACCCAGCGGCATTCCCGCTTCGTCTGAGTGGCGGGGACTGGGAATCTTGGCACAGCCATCACTTCCAGTCCTCCGCCGACGATTGCCCTCAGGCCGGGCCCTCACGCGGGCCCGGGAATGACTTACGAAGGTGGTGGCGGGAGCAAAGTCCCGTCGCCACCAAGAGGACGGCGCCTTCTCCGGCCTCTACGTCTGCGGAGCGGCGCCGCGAGAGGATCGTCCTCCCGCACGCGCTCCGCCTCCTCCTTTTGCGAGATCACGTCCTCGCAAAAGGAGGCAACCGCCGTCCAGGCCTCCTCGCTCCCCAGCATGGCCTCGACCACAGCGGGAAGCGAGAGGTCCTGCCCAATAGCCGCAGTTAGACCGCGGCGCGGTTCGGACCAAGCCGGGCACACCTCGAGGGTGTGCTGCGCCGTGTCCTCCGCCGCGCCGCAGTCGTGGCACGCCGGGGTCTCCTCCCTGCCGATCCGATGCAGGTGCGATCCGAAACAGCCGTGGCCGGATAACACCTGCACCAGACGGAACGAGAGGAAACCGTGGGAACGCTCGAGCCAGCTCTGCAGAACCGGACCGAGCGCGTCCAACGTCCGGCGGCCAAAGGCGGCGGCGGCGAGGTCCTCCGTCCAGTGGAGGACGATGGCGTCCTTCGCCTCCCGCCGCACGGCCTCCCGCTCTTCGGCGGCGGGGCGCTCCCCGAGCGCCTTCCGGCGCGCCGTCCACTCATATACTCTGGCCAGCACCCAAGCCTCCAACTCCCAAGGAGGGGTGCCGGCCAGAGCGCACGCCGCCGAAAAGCCCACTGAGCGGTAGGCCCTCGCCACCCGCTGTGCAATGGCCCTTTGGGGCCTGCGGATGGCGGTCGCGTTCTCCCTCCTGTGGAGGGAGTCCGCCCAGATGGGTGCCCCGTACAGGGCCATGCTGCGGAGGATGCCGGCATACAGGCGCCGGCATTTCGCCTTAGGCCCCCCAAGGTTGGGGAGGAGCCACGAGAGGGCGTCCGCGGCTTTCAAGAGGCGCGTCGACAGCCCGCTGAAATGCGGGCCAAAGCGCCACCTCTCGTCCAGCACCAGACCCAGATACTTCATCTGGGGCTGGACTTCTACTCGGACGCCCTCCACGACGATGTGGGCATCGGGAGGAGGGCGACGCTGCCGGGGCCCGCGAAAGAACACGGCCTCCGTCTTGTGCAGCGCCACCCTCAATCCCAGGCGGCGGATCCTCTCTGCAACCAAGGATCCGCCAGCCGAGGCCAGACAGGCCGCCTCCCCAAAGTTCCTCCCCCGGGCAGTGAGAAGAGTGTCATCCGCGTAGCAGATGACACTCGTGCCCTGTAGGAGGGCCCCCCGCAGAAGCCAGTTGAACCCGATGTTCCACAGGGGAGGGCCCAGCACCGAACCCTGCGGAACACCGGACTCTGCGCCGTACCGCCGCACAGTGGCCGTCTTATCAACGAGGAGGACCTCTCGGTCCTCCAGGTAGCTCGCCAGGAGGGCCCGCAGGTATTGGGGCACACCGTGATACCGGAGCGCCTCCAATATCGTCGAGTGGGGCACGGAGTTGAACGCGTTGGAGATGTCGAATGACACCGCCAACACTCCGTCCCCCGCCTCCACTGCCTCCTTCACCTGGCCCTTGAGAAGGGCCAGCGCGTCGATCGTCGAACGCCCTCGGCGGAAACCGAACTGGGCGTCCGACAGATCCGGCCCTACCCCCCGCAAATGGCTATTCAGCCGGGAGGCGACAATCCCCTCGAACATTTTACCGACCTCATCGAGCAGAACGATGGGCCGGTATGCCGAGGGGGAGTCCACCGGGCGGCCCTCCTTACGGAGGAGGCATAGCTGCCCCTCCCTCCACAGCTTCGGGAACCTCCCAGCCGTAAAGCACGCGCTGAAGAGGTCCCGAAACCTGTCCTCCATTTGAGAGGCAGCGATAGCCACCACCCGTGCGGGGACGCCGTCTGGTCCGGGGGCCGTCTTCTTCCTGCGGAGGCTGAGGACCCCCGCCTCGAACTCCGCCGCCGTCACCGGGGGCACCTCCTCCTCCGGCAGGGCCGCCCCTTGCGGGGGATCCATGGCTGGTGGGGTGAAGTCGGTCCTGCGCGGAAACAGGGACCGGACCACCCCGTCCAGCAACGCTGGCTCGAGGGTCTCCGACAGGGGGGGACCACAGGGGCGGAGCTGGTTCCGCGCCGCCCTGTATGGCCTCCCGAAGGGGTCCCTATCGAGACCCTCCAGCATCTCGGCCCTGGCCGAGTCCTTGGCGGCGCCCATTGAGGACTTGAAGACCGTCGTCGCCTCCCGATAAGAGGCGTATAGACGGTCCTCTTCCGCCAGATTTCGGGCGCTGCGCCGTCGGCTCCGCGCATAGGCCCTTCTGGACGCCACGCAGGCGGCCCGGAGCCCCGCCAGCTCCTCCGTCCACCAATAGACGGCACGACGGGGAGGCGGACGGCGAGACCGGGGCATGCTGGAGTTGCACACCTCGGTCAGGGACTCCCTCAGCCGAACCGCTGCGGCGTCCACGTCCCGGACCTCGCCAGGGGGCGACAGCCAGTCCTGGAGAAAGGCCGCCTCCTTGGCTGCCTCACGGTCCAGGCGGGTGAGAGCCCACCGCGGGAAGGGGGACTGCCCAGTGCGGGCCAACGCCCCTCCCCGGGCGGATATGTCGAACCGCACATATCGGTGGTCCGACATTGTCTCCACCATCTCAACCCGCCAGTTGACGACGCGGGCGGCTAGCGCGGGGGTGGCAAACGACACGTCCACCACCGACCCACCCTGTCGCCGCACACACGTGTGGACCGCCCCCCTGTTGAGGAGGGACACACCGCAAGAGGCCGCCCAAAACTCGACGGCGCGCCCCCGGACGTTGCAGCCGGCGGCCGGATTGCCCCAGGCCACCGACTTGGCGTTGAGGTCGCCTAACACCACGGCCTGGCGTGGCGCCGCCCTCCCCACGACTGCGGTGAGGACTTCGAGGAAATCCTCAAAGTCCGAGAGAGGGCGGTTTGGGGAGAAATAGACCCCCACCACCACTATGTCTCCCCACGCGGCGGCCACGTATCCCGGTCCCCTCTCTAAGAGCGAGAGGGGAGGGGAGTCCGTGGAGGGCCGCGACAACAGTGCCACGAGGCCGTCCCGGTCGCCCAGCCAACGACCAGGGACCGAGTAAGGCTCGGCGACCACCGCCAAGTCCACCAACCACTCAGCCATGGTCTGCATCAGCAGATCCTGGGCCGCTCTGCAGTGGTTGGTGTTCGTCAAAAGGATGCGATGTTCGACTCTATCCATCAGTCGGACATCGCACCCCCCTCCACAGCTGCCGCAGGAGCGACGGCGCTAGCGGCAGTAGCAGGTCCGGTCGGCACCTGCGCTTTGCCCCGCTTAGGGGGAGGATTGCAGTTCCTCCCCTTCATGACGTGGGCCGCCGGGCGGCCACTGGCGGCGCAGACCGCGCAGTGCGGCGTGGCGACCTTGCAGGAGGCGGCTTTGTGGCCCTCCTTGCCGCAGCGGTAGCAGGTGTCCGTCCTGTCTGTCGTGGACGGACACAGGGGCCTGGTGTGTCCGATGCCGAAACACCGGAAACACCGCAGCGCCTGTTCCTCGAGTGCACGCACCGCACCCGAGCTGAACCCTACCTTCAGCCGTCCCTTCGCCAGGACGGCTTTGGCAGCGGCGATTGGGCACTCGAGGCGAATGGTACCCATACCGCCGCGGCCGGGTCTTATGTCCCGGCCTTGGACTGCCGCGACGCCACAGCCCCCTATCGCTGCGACCGCCGCCACCACCTCCTCCTTGGTGACGGAGTCATCCAGATCCGTCACCTCAATGGCCGCCAACTTGACCGGCCGAGCCACCTTGGCCGAATCCGCGATGACCTCCTGCAGCTTGGCTGCAAAGAGGTCCGCATGGGCACTCCCCTCTGCCCCCGGGAACTCGAAGATTCGAGCCCCGGCTTGTGTCCGCCGGCAGGAGACACTGCTGATCCCCATTTGGACGGGATCGGCATTTGCACGCGCCCGCACCAGGATCGACGCGTACGTCTCCCCTCGCCCCGCAGCCTCCGCGGTGAGCGTCACAACGACGGCCGCGGTTTTTGGGGGGACTAACGTCGCCTTTCCTTTTCCCCTCCCTTTTCCCTTGCCGGTCCCTTGCGACCGGCTGGGAGCGGTGGGAGCGGTAGTGGCCGGGACGGCGGGAACGACTGTCGCCGACTTCCTGCCCTTGCCCTTCCCCTTGCCCTTGCCCTTGCCCACTACCGTCCACTCGTTGACCGGTGTGGTCGCAGGCAGAAGGGTATCTTCCACCTGGGAGGACGAGGACGGCCCTGGCTCGCGCTGCCGTTTATCCGCCGCAAGCGGTGGTCGGAGGCGTTTCTCCGGCAGGAGCCGGTCCTCAATCCCTGCGAGGCAGGACCTTGTGAAGGCCCTCTCCTCCATCACCACCTTGCGGATGATATCCTCAAGGTTGGAGGTGGGGCCTTCTGTCGTGGAGCTCGTCCCGGCTTGTTGTGGCCGGGCCGTAGCTTCGGCCAGCTTCTTCTGAAGCTGGCTGACCTCCGACTGCAGGCGATCGACCTTCGCCTGCAGTTGCTGCGTCTCGTCGGTGGCCTTTCGCCGAACCAACTCCGCGACAACACCACGCAGGCTCGCAGCCCGGCACTTGAGGGCCTTCTGAAAGGTCCCCTTCAGGTGGGAGGACTTCGTGGCGACCTCAACGATCTCCTTCTCGTCCTCCTCCGCCATTCCCTCCAACTCTGCGAGGGAGTGGTCCGCGTATACAACGCGGGGGGCGCCGTACCCGGACTTAGCCCGGGCGGCGTGCGCCCGCGTCTCGCTCGCCGCAACCCGCTCCTCCAGCTCTTGCTGGAGCTGCTCCCGTCGGGCCAGGTCCAACTGGCGTTGAGCGTCCGCGAGCCCAACAGAATGGGTGTCCGCGACCACCGTCGGCTTCTTTGCCTTCGGCTTCGCCCCACTTGAGTGCGATGAGCTCCCGGACCCACCGCTCGGACGTACACGCTTCCGTCGGCGCGAGTCGTCTGTGTCCGACACTCGGACAAGTGAGTCGTCAGACGACTCGTCCGCCTCACCAAAGAAGCTAGCCGCAGACGGCGCGCGACTAGCCTCTGACGCCGCAGCGTCGGAGTGGCCCTGAGAAGGGCCTTTGGGTTGGCCCTGAGAAGGGCCTTTGGGATGGCCCTTAGAAGGGCCTTTGGGTTGGCCCTGAGAAGGGCCTTTTTGTTTTAAAAAGCGCCCGGAGGCGTCACGCGCAGGGTCTTTCGACATTTTTTAAAATAAAATCCGCAGATCGCAGCTCGACAAGGCAAGATAATAAGAGCTTCGAAGCACAGTGTACTTTGGCCAACCCAGTCTGCCACTCCGTTACGGTGGTCAGAACTGGGCAGTTACCAGGGGACGCGACGTGGACGCAAACACTGTGGGGGGTCCCCCAACCTAACCTAACCTAACCTTTTTTTTTTTTTTTTTTTTTTTTTTTTTTTTTTTTTTTTTTTTTTTTTTTTTGCGCTGGGAAAAAATGCATTACGCATACCCTCCAATCGGAGGGGTATGTGGGACTCCCCGGTCTGACCCGGTATACCCACTAAAAATACCCAGCGGCATTCCCGCTTCGTCTGAGTGGCGGGGACTGGGAATCTTGGCACAGCCATCACTTCCAGTCCTCCGCCGACGATTGCCCTCAGGCCGGGCCCTCACGCGGGCCCGGGAATGACTTACGAAGGTGGTGGCGGGAGCAAAGTCCCGTCGCCACCAAGAGGACGGCGCCTTCTGCGGCCTCTTCGTCTGCGGAGCGGCGCCGCGAGAGGATCGTCCTCGCGCACGCGCTCCGCCTCCTCCTTTTGCGAGATTACGTCCTCGCAAAAGGAGGCAACCGCCGTCCAGGCCTCCTCGCTCCCCAGCATGGCCTCGACCACAGCGGGAAGCGAGAGGTCCTGCCCAACAACCGCAGACAGACCGCGGCGCAGTTCGGACCAAGCCGGGCACACCTCCAGGGTATGCTGCGCCGTGTCCTCCGCTGCGCCGCAGTCGTGGCACGCCGGGGTTTCCTCCCTACCGATCCGATGCAGGTGCGATCCGAAACAGCCGTGGCCGGATAACACCTGCACCAGACGGAACGAGAGGAAACCGTGGGACCGCTCGAGCCAGCTCTGCAAAACCGGACCGAGCGCGTCCAACGTCCGGCGGCCAAAGGCGGCGGCGGCGAGGTCCTCCGTCCAGTGGAGGACGATGGCTTCCTTCGCCTCCCGCCGCACGGCCTCCCGCTCTTCGGCGGCGGGGCGCTCCCCGAGCGCCTTCCGGCGCGCCGTCCACTCATATACTCTGGCCAGCACCCAAGCCTCCAACTCCCAAGGAGGGGTGCCGGCCAGAGCGCACGCCGCCGAAAAGCCCACTGAGCGGTAGGCCCTCGCCACCCGCTGTGCAATGGCCCTTTGGGGCCTGCGGATGGCGGTCGCGTTCTCCCTCCTGTGGAGAGAGTCCGCCCAGATGGGTGCCCCGTACAGGGCCATGCTGCGGAGGATGCCGGCATACAGGCGCCGGCATTTCGCCTTGGGCCCCCCAAGGTTGGGGAGGAGCCACGAGAGGGCGTCCGCGGCTTTCAAGAGGCGCGTCGACAGCCCGCTGAAATGCGGGCCGAAGCGCCACCTCTCGTCCAGCACCAGGCCCAGGTACTTCATCTGGGGCTGGACTCCTATTCGGACGCCCTCCACGACGATGTGGGCATCGGGAGGAGGGCGACGCTGCCGGGGGCCGCGAAAGAACACGGCCTCCGTCTTGTGCAGCGCCACCCTCAATCCCAGGCGGCGGATCCTCTCTGCAACCAAGGATCCGCCAGCCGAGGCCAGACAGGCCGCCTCCCCAAAGTTCCTCCCCCGGGCAGTGAGAAGAGTGTCATCCGCATAGCAGATGACACTCGTGCCCGGGAGGAGGGCCCCCCGCAGAAGCCAGTTGAACCCGATGTTCCACAGGGGAGGGCCTAGCACCGAACCCTGGGGAACACCGGACTCTGCGCCGTACCGCCGCACCGTGGCCGTCTTGTCTACGAGGAGGACCTCTCGGTCCTCCAGGTAGCTCGCAAGGAGGTCCCGCAGGTATTGGGGCACTCCGTGATATCGGAGCGCCTCCAATACCGTCGAGTGGGGCACGGAGTTGAAGGCGTTTGAGATGTCGAATGACACCGCCAACACTCCGTCCCCCGCCTCCTCTGCCTCCTTCACCTGGCCCTTGAGTAGGGCCAGCGCGTCGATCGTCGAACGCCCTCGGCGGAAACCGAACTGGGCGTCCGACAGATCCGGCCCTACCCCCCGCAAATGGCTATCAAGCCGGGAGGCGACAATCCCCTCGAACATTTTACCGACCTCATCGAGCAGAACGATGGGCCGGTATGCCGAGGGGGAGTCCACCGGGCGTCCCTCCTTACGGAGGAGGCATAGCTGCCCCTCCCTCCACAGTTTCGGGAACCTCCCAGCCGCAAAGCACGCGCTGAAGAGGTCCCGAAATCTGTCCTCCATTTGGGAGGCGGCAATAGCCACCACCCGTGCGGGGACGCCGTCTGGTCCGGGGGCCGTCTTTTTCCTGCGAAGGCTGAGGACCCCCGCCCCGAACTCCGCCGCCGTCACCGGGGGGACCTCCTCCTCCGGCAGGGCCGCCCCTTGCGGGGGATCCATGGGTGGTGGGGTGGAGTCGGTCCTGCGTGGAAACAGGGACCGGACCACCCCATCCAGCAACGCTGGCTCGAGGGTCTCCGACAGGGGGCGACCACAGGGGCGGAGCTGGTTCCGCGCCGCCCTGTATGGCCTCCCGAAGGGGTCCCTATCGAGACCCTCCAGCATCTCGGCCCTGGCCGAGTCCTTGGCGGCGCCCATTGCGGACTTGAAGACCGTCGTCGCCTCCCGATAAGAGGCGTATAGACGGTCCTCTTCCGCCAGGTTTCGGGCGCTGCGCCGTCGGCTCCGCGCATAGGCCCTTCTGGACGCCACGCAGGCGGCCCGGAGCCCCGCCAGCTCCTCCGACCACCAATAGACGGCACGACGGGGAGGCGGACGGCGAGACCGGGGCATGCTGGAGTTGCACACCTCGGTCAGGGACTCCCTCAGCCGAACCGCTGCGGCGTCCACGTCCCGGACCTCGCCAGGGGGCGACAGCCAGTCCTGGAGAAAGGCAGCCTCCTTGGCTGCCTCACGGTCCAGGCGGGTGAGAGCCCACCGCGGGAAGGGGGACTGCCCAGTGCGGGCCAACGCCCCTCCCCGGGCGGATATGTCGAACCGCACATATCGGTGGTCCGACAAAGTCTCCACCATCTCTACCCGCCAGTTGACGACGCGGGCGGCTAGCGCGGGGGTGGCAAACGACACGTCCACCACCGACCCACCCTGTTGCCGCACACACGTGTGGACCGCCCCCCTGTTGAGGAGGGACACACCGCAAGAGGCCGCCCAAAACTCGACGGCGCGCCCCCGGACGTTGCAGCCGGCGGCCGGATTGCCCCAGGCCACCGACTTGGCGTTGAGGTCGCCCAACACCACGGCCTGGCGTGGCGCCGCCCTCCCTACGACTGCTGTGAGGATCTCGAGGAAATCCTCAAAGTCCGAGAGAGGGCGGTTTGGGGAGAAATAAACCCCCACCACCGCTATGTCTCCCCACGCGGCGGCCACGTATCCCGGTCCCCTCTCTAAGAGCGAGAGGGGAGGGGAGTCCGTGGAGGGCCGCGTCGACAATGCCACGAGGCCGTCCCGGTCGCCCAGCCAACGACCAGGGACCGAGTAAGGCTCGGCGACCACCGCCAAGTCCACCAACCACTCAGCCATGATCTGCATCAGCAGATCCTGGGCTGCTTTGCAGTGGTTGGCGTTCGTCTGAAGGATGCGATGTTCGACCCTATCCATCAGTCGGACATCGCACCCCCCTCCACAGCCGCCGCAGGAGCGACGGCGCTAGCGGCAGTAGCAGGTCCGGTCGGCACCTGCGCTTTGCCCCGCTTAGGGGGAGGATTGCAGTTCCTCCCCTTCATGACGTGGGCCGCCGGGCGGCCACTGGCGGCACAGACCGCGCAGTGCGGCGTGGCGACCTTGCAGGAGGCGGCTTTGTGGCCCTCCTTGCCGCAGCGGTAGCAGGTGTCCGTCCTGTCTGTCGTGGACGGACACAGGGGCCTGGTGTGTCCGATGCCGAAGCACCGGAAACACCGCAGCGCCTGTTCCTCGAGTGCACGCACTGCACCCGAGCTGAACCCTACTTTCAGCCGTCCCTTCGCCAGGACGGCTTTGGCAGCGGCGATTGGGCACTCGAGGCGAATGGTGCCCATACCGCCGCGGCCGGGTCTTATGTCCCGGCCTTGGACCGCCGCGACGCCACAGCCCCCTATCGCTGCGACCGCCGCTACCACCTCCTCCTTGGTGACGGAATCATCGAGATCCGTCACCTCAATGGCCGCCAACTTGACCGGCCGAGCCACCTTGGCCGAATCCGCGATGACCTCTTGCAGCTTGGCTGCGAAGAGGTCCGCATGGGCACTCCCTTCTGCCCCCGGGAACTCGAAAATTCGAGCCCCGGCTTGGGTCCGTCGGCAGGAGACACTGCTGATCCCCAGTTGGGCGGGATCCGCATTTGCACGCGCCCGCACCAGAAGGGACGCGTACGTCTCCCCTCGCCCCGCAGCCTCCGCGGTGAGCGTCACTACGACGGCCGCGGTTTTTGGGGGGACTAGCTTCCCCTTTCCACTCGCTTTCCCTTTGCCCTTGGTAGCGGTGGGCGCGGTAGTGGCCGGGACGGCAGGGACGACCGTCGCCGACTTTTTGCCCTTGCCCTTCCCTTTGCGGCCCACAACCGTCCACTCGTTGACCGGTGTGGTCGCAGGGAGAAGGGCGTCTTCCGCCTGGGAGGAGGAGGACGGCCCTGGCTCGCGCTGCCGTTTATCCGCCGCAAGCGGCGGCCGGAGGCGTTTCTCCGGCAGGAGCCGGTCCTCAATTCCTGCTAAGCAGGACCTTGTGAAGGCCCTCTCCTCCATCACCACCTTGCGGATGATATCCTCAAGGTTGGAGGGGGGGCCCTCTGTCACGGGGCTCGTCCCGGCTTGCTGTGGTCGAGCCGTGGCTTCGGCCAGCTTCTTGTGAAGCTGGCTGACCTCCGACTGCAGGCGATCAACTTTCGCCTGCAGTTGCCGCGTTTCATCACTGGCCTTACGTCGAACCAGCTCCGCGACGACACCGCGCATGCTCGCGGCCCGGCACTTGAGGGCCTTTTGGAAGGTCCCCTTTAGGTGGGAGGACTTAGTGGCGACCTCGATGATCTCCTTTTCATCCTCCTCCGCCATTCCCTCCAACTCTGCGAGGGAGTGGTCCGCGTATACAACGCGGGGGGCGCCGTACCCGGACTTGGCCCGGGCGGCGTGCGCCCGCGTCTCGCTCGCCGCAACCCGCTCCTCCAGCTCTTGCTGGAGCTGCTCCCGTCGAGCCAGGTCCAACTGGCGTTGAGCGTCCGCGAGCCCAACGACATGGGTTTCCGCGACCACCGTCGGCTTCTTTGCCTTCGGCTTCGCCCCACTCGAGTGCGAGGAGCTCCCGGACCCACCGCGCACACGCTTTCGTCGGCGCGAGTCGTCTGTGTCCGACACTCGGACAAGCGAATCGTCAGACGACTCGTCCGCCTCACCAAAGAAGCTAGCCGCAGACGGCGCGCGGCTAGCCTCAGACGCCGCAGCGTCGGAGTGGCCCTGAGAAGGGCCTTTGGGTTGGCCCTGAGAAGGGCCTTTAGGTTGGCCCTTAGAAGGGCCTTTGGGTTGGCCCTGAGAAGGGCCTTTTTGTTTTAAAAAGCGCCCGGAGGCGTCACGCGCAGGGTCTTTCGACATATTAAAATGATATCCGCAGATCGTAGCTCGTCAAGGCAAGAAATAAAAGAGCTTCGAAGCACAGTGTACTTTGGCCAACCCAGTCTGCCACTCCGTTACGGTGGTCAGAACTGGGCAGTTACCAGGGGACGCGACGTGGACGCAAACACTGTGGGGGGTCCCCCAACCTAACCTAACCTAACCTTTTTTTTTTTTTTTTTTTTTTTTTTTTTTTTTTTTTTTTTGCGCTGGGAAAAAATGCATTACGCATACCCTCCAATCGGAGGGGTATGTGGGACTCCCCGGTCTGACCCGGTATACCCACTAAAAATACCCAGCGGCATTCCCGCTTCGTCTGAGTGGCGGGGACTGGGAATCTTGGCACAGCCATCACTTCCAGTCCTCCGCCGACGATTGCCCTCAGGCCGGGCCCTCTCGCGGGCCCGGGAATGACTTACGAAGGTGGTGGCGGGAGCAAAGTCCCGTCGCCACCAAGAGGACGGCGCCTTCTGCGGCCTCTTCGTCTGCGGAGCGGCGCCGCGAGAGGATCGTCCTCGCGCACGCGCTCCGCCTCCTCCTTTTGCGAGATTACGTCCTCGCAAAAGGAGGCAACCGCAGACCAGGACTCTTCGCTTTCCAGCATGGCCTCGACCACTGCGGGAAGCGAGAGGTCCCGTCCAACAACGGCAGTCAGATCACGGCGCAGTTCGGACCAAGCCGGGCACACCTCAAGGGTGTGCTGTGCCGTGTCCTCCGCCGCGCCGCAGTCGTGGCACGCCGGGGTTTCCTCCCTGCCGATCCGATGCAGGTGCGATCCGAAACAGCCGTGGCCGGATAACACCTGCACCAGACGGAACGATAGGAAACCGTGGGAACGCTCGAGCCAGCTCTGCAGAACCGGACCGAGCGCGTCCAACGTCCGGCGGCCAAAGGCGGCGGCGGCGAGGTCCTCCGTCCAGTGGAGGACGATGGCGTCCTTCGCCTCCCGCCGCACGGCCTCCCGCTCTTCGGCGGCGGGGCGCTCCCCGAGCGCCTTCCGGCGCGCCGTCCACTCATAGACTCTGGCCAGCACCCAAGCCTCCAACTCCCAAGGAGGGGTACTGGCCAGAGCGCACGCCGCCGAGAAGCCCACTGAGCGGTAGGCCCTCGCCACCCGCTGTGCAATGGCCCTTTGAGGCCTGCGGATGGCGGTCGCATTCTCCCTCCTGTGGAGGGAGTCCGCCCAGATGGGTGCCCCGTATAGGGCCATGCTGCGGAGGATGCCGGCATACAAGCGCCGGCATTTCGCCTTGGGCCCCCCAAGGTTGGGGAGGAGCCACGAGAGGGCGTCCGCGGCTTTCAGGAGGCGCGTCGACAGCCCGCTGAAATGCGGGCCGAAGCGCCACCTCTCGTCCAGCACCAGGCCCAGATACTTCATCTGGGGCTGGACACCTATACGGACGCCCTCCACGACAATGTGGGCATCGGGAGGAGGGCGACGCTGCCGGGGGCCGCGGAAGAACACGGCCTCCGTCTTGTGCAGCGCCACCTCCAAACCCAGGCGGCGGATCCTCTCTGCAACCAAGGATCCGCCAGCCGAGGCCAAACAGGCCGCCTCCCCAAAGTTCCTCCCCCGGGCAGTCAGAAGAGTGTCATCCGCGTAGCAGATGACACTCGTGCCCTGGAGGAGGGCCCCCCGCAGAAGCCAGTTGAACCCGATGTTCCACAGGGGAGGGCCCAGGACCGAACCCTGTGGAACACCGGACTCTGCGCCGTACCGCCGCACCGTGGCCGTCTTATCCACGAGGAGGACTTCTCGGTCCTCCAGGTAGCTCGCCAGGAGGGCCCGCAGGTATTGGGGCACTCCGTGATACCGAAGCGCCTCCAATATCGTCGAGTGGGGGACGGAGTTGAAGGCGTTGGAGATGTCGAATGACACCGCCAACACTCCGTCCCCCGCCTCCACTGCCTCCTTCACCTGGCCCTTGAGTAGGGCCAGCGCGTCGATCGTCGAACGCCCTCGGCGGAAACCGAACTGGGCGTCCGACAGATCCGGCCCTACCCCCCGCAAATGGCTATTCAGCCGGGAGGCGACAATCCCCTCGAACATTTTACCGACCTCATCGAGCAGAACGATGGGCCGGTATGCCGAGGGGGAGTCCACCGGGCGTCCCTCCTTACGGAGGAGGCATAGCTGCCCCTCCCTCCACAGCTTCGGGAACCTCCCAGCCGTAAAGCACGCGCTGAAGAGGTCCCGAAACCTGTCCTCCATTTGAGAGGCAGCGATAGCCACCACCCGTGCGGGGACGCCGTCTGGTCCGGGGGCCGTCTTCTTCCCGCGGAGGCTGAGGACCCCCGCCCCGAACTCCGCCGCCGTCACCGGGGGGACCTCCTCCTCCGGCAGGGCCGCCCCTTGCGGGGGATCCATGGGTGGTGGGGTGAAGTCGGTCCTGCGCGGAAACAGGGACCGGACCACCCCGTCCAGCAACGCTGGCTCGAGGGTCTCCGACAGGGGGGGACCACAGGGGCGGAGCTGGTTCCGCGCCGCCCTGTATGGCCTTCCGAAGGGGTCCCTATCGAGACCCTCCAGCATCTCGGCCCTTGCCGAGTCCTTGGCGGCGCCCATTGCGGACTTGAAGACCGTCGTCGCCTCCCGATAAGAGGCGTACAGACGGTCCTCTTCCGCCAGGTTTCGGGCGCTGCGCCGTCGGCTCCGCGCATAGGCCCTTCTGGCCGCCACGCAGGTGGCCCGGAGCCCCGCCAGCTCCTCCGTCCACCAATAGACGGCACGACGGGGAGGCGGACGGCGGGACCGAGGCATACTGGAGTTGCACACCTCGGTCAGGGACTCCCTCAGCCGAACCGCTGCGGCGTCCACGTCCCGGACCTCGCCAGGGGGCGACAGCCAGTCCTGGAGGAAGGCCGCCTCCTTGGCTGCCTCCCGGTCCAGGCGGGTGAGAGCCCACCGCGGGAAGGGGGACTGCCCAGTGCGGGCCAACGCCCCTCCCCGGGCGGATATGTCGAACCGCACATATCGGTGGTCCGACAATGTCTCCACCATCTCTACCCGCCAGTTGACGACGCGGGCGGCTAGCGCGGGGGTGGCAAACGACACGTCCACCACCGACCCACCCTGTTGCCGCACACACGTGTGGACCGCCCCCCTGTTGAGGAGGGACACACCGCATGAGGCCGCCCAAAACTCGACGGCGCGCCCCCGGACGTTGCAGCTAGGGCCGGGGTTGCCCCAGGCCACCGACTTGGCGTTCAGGTCGCCCAGCACCACGGCCTGGCGTGGCGCCGCCCTCCCTACGACTGCGGTGAGGATCTCCAGGAAATCCTCAAAGTCCGAGAGAGGGCGGTTTGGGGAGAAATAAACCCCCACCACCGCAATCTCTCCCCACGCGGCGGCCACGTATCCCGGTCCCCTCTCTAAGAGCGAGAGGGGAGGGGAGTCCGTGGAGGGCCGCGACAACAGTGCCACGAGGCCGTCCCGGTCGCCCAGCCAACGACCAGGGACCGAGTAAGGCTCGGCGACCACCGCCAAGTCCACCAACCACTCAGCCATGGTCTGCATCAGCAGATCCTGGGCTGCTTTGCAGTGGTTGGTGTTCGTCAAAAGGATGCGATGTTCGACTCTATCCATCAGTCGGACATCGCACCCCCCTCCACAGCCGCCGCAGGAGCGACGGCGCTAGCGGCAGTAGCAGGCCCGGTCGGCGCCTGCGCTTTGCCCCGCTTAGGGGGAGGATTGCAGTTCCTCCCCTTCATGACGTGGGCCGCCGGGCGGCCACTGGCGGCGCAGACCGCGCAGTGTGGCGTGGCGACCTTACAGGAGGCGGCTTTGTGGCCCTCCTTGCCGCAGCGGTAGCAGGTGTCCGTCCTGTCTGCCGTGGACGGACACAGGGGCCTGGTGTGTCCGATGCCGAAGCACCGGAAACACCGCAGCGCCTGCTCCTCGAGTGCCCGTACCGCACCCGAGCTGAACCCTACCTTTAGCCGTCCCTTCGCAAGGACGGCTTTGGCAGCGGCGATTGGGCACTCGAGGCGAATGGTGCCCATTCCCCCGCGGCCGGGTCTTATGTCCCGGCCTTGGACCGCCGCGACGCCGCAGCCCCCTATCGCTGCGACCGCCGCCACCACCTCCTCCTTGGTGACGGAATCGTCAAGATCCGTCACCTCAATGGCCGCCAACTTGACCGGCCGGGCCACCTTTGCCGAGTCTGCGATGACCTCTTTCAGCTTTGATGCGAAGAGGTCCGCATGGGCACTACCCTCCGCCCCCGGGAACTCGAAAATTCGAGCCCCGGCTTGGGTCCGTCGGCAGGAGACACTGTTGATCCCCAGTTGGGCGGGATCGGCATTAGCACGCGCCCGCACCAGGAGGGACGCGTACGTCTCCCCTCGCCCCGCAGCCTCCGCGGTGAGCGTCACTACGACGGCCGCGGTTTTTGGGGGGACTAGCTTCCCCTTTACCCTCGCTTTCCCTTTGCCCCTGGGAGCGGTGGGCGCGGTAGTGGCCGGGACGGCAGGGACGACCGTCGCCGACTTCTTTCCCTTGCCCTTCCCCTTGCGGCCCACTACCGTCCACTCGTTGACCGGTGTGGTCGCAGGGAGAAGGACGTCTTCCGCCTGGGAGGAGGAGGACGGCCCTGGCTCGCACTGCCGTTTATCCGCCGCAAGCGGCGGTCGGAGGCGTTTCTCCGGCAGAAGCCGGTCCTCGATACCTGCTAAGCAGGACCTTGTGAAGGCCCTCTCCTCCATCACAACCTTGCGGATGATATCCTCAAGGTTGGAGGGGGGGCCCTCTGTCACGGGGCTCGTCCCGGCTTGCTGTGGCCGGGCCGTGGCTTCGGCCAGCTTCTTGTGAAGCTGGTTGACCTCGGACTGCAGGCGATCAACTTTCGCCTGCAGTTGCCGCGTTTCATCACTGGCCTTACGCCGAACCAGCTCCGCGACGACACCGCGCAGGCTCGCAGCCCGGCACTTGAGGGCCTTCTGGAAGGTCCCCTTTAGGTGGGAAGACTTAGTGGCGACCTCGATGATCTCCTTTTCATCCTCCTCCGCCATTCCCTCCAACTCTGCGAGGGAGTGGTCCGCGTATACAACGCGGGGGGCGCCGTAACCGGACTTGGCCCGGGCGGCGTGCGCCCGCGTCTCACTCGCCGCAACCCGCTCCTCAAGCTCTTGTTGGAGCTGCTCCCGCCTAGCCAGATCTAACTGGCGTTGAGCGTCCGCGAGCCCTACGGCATGGGTGTCTGCGGCCGCCGTCGGCTTCTTTGCCTTCGGCTTCGCCCTACCCGAGGCCGAGGAGCCCCCGGACCCACCACTCGTGCGGACCCGCTTCCGCGAACGAGAGTCGTCCGTGTCCGATGGTCGGACAATTGAGTCGTCCGAAGACTCGTCCGCCTCTCCGAAGAAGCTAGCCGCAGACGGCGCGCGGCTAGCCTCTGACGCAGCAGCGTCGGAGTGGCCCTGAGAAGGGCCTTTAGGTTGGCCCTTAGAAGGGCCTTTGGGTTGGCCCTGAGAAGGGCCTTTTTGTTTTAAAAAGCGCCCGGAGGCGTCACGCGCAGGGTCTTTCGACATTTTAAAATAAAATCAAATCCGCAGATCGCAGCTCGACAAGGCAAGATAATAAGAGCTTCGAAGCACAGTGTACTTTGGCCAACCCAGTCTGCCACTCCGTTACGGTGGTCAGAACTGGGCAGTTACCAGGGGACGCGACGTGGACGCAAACACTGTGGGGGGTCCCCCAACCTAACCTAACCTAACCTAACCTAACCTAACCTTTTTTTTTTTTTTTTTTTTTTTTTTTGCGCTGGGAAAAAATGCATTACGCATACCCTCCAATCGGAGGGGTATGTGGGACTCCCCGGTCTGACCCGGTATACCCACTAAAAATACCCAGCGGCATTCCCGCTTCGTCTGAGTGGCGGGGACTGGGAATCTTGGCACAGCCATCACTTCCAGTCCTCCGCCGACGATTGCCCTCAGGCCGGGCCCTCGCGCGGGCCCGGGAATGACTTACGAAGGTGGTGGCGGGACCAAAGTCCCGTCGCCACCAAGAGGACGGCGCCTTCTGCGGCCTCTTCGTCTGCGGAGCGGCGCCGCGAGAGGATCGTCCTCGCGCACGCGCTCCGCCTCCTCCTTTTGCGAGATTACGTCCTCGCAAAAGGAGGCAACCGCAGACCAGGACTCCTCGCTCCCTAGCATGGCCTCGACCACAGCGGGAAGCGAGAGGTCCCGTCCAACCGCGGCAGTCAGACCGCGGCGCAGTTCGGACCAAGCCGGGCACACCTCGAGGGTGTGCTGCGCCGTGTCCTCCGCTGCGCCGCAGTCGTGGCACGCCGGGGTTTCCTCCCTGCCGATCCGATGCAGGTGCGATCCGAAACAGCCGTGGCCGGATAACACCTGCACCAGACGGAACGAGAGGAAACCGTGGGACCGCTCGAGCCAGCTCTGCAAAACCGGACCGAGCGCGTCCAACGTCCGGCGGCCAAAGGCGGCGGCGGCGAGGTCCTCCGTCCAGTGGAGGACGATGGCGTCCTTCGCCTCCCGCCGCACGGCCTCCCGCTCTTCGGCGGCGGGGCGCTCCCCGAGCGCCTTCCGGCGCGCCGTCCACTCATATACTCTGGCCAGCACCCAAGCCTCCAACTCCCAAGGAGGGGTGCCGGCCAGAGCGCACGCCGCCGAAAAGCCCACCGAACGGTAGGCCCTCGCCACCCGCTGTGCAATGGCCCTTTGGGGCCTGCGGATGGCGGTCGCATTCTCCCTCCTGTGGAGGGAGTCCGCCCAGATGGGTGCCCCGTACAGGGCCATGCTGCGGAGGATGCCGGCATACAGGCGCCGGCATTTCGCCTTGGGCCCCCCAAGGTTGGGGAGGAGCCACGAGAGGGCGTCCGCGGCTTTTAAGAGGCGCGTCGACAGCCCGCTGAAGTGCGGGCCGAAGCGCCACCTCTCGTCCAGCACCAGGCCCAGATACTTCATCTGGGGCTGGACTCCTATACGGACGCCCTCCACGACTATGTGGGCATCGGGAGGAGGGCGACGCTGCCGGGGGCCGCGGAAGAACACGGCCTCCGTCTTGTGCAGCGCCACCTCCAATCCCAGGCGGCGGATCCTCTCTGCAACCAAGGATCCGCCAGCCGAGGCCAGACAGGCCGCCTCCCCAAAGTTCCTCCCCCGGGCAGTGAGAAGAGTGTCATCCGCGTAGCAGATGACACTCGTGCCCTGGAGGAGGGCCCCCCGCAGAAGCCAGTTGAACCCGATGTTCCACAGGGGAGGGCCCAGCACCGAACCCTGCGGAACACCGGACTCTGCGCCGTACCGCCGCACAGTGGCCGTCCTGTCCACGAGGAGGACTTCTCGGTCCTCCAAGTAACTTGCTAGGAGGACCCGCAGGTATTGGGGCACTCCGTGATACCGGAGCGCCTCCATTATCGTCGAGTGGGGGACGGAGTTGAAGGCGTTTGAGATGTCGAATGACACCGCCAACACTCCGTCCCCCGCCTCCTCTGCCTCCTTCACCTGGCCCTTGAGTAGGGCCAGCGCGTCGATCGTCGAACGCCCTCGGCGGAAACCGAACTGGGCGTCCGACAGATCCGGCCCTACCCCCCGCAAATGGCTATCAAGCCGTGAGGCGACGATCCCCTCAAACATTTTGCCGACCTCATCGAGCAGGACGATGGGCCGGTATGCTGAGGGGGAGTCCACCGGGCGTCCCTCCTTACGGAGGAGGCATAGCTGCCCCTCCCTCCACAGTTTCGGGAACCTCCCAGCCGCAAAGCACGCGCTGAAGAGGTCCCGAAATCTGTCCTCCATTTGGGAGGCGGCGATAGCCACCACCCGTGCGGGGACGCCGTCTGGTCCGGGGGCCGTCTTCTTCCTGCGGAGGCTGAGGACCCCCGCCTCGAACTCCGCCGCCGTCACCGGGGGAACCTCCTCCTCCGGCAGGGCCGCCCCTTGCGGGGGATCCATGGATGGTGGGGTGAAGTCGGTCCTGCGCGGAAACAGGGACCGGACCACCCCATCCAGCAACGCTGGCTCGAGGGTCTCCGACAGGGGGGGACCACAGGGGCGGAGCTGGTTCCGCGCCGCCCTGTATGGCCTCCCGAAGGGGTCCCTATCGAGACCCTCCAGCATCTCGGCCCTAGCCGAGTCCTTGGCGGCGCCCATTGCGGACTTGAAGACCGTCGTCGCCTCCCGATAAGAGGCGTATAGACGGTCCTCTTCCGCCAGGTTTCGGGCGCTGCGCCGTCGGCTCCGCGCAAAGGCTCTTCTGGCCGCCACACAGGTGGCCCGGAGCCCTGCCAGCTCCTCCGTCCACCAATAGACGGCACGACGGGGAGGCGGACGGCGAGACCGAGGCATGCTGGAGTTGCACACCTCGGTCAGGGACTCCCTCAGCCGAACCGCTGCGGCGTCCACGTCCCGGACCTCACCAGGGGGCGACAGCCAGTCCTGGAGAAAGGCCGCCTCCTTGGCTGCCTCACGGTCCAGGCGGGTGAGAGCCCACCGCGGGAAGGGGGACTGCCCAGTGCGGGCCAACGCCCCTCCCCGGGCGGATATGTCGAACCGCACATATCGGTGGTCCGACAATGTCTCCACCATCTCAACCCGCCAGTTGACGACGCGGGCGGCTAGCGCGGGGGTGGCAAACGACACGTCCACCACCGACCCACCCTGTTGCCGCACACACGTGTGGACCGCCCCACTGTTGAGGAGGGACACACCGCAAGAGGCCGCCCAAAACTCGACGGCGCGCCCCCGGACGTTGCAGCCGGCGGCCGGATTGCCCCAGGCCACCGACTTGGCGTTCAGGTCGCCCAGCACCACGGCCTGGCGTGGCGCCGCCCTCCCTACGACTGCGGTGAGGATCTCCAGGAAATCCTCAAAGTCCGAGAGGGGGCGGTTTGGGGAGAAATAAACCCCCACCACCGCAATCTCTCCCCACGCGGCGGCCACGTATCCCGGTCCCCTCTCTAAGAGCGAGAGGGGAGGGGAGTCCGTGGAGGGCCGCGTCAACAATGCCACGAGGCCGTCCCGGTCGCCCAGCCAACGACCAGGGACCGAGTAAGGCTCGGCGACCACCGCCAGGTCCACCAACCACTCAGCCATGATCTGCATCAGCAGATCCTGGGCTGCTTTGCAGTGGTTGGCGTTCGTCTGAAGGATGCGATGTTCGACTCTATCCATCAGTCGGACATCGCACCCCCCTCCACAGCCGCCGCAGGAGCGACGGCGCTAGCGGCAGTAGCAGGCCCGGTCGGCGCCTGCGCTTTGCCCCGCTTAGGGGGAGGATTGCAGTTCCTCCCCTTCATGACGTGGGCCGCCGGGCGGCCACTGGCGGCGCAGACCGCGCAGTGCGGCGTGGCGACCTTGCAGGAGGCGGCTTTGTGGCCCTCCTTGCCGCAGCGGTAGCAGGTGTCCGTCCTGTCTGTCGGGGACGGACACAGAGGCCTGGTGTGTCCGATGCCGAAGCACCGGAAACACCGCAGCGCCTGTTCCTCGAGTGCCCGTACTGCACCCGAGCTGAACCCTACCTTTAGCCGTCCCTTCGCAAGGACGGCTTTGGCAGCGGCGATTGGGCACTCGAGGCGAATGGTGCCCATTCCGCCGCGGCCGGGTCTAATGTCCCGGCCTTGGACCGCCGCGACGCCACAGCCCCCTATCGCTGCGACCGCCGCTACCACCTCCTCCTTGGTGACGGAGTCATCCAAATCCGTCACCTCAATGGCCGCCAACTTGACCGGCCGAGCCACCTTGGCCGAATCTGCGATGACCTCCTGCAGCTTGGCTGCAAAGAGGTCTGCATGGGCACTACCCTCCGCCCCCGGGAACTCAAAAATTCGAGCCCCGGCTTGGGTCCGTCGGCAGGAGACACTGCTGATCCCCAGTTGGGCGGGATCGGCATTAGCACGCGCCCGCACCAGGAGGGACGCGTACGTCTCTCCTCGCCCCGCAGCCTCCGCGGTGAGCGTCACTACGACGGCTGCGGTTTTAGGGGGGACTAGCTTCCCCTTTACACTCACTTTCCCTTTGCCCTTGGGAGCGGAGGGCGCGGTAGTGGCCGGGACGGCAGGGACGGCCGTCGCCGACTTCTTTCCCTTGCCCTTCCCCTTGCGGCCCACTACCGTCCACTCGTTGACCGGTGTGGTCGCAGGTAGAAGGACGTCTTCCGCCTGGGAGGAGGAGGACGGCCCCGGCTCGCACTGCCGTTTATCCGCCGCAAGCGGCGGTCGGAGGCGTTTCTCCGGCAGAAGCCGGTCCTCAATACCTGCTAAGCAGGACCTTGTGAAGGCCCTCTCCTCCATCACAACCTTGCGGATGATATCCTCAAGGTTGGAGGGGGAGCCCTCTGTCACGGGGCTCGTCCCGGCTTGCTGTGGCCGGGCCGTGGCTTCAGCCAGCTTCTTCTGAAGCTGGCTGACCTCCGACTGCAGGCGATCAACCTTCGCCTGCAGTTGCTGCGTCTCGTCGGTGGCCTTACGCCGAACCAACTCCGCAACGACACCACGCAGGCTCGCAGCCCGGCACTTAAGGGCCTTCTGGAAGGTTCCCTTTAGGTGCGAGGACTTCGTGGCGACCTCGACGATCTCCTTCTCGTCCTCCTCCGCCATTACCTCCAGCTCTGTGAGAGAGTGGTCTGCGTATACAACGCGGGGGGCGCCGTACCCGGACTTGGCCCGGGCGGCGTGCGCCCGCGTCTCGCTCGCTGCAACCCGCTCCTCCAGCTCTTGCTGGAGCTGCTCCCGTCGAGCCAGGTCCAACTGGCGTTGAGCGTCCGCGAGCCCAACGACATGGGTTTCCGCGACCACCGTCGGCTTTTTTGCCTTCGGCTTCGCCCCACTCGAGTGCGAGGAGCTCCCGGACCCACCGCGCACACGCTTTCGTCGACGCGAGTCGTCTGTGTCCGACACTCGGACAAGCGAATCGTCAGACGACTCGTCCGCCTCACCAAAGAAGCTAGCCGCAGACGGCGCGCGGCTAGCTTCTGACGCCGCAGCGTCGGAGTGGCCCTGAGAAGGGCCTTTGGGTTGGCCCTGAGAAGGGCCTTTGGGTTGGCCCTTAGAAGGGCCTTTGGGTTGGCCCTGAGAAGGGCCTTTTTGTTTTAAAAAGCGCCCGGAGGCGTCCCGCGCAGGGTCTTTCGACATGATTAAAATAATATCCGCAGATCGTAGCTCGTCAAGGCAAGAGAATAAAAGAGCTTCGAAGCACAGTGTACTTTGGCCAACCCAGTCTGCCACTCCGTTACGGTGGTCAGAACTGGGCAGTTACCAGGGGACGCGACGTGGACGCAAACACTGTGGGGGGTCCCCCAAACCTAACCTTTTTTTTTTTTTTTTTTTTTTTAACGTGTGGAAATCCTCATGGACTTCCTCCGCCTGGGGAAGGCGGAGGGGCATGTCAGACTCGACTGACTAAAACCACACGGTGTCCTCTGCTGCCTTTAGCCGGGGGTGCGGGTCCACTTGCGCATTCACCGCTCCCCGGCAGGCCTTGACCCGACTACATCGCCGGGTCCCTCTCCTCGGTGCGGCCGTTCACCAACGGCCGCACCTCTCTTCGAGTGGCGACGAAGGACACGTCGCCGCCAACTCGGGCCTGTATCTGGTCGGGCGGCTGACTGCCCCAAGTCAGCCGCCCGCAGGCTACCTCTCATGGAGGACGCAAATCGGTTTGCGCCCTTCGGCGCCCGGTGCGTCTGCTACGGGAGCTGAGAGGGATGGAAATGCGCTCCCTTTCCCTCTCCGCCGTCTCCTTCGCGAGCATAACTTCCTCGCAGAAGGCGACGGCCCCTTCCCACGCACTCTCGCTTCCGACCATGGTCTCGACGACAGTCGGAAGCGAGAGATCGCTCCCGCCGATCGCCGCGATCAGATCACGGCGCTGCGACGCCCACGCTGAGCATTCCTCCAGCGTGTGCTGCGCCGTGTCTTCCGGGCAACCGTCGCAGTGGTGGCACACGGGCGTCTGCTCCCGACCTATGCGATGCAGATACTTCCCGAAGCAACCGTGTCCGGAAAGTATCTGCGTCAGTCGGAAGGTGAGAGCGCCGTGCCTCCTGCCGATCCACGCCTCCATGACGGGCCTTACCGCCGCAATAGCGGCGTGCCCCGCACTGGGTTGCGCAAGTCGCGCCTCCCACTCCGCCGCTAGAGATCGGCGGAGCTCAGACCGCCGCGTCTCCACTACGCTAGGCGGCGGCCTTTCGCCCCGCTCCTGGGCCTCCCCGCGCCACCGATACATTGACGCGAGGAGTTTAGCCTCCAGATCCCAGGGCGGTGATCCGGCCAACAGGCAGGCCGCTTCGTGGGAGATCGTGCAGTACCCCCTGATCACCCTGACGGCCATCGCTCGCTGCGGCCTTCGCAGCATTGCGACGTTGCGGGCCGACAGGGTGTCCGCCCACACGGGTGCTCCATACAGAGCCATAGACCGCACGATCCCCAAGTAGAGCCTCCGGCAAGATGACTCTGGCCCCCCCAAGTTAGGCAGCAGCCGTGTCAGAGCCGCCGCTGCGCCCATCAGTTTAGGGGCCAGTTGCCGGAAGTGCGGCCCGAAGTCCCATCGGCTATCGAGGACGAGTCCTAAGTACTTCATCGTCGACTCGACGCCGATGCGGACGCCTCCCACCACTATGTTGGACCCCGAGGGTGGCGCGCGCCGGGCCCCGTGGAAACACAGAGCCTCGGATTTGTTGAGCGCCACCTCGAGGCCCAACCGCCGGATCCTTGCGACGACTTGCGCAACCCCCGCAGTCGCCAGTAGCGACGCGTCGCGGTACGTCCTCCCTCGCGCGGTCACCAACGTGTCGTCGGCGTAACAGACTACGCCGACGCCATGGAGGAGCGCACCGCGCAACACCCAGTCGTATCCGATGTTCCACAGGAGCGGCCCCAAGACCGATCCCTGTGGAACACCGCACGACGTTTCTCGCCGACCCCATCCTTCCTGACCCGGGTAGATCACTGACCTGTCAGCCAGGTAGGCCCCGACAGTGTGGCGGAGGTAGGTCGGCACCCCGTGGTATCGGAGCGCCTCCCTGATGCAACTCCAGGGCAAGGTGTTGAAGGCGTTGGCGATGTCGAGCGACACCGCCAAGACGACCTCACCCCGTGCGACTGCTTCCTCCGCCAAGGCCCTTACGCGCATGATCGCGTCCACTGTAGAGCGCCCTTGACGGAAACCAAACTGGTTGTCCGCCAGATCCGGCCCCACGCCAGAGAGGTGCCGGACGAGGCGGTTTGCGATGACTCGCTCGAAGAGCTTGCCCACCTCGTCCAACAGCACAATGGGGCGGTAAGCGGACGGAGAGTCCGCAGGGCGCCCTGGCTTATGAAGCAGAACCAGCTTCCCCGTCTTCCATAGGCGTGGAAACTGGCCCCGCTGCAAACATGCGCTCAACAGCCCTCGCAGTCGGGGCCCGAGAGCCTTCGAGGCCAAGACCCATGCGCGGCCGGGTATGCCGTCGGGCCCTGGGGCGGTATTCTTGGCTTGAAGCCTCAAAACCGCCGCTCTCAATTCTGCCCGGGTCACTTCGGGCACGTCGTCGTCGCCGTCGTCGTCCCCGTTGGGCAACTCGGAGGGCGGAACCATGGGTGGCGGGGTATGCTCTGCCCTAGAGGGGAACAGAGCGCCAACTACGCTGCTCAATAGCTCTGGCCGGAGGCTCTGGGACAGCGGGGGGGCCCATGGACGGAGTTTGCCCCGTACCATTAAGTATGGGCGCCCCCATGGATCTCGGTCCAGAGTCTGCAGCTGCTCCTCTCGAGCCAGGACTTTGGCCCGCTTGATGGCAAGCTGTAGTGCCTTCCTCGCCGCCCTGTACCCCTCATACAGTTCCGCCTCTTCGGCCTCGTCTGCCGCATCCCTGACGCGGCTACGCCTCCTGCGGAGCCTGGCGTACCGGCGCCGAGCGGCAACACACGCAGCGCGCAGCCGCTCGATGTCTTGCGACCACCAGTACACCTGGCGCCTAGCCGGTCGGGACAGAACCCTAGGCATAGCAGCGTCACAGACATGCGACATGGCTTTCCGGAACCACTCAGCCTCGCTGTCGATATCGTCAGGCCTGTCCGGTGCTGACACCCAGGCCTGGACTATCGAGGCTTCAACGAGTAGGTCCCGGTCCAGTTGCCGAAGCGCCCAACGCGGACCGACCCCGCCAGGGCCCGCTTGAACCGGGGTGGCAGAAGTCTGGACAGAGACATCGAATCGGATGTACCGATGATCGGACAGAGTCTCCGCCTCCTCCACCACCCGCCAGTCCTGGACACGGCGCGCTAGTGCGGGGCTAGCGAACGTCAAGTCCACTATGGAACCGCCCCGCTGGCGCACGCACGTGTCTACGGAACCCCTATTTAGGAGCTGGAGACCGGCCTCGATCGCCCACTCCTCCAGCACCTCTCCCCGCGCGTCTGTTGTCGGGGAACCCCAAGCCGTGGATTTGGCATTGAAGTCCCCAAGAACCAGCACGGGGCGAGGACGACTACGACCGACGACGACGCCCAACTCTACCACAAATCTCTCGAACTCGGCGAGAGGTCTGTTCGGGGAGAAGTAAACCCCCACAACCACCATCTCCCCAAACAGTGCCGCTATGTGGCCCTGCCCAACGGCGAAAGCCTCCATCATCGGGGACCCATTCCCGGCTCTGGAGATCAGTGTCACCGAGCCGTTCGTGTCACTCGCCCAGTCAGCTCGTCCGGGCGGGACGAAATACGGCTCGGCGACCACCGCGACACCTATCGACCACTGCGCCATGCTCTGGAGTAATAAGTCCTGTGCCCGGGCGCAGTGGTTGATGTTCGCTTGGAGGAATCGCAGAGATGGGGCCATTACTGGGTGTCCATAGTCTGCGATTCCTCACTTTGTGACTGAGCCGGGACTACCGAAGTCTGGGCCCTCCCCTTCCTTTTGCCGTTGGGTGCGACGCATGACTTTCGGCCCACCCGATGCCCTGCAGGCTTGCCCAGCGCTGCACAAGCTAAGCAGTGGGGCGGGGCCGTGCAAGAGGCGACCATATGTCCGGGCTGACCGCATCCAAAGCACCGGTCGCGGTAATTTGTGTCGGAGACGCACTGCGTTCCGACATGGCCGTCCGTCAAGCACCGGAAGCACGTCGTACCTCTAGCAGGCAACAGTTTTACCTGTGCCGACACCCACCCCACGAGCAGCCGGCGCCCGTCCGCCAGCCTCTGCGCCGCCGCCACAGGACAGCTCAGAACTATTGAGCTCATGCCTCGAAAGCCAACCTAACCTAACCTAACCTAACCTAACCGACTTCTACGGCGACCGCAGACCCGAGCGCCACGAATTTGAGTCGCTCCGCGCTTGAAAAATCCAATTTTTGGTAAAAGTGTTACCGATCGCTATAAATTTTACACCAAACGACGCGTCTCGTTGAGGCGGTTCCAACGATACCTCACACTAGGGGCGAAAAAGTGAAATTATAGTGAAAAAGTGACAAAAACCTCAAAATTGAGGTTAAGTGAAGTGAAAAGTGCGTTTTTCTCGGGATTTGTCGCGGTGACCTACATTTTTTGGACTCTGGAAAATTTTTATTTCCATTGAGGCAGCAGCTGACGAAGTTTCAGAATTTTTGGTTGACAAACCAGGAAGTCCCCATACAAACCTCCTGAACCACGTGTCCACGAGGTCAGGTTCTACGACTCCCTCAACCATCAGACCACACACATCGGAACGGGGACATCGCGGCCAACTCATCAAGACCTCCAGAACGACCGGGAGACGTCGGGAAGCCGAGCTATAAGGTCCTGAAATTTTACAATTCTAGTCATAGTTTTAAGGATAAATAACTTGAAATCCAGATCGATGACATGGTAATTAAAAATTAAGTTTAGACTCCCCATAGTTTCGGGTATAAAGTAATAAGTTTTAAAAAAAATTTTACATTCGCGCTCCTGGTTTTATTCAGTTTTTGGGACCAGCGTGGCGATTGCTGCGCGCGCACAAAACTAAATAAAATCGATTTTCATTTACATTTTATTATAAACCGAACTGGATTCTGGGTTAAGTAAAGACAAAAGCCGGGGCTATCCCGTGACAATCTTAATTTAATTTTATTTTGAATATCTAGCTCAATTTAGAAAGACAAATACAATTTTGCACCTCAAAAATTAGTTAAAATTTTTTCCAATCTTTAAAATTATATGTAAATATAATTTTAAAATTATTCTAGTGATTTCACGGGAAAGCCCCGGTTGCCCCCTATAGAAATATATGTAAGACCTAAGGGAAAGCGACTTGGTTTCCGAGCGCAGCCCTAACGAAATCGGATGATCACATCGTGTAAACCGCACGAATAAATTTGTAACAAAACCTAGAACATAGCTTCTGAAGAGGGAAAAAATCAACCCCCGAATTCGGGGTCGCGAGTGGTCTCTAAAAATCCCTGTGACCTCACGGAATAAAAGTTTCTTCCTGAGGATATTTTTTCGGGAAGAACTTTCTGACTTACAAGGCCATATTCAGGTAACATCAGTTACCCCTGAAAAACAAAAAATCACCACCGGTTCATTTTTTCCCTCATCACCAATTAGTCAGCGGCAATAGACAGGGAGTTTCATCCTCGACCTCAAACATTTTTCTAAAAAATTATAAAATTTTGTCTTTAAATTTTAAGTTAATTGTTTATGCGAAAAGGGTCCAGGCGCCCATTACCAAATAAGTTTGTACACCCTATAACTTGAAAAGGGAGCGAGATAGCGCAAAAATAACGTCGGTTTGGTTCTCTCCTGGAGAAACGATCATAGGGTAGACCTACCTATACCCACCCCCAAAAACTACCCCCGGTGAGATTTTTCCAGATTTTTCGGAGAATTTTGGGGTTGCCAACCCCTTTTGCAATATTTAGGGTGGCCGTCGGTTAAGTTGGGTCGTGCCCTACATAACACGATTTTTTCCGGGACCAACAGCTCACCCGGAACATCAAAACAAACCAACTGAAAGTTGGCCAACTGCAACCCCTAGTACTCCGAAATTTCCTGGGAGGAAACCGGCTACGCCCCCTTCTTCCGATAGGGCGCGCCGTCTAGGGTAGTCTTCTCTGTTTTAATTAAAATTTACTCGGACAAAAAAGGACTGACGGGACAGACAGGACACTAAAACAAAGCTGGTCGGGAATAATCCCCCAGCGGCAAAACGGTTGTCAAAAATTTTTTCATCCATTTTAGAAAACCCCTCGTATCTCGGAAACGGTGCGTCCTAGAGGAAAAAGGACAAAATTTTGTCCCCCCCCTCCCTGACCCACCCCCCTCGCTGCGCACAAACCCGACCCTTCCCTTCCCACCCCCAAAGTTTCACCCCCCTACGACCCACCCCTAAATTCTTTTTAATTCTAAATCCTAAAATAACACCATAAATATCCATTTGGCCTACATAGTTTATTGGGCAAACCTTCTCTAAATTCGATTCCCTACCCATCCCCACTTAAAAAACCCACCCCTAAATCAAACGCTGCCCCCATCCACCTCCTGTGTGAAACGACTATCCATATATCGCGTCCATACGTTCGATCAGAATAACAACTTTTGATCTGATAGTCACTTGCAACAGGTTCCCATTGATCCCCCGAACTCCTTTTCCCCCACCCCTACCCTCAAAGGGCGCGAACGCTATCTCCGTATCTACTGGGCCAATTTCGACGGGAAAAAAAGGTCATTGATTAAGATTTTATTTATAGTACATTTATTGATTATTATTGACAATTACGAGTAATATTTTGTTTTTAATTTATTTTATTAAATTTGTATAGGACATCCTGAGCTTCTATTGAAGCCAGGAAATTAGATTAAGACTCGTATAAATATTGACACCCCGTACCTCTTTTGAGGACAGGCCTAGTTTAAGTACCCAATTTAAATTTTTATTTAAATTGAAGATTATTTTATTTACTTTTTATTATTTGTATAGGACATCCTGAGCTTCTATTGAAGCCAGGAAATTAGACTAAGATTTGTAAAATATTGACCCTGTACCTCTTTTGAGGACAGGCCTAGTTTTAAAAAAAAAAAAAAAACCTAATTTAAATTTTTATTTGAATTTAAGATTATTATTTTAATTTCTTTTATATATATTGAAACCCTGTGCCTCTATTGAGGACAGGCTTAGTTTCTGGAATCAAGTTCAGTTGTAAAAAAAAAAAAAAAAATAAAAAAAAAAAAAAAAAAATAAATAAAAAAAAAAAAAAAAAAAAAAAAAACAGACGCATTAATTTGTTTTTATTGAACTTATACATTTTAGATTCTAACTGTAATTATTGTTTTATTGAAGCTGTGTTCCCCCCTTTACAGGGACATAGTATTGACTTATAATATTATTGTTGCTAATATATTCAATTAAGACTATTGCATACTGTATTGTGATTAAATTTTCTATACTCCGTGTCCCCTCTATACAGGGACTCGGAAAGTACCAGTGTCCCATGATCCTCTCCTTCTCGACAGCAACCAGACGAGTACGACCCTCCCTCTACAAGGGTCCGTCGGTTACTGCCCAAATGGATACCCCCGACCCACATGACGCTATCTACGAGCACCGGTCGACGGGGGAGTCCATGGGGGAGAAGTTGCTGACCCCGCTGGCTCGAGAGGAAGTGAAAAGAAAAATTTCATTCGAGGACGCCACCCCTCGCGAGGTCATCGAGGTGTTTACCACACCAAAGGGGCGCCCGCCTCCTGTGGCCGCTACCGGACCGCTCGAAAGGACTGGGGCCGAGCGTCGCAGTCGTCTTGAGGAGGCGAGAGATTGCCTACAGAAGGCTAAGCACAACTTGGGCAACTCTCGCAACCTCAAGACCAACATCAAGAACGCGGTGCTTGAGGCCCTAGAAAGGCTTTTTGAGCTGGTCGAGGATGCGGAGCTCGAGCGGGCCCCTGGCGCGGCTGCGACCGTGCCAGAGCCGACGACCGCCGCGTCCACCGCTGTCCATAGTTCCCCACCCGTCTCCACCGAGATTCTTGCTGGCCAGGCTGAGCTCCTCAACACCCTCAAGGAGCATATCTCGGAGTTGAAAGACCACTCTAAGAAGATGGATGAACTCCGAGACAGTCTGGCCGGCAAAGTAAGCGTGGAGGGTGGCACCTACGCGAGTGTAGTAACCTCGAACAAAAGCCACACCGGAGCGAAAGCTCTGGAGCTGACGACACTGCACTCGGTGGTGGTTTCCTCCACGCAGGAAGTGGACACGGGTGACGAGATCCTGGAAAAGGTCAGGAGAGCGGTGGATGCGAAGGATGGCTGGGTTCGGGTAGAACGCGTCAGGAAGGCCAAGGACCGTAGGATCATCGTGGGGTGTGCAACAGAAGAAGAGAGGAGTAAAGTCAGGGAGCGACTGCAGGCGGCCGGAGGAAACCTCGTCGTCGAGAACGTGAAAAATCGCGACCCGCTTCTGATTCTGAGGGATGTCCTTTCAGTACATAGTGACGAGGAAGTTCTTGCAGCCCTCAAGAATCAGAACCGGGAGATCTTCCACGGACTCGACGACGCGGAGCTTAGAATTTCAGTCAAGTACAGGAAGAAAGCACGCAACCCGCACGTTAACGGCATTGTGTTAAGTGTATCCCCCACGATATGGAAGAGGGCACTCGAAGGAGGTAAACTCCGAATTGACCTCCAGAGAGTGCGCGTCGAAGACCAGACGCCTTTGGTGCAGTGCACCCGCTGCTTGGCATTCGGCCATGGCAAGCGCTTCTGCACAGAGCCGGCCGACCTCTGCAGCCACTGCGGTGGTCCACACCTTAGGTTGGACTGCCCAGTCAAGCAGAGTGGCGAAGCAGCGGTATGCGTGAATTGCACCAGAGCCAAGATGGGGGAGCACCGGCACAATGCCTTTAGCAGCGATTGCCCAATCCGCGGGAAGTGGGATGCGTTCGCGAGGGAAGCAATTGCTTATTGCTAAAGTCGCGGGCGCACTCACTTCCCACGTCAAAGCGAAACCGGGATCGACACAACGAGAGAGCAAACGCATTGAGCGAACCACAGAGGTTGGCTCAATGAGAGGCAGAAACTGGAGTCACTCTCTTAAGAAAGTGACTGGAGTTGTGCTGGACCATGAGTCAACTTCTGTGGAATCGCCAAATTGTGTCGAGCCCGGACCAAGATACCGTAGACCCTGTCCTCGTGATATTCAACCGTATAATGAGTATATGGCTCATATATCACACAAGCGGCAAGACAGGCAATACCGTAGTGTTTTGTATGCGATTTATAATGGGTAAAACCTGAAGCGTGCGGTCCAAAAGTTGCAAAACAAAGAAATTAGTAAAAAATTAAATTTAGAAACCAAGGAATAACAAATAGACTAAAGTTAATAGTAAAGTCCAGATAATTTAGCCAAAAATTCATACATAAAAACATTCAGAAAAATTTAAGTGTCAAGTAAAATATGTGTCATGTCAGTTGAGAAATTAATAGCAAAAGACGGAAATTCAAAGTGGCCCCATCGGCCGCCTGCAGCCGTAACAATAAAAACCAGAAAGTAAGGTCTCTGACTTCGTTAGAGGTACACTGGCGGGGCAGGAGTGGTTTTTAGCGGGTTCAAGTCCCGCACTACCTCGACTGTCTCACAATTTCCGTGAGATAGTCGAGGTGTCCGAAGGGATTTCCCACTCCTGCCTACTAAAAAAAAAAAAAAAAAAAAAAAAAAAAAAAACCTAACCTAACCTAACCTAACCTAACCTAACCTAACCTAACCTCTTGCATTACAGCGAAAACAGGTTCGACGCAACCAGATCGCAAACGCATTGAGCGAACCACTAGGGTTGGCTCAATGGGGTGTGGAAACTGGAGCCACCTTCTTATGAAAGTGGCTGGAGTTGCGCAAGACCGTGAGTCAGCACTAGTGAAATCGCCAAGCTGCGTCGAACCTGGAACGAGGTACCGGTGACCTTGCTAAGTAATATCTTGCCGTATAATAAGTATATGGTCACTATGTTACTCGAGCAAAAAAGCAAGAGGGCAACTGCAGTGCTTCAGTTACGCTGAGCAGCGGGCAAACGTTGCTGCATGCGAAAAAGCCATAGTAAAAATAAAATAGAATGAATATGCAAACATTAAATAAGTGAAATAAAAATAGTATAAATGAGACTAGCAACAAAACTTTGAATGAATAAACTATGACAATTAAATTTAAGAATACTACCAGTAAACACAAGAAAAGGTAAAACTGTATTAAAAACAAAGAAACAAATAAAGGTTAAAGCCAGCATTCATGAAGCGGTCTCCCCGGCCGCCTGCAGACGCAAAATAATTAAATGCTAAAAGGTCTCTGACTTCGTTAGAGGTACACTGGCGGGGCAGGAGTGGGTTTTAGCGGGTTCATGTCCCGCACTACCTCGACTGTCTCACAATTTCCGTGAGATAGTCGAGGTGTCCGAAGGGATTTCCCACTCCTGCCTACTAAAAAAAAAAAAAAAAAAAAAAAAAAAAAAAAAAAAAAAAAAAAACCTAACCTAACCTAACCTAACCTAACCTAACCTAACCTAAACCTAAACCTAAACCTAAACCTAAACCTAAACCTAAACCTAAACCTAAAGCTAAACCTAAACCTAAACCTAAACCTAAACCTAAACCTAAAACTAAACCTAAACCTAAACCTAAACCTAAACCTAAACCTAAACCTAAACCTAAACCTAAACCTAAACCTAAACCTAAACCTAAACCTAAACCTAAACCTAAACCTAAACCTAAACCTAAACCTAAACCTAAACCTAAACCTAAACCTAAACCTAAACCTATAATACCTAAACCGATGACGATGACGATGACGATGACGATGACGATGACGATGACGATGACGATGACGATGACGATGACGATGACGATGACGATGACGATGACGATGACGATGACGATGACGATGACGATGACGATGACGATGACGATGACGATGACGATGACGATGACGATGACGATGACGATGACGATGACGATGACGATGACGATGACGATGACGATGACGATGACGATGACTTTGACTTTGACTTTGACTTTGACTTTGACTTTGACTTTGACTTTGACTTTGACTTTGACTTTGACTTTGACTTTGACTTTGACTTTGACTTTGACTTTGACTTTGACTTTGACTTTGACTTTGACTTTGACTTTGACTTTGACTTTGACTTTGACTTTGACTTTGACTTTGACTTTGACTTCGACTTTGACTTCGACTTCGACTTTGACTTTGACTTTGACTTCGACTTTGACTTCGACTTCGACTTCGACTTCGCCTTTGACTTCGACTTCGTCGTGGGTGCGTTTACAAACATAGAAACTCACATACACATACATCCAGACTCGGAACATCTACTTACAGGTCATACAAATAATTATTCATATGACACTTTGATGCGGAGTGGAAAAGATGCTGATTTCAAACCATGTGATTGGTGAGTCGCGGCACAGCTCGTCTGCGCCTCAGTGGAACCGCAGCCTAAGGACTCTGATCATGTTAGAGCAGGGACACTAGCAGGGCAGGAGTAGGTTTTAGCTGGTTCGAGTCCCGCACGACTAACTCGCAGTCAACGCAAGATAGTCGAGGTTTCCGTGGGGATTTCCCACTCCTACCAATGTTTCAAACCGATTAGAACCACTTCTTCTGAATAGAAATATTATTTATCATACATTGAAATTACATTTCTATGGAACTAATTCAAACCGATTAATACACGAACACACCCAACTTACAAACTTTCCGTATTTTGTAACTTTAAATTTTTCTCGACTTCTCAATTTTTTTTATGGAATATGATTACTTTTAAATTAAGAAACAACATTTAAAACTATCTCTTACACAATGTTTTATAAAATTTAACAATAACATACGTCGTGGGCATAGTAAATGTCCACGACTTCTGTTAACGACGGTGTTATGGTCCGCTCGTCTTTTTTAAATTAATTTTCTTTTGTACCTATTACCTTTGTTCGCAAGTATGTTTCCTACAGTGTATGTAATATTTTTATTAAATAAATAATTACCTACAAGAACGGACTGCATACGGGCGCTCTCATTGGCTAATGCGCGACACCTTCCCCCAGCCTACCGCTGCGGCCGCCATTCCAGAACGCACGATCAGTGGAACAGTGTGTCAAAAGATCCCGCGAACACTCAACGCGCACAAAACGCGCCCGCGCATTCCGTCCTAGTCGGTCTGTCATACCATCAAGAGTGTCGATCCTCATTTCTCACCACCAGCCCATACCTACCAGCTACAACTTCGTTCGCGTGAATGTCGGAACTTAACAATTTATCTTTTAGTGGCGCAAATCCCTTTCGGTCAAAGTCTCAGACTCACATGAGAGAGCGTGACGCTCTCGGAGAAACGCGCTTCGTGGTCGCGGTCAGAATTCTTTGCGAACTTAAGCGCGACTCAGACTCACATGAGAGGGCGTGATGCTATTGGTCCTCCAAACTCTCCTGCAATCGAGAAACTGCCGTAAGAGAACACTGTATACTAAGTCTAGACTCACGTCTGACTTGCCTCGCTCGAATTGCTATTAGGCTCACTTCACGATCTTCTGATTCCTGGGACCTACTTAGTCTCACCCTTTTCGCATCTCGGCTACGCTGCGAAGGCTTGTTTTTGTCTTGAATGCATTTTCAAAAAAAATAAACTTAAGAAAACAAATAAAATATTGAACCAAATAAATTAACAATTTACAACAACACAAACTGTCAAAATGAGAGTGAAGACTAACACGAATTAACTAACGATTTAACACTTTACTATCAAACCAAGGCCTTTTTAAAGACAGAACATGGGCGAAGGAAAATCTTAACACCGCGATTCAGAAAAAATAAGAATTTGGTTGTTGGGAAATTGGGTAAATTAATATTGGCAACGCCGTGTGTTAGTGTCAGTTAATACCGGCAAAAGTTTGTTATTGTTTTGTACTTTTGTTTTTATCAAATCGTATTTAGCTATAGGTAGTGTAAATATTAAAGAAAATTCGTTTGTTTACTTAAAATGATCCTAGTTTGTGTGATTTGTGCTTGACAATGTGTGTTCATTACTGATTACGATAGTTGTGAAAACTTACTTTTCACAACTCATATAGGTAAAGAACAATTAATATTATCGTAAAAGATTCAAGTTGTATCTAAAAGTTACGAGAATTAACCCAAAAATATGATAATTCATCTCGTACTCATCATTTCAATCTTCGAGAGTTAATCTTCCAAGTGACGTGTTTTGTACCTATCGCCCAGTTGGAGAGATCTTTGAGGTGGCCGAATCTTCTATTTGAATCGTCAGAATTTCGTGATTTTTGATCTTACGTGAAGAAAGTGGTGAGTATTTTAAATTATAAGGTTTGAAGTGGGCCGAAGTTGCATTCTATTCGCATCGTCAGTATTGATTAATGTAGTTAGTTTTTTTTTTGCTGGCCTACCCTTACTCTGGAACCACTGCACGCTTCTGTCCCATACAATACTGACGGCCGGATGTAGACCCAGTTTGACGCCAGGCTTGGCTCGCGGGCTTGGGTGATAAACCGTCTCGTGGGCGCTTATTTTATTTTTTTTATTTCATTTTTATTTCAGGCATCAGAGGCCCATATAAAATACAATACAAAACATAAATATAAACAATATACTAATACATATAACAACATGACAATAACTTAAACTACTGCACACGAAGTGACGGTGTCGAGTTAAACTGCGCGGTGTCGCGTAGCCTGCCGCGAAAACGTCGGTAGACTACTCCCTTCGGCCAAAACTCTTCCTTGAGGTACGTGTCGAGATGCTCTGTTGGGACCCGTACCACAAATGAGTTGAAGTTGGTGATATTATGCGGCTCCAACTTGACGACCCACAAGGTCCAGTTGGTCTTCAGTTTTACATACTCCACGATCTCCTCAACCTTCGTGGAGTGATGTAGTCGGGACACATACAGCTACGTCGTAGGTATCGCTGGACGTAGCAGCATATTTGGTCCTGTCAGTCCAGTACCGCATTGATTGCGACAAGTAGGCTTCTTCTTCTTCTTCTGAACTTTGATGAAGCCATCCTCATCACACACTTGCTTCACTGAACAGGGCTGGGTTGGATTGCTACGAAGGATTTCATAGCGACGGTTCTGCTTTCCCCCTTTAGCTGGTTTGTTTGAGGCAGCAATTGCGGCGTAAGCTAGTTTGGGGTTCGACATAGCTACGCGGGTCGTGTTCTCTGCAGAGGGGCAGGGGGCAGCGGGGCTCGGTGCATCGCCCTCACTATTTGCAATCGCCGACGAATCCAATTTCGCCGTTGCAAAATTCTCGTGTACGTTGACTCCGTCATTTGACCTACTTTCCGAAACAGTACTGCGTATCAACACCATCTCGGCACGTAGTTCTTGGATGGTATCTTCTGACTTCTCCAACTTACACTGCACTTCGGCCAGGCTTAACTTGAGAGATGTAATATCCTTCAGGAGCCTGGTGACATCTACGTGATCGAATGTGACGGGCGGTAACTTATGTAGCTCTTTCGCTACGAAAGTCGGCACGTCGTCAGGGTCGGTCACCTTTAAAAAGGTGATGATGTCTTGGACACTCTTCTCTGTACCATCTCTCCTCCGAGATGGCAAAGTCAAAGTCAAAGTCAAATCATTTATTCCAATTAGACCATCAGAGGCACTTTTGAACGTCGATTATTAAAATTAAAGGAAATGGGATGGGAAGGGATTGATTCTACACCCATTCGCAAGGGTAGGTTTGTATGGAGAAGAATGGGCAAGAAACTCCATACTTACTCTTTTTCAAAAATGTTTTACAATGTTTTGATATCACAAATTTAAAAATAAATGTAAATGCGATGTACCCATAACATCTAGACCATTTATAGGATAAAATACAAAACAAAAAAAAATTACACAGCTAAAAGGTACACGGCGTTCACATTTTCACAATATATTGCAATTATAGCTATTATACAAATACAATATTGGCAGTGTGTGAGCATTCAAATTTCAACCAGTTTGATTCTGCTTAAGCCCTACATTGTACTATGGAGCAGGACCAGCATGTTTCCAAGCATTTTTGTCTTGAATATAATCTTCTAATTTATAATATGCTTGTTTACTTAGAGTATTTTTGATATGAGTTTTAAATTTTCTTTCATTTAGTTTTAAGACCTCGGCATGGCATTTCACTGAGCTTCCCAGTCGTCTGGAACAGTAACATCTTGCCTCTGCTAATCTCATCTTCTTTGAAGCTCGACTTGCATATCTGCATGATGCTCACCTCGTCCATTGTATCGATGGCATTCTGTATAAATGCCAATAGCTCGTTTGCGATAAGTTGTTGCGAACTCATTGCGAAATATCAGGCAGCGGCTAAAGCCGCGCACTGTGCGTACAACTGTTACAACACGTCCGTATTCGAGCGCGCATCGCACTGCACTGATGCATAATTATAACCAATTATACATATACCTAACCATAACCATCATATCATAACCATATTAGTCAACTGCATGTGTTTGTTTTTCAGGCTCGTTCAATTCTCATAAAATCTTGAAAAATCCTTTTTCTTTTTTTAATTAATATTAATAATTATTAATATTAATTAAAAAAAGAAAAAGGATTTTTCATTTTATGGCATTTATTGACGCTCGCGTTTTCTATCAGAAATAGCACGGAACAGAAAAAAACAGGTGCAAGTGCAATGCATCAAAATTACTATGGGAACCTCTGTCGCCAAACTCACACAATTAAACCGATAATCATATACCTACGTATTACACTACAAAGCAACTATTCGTTTGATTTGAAGTTTTAAGTTTAGTCAAAATTAGCCTACATCATAGATTTGTAAATAAACTCTGATAATCTACCAATAAGATTTATTTTGCTTTAGCGGCAAAAAGTATTTACGATTCTAGATTCGAGTGACGAGTTAATTCCTCTACTTGACCATAGATGGCGCTATTCCCAGGGGTCGCGTTAGTTGTACGGTTGACATTTGAGTGATTGGTTGAATTCCGCTGCTACTTGGCTAAGGCCGCACCACGTAGCACATTGAAATTCTTTATCTATATCGATAGATACCCGATATTTTGTTCCATTGTCATTAATAAGACTTATTACATTTTTGTTATTTATTTGGTATGCAAACCGCTGTTCATTTTGAACCATTAATTAATAGACACACAGACAGACAGACAGGTAAATTAATTTGAAATTAAATAAAAGAACTGGCATATGTATGAATATTTGTAAATTCCAATGTTAGATAGAGACTGCAACATAATAAAAATAGTAAAATTTATTTATTGCCCTTGAAACAAAATAGGTATATTTGTTAAGAAACTAGCGTTTGGAATAATGTTCAGAGCATATAGTGCTTGATTTGGTTGACATCGAATTAACTCTACCCGTTGCATCTATCCATTTCTCTTTGATGCTTGCGTCTTTGGGAAACCTAAAAATATTTTAAAAAACATTTAGAGGACCTACTGATGTCTAATTAAGTGGTTAGTGCAACGTCTCAATCGTTAATAAATTATAATAATTATGTTACTAATTGAAATATTCATTATTTTTAATTTGCTTTATAGCATTTATGCGTCCATAAATAGCGACACGAAATTTACTTAAAATAAATTTCGTGTATGAATGAAGGGGACTTTATACTTGTATTGTAATGTAAAACGAAATAAATAATGAATTTAAATAAACAAAATTGTTTAAGTATTCCTTGTATCGATATCAATCGACAAATTCAATATTCGACTTGACCACATCACTATACTTGAGTAGCGAAATGCGTTTTCAGAATGTTCTATTGAAAAAAACATTCTAAAATAAACTTTCTCTTAATTGCATAAGGTTGATTTTGACTAACTGTCCTATTAAATATGAGTAAATTAAGATATATTTTTTTTTTATTAGAAAACAATGAAAATCGTATTACCGATGATACGAAATACTTCCATTTTCACCCGACTACGGCAAAGCCAAAAAAATAAGTTAAAAATAACTAAAACCCGACTACGAATAAATGCGCTCTGAAAAGTATAAAACAAGAACAAGCCGTGGTCGTATGCCACCTAGCCAATAAAGATTGTGTGAAACAACCGCAGGTGGTATACGACCACGGCTTGTTCTTGTTTTTACCCGACTACGGCAAAGCCAAAAGGAGGGTTATGATTTTGACCAGTATGTATGTTTGTTTGTATGTATGTATGTTTGTATGTATGTATGTATGTTTGTTTGTTCCCTAATAACTTCTAAACTACTTATCATTACATGACAAATGAGGTCTCGTTAGAAGCGTCTCAGTTGTCCGCTGGTTATAGGGTAGGTGACGTGTCACCAAATCCAATATGGCGCCCGCTAGGGGATGAGAAGTCGTTATCGAAAAAAAAAATTATCGCACAGTATCGACATGGGTATCAAATTAAAGGGCTTGATAAGCACATTTGAAATATATGTACAACATATAGCTTTTACTAACTAATTTTCTGTTTCTAACAGTGTCAACATGGGTATCAAATGATAAATCTTAAATTCACAACTCAGAAACTATACATGTAACATAAATTACTTACTTCAAATAATATAACCCCAAAATAGTGTAAATAAAAAATAAGTTAAAAATAACTAAAACCCGACTACGAAAAAATCGCGCACTGAAAAGTATAAAACAAGAACAAGCCGTAGTCGTATGCCACCTAGCCAATAAAGATTGTGTGAAACAACCGCAGGTAGGGTGCAGGTCTCAGATAAAAAAAAATAGGTACCTATATTATTTTTGATCTGAGGTGCAGGTGTAGTTTTTTTTTTAACTTATTTTTTTTAAGATTTTTTCTTCCATTATTATTTTTGCACTCTTAAACTGAACAATACGGCACAGCTAGAGAAATATGAATTTATCGCAAGACTAGCAACTTAACGCGTATTCAGAACGTGACTGGAATTGGTTAAGCGTAAAGACGCTTAATTGTGGTACGCGTGGCACGCCTACTTAGCACTTCCACTGTTTTTTCGGTTTTTTCCTAGTCTCGATCAAGTTCTTTACATATGAGCAAAGAAAACGCTATAAAATTCGAACAAATGCATTCGCTTTACAATTTGTGATTAAAAATAAAACTAAATTAAATGATACTCGATAATTTTTCAACCAGCCAATCCTCTAGATCAAACAAGTTTATGTAGGTAAGCCTATTACCTACTTGGTAAGAAATGAAATAATAATTGATTAATAGTTTGAAATAGTAGTTATGTGTTGCTTAGACTTTTTAAATATTGTGTAGCAATAGTTTATCGTTTTATTATCAGATAGAATCTGTAAGATTTAGTAACCTTGAAAAGGTTTCAGGGTCAGTGGGTAGCCTTAGGGGCAGGTTTCATTGTATCACTGTCAGATCAAGATATTGTGCAAAATATAACTAGGTAGGTACCTACCTGCGTCCTGCCTTCACCTCCACATTCACACTGATCAAGTGGTGTCGACTGAGGTTTTATAAGGCGCATCCCTAAATTACATTCAGCCACTACATTCACGAATATTCAAACTCATTACATCACTAATAGGCTTGATTGAAGACACAGGCACATACCTACTATGTCTTAATTTTCATTAGAATACGGATAAGACAACGATATCACTAATTAATTTATCATCACACCACTCATTTCACTTTTCATGGTAAATAAAGCTAGCAAGTTGTTACAAGAAAGTTTAATCGCGACGCTGGGCTTGCGGCAACACTTTTAGCACGCGAACACAATGACACATTAGCGAAGACTGCGGCGGAAGGGGGCGAGCGTGCGCTTCCGCGCACGTATCCTATGCGAGGCGCGCAGGCGAGGAGCGCGGCCGCCGCCGCACTATGGGCCAGATCCGTGCGTACCGTCTCAAAAATCTGTAACTTTTATGTTAATTGAAATAAATAGTTCAAATTTGGCACGTATTATCTCGAATATACAATATACAATCCAATTATGAAACATGTTGTGTCAAAAGTTGAGTTATATTCAAAAAATAAAACAAAAATAGAAATGTATTTTTTTTTCATAAAACCATAGTTTGATTAGCTTATTCAATTACAATTTTATGATATTACTTCTGTAAATATTATTTTTAATCATCTATAAATCTAAAATTTATTTAATAACAAATATAATAATTAATTCCAAAAATTTATTTTTAAATTAATGTTACCTACTTCCACTTAAATGTCTAAGAGGTTCTTGGCTTCATCTAACAATTCCTTGGAAATAGTCCCTGATGGTTTTCTGATACTTGATACATAAGGATCTGATGTAAATAGAAGACCATGAAATACGTTTTGATTCGTTGCTGATTTAGAGAATTTTCTTGCGTGATTAAAGTAATTTTTTTGTAATCTCTTTCGAGATTTTTGGATATTCAGATAAATTACCAATAGGCAGAACAGCAAAATATCCAATTATACTTTCCCCATGTACGTATTTAGATTTTATGTACTGAAGAAGGCATACACGTACAGTTGTGGCGTTGTGTAGTAGTATATTCACCAAATGTTTCTAGATTTACAGCAATATGGATGCCAAATTCTGGAGAATAACAGAAACCTTTTAATAAGTTCCTCGTGAACTCCTGTATTTTCTGAAATTCATATTTGTATTTCACAAAAAAAAACGCTGAACTGTATTGCCATCATTGCTGTTTCCACTTCCTTGTCGGAGCTTATCAACGTGCAATCCCATTCGACTTCTAAATAAACGTTGTACAAGCTTTTTCTTGTCTTCTTTGCTTTTTAATCTTCCGGAGTTCTCGCAGCAACAAAGGTTATTTGAAATATGTCAATTTAACTCCATGCACTTGATGCAGCCCTGGGATCTGGAGGCGACTGCCCTCCAGCGCGTCTATGAATGGCGCGTGGAGGCGCAGCGCCGGGGCGAATCCCCGCTGCCTCGACAAGTCGAGGCGCGGCTGGAAGAGCTCCGGCGCGATCTCAGGGCAGTATGGAGGGAGCGACTGTCGCAACCGAAGTTCGGGCACGCCGCAATCGCGGCGGTAAGACCCCTCCTTGAGGAGTGGCTGGATAGGCGTCACGGCGTCCTTACCTACCGCATGACGCAGGTCCTCACCGGACACGGATGTTTCGGGAGGTTCCTGTGTCTGATAAGGAGGGAGGAAACGCCTGGGTGTCACCACTGCGAAGATCGTCCGGAGGACACGGTGGAGCATACGGTGCAGGACTGCCTCGCTTGGGCAGAGCACCGCCGTGTCCTCACGACGAAAAAAAATGCACTTGATGCAACGTAGACAAACCGTATTCGTATGCATTTATATTATCTGGCTTTGATTCAATCTCCTCCATATTAATCCTTTCGCTCGGTTTAGCCCCACACACTGCACACACACAGCTCCAGAACTTGTGTCGGTTAAAACTTGTGTAACTTTTCCATCCACCATAGTTAGGAATAGCTCGTGCCTTATTTCAATGACCTGTTCATCCCTGTGTATCTTTGAAGTTCGCAAATTTTCGATTTGAACCCTAATATCACCAACCACTGATCGGGTTTTCTCGGGCGTTTCTTTTGCAAATTATGAATAGAAGAACAAGCCGGATTTTTCCAAATAACTTCATTCGTTTCTGTGTCAGTCAGCTTTATCGGAATCAAAGACTCTTTAAATAAATTTACATCTGAGACAAAAGTCACTCTCATCTGTTAAAACTTGTTTATACTCACTTTGTCCCGATGAACCATCACATCCCCACTTGTAAACAGTGTAAGAGATATTCTTCATATAAGTCAAAAATAATCTAAGTATCCAAAAATCTCATCAATCACAACTTAAAATATATTTTGTTTTCCCCCATCTGGGATTTTTCGATTCATTTCAAGGGGGGCAGATTCGGGCAGAATTTTTGAAGCGAAAACTTCTTTAGCGGCGTTTTGCACTTTTTTTTTTCTCTGTCTTCTATATAAGTTGTTCTATGTTGTTGTTGTATGTTGTTCACACTATTGAATTAGGAAAATCCTGTAATGATAGTGATGATGTGGAAAATAAATAAATGTAACACTACCAAAATTACGTCATGGGGAGACACGGCTAACTGTCAAAAGTCTATTTGAAGTTTCTAATAAGGTTAAAATATTAAGTCCCGAAATAAAAATTCTATGCCTTTCCAGTTTTTACAAAAAGCTTCACTTAAATTATTTTTAATTAGAGTACTTACTATCGGAGGAATTGTGTTCTACATTATTCTCATTTTTTAACCGTCAACTTGCAAGCCTTTTAGTCTAATAGTAAACAAAATAAATGATGGATTTTAACTACTACGTAATATGCATTGGTTATTTAATTAGACAAGTGCATTTACCAAATATTCAATATCGAACATTACCAAAACCTATTTTTGAGACGGTATGCACGGTTCTGGCCCATAGTGCGCCGCCGAAGCGAGGTAAGATCATCGCAATCATAGATAAAGTGCCTCTAGATTGCGGTTTGGCGTATGAAATAGAGAATATTGACGACACGGTGCAGTGCTGTCATACTACAAACTTTTACCCGATTAGGGGGTTCATTATTATCACGCGGAGGATAAAGTGCGCCACACACATCTAGTATACTATAATATTTTATCTTAAGATATCATTGCTCGCCATACAATTCAATGGACCATCACACACGACGAAGATAATATATCTTTCATATTTCTTAAGATGTATGGCGAGCGATATGGTATCTCAAGATAAAATATTATAGAATCTTAGCCGTGTGTGACGCGCTTAACTGTTTATGTTTATCATACCAATGGCCTTAGTAAGAAAGTAGGTTGGTTAATGCGCTCCGGAACCTGAATGACAGTTAGGTAGAAGAAAAAGTTCATAGCGTTGTGCTCAGCGTATCCCCAACGATCTGGAAGCGCGCGCTCGAAGGAGGCAAGCTCCACATTGACCTCTACAGAGCGCGCGTCGAGGACCAGACGCCTCTGATGCATTGCACCCGCTGCTTGGTCTCCAGGCAAGGGAAACGCCTGTGCTCGGAGCCAGCCGACCTCTGCATTCACTGCGGCGGCCCACACCTTAATGTGGATTGCCCGGAGAAACAAGTTGGTACAGCAGCGGTGTGCGTAAACTGTTCCAGAGCTAACCTGGGCGCCACTGAACACAACGCATTCAGCAGTGAATGCCCGGTACGCAGGAAGTGGGACGCATGCTCTAGGGAAGCAATAGCGTCTTGCTAAAGCTTCTTGCTGCACTTCCTGTTCTAAAGTGAAAACAGGTTCGACAACTAGATAGCTGACGCATTGAGCGAACCACTAGGGTTGGCTCAATGAAAAATGGTAACTAGGGCCAGGGCCGCGCCGCCCCTATTGCCCTGGTGCCTGTGTGCGCCGCACACATCGCACACAGGCACCAGGGCAATAGGGGCGCCGGATGAAATGCCAAAAACAATTAATGAAATTATTTTTTCACATAACAACATAATTATTCCTCAGTATCGATAAGTAAGTAGATAGTAAGTCTCCCAAGACATAAACACTATTTAAATTGACGCACTGTTTATATTTCGGGTATAAGGTTACACGAACTTCAATCGCTGCGTCCTGCGTTTTAAAAGCAAAAGAAGCGCCGCACTCAATACAATAGCAGACTATTACAGTACAAAGCCGTGCCGTGGATCATGAGTTTATATTAACGCAACTTGATGCGACCCGGAGACAGCGGCGGCGACTTCACGATTTTAACCAGTGGCATTATAGACAATTAGAAACATTTTATCCAAAGTGGGTGCTAGGTGCGCATTGAATGAACGTACCGTGCTTTATATTATATTGAAAATAAGTTTAAGTTCTAACACTAAAAACAATACTAAGTTGGTGTACGGATTATTTAGTGTTTTCACGATGAGTAGTACTCGTAGTGAACAAGAAAAAAAAGACATTATTTGGTTACCAGAATTTGTTAAGGTAAAGAAGACGGTAGGAAGAACCTGATAAAAACGATAGGAAGAACTTGAATAAGTAAATATTTCACGGCTCTATATTCTACTACCAGACAGGGGTATATACACACATCAAAAGTGTCTAGGGATCAAGCATTTTTATGCGGATTTCTTGAGATTGAGATGTGGCTTTGTAATAAATTTATGATTTTATAAATTTATATGGATCCTTTTTGGTGCATTTCATAATTTGAATCAGGAACTGTGAATCAAATTCGAGTAAAAGATGAAAATCAGCTGTCAATATTTTCCCTATAAAAACATACAACGCATTGAAGACATTATTAGTGCTACTGTTTCCCTACTACTGATTAAAACCAACGTTATTATGGAGCGGCGACGTCATTTAAGCAGGGAAGAAATGCTCAGAGCCGTGGGAATGATAGAAGCTGGTTCCCGGCAACGTACTGTGGCTTTAGCTCTGAATACAAGTCAGAGTATTATCAGTCGACTTTGGACACGTTACCGAAGCACTGGTACCGTGGCTGAGCGCCATGGAGGACGGTATCGCTGCACCACACGGAGACAAGACCGATACATTCAAATCTTAACTCGAAGAGCTCCAACAATAACCGCCATGATGTTAGCCGTGAGGCTTCATCACTCTTCAGGGAACTTAATTAGCGACCAAACAGTCAGAAACCGCTTGCATGAAGTGAACCTTCATTCCCGAAGACCGCTACGGGTACCACCTATAGCAATGCACAATCGTAGGATTCGATATCAATGGGCTCTTGAACACAGAAATTGGGCAGAAGAACAATGGCGTTTCGTGTGCTTTTCTGATGAGTCTCGTTTTGGTATGAGACCGGATACAAGACGTATACGACACTGGAGAAGCCCTGGACGCCAACAGCGATTAAAATCCTGCCAGGAAGTCCATCCTTATAGTGGTGGAACCATCATGGTATGGGCGGGTATTTGGATCGGCGGAAGAACTGAGTTGATTTGGATCAGAGGCAACCTCAACGCTCAAATTTATGCTGAGACGATTGTATCAGACGTCATCGTTCCTCTACAAGTGCAAATCGGTCCCTTATTTCAGTTAATGCATGATAATGCACGACCGCACACCGCAAGAGTTGTAAGACAGACTCTCGCCGCAGCTAACATCAATGTCCTGCCCTGGCCTGCTCAGTCGCCAGACTTGAATCCGATTGAGCATGCATGGGATATGCTACAGAGAAGAGCTCTGCCGAATATGGAGGGTATCCAGTCGCAAGAAGACCTTTTTTTGTTGTTGCAACGAACATGGGCGGCCATTCCACAGCGTGATTTGGATGAACTCATTTTGAGTATGCCAAACCGATGTTCTTGTGTTGTTAGTGTTCGCGGTAGAAACACGGATTATTAATTGTTTAAGTTACCCAATAAAATTTTAAAGAAAACTGTTATTTCAGTCTTTTTTTCGAACTTTTGTGTTAGTGGTTCAAATGTCAAAAATCCCTTTATTAGGAAAATGGCAAATTTCTTTATTAATGCAAAGGTGACTTGGTTTATCGTTACTGTGACAAACGAAAACACTTTATTTAATGAATCCTTAAAAAATTTTTTAATTAATATCAATCAGGAGAAAAGTTATTGCAAAAATATATGTTGATCCCTAGACACTTTTGATGTGTGTAGGTACTTTTTAGGTAATTTCCTGTACAATATGTTACAAAAGCCCTGATGTTCCTTCTGAATTTTAAATACATAAAGCAATAATGCTGTTATCATTTATAAAAATTATACGAGCAATATTTAATATAACCGCCACGGTTGGCGCAGTGGCTGAGCGAGCGATCAACTGCTGCGCTGCGTGGCAGGAGTTCGATTCCCACACGTAACAAAATATATTGTATGACCCTGCAAGTAATTGTTTCGTGTCTGGATGATTGTGTATGTGATTTCAATGATTGTCAACCCATGATAGTGTGGAAAATCGTTATTAAGTTGTAACATCAGGCGACCAAAAAAGGCGCGTCTTAGGCTTTGCACACAGGCGCTGCCAGGGCTCGGCGCGGCCCTGACTAGGGCCACTTTCATGAGAAAGTGTCTGTAATGCTGAACCGTGATTTATTTTTTCAAATTAAAGCCAAATGTTATAAAAATGAACAATTTATTTATAAAATACAGTAGGTACATTTTGTGCAGACTCGTACAATGAGAAGAGCCTAGTCTAGGAGCGCAGGTAGTGGCGCGGCGTGTAGATGCGCGTGAGGTCGCGCTCGCTCATGGTGGGCACGCGCGGCTTCAGCTCGGGGATGATGGCGCTGCCGAGCACCGACAAACCGTTACTCCCCCTGCACACAACAAGAACATTCTTCAACCCTTACCAGTAGGGAATCCAATCCCGCATCAAAATCACAAGCCCACGAGATTGCGTTGTTCTTTAAATTGTTTTGTTGTGACTGTGAATATTGAAAAAAAAAAAATTATCTTCATTGTTAATATGTAGAGTTATTTATTACTTAATACCAATCAACAATAATAGTTTTTTTTTTGTAGTTAAATCTACGTAAGTAAAATAAAAACAAAACAATATTTAATGATGTCAGAGCAGTGGTTCTTAACGCTACCCCTTAACCTGGTCCCTGAAAACACTCGTCACGGCGTCTCCTGACCTAGGTACCGCATGACGCAGGTCCTCACCGGACACCGAAGTTTCGGGACGGTAGGTACCTGTGTCGGATGCAAAATGACGGGGCCCCCCCTCTAAAGGGCCAAAGCTTGCCGGGGTCGCGGGACTTACGAATTACCATGACCCCGGAACGAAAAGGGCTACTGAAGGACACCGTGGATTTTAGTCAGTACGAGTCTGTCTTATTTGATTATTATAACAAAAAAATCCTGTCACATTGCATTATTTCTAGAAGCAGAACAAATTAAATTAACTGAAAAAGGTTCGACTGATGATGACATACTGTATTAATAACTTGAGCGGTATGAATTTGAGTACTATGCGAAAAATTAGCTATACTAACGACGAATATTGATTAATAATAAAATCCAGAACGAGCTCACAAAAAGTAGTTTGTGATTAATCCATTTCATATATTAAAATTTTATCGAGCGACTACATTACTAAGTGAGCGACTGGAAATACAGCTCGGGACTTGCTGGCACCCCGACTCGGACAATTTAGGTTAGAAGAGGATGACGGGGTCTGAAAGACCCCGTCATCCTCTTCGTGTTTTTTTTTCTCGGGGCTCCGTCGACATGCTACTGCCAATTTGAGCTCCTTATACTCTGCTCATCAAGTGTTTTTAATACAAAAACCACTTTGAAATAAAATTGGTTGCCTGTAAAGTCGGTATACGGGTGAAAGTTTTACGTGACAACGACTTTGAGTGGTAAAATAATTTTAATGTGAAAATGTGAATATACGTGCCTTTCACTTTTTATGTCTGCCTCTCTCGCTCTTAGGCGGGCTAACCATGCCCGAGTGGAAGGGACGCGTGCCTCTCACTCGCTCTCATTGTGAGCGCATAACGTGAGCGGAGCGTAACGCAGTTTCTTGAAGTGTCACCCGGCAAACCAATTTATAAGACGTTGTCACGTCAAAATACACTAATTTTTCAAAGTGGTTTTTGTATTCGAAACACTTCATTTGAGATAAAATGCCGCTCAGTAGCCGTGGGACACACAATGTTATATTATTTGTTATTTCGTTGTTGTTTTTTTTTATTTTATTTTTTTTCTGTTCTTCTATTTGTTTATGTCGTGTGTTCCGGCAACGGTTTACCCAAATAAACGTTTTTTCTATCTTCTTTCTTTTCGTTCAGTATAAAAACACTTAAAATTGTACTTAATTAACAGTCACTCGTTTTATTGCTCCCTTTCAATAAATTACAATTTTGTATCTAATTTTATAATTTTTTTAGCTGATCTCATTATTTGGTAAGTAATCTATAAGTAAGTACATATAATAAATCTGTAGAAAGGTCGATTCTGTACATTGAAAAATTTTTGTCTGTCTGTCTGTTGTCTGTCTGTATATGCAGGCATCACATGAAAAGTAACGGTTCGATTTCGATGAAACTTGGTATAATTATACCTTATTATCCTGGGCATAAAATAGGATACTTTTTATCCTGGAAAAATACGTAGAAAAAAAATCTTATTTTTCAGTTTTATTCATAGACGTTGTTCTGTAGAACCGCGAATCTCCTTAATTATTATAGGCTTAGCCGTATTTGGGTCCAATAGATATTTATAAGATGTCCATCACCATATAAACCATCCACGCGAAGACCGACATCCGCGCGGACGGAGTCGCGGGCGGTACCTAGTAAATAATAAGACGACTGTGACTAATAAAATGCTGTTTTATTTAGAATAAATTATAGTTAAAAAAAACACGTTTTAATAGCAATCGAACTAAAAAGTAGAAAATATGGGACTGAATTGAAGTCCATGGATGCTTTCCAGAACTTTCGACCATCTGCTCTTAACATCCAGTGGGTTCGGCCGGGGTATAATAAGGGCGCCGATAGAGACCGGCAGTCAGTGCGAGTTGTTAGTACTGCGGCGCGCCTACACATTACAAATAGCAACATCTCACCGGAACTTAACTGACTGCCTCACAGAAACAGGCCACTGCCTAACCAACTCAACGACCGGCCCATTGTTAAGGGGGCGAAGCGAAGCCCCGGGACCGCTTGCTGCGACTGCTACTCGTCCGGCAGTTAGTCTGGTTTTGACTACGATCGAAGCGACTCGAAAGTGAATTCGAAGTGAAAATCGCGAAGTGACTTTTAAGTGTGTGCAAGTGTGTTTTAGTGGTGAATGGCGTTTAGTGATTGTTGTAATTAGTGATTTGTGTGTCAATAAAAATATTTGGTTTTAATTGGTGTTAATTATTTATCCCTCACCCTGCTCGTAACAATATTTACGAAAACAGGAGTTCTCGGTTACGTACTCCGCAATTGTGGTGGTAAAACCCGTCTGAGGAGTGGCTGGAGGAGAGCTACGATGTCCTCACCTTCCGCCTGCCGCAGGTTCTCACCGGGAACATTAGTTTTGAGAGGTTACTATATCGGAACGCCTTAGCTCTCCTGGCTTGGGTGATATTGACGAATGACTTCCGAAATCAATATAAAAGTAGGACTAGATCATTGCTAATGATGAGCTCTGTGGAGTCGCGAGGTGCAGACATGAGTGAGATACCTGATGGGCGCGGCCTCGGCGTCTGGCAGCCAGCAGTGCAGGGAGTACCCCCGACGCGTCTGAAACAACCGCCTTCTGGGTGTAAATGCTTGCCAACGACCAGCACTAACTCAACAGCGCTGTCTGCATAGGAGTGTTGTACCTTGACGGAGCTCTTGAGCTTGCTGCGCGACGCGCGGTACGTCTCCACGTCGGGGAGCGGCTCGCCCGACTTCTTCGAGCTCTTGGAGGCAAGAATGGAAGAGTCTGCCATGCAAACCAAAACATTTCATTAGGCTAGTTAACAAGTAATGAGCTGTAAGCAATGATCTCCGCCTGCTTAGCGGCTCACCGCTCTCTTCTTATGTAAATGGCAGAAAAAGATTTCAATCCGTTCTCGCATTCATAGCTTGTTTTCGGTCACACTCTAATCTATTATACTAAGATTATAAAGATGAAGATGTAATATTTGTTTATATTTGTATGGGGTAATATCCGGAACTAATGATTCAATTATATTTTGTTTGGTAAGAAGCGGCTACAGCGGATGGTCGGAAGCCAATTCTTAATACGAAAAAAGTCACGAACAGAGCCTGCCTTATTACAGCTTTCATTATTTATCCGTACAGTACCTATGTCAGTGCGGTATGTTTATTGTACATGAATGAGTAACTAATTGTTTCCATCCGTTTCCGGGGTAATTAAATCGCCCTTATATTCATGATAAACATTGTTTGGCAACAGTTGATTAATGAGGTTGAAAGAAAATTGTTTATGAGGGGCGAAAATGTTGCTGGAAACTTTATGAAAAAATATTTATTGACACACACAGGACAGAGAAACAGAACTATGCAGAAGAAAAAGAAATACAAGGAAAAACAAAATTACATAAAAGAAAGAAAAAAAATGGAACAAAAATAACAAATAGTCCTGTGCGAGGCCAAAAGCCTTCTTATCTCAGCATGTGCCGCGACATTTTTAAAATGTCACAGCGCTGGTTTTCTGATACCCAAAGTGATGTCACGGTCAGATACGTAAATATATAAAAGATCATACAAAATAAATGAAGAGTAGACAAATATAAGTAAATAAAATAGGTATAATAACAAAGTACTATAATAATCACATGTTATATCGCATCCGACATCGACGCTTGTCTATGCCAAGAGAGTCAGATGCGTGGCTGGCAACACTGACAAACAGTGACGCGGGCGCAGACACAATGTCATCAGAATAACCAAAACAATAATATTAAATTATAACAAATAATGTGTGTAGTACCTAAGATGTAAGTTTTTACTGCGGACTTAATATTGATTTCCAAGCCAGTTTGTTTGGTTGAACGCGCTAATGTCAGGAACTAATCGTTCTCAAATCTTTTTATATGTTAGATAGTCCATATATCGAAGAAGGCTACCTGTAGGCTATGAAACATCCCGCTATGACCATTAGAAGCCGAGCAGTAGGTGTGAATCCATCCATCGCCAGTTTGCATTACAATTTTATCCTAGGAAGTTGCTCCTTCTATTAATTGTATTAAGTACCTATTTATTCGGGCACGCCGCAATCGCGGCGTGCCCGAATGGCTGGAATGGCTGGATAGGCGTCACGGCGTCCTTACCTTCCGCATGACGCAGGTCCTCACCGGACACGGAAGTTTCGGGAGGTTCCTGTGTCAGATAGGGAGGGAAGAAACGCCTGGGTGTCACCACTGCGAGGATCGTCCGGAGGACACGGTGGAGCATACGGTGCAGGACTGCCCCGCTTGGGCAGAGCACCGCCGTGTCCTCACGACGGCGATAGGCGGAGACCTCTCGCGCCCGGCATTGGTCGAGGCCATGCTGCGGGGCGAGACGGAGTGGGAAGCGGTCGCTTCCTTCTGCGAAGCAGCCATGCTCGTGAAGGAGGAGGCGGGCCGCCTGAGGGAGAGGACAGCGTCCTCCCTCCATCCCAGCCGCAGTGGTAGACGCCCACGGCGTCGGACGTCACAGGACGATCTCCGGCCACCGTAGGCGCGGGCATGCGGGTAGCGAGTAATGGGCGACTTACTGTCCGACCATGGACCATGCCCGGGTCGACGGCGCGTTGTGTTCCACGCGCGCCTCAAAGAGTGTCAGCATATTGACGGGGCCTGTAGAGGGCCAAAGCCTGCCGGGGTCGCGGGACTTACCCATTACCGTGACCCCGGTACGTAAAGGGCTTGTGAAGGACACCGTGGATTTTAGTCAGTACAAGTCTGACAGTCCCTCCTGCCCTGCCCTGGGCGGGAGGACTCATATGATGAAAAAAGTAGGTACCTATTTATTACAATTTCTCCACTTTACTGCGATGTTGATAAACGGTTGCAAACACGTCCACACACAACAACAACTCTTGATAGACAGACGTTTATTGCCAGCAACTGAGGCCTGCAACAAGTTGACAGCAACCCCGCTACTTTGTTGAAAATTAAATGTTTACCAAGATTATGAGGCTTTACACTTCACGTGCGTTCGTGAACGTTCCATAACAACTGCAAACTAGCTAGTAGGTAGTGAAAACGAGTAATACCGAGCGCCTCTTTCTTCATGGTGAGCGTCAATTTGCTGGAGTCGGAGCGCGCAAGTCTTGCGAACGCAGCCGGCTCGGCAGGCGGCAGGGGGGGCGCGCCCCGGCCCGCGCCGCGCGCCCCCGCCCCCCGCGCCACCCGCGCCGAGCACGCACACGTGGCGCAGTGCCGACACGTGCAATCCTAACAAATATTCCACAAAAATAAATAGTAAGTAGGTACATTGGTTGGGCGACTCGCAGCCCGACCATGGACCATACCCGGGTCGAACGGCGCGTTGTGCTCGACGCGCGCCTCAAGGAGTGTCAGAATAATGACGGGGCCTGTAGAGGGCCAAAGCCTGCCGGGGTTGCGGGACTTACAAATTACCGTGACCCCGGTACATAAAGGGCTATTGAAGGACACCGTGGATTTTAGTCAGTCAAGTCTGACAGTCCCTCCCGCCCTGCCCTGGGTGGGAGGACGCATTTGATGATTTTACCACGCAAAAAAAAAAAAAAAGTTACAATATTAGTTGGATAGGTACATTTTTAGATTTCCCAAAAGTATCCTTTACGGAGGGTGGCCGGGCATTTAAATTCACTGAGTTCGAAGTTAGGAACACGCGCCATCGAAGTCGCGGGCGGAAGGCTAGTTTGTTTATAAAGATCGTATGTAACGTTGTTTATTGTAGTGTGTGGCACCTGGCACGGTCCCTTGGCGGCTGCGTGCGCGTCGAATGCATCGTGTGCGTCGTGCGAGTCGTGCGGGAAGCGCAGGCGCATCTCGACGTCGGCGGGCAACGTGGCGCGGCAGGAGCCCGCCACCGTCACCGACCAGCCGCCTGTCACACACCGTTGATAACACCTTATTACTGGGATAAGGCTACACAGGCTGAATTTTCCAACTGGGATGGCTAAATTCGAAACTATGAGGAATAGCGAAAATAATGTAAAGGAGTCTCGAGGATGATTTTGATGAAAACTAAGACTGCATGCATTAAATGTTTGAAAAATCAATAATCTTCGCCAGGAATCGAAACACTTTATTTTCACACCATGTATTTCACTCCATTCGAAAGTGTCGTTTATAAGGTACAAATTCTGGAATGTAATATTATACGGCAAAAAGGAAAATATCGAATTAAAAAAACTGATCAGAGAATAAAGAACATAACATATTATTGAACAGAATATTTTGGCTGCCACCATAAAATGCTGTGATACCTTAAGTTCTTTTACCAAACATATACAACATTATTTTTGTTTATGCGAAACCCGATACACCTGTCTAGTATTTTTGTGTAAAGAATCTATGTACAAAATTTTAAAACCGTATCATAAAATATCACAAGGTTATAAGTTTGTATATATTACCTGGTTGTCCGTTCAAAAACATGCTCATTTCGCGGTACACCCGCGTAAACCGCGACTCCTGTGTTATACACTCGTGATAATAGCTTGGCAATAGAGTACCTAACCGTACGGTGATTGTATTGTAATTAACTGGTAATAAAATATAATTAAAATATTTTTGAAAAAAAAATATAACATGGTGTAAAAATTATTGGAGTCGAATCAGTTACTGATTCTGAACAAATTATATTCAGGTTTCGCATATACTAAAAATAATGTTGTAGGTATAAGATGACAATAGCACGAGCTATTTTAGTCACGACTGAACTTCAAATTGTATTCAAATACCAAATGTATTAAATGATCACCAATTCTAAACAAGCTATTTGTGTCTAAGTAAACCACTATGATTGCTATAAAATGTAGGTTTAGCAAAGAAAGCATTAATTGTGCAGTAAATTATTATTACACCGAATGTTTTAAAAGCCGATAGATAACACTAGTCAACAAAAAAACAACTTTTGTATGTAACATGAGAACTTTTGGCTACTTATGTTTAGGACAAGGATAAGGATACTAGAAATAAAATTAAAATGCTTCAAATACGAATAGTTTTTTTGTAATACCATTTTATAACATTTCAGAAATTGTGAATTTTTATAAACAAAATGAAGTTATTTCGATTTATTGCTACATTAATATGAATTAACTTTTATGATTTTCGTCTGTATTTTGCTTCAGGAACTTCTTGTTTTAATGACCAACAGTAATATGCTAACATACGTGGGCTCCACTTGCCCTGATATCGTTTTTCTATGGTAGAAATGTCTTGATGGAATCTTTCACAGTGTTCATCGCTGATGGCGCCCAAATTTTCAGGAAAGAAGTCTAAATGAGAATGGAGAAAATGTATTTTCAGTGACATATTACAGCCCACAAAGCCTTATAAGTAAATAAAAGCTCCGCGATAATACATTTATAGTCACTTGATCAGCGATTTCCTAGAAAATTTGAAGTTACTTTCATGAAAGATTCCCAAGCTGATTTTTATTTAATTTTTTATTTTATTTAAAATTACTAAGCTTTTCTTTAAATATACGTATATCATCATTTGTGGACCAACAAATATGCAGGATCCAATGTCTCTGTGTGTGTTTTTTTACTTCTGGCGTAAGGGACAGATCGCTAGTTTGAAGTGGTTCTGGTACCGGTAGATCTTCACTATGAGGGATCGGTCTCTCAGCTGATGGCAGGTCAGGATACTTGATTTTACTTTTTGTTTTAATTGTAATACCTTTTGCATCAGTAAGACAAAAATACCAATCGGATGAGTGGTTCGTTGGTTCCGTCCAAATCATAGGGATTGCAAAAGGCATAGATCGAGATCTTTTCACCCATCTAGTGAAAAGACACACTCAGCACAACACAACAGATGTGTGGAACCCACACTTTGTCTTGTTGTCCGACGCCAAAACCAAAATACTGTTCTTATAACTTAGTTACTGATGGTGTCAAATGCCTTCGCTGATTTTTGAAATTAATGTCACCACAAATGTAACAAATCTTGTCAGGATCATTTTTACACTTTCTTGACATTATTTAAGAATCATTTCACTCTAGAAACAGAACAAACCACTACCCTCTTCAAATAAACAAATTCTCTGAATGCGAAAGTAAAACAAAAACGGTTAATTTTTAATTTTGTGTGTAGTAACTGTAACACGAAAACTAGATCTGATGGAATCAAAATAAATATGGTTATAAAATGAGGGTAGGTAGGTAATTTAAAATTAGCCAGCACCTTTCTTGTTACAAAATTTTGTTGACCAGTGTAATTTGTGATCCACTACTTGTTACCAAGGTAACAACTCGATTCTGCCCTGGGATCTGGCGGCGACTGCCCTCCAGCGCGTCTATGAGTGGCGCGTAGAGGCGCAGCGCCGCGGGGCGAATCCCCGCTGCCTCGACAAGTCGAGGCGCAGCGGGAAGAGCTCCGGCGCGATCTCAAGGCAGTATGGAGGGAACGACTGTCGTAACCGAGGTCCGGGTACACCGCAATCGCGGCGGTAAGACCCCTCTTTGACGACTGACTGGATAGGCGTCACGGCGTGCTGACCTACCGCATGACGCAGGTCCTCACCGGACACGAAAGTTTCGGGAGGTACCTGTGTCTGATAGGGAGGGAAGAAACGCCTGGGTGTCACCACTGCGATGATCGTCGAGGATCGTAGGACACGGTGGAGCATACGGTGCAGGACTGCCTCGCTTGGGCAGAACACCACCGTGTCATCACGACGGCGATAGGCGGAGACCTCTCGCGCCCGGCATTGGTCGAGGCCATGCTGCGGGGCGAGACGGAGTGGGAAGCGGTCGCCTCCTTCTGCGAAGCAGTCATGTTCGTGAAGGTGGAGGCGGGCCGCGTGAGGGAGAGAACAGCGACCTCCCTCCGCCCCAGCCGCAGTGGTAGACGTCGGCAGACGATCACCGTAGGCGCAAGCATGCGGGCAGCGAGTAATGGGCAACTCGCTGTCCTGTCATGGACCGTGCCCGGGTCGACGACGCGTTGTGTTCCACGCGCGCCTCAAAGAGTGTCAGCAAAATGACGGGGCCCTCCTCTAGGGGGCAAATCCTGCCGAGGTCGCGGGACTCACGAATTACCGTGACCCCGGAACGTAAAGGGCTATTGAAGGACACCGTGGATTTTAGTCATTTGACCGAGTAATAGCCGTGGTCGTATGCCACCTAGCCAATAAAGATTGTCTGAAACAACAGCAGGTGGCCACCTGAATAAAAGTATAAAACAAGAACATCTTGTTTTATACTTTTCAGTGCACGATTTTTTTGTAGTCGGGTTTTAGTTATCTTTAACTTATTTTTTTTTTGGAGTCAGTTTGCTTAAATTAAATAGGATAGTAATAAGATGTAAAATTGGTTACTTACAATTTTATTTTACATTAAAATGCTGTTTTAATTTTGGTGATCGTTTACTACTTTTGGGTTAACAATGATTTTTTTGGAGTAATTTTGCTTAATCTCGGCCTATTATATCCCGGCCGGACCTACTGGATGTTTCTAGAAGATGGTCGAAAGTTCTGGAAACATCCATGGACTTCTACTCAGTCCCATAGGTACCTTCTGTAACATTCCAGACCCGTCTTGAACCATCTAGATCAGGGTAGAATTTTCTAGAAACTTCCAGACCAATCTTCAGTAGAATAGTTGAGTTTAACCTTGTGGAACCGAGGGTCTCGCAATACGGTCGATGTAACAATAGGATAGCGATATGTTAAAACTTTGGTTGTAAATAAAATGCGGGTTTTATTTTGGTGGTAATTTTTACTATTATTGTCTGTTAAATGTTAAAATATCTGGAGGTAAGTTAAACATATAAGCCTAATATAATTACTGTCACAATGCTAGAGGTTCGCCATTTTTTGCTTTAGTACGATGTAGTCGACACTTTGCTAAAGGTGAGGTGTGGGTGTCCGTTACCTGGAGGCTGCTGGTCGAGCAGCTCGGCGTCGTGCGCGGGTGGAGCAGGGGGCGCGGGCGGCGGCGCGGCGCGCTCCTGGTCGCGGCGTCGCGCGGCGCGGCGGGCGCGGCCCTGCGACAGCCACTTGGGCGCCAGCGAGCACAGCAGGCTGCCACCAGACTCGCTGCTGTCACTGGAACTTGCGCCGCTATCGCCGCCGCCCTTGAACTCAGGCAGCTTTACGGAGGGTGCATGAATTACTTCATCATCACTTCTTTCAAGAGAAAGGCTTCGAAGTTTTCGTTTATCGATGTGGGAGACGTCGTCCGGGGAGCGGTCTGAAGGCTGGTCGGTGTGCGGGGCGGGTGCGCGCTCGTCGGTCGGAGAGCGAGCACGTGGCGCGCGGCGGGGCAGGGCCCTGGGCGGCCGTCCTGCGCGCTCACTTCGTTCCGAGCGCTCAGCGATTTCGGGTCGGACGCCGCGCTCAGCACGCGCTCGCGTGCCCTGACTGCGCTCTTGCTGGGTGATCACTGACCTGCGCGGCCGCCCTTTATCAGACTCTGCCCTTTCTTTGTAACCTTCGCGTGAATAAAACAACATTTAAAATGTTAAATATTTTAATATTCAAACTCTGGTTTACATAACATGCTCTCCTAATATAACTACGAGTAATAAATAACATGTTACTACAACAACGGGTGCCACTCGCGAGTGCTGGCGAGATGTCGTGCAGCGCGGAGTGCTCCCTCCTCTCGGCAGTTATGATACGCATCTACAACTGGTTATTCAATTAATTTATTTGGTGCGCAGGAGTATTCAGGTGATAAGAATAAAACTACGAGACGTTGGTCGTCTAGCAGGTGTGGAGCTAATACAAGCGTCGCGAGTGTGGAGCGTGAGACGCTACTCGACGGGCACGGAGGAAGCGGTGCAGTGCGGCAGCAGCGGCGGTGCGCACGAGACCGAGAGAGAGATACCTTCGTCGAGCGGCGTTCGCGCTTCAGGCCGCGTGAATCCCAGCCAGGCGCGTCCTCGCGCCCCCGGACTCCGCTTGCCGGCCATCCCCACCTCCCCCCTCACCCCATCCTCTGTCGCTGTATGCCGCATGGGGCTGGTCGCCGCTGATTTACTACTAGGGGAAGTCATCGTCGTTTGGTTCTTGGATCTCAGCGCCCGCTTGTCTCCGTCGCTGTCCGCTATAGGTGAGGTGCCTGCACTTTTCATGTGACACCGTCTGGGTGAATCAGGTTGAGGATTCAGTTTGTTTGGCGGGTTGACACAGGCGAGAGAAAATAGCGGAGAGGTGGGGGGCGCGTCGTTACAATCGGCGTCGGTAGACTCGTGGTACTGGTCGGCGACGTCAGGCGCGGAAGCGCGGCGATTGTGGTTAAAGTCTTCGGTGCCGGAGTCGAGGCTGAGGCTGCTGCGCTCCTCGGGAATGATGTCGAACGTCTGCTTGAAGCGCAGCGAGTTGGAGCGCGAGCGCGTCTCGGCGTGCGGCACGGAAGCGCGGCGTGGCGCGGCGGGGGGCGGGGCAGCGGTAAGCGGGACGGGAGGCTCCTCCAGCGCGCCCAGCAGCATGTCTGCGATTAGACGGTTAGTGTTGCCGTTGCGTTCGACTCGCATGGAGCTGCGCCGGCTGTTGCTCCTGTTTGACTCGTTGGGCCTTTGAAGTTTTTCATAAATTGGGACAGGAATGCGTGACTTTTTGTTTTTCATACAATTATTTTGATTCTCGTCGGAAGTTGTGGTTTCTGGTGAGCTCTGTGAACCGTTAACGTATTCTAATATCTCTAAGATTTCGATACATTTGTTGCCGTCGTGTATTTCAGACTTTTGGTATATCCTTTTAGCTGCTCGATCGTCAGAAGCTACCGGGGGTCGCGTCACAAACGACAATTTTCCGCGTATTTGGTGCCGGTCACCCTTATGCTTCCTCGAATCATACGAATCGTATTGAGTGATGTTGTTTTTTAAAGATTTTAATGGATCTCTGTCGTCAATCTGCTCGAGCTCTTTCTTCCAACTCCGCTTAGCTACGTTGTCGTCAGACTTAGAGGCGACCATCCTAGTCGGCCGGTGTTTGATGCGCATGCACTTGTACTCGTCCTGCGCGATCTTGTTGATGACGTCATCGATGAGCGCGTTGACGATGGCGACGCACTCTCGCTCCACATCGCGACGCGTGCGGCCATGCTCGTCGTGCCGCCGTTCGGCATCGCGGTCTCGCAGACGCTGCTTGCCGCGCGTTCGTCGCGCACACTCCATGCGCATTTCTCTCTTGCGATGTCGCCGGTATAGTCTCTGTTTTATTTTCTCAGGCATACGGTCAGCGACGTTGACGTTTTCTTTGTCACAGTCACATTCGGTATCTTTTATTTTAATAAAAAAGGCTTCACCCTTTTCTTTGGGCGCCATCACTTGTTCGTTGCGAGCGTTCTCTGGCAGTAAGTCGAGGACATCTATAGCGGAGCGCACGAGCTCGCCTCGCCGCCCTGTGTATCCCCGGCGCAGAAGCACGGAGCGCGGCGAGTTGGGGTCGTCGAGGCTGTCCACGAGACTGGTGCAGTCGGAGCCCATCAAGTCCGCGTCGTCAGAGGAGGAGGTGTTGACCTCCATGGAATCGGTGTGCGGGAAGGCGGACAGGCGCGGTACCACGGGCTGCTCGTGCACGTCGGGGTAGTAGCTGCCAGCGCCGACGCCGCTGATGACCTCGTACTCCCCGCGTGTCAGTCCCCTGTCAGCTGCCATCGCACCGAACTCGCTTTCGTTGTCTATGAACACGTCCGTCACATTAGATATCTCGATATGAGATATTTCTGGAATCGTCTTGCTGGAGTAGTCGTTATCTGGGTCCAGGTTGTGTAATTCGTCCTGAAACAGTTTCTGTATCTGCTGCAGCACGGCTTGGTTCACGTTGTCGTGCTCCAAGTCGAAGGACTCGCACGGACAGAGGCCCGGGGAGTCTGCCGACGTCAGGTTGTTGTTGGACTCGACACTGTGCGCCTCGTCGCGAATGGCGAGCACTTCGTGCGCGTCTTGTACATCTTGCGGGTTATTGCAGCAATCCTTGCGCTCCTCGTTGATGCACAGCTCCTCGTTACCAAAAATGATCTGGTTGTTGGAGGTGGGGCTTAAGTGTACTATCGTGTTAACTCCTGTGTTTTGTAGCTTTACTTTTATTTCTTTTTCGACTATACTAATTTTTCTATCGTTTCCCATGGACGCATTCATGCTCTCCAATTGATCCGTTAATGAATTGAGGCTCTCCACTAAAATGTTTGATACGTACTCGTCTATATTTATATTTTGAGCGCACTTTTGGCTCACAGTGGGAGCTCTCGAGTGTTGTGTCGTTTTGTCTGGCGGGAGCGCGTGCGCGTTGACAGCCGGCGCAGAGCTGACGTTGAGCGTTTCCGACACCACGATCTCCAGCAGCTCGTACGACGGCGCGTGGATGGCGAGCGGCTTGTCGTAGGGAACGGCGTCGTTGTCGTCGCGCAGTAGGGAAGCGGAGCGCGCAGAAACGCGCCCAGCGATGTGGGCGCTGCATGTCAACTGTGCGCTCTCTTTGGTGGTGGGGTACGACGCTGAGCACGAGTCGGACGAGTCAGACAGCGAGCGCGCCTCACTGAGTGCGAATGGCGCCGAAGGTTCACTCTTAACGTTTGTTGGTGATTTAAATTCTAGCGTAGTCCTGTCCGATGATTGCTGCTCTGAGTATTGCGCGAATGCATTTCCCTCGCCCGTCATTTCAAACTTGGAACCGTCGCTATCAGTGAACGCGTCCGTCACCGTCTCTAGATAAGACGACGAGGGCTCGTATATATGAGAACGATACGTCAAGTCTGAGAGGTCCTTAGAAGCGCGAGGCGTGCGCGACTCTTCAGCGCGATCGAAGCTGTTTTTCATGGCGGCTCGCAACATCTCGTCGCTGCCGCGGAAGTCACGAGAGGAGTCAAGGCGCTGGCGCTTGGGCGTAGCCCAGCCTGCGGCAGCGTGCGAGTAGCGCGAAGACAGGCTGGACAGCGGCCGTAACTCGGAGCGGCTGCCGTCCAGCGAGCGCGTCTCACGGCCGCCGGACGGCTCGCAGGGCTCGGCGCCGCAGCAGCAGCAGGCGCGGCCCGACTCGCACGGCCGGCCCCACATGCGCCGCATAAGCGCCGATTTGCGCATAAGCTCGCGGTCCCGCCGAACGAACCGATGTGGTGAGTCGCTAGGCGAATCGGTAGTTTCGCGCGGCGGCGATGGCGACGCAACCGAGCGGTTTGTCGGCGGAGCGCTCTCCTCCGAATCTGACCTCTGCTGCGCGAGACGATACCTGTAATTTTATATAAAACAAGTGAAAAGCTGTACCTACCGTCACGATTCTAGACGTGATCACCACATGACTACAAGTAGGTAAGGCTAGAGATCTCACTTTCTCATGATAGTCTCGGGTACGGAGTAGCGGCGGCGCAGCAGGCCGGGGGAGGCGCCGGGGCGCGGAGGCAGCTCAGCGGCGGCGCGCTCCATGGGGGCGGGAGGAGGGGGCGCGGCGGCGGCGGGAGGCTCGCACTCACACACCAAACACGAGCGGTTTACCGGTTGACTGGAAGTAATAGGAGGCTAGGCATAAGCACAAATTAGAACAGAAAATACTATACAAAAAAAAGTATGATATTGGACACATACGGAAATAATAAAAACAAAATTAAAAATACAATAACAATTTTATTGAGCATGTCCACACCAAAAGGGTGCCAACTCAGCATTTGCTGGGCGAAAGTCACGCAGCGCAGGTTTTAGTTGGCTTTCCACACAGTGAAACACGAACGAGGGTAGGCAATAAGCTATAAGTAATTAAATATAATAAACATTGAAAAATGTGTGTTAAGAAAAGAGTAGTGTATTAAATCTATACTTATTACAAAATAATAGCACAATAATTTTTTCACTTCTTTTTTTGTTCCAAATTGGTCCCGAGCGAATCCGGGGCTGGTCGCTAGTAAATAATGAGTGCATTCCGATGCGCCTATCTGCATGTACGATATAGTCAGTGCGCGTCAAACGCGACCACGCTGAACGTTACCGTACACAACACCGCGCGGCTCATCAATATACAAGCAGCCACCATCGAGCGCAGCAAACGGAGCGCGGCATAGAAAATATGAAAACGAGATGGTGTTGCGCACGCTGAGGGAGCTGTGCGACTGCGTGACCACCGAGGATCCGGGTAACATTTGGATCAGCTATGCTGTTCTCTTCAAGACTTAAAGACGAGCTCTTCGACGAGCTTGCGGAGACAAACCAAAGCTTCATCGCTACCGCGGCCTAGCCTTTTAGTATCAACTGTCAAAGATCTACAAGAGACAGCTCGGTCTAACAGGATTATGTGCTTTCCGAGACTCAGAGGAAACTGATTATGACAGAAGCCCATTCATTCACAGACAAACCTCGGCAAACGAAGGCAGTGCGCCCGCGGCGGCGCATGTAGTACACATACATCTCGAAAGTTCAAGAATGGTCTAGCATCAAGTTGGCCCGTTTATTACATACTGTATGGAATTATCATAAGGTTAATATTTCGGTACCGTGAAACTTGTCAACTTTGCCCATCATGGTATCTTTGAAGAAGAGAACTCAAAAAATGCATGGACAGTCTATCTTTCAACTGGCGAAGCAACTATTGGTCATCTCATCAGACATGAACAAACTCCCTGATCTTTTACTTCTCCATTGTTAAGGGATTTTTAAATTTCTATATTGGTATAGAAAACTTGTCTAGATACCATTTCAGACCACACACCTATTGCACATATATTAGAACCATAATTTACAGAGAGCCACCATCGACCTTATAAATAATCACAAATACGAGGGAAACTAGCTGAAAAAAAAAGACTGAGAAGAATCTTGCAATTGAATAGGCATCCAGAAGATAGAAGACAGTGCAACAAGTCAGCTAGAAAAATTAATGAGATGTTGAATGAAAAAGAAAACTTTAGTTTCCAACAGACACCATCATCATTGTCTGCAAAGAGGCGTGATATACCCTGTGGAAACTCACGAAGCAGTTTAAGAGGCCACAACAGTCACTTCCAGTACTAATCACTCCTGGGAACACGGGTTAGAAGGCCTAAGGAAAAGCTGAATGTTTTGCACAACATGTCAGTCAAGTGTTGCAACCGAATGTGTCTGCAATGCCGACTTTGAAAGTGAGCTGAACTCCTTACTGGAAAGTGACTAACTAAGCATTATATATCTACTAATAAAACACGTAACACTAAAAGAGTTGTGGAAAATAAGATCATTAAGTAATAAAAAAGACGCTGGTTTTGAGTTGATCACTGGTGGGTGACTCAGATATGTATGCTGCCTAAACAAGGAAAGGTACCCACAGAAACCAGTCTAACAATCAGCAACAACAATCAGCATTCACTCGACAATGTCCAAACTTGTTGAGAGAATCCTCCTGAGTCAACTTAAGTCGGCAGGGTTAGCGCAATGGCTGAGCGATTGGATTGCTGCGCTGCGTATCGCGGGTTCGATTCCCGCACGGAGCAAATATTTGTATGATATACAAGTACTTGTTCCGGGTCTGGGCGTTTGTGTACGTGAGTTTATATGTTTGTAAACGCACACACGACACAGTAGAAATTTGTAGTGTGGGGCAAAAATTAAAAAAAAATCATCCTCATCATCGTGCTTGCATCGTGTTTTTTCTTAAGAAACTTATCACTACAACCCAAACTACAACCTATGCGGGCCGCCTCTTGTTTAAAATCGTGTCAATGTTTTTAAGAAAAATTTCGCTGACCATCACCGGTGGACAAATTGGGGGTGGCCATCGGGAATCATCACAGCGCTCTCACCTGTGGTTGCTGCCTGCTGCTGTCCGGCGGCGACACCTCACACCGCACACTTCATGTGCTCATCAATCGTATATTTACTATTTGTACAATTGATACGAACATTTGTTTGGATTCCTTAATTCGTTGAACTCATCGATCAAAATAATTATTTCGATATGGTAACACACATGTACACGCAAGACCCGCCTGCGGTCGACTGGCGGGAGTGGCGGGTGGGCAGCTATGCGTGCGGCGTGGACACAAATATATTCCATCCATAAGTATTTCAGGCGACATGCATCACATCATGAAAGCGCGCATCTTGCAGTGCGCGCGGCCTCGTGCCCGGCGTAGCGAGGTGCTGTGGAAATGCCTCACATATTTGCAGCGGCGCGGCAGCCGGCAACGAGTCGTGCATTGAGCAGTCCGTTCTTACAGTAAATAGAAACGAACGTTCGGTTCGGTGTGTCTAACACCACCACGTTCTTAAACTATTCAAATCTTATTTAGAAAGATTCAAGAAAGCCGAAAACATCTTATTGAGGAAATCTATACATATAATAAATCTGTAGAAGGGTCAATTCTGTACATTGAAAATATTGAAAAAATAAATAGCTTGGGGTGTTGCTGGATCGATACCAAACCCAAATACTTATGTGATTAAAAAAAATTTTGTCTGTCTGTCTTGGAACCTGGTATTTCAGTGTGCGGTGTATTTCACAAATTGTTGACGTTGGTTAAAGAGACCCACTACTACCCGCCCCGCACCGCCTCGTCTCACGACGGCCACTCGCTGTTGACAGGTGGTCCGCGGGTGGAAGCCGCGTTATCACCGGTCATCTATAACAAACTTCTTATGACTTCGAAAGATCTTAACTACGTTGAATTTAAATAAAGTCGCTATTGATTGAAAAAGCATATTACTTACAGTTCCATAGATTCCTTTACCGACAAAGACTTTTTTGACATTGCAAATTTTTCTTATTTAATTATTTGTACATTTTAATCTATAAATATTGAATGATTGAAATGTACCTTCTGTGTTGAATATTTTATTATAAAAGATCGTTTTATTATTTCTGTGATGTTTCATAACCTAACGTAATGGGATAAATGTGTTGGTAGTGTTAATATTAAAACCGTTTCTTATTTTTCCTGGATTTATTATGTTCATTAAAAATGTTGTGTTGCTTGTATAAACACTGTTCGACGCAAATGTAATATTGTTGAGAAATAAATAAAAAATGTTGGCTGGATGCAAAAGTTTTCGAGCTCGCTCATGATACGACTTCGAATAATAGTTGTAATAAATCTACAAACAAAAGTGCCCTTCATTGATGTTGGTCAAATAGTGATGGGCACGTCACAATTGCGGCGGTAAGAACCCTCTTCAAGGAGGGGCTGGAAAGGCTCAACGGCATCCTCACCTTCCGCCTGACAATAAATAGTCCTCAGCGGACACGGTTGCTTCGAGTGGTCCTTCAGAGTCGAATTCAGAGGTAGGTGAGGACAATCCCCTCGCCTACCACAGTCTACGGGAGCAGTCGGAACGCGAGAGGGAAAGGACATCCTCCAACTCACGCCCGAGTCGTTTTCGTTTTACTTTTAAGTTCTGTTGATCAAAAGGGGCAGTGGCTTCCCCGTAAATGTGGAAACACGTCATGGGGACAGCGAGAATACACCTGGCCACGCCTCGCGGATGTGTTGAGTGAGTGTGTAGTACTGACCAGCGACTGAGCAGCGAGCGCGGCTCGGCCCACGCTTCTCGTATCGTGTTGAGTGCGTCGCGCAGTGCGGGCGACACGTTGCGTTCTGCGCCGCCTGGAACAACACAAGTGGCCAGTCAACACACGTCCGGCTACAAGTTCTTCTCCTTTTGTGCTGTAATGTAATATTTTTTTCTTTTTCCTAAACTCAAATTACCACTTCGTGGCACCCGTTTTCAATCGATAGAAGACATAAAGGAGAATTCGATGCGAGAACTGAACTCAATTCCGGAAGCAGAGTTTAAAAAATGTTTTGATGAATGGATTATTCGTTGGCGCAAGTGTATCGTTTCTAAAGGAGCATACTTTGAAGGTGATAAAATAAATTTGTATGAATAACAGACATTTTGTGTATTATTGATCTATTCCCGGTACTTTCTTGACAGAGTAGTATTTCATCATCAGTGACATAGCGGTGGTGGAACCATCAGAGCGGCGCGCAACATTTGATGATAGATAATGATATGACACTTTATGTACACGTACTAGGTTTCTTCGAGCCTTATATTATAGCAGCAGTCCCATAATAACAATACGATGTGTACGTAACATCTATATCTATACATATAATAAATCTGTAGAAGGGTCAATTCTGTACATTGAAAATATTGAAAAAATAAATAGCGGGCGGTGTTGCTGGATCGATACCAAACCCAAATATGAGATTAAAAAAACTTTTGTCTGTCTGTCTGTCTGTATGTGCAGGCATCACGTGAAAACTAACGGTTCGATTTCGATGAAACTTGGTATAATTATACCTTATTATTCTGGGCATAAAATGGGATACTTTTTATCCTGGAAAAATACGTAGAAAAAAAATCTTATTTTTCAGTTTTATTCATAGACGTTGTTCTGTAGAACCGCGAATCTCCTTAATTATTATAGGCTTAGCCGTATTTTGGGTCTAATAGATATTTATAAGATGTCATTGTCAGAGTTACTCAAAATGGAGAAATAAACCATCCACGCGAAGACCGACATCCGCGCGGACGAAGTCGCGGACACATCTTATAAATATTACGGCGCTGAATCCACTGCGGGTAATGCAACGTGTGTTCGCGGTTCTACAGAACAACGTCCATGAATAAAACTGAAAAATAAGATTTTTTTTCTACGTATATTTCCAGGATAAAAAGTATCCTATGTTATGCCCAGGATAATAAGGAATAATTATACCAAGTTTCATCGAAATCGAACCGTTAGTTTTCACGTGATGCCTGCACAAACAGACAGACAGACAGACAAAAATTTTTTTAATCATATATTTGGGTTTGGTATCGATCCAGCAACACCCCCCGCTATTTATTTTTTCAATATTTTCAATGTACAGAATTGACCCTTCTACAGATTTATTATAGTATAGTTTTTTTTTTTTTTATCGTGGTAAAATCATCAAATGAGTCCTCCCACCCAGGGCAGGGCGGGAGGGACTGTCAGACTTGTACTGACTAAAATCCACGGTGTCCTTCACTAGCCCTTTACGTACCGGGGTCACGGTAATCCCTTGGTCCCGCGACCCCAGCAGGCTTTGGCCCTCTACAGGCCCCGTCACTATGCTGACACTCTTTGAGGCGCGCGTGGAACACAACGCGCCGTCGACCCGGGCATGGTCCATGGTCGGACAGCGAGTCACCCATTACTCGCCGCCCGCATGCCCGCGCCTACGGTGGCCGGAGATCGTCTCGCGACGTCCGACGACGTGGGCGCCTACCACTGCGGCTGGGGTGGAGGGAGGACGCTGTCCTCTCCCTCAGGCGGCCCGCCTCCTTCTTCACGAGCATGACTGCTTCGCAGAAGGAGGCGACCGCTTCCCACTCCGTCTCGCCCCGCAGCATGGCCTCGACCAATGCCGGGCGCGAGAGGTCTCCGCCTATCGCCGTCGTGAGGACACGGCGGTGCTCTGCCCAAGCGGGGCAGTCCTGCACCGTATGCTCCACCGTGTCCTCCGGACGATCCTCGCAGTGGTGACACCCAGGCGTTTCTTCCCTCCTTATCAGACGTATGCGGTAGGTCAGGACGCCGTGACGCTTATCCAGCCACTCCTCAAAGAGGGGTCTTACCGCCGCGATTGCGGCGTGCCCGGACCTCGGTTGCGACAGTCGCTCCCTCCATACTGCCCTGAGATCGCGCCGGAGCTCTTCCCGCCGCGCCTCGACTTGTCGAGGCAGCGGGGATTCGCCCCGACGCTGCGCCTCCACGCGCCATTCATAGACGCGCTGGAGGGCAGTCGCCTCCAGATCCCAGGGCAGCAATCCTGCTAGGAGGTTGGCTGATTCGCCGGCGATCGTGCGGTATCCCCGGATCATCCGGATAGCCATGACCCTCTGGCATGCGACCAGCTTGAGTGGTCGCGTCCGGATGCTTAGGGCCCACACAGGGGCCCCGTAGAGGGCCATGGACCGCACGACACCGGCGTACAGCCTCCGGCAGGAGGCATTTGGCCCGCCGAGATTGGGCAGGAGCCGCTTGAGAGCGGCTGCTGCCCGGTTCAGCCTTGGGGCCAAATGCAGGAAATGCTCCCTGAAGTTCCACCGGCTGTCGAGGACGAGTCCCAGGTACTTCATCGTCCTCCCGACGCCGATGCGAACCCCCTCCACCGTAACGTGGGACTCTGAACGTGGCGCGTTCAGACGACCATGAAAACACATGGCCTCTGTTTTGTGCAGCGCCACGTCGAGTCCCAACTGCCAGATCCTATCAGCGACTGTCGCTACCGCCTGCGTCGCCACGTCGGCCGCCACCTGGTGCGACTCTCTCCTCGCCAGGAAAAGCGTGTCGTCGGCGTAACAAATTACGCCGACGCCGTCAGGGAGGTCGCCGCGCAGCACCCAGTCGTAACCGATGTTCCACAGGAGCGGCCCCAAGACCGATCCCTGTGGAACACCGCACGACATCTCTCGCCGGTTCCACTCTCCCCGGTGACCGGGGTAGATGACGGCTCTGTCCGTCAGGTAGTCCTCGACTATACGACGGAGGTAGGTCAGCACCCGGTGATACCGGAGTGCCTCCCTGATGCAACTCCAGGGCAGGGTGTTGAAGGCATTGGAGATGTCTAAAGACACCCCCAAGACGACCCTGCCCCGGGAAACCGCATCCCCCGTCGTGAGGGCTCTCACGCGCGTGATCGCATCCACCGTCGAGCGCCCCCTGCGGAAGCCATACTGGCTCTCCGCAAGGTCCGGGCCCACCCGATTCAGGTGCCCGACGAGGCGGTCTGCAATTATTCTTTCAAAGAGCTTGCCCACCTCGTCGAGCAGCACGATGGGCCGGAATGCGGACGGAGAGTCCGCAGGGCGCCCGGGCTTCTGGATCAGGACCAGTCTCCCCGTCTTCCAACGAAGCGGGAACTGGCCCCTCTCCTGGCACGCGCTAAAGAGCCCCCCATTTATTATAGTATAGATAATAAATATTCCACAACTATCACACAACGCCATCTAGTCCCAAGCTAAGCAGAACTTGTGTTATGGGTATTTTTTTTTTTTTTAGGTTTGTAAAATCATCAAATGAGTCCTCCCGCCCTGGGCGGGGCGGAAGGGACTGTCAGACTCTTACTGACTAAAATCCACCCGTGTTTCTTCGGATGCCCTTTACGTTCCGGGGCCGCGGTAACCTGGATTAAGAAAAAAGCCGCGACCCTAGCAGGCATTTAGCCGCGTAAGGAGCCCCGTCGGTGACACGTGAAACACGACGCGCCACCGACCCGTCCTTGGTCGGACGGCGAGCTTACCCATTACTCACCGTCCGCAAGCCCGCTCCGCCGCTGTGCCCTCTGCTGTTCAGAGGGACACGAGTTGGAGCATCCACCCGACAGGCTATTCGCATACGGGCAAAGAGACCCCTTAGGCACACAGTGCCTAAAAGAGTTTTTGCCCGCATCCCAGGGTGCACCGGCCCGAAAAACTGGTCTTCCCCCCGGACGTATCCGAAGGGTAACTCCAGTCCACGGGCGCACGTGGAGGTTTCCTGTCTTAGCACCCCGTGTTATGGGTACTAGACAACTGATAAACATACTTATATATTTCTAAATACATACATATTATAGATAAATAAATTATACCCAGACACAGAACAAATGATCGTGCTCATCACACAACATTTGTCCTGGGTGGCAATCGAACCCACGACCTCCGGCATAGCAGTCAGTGTCACTAACCACTAGACCAACAGGCCTGTCAATATAAATGCGAAAGTAACTCTGTCTGTCTGTCTGTCTGTCTTTTCTTCACGCCTAAACTACTGAACCGATTTTTGTGAAATTTGGTACAGACATAGTTTGGAACTTGAGAAAGGACACAGGATAGTTTTTATTACAAAAAAAAAACTGCCGGTAGTCACTATTCCACGCGAACGAAGTCGCGGGCAAAAGCTAGTGTATTATATTAATTGTTGTAGTTAAGTTTTATTATGCTTTTGTCATAATTAAATATATTCTTATTGTTGTTGTATTGTTATTTTGTTTAATTTTTATTTAAGTGTATTAAATAAAACCTGTTAATAGTAAAAAAAATATGAATCTGTGGTTCGACTGTCAAGAGTGACCGACGTGAAAAAATGTCTTCCTCATTTTTCATTTAAATGTAATTTATTTCTTACATAAACTAACGTTACAATATGATTTTAATATCAATAAATACAAACAGAAATGAAAAACCATAACAACGATACAGTAAAATGACGGATAAAAGAAGAAAATGACTCCAGTACTTTTATAATGTTAACAAGAAGTCGAACCAAGCCGCAACCAGCACACCCAACATCTCCGGGCTCGTCGCTGAGCTCCGCCTCGCAGCGGGACGCGCCTCACCCGTGGACGCCGTTTCACCGGTAGCTGCAGTTACGTCGAGCTCCAGCGACGAGTTTTTCTCCCGCCGTCTATACCTTCACCACCGGGACGACGAGGCAGAGGACGGCCACCAGCGGGCTTGGGACCTCGAGGCCAACAGGCCCCGAACAGGGTCCCCGATGCCGCTGGAAATGTGTCGTTGGTCGTCATTCGTTGGACTTATTCCATTAATGAAAATGTGATGCGTCTGTAGCCTATGGGGCTACAGAGGGAGGATTTAACCTTGTGGCGTACCGAGTCCGGATGCTCTCTCTGTTTCAGGTGCTTGAGCCCGCTGTCAACGTCTCAGCTCAACGATTGTCGGATCAGGTGCGCGAGATTCAACGTAGTCATAAGTTAGGTACAACTGATAAACATACTTATATATTTCTAAATACATACATATTATAGATAAATTACACCCAGACACAGAATAAATGATCGTGCTCATCACAAAAACATTTGTCCTGGGTGGGAATCGAACCCACGACCTCCGGCATAGCAGTCAGGATCACTAACCACTAGACCAACAGGCCTGGATGCGCTGCTACCAGATTTTATGGAAAGCAGCGCAAACCTTTGCAATACACACTCAATCTTGTATTGTGCGGCTATCGCGGCATTTCGTGTAGTTCATGTCAAATTTCCAAACATTGACAGAGCTGCACGACCGAAACCTGCCGTACCAGCCTGGCAATGCACGACTGAGCGTCGTATCAATAAGGCCCGGGTGCTCATTGGGAAGCTCATCCGCTTCAGGGAGGGAAATACACGCCCAAGGGCGCTCGATCCACGCGCTTTGTGGGGCGGGCTTTCTCGGGAACTGGAATCACTTCTTGAGATTATTATTATCCCGCGTCACAGAGCGCATTGACTTCCTGAAGGAGAAAGTTAATGCATGGGCAAACCGTATCCGCCGATATAAACGAAGAGTGGATCGGTACACTCAGAACCGCATGTTCCAAAGTGATGAAAGGTGGGTATACAGAACATGGGAGGGACCCATTCTCAATCAAGGCGAAGTATTTGGTCGGTGCCCGTTGGTCATGCTGAGGGTGACTGGATGCGTGTGGTTGAGCGAGCGTGTGACTCAATCCCAGAAATGGAAGCCATTTTTATTACTCCACTTGACGTGGCCCATGCAGTCCGTCCATTACCTAACTGGAAATCTCCAGGGCCGGACGGACTGCATATTCTTTGGATAAAATGGCTACGATCGCGATTGCTTAGCTTCACAATTTCAGTCATCTTTAGAGACACGATCGCTACCAATGTTTTTTACCACAGGAGTTACCCACCTGCTCTATAAATCAGGTAGTACCGCGGAAACAAAAAACTATAGACCAATTTACGTTTAATTTACCAATAACTTGTTTACCCACGGTCTATAAAGTTCTAACATCCATTCTGAGAGTAAAAATTGCTTATCATATTGATAGCAATTCAGTTATGTCTGCCTCTCAGAATGGATGTAGGAATTGGTCCCGCGGTACTAAAGAGCTGCTCCTTATAGACATGGCCGTAAGCTAACAGGTTCGTCGATCCCGGAGGGATCTGTCGACGTGTTGGATAGATTATAAGAAGGCCTATGACTCGGTGCCCTGCTGGGGTCGCGGGACCAAGGGATTACCGTGACCCTAGTACGTAAAGGGCTAGTGAAGGACACCGTGGATTTTAGTCAGTACAAGTCTGACAGTCCCTGCCGCCCTGCCCTGGGTGGGAGGACTCATTTGATGATTTTACCACGATAAAAAAAAAAAATGACTTGGTGCCGCATGCGTGGCTCATGGGTGCTGGAATTGTACAGGGTGGGCCAATAATTTTTGCACTTTTAAAACATGAATAGAAATAAAACTACAACTGTTATTTTGTTGATTATATATTTAACGTTTTGAAAATTAAATGAAATTTATTTTTTTAAAATGACATCGTCGAGATGTGCACCGTCTCGTCGTTGGCACTCTAGCAATCGACTACGCAAACTTTGGAAAACTCGCTGACACATGCTGCGGGGGATCGCGGCTATCTCGTCGTGGATGTTTTGTTTTAATTGGGATATATTCGTCGGTTTATTAAGGTAGACTCGACTTTTCAGGTATCCCCATAAGAAAAAATCGCATGGTGTAAGATCCGGGCTTCTCGGAGGCCATGGAATATCACCTCTGCGAGAAATCAATTTATTCGGAAACATTTCTTTGACTACCGGTAAAGTCACATTTGACGTGTGGCATGTTGCTCCATCTTGTTGCATCCAGGTCCTGCTGTTGTATCCTTGAAATTCATGCAACTGCGGCGTCAAAAACTCTCGCAACATCTTGACATATTCCGCTGAATTCACAGTTACATTATCTCCTTGATTATTTTCAAAGAAATACGGACCAATTATGCCCTTTGCTGATATGGCAGCCCATACTGTCGTTTTAGGTGAATGAAGTGGCTTTTGGTGTTTAAGGCGAGGGTTTTCCCTGCTCCAATATCGACAATTGTGCTTATTCACGTGCCCGTTGATGTGAAAGTGGGCCTCGTCCGTAAAGAATACATTCTCCAGGCTAGAGAATTGCTCCAGCATTGTGTCAGCCAATAACTTACGTTGAATGTAATCATTTGGTTTCATCTCCTGCACAATTTGAAGCTTATACGGGTGCAGTTTGAGGTCTAGATGCAAAATCCGCCGTAGACTGGTTCTCGGTAATGCCAGAACCGCCGAACGCTTACGCGTAGATAATTCTGGATCGTTCCGAACGGAAATTTCAACCTCTCGAATGTTCTCATCGCTTCTTCTTGAACGTGGCCGGCCTGTTTGTTTAATATTCGTTGTCGATCCCGTTTGCTCGAACTTCACGACCCAAGCTTTGACTAAATTCACACTTGGACACTCGCTTACACGGCGTAATCCATATTCAATTCGAAACAGGCGTCGTACAGTAACGTAGGAATCGTTGTTTTTGTAAAATTGTTTAACACAAAAAGCACGCTGTTGTCCCGTGAAGCGCTCCATCGTGACTAAAATTGCATGTAGCGACGCATAGTTTCCCGCCACCCGCGCACCCCTCCTTCCAACGGTATTCGAGAAATTTAGTGTTGCTATTTGCAAAAATTATTGGCCCACCCTGTATAAAATAAATGCAACACTTCGCAACTTCTTGTTGTCACGTATGCGGCAATGGAGGACGGTTCTTCTCTATCCGGGACGTTGACAGATTCTTGGGAACGATGAACCGATTAGGATTGAGCGAGGAATATTTCAGGGTGACAGTTTGAGTCCGCTTTGGTTTTGCTTAGCCCTGAATCCTCTTAGCACTCTGCTGGAGGAATTAGGTCTAGGCTATCGGTTGAGAAGAGACGGTCAGGTTATATCTCACCTCCTCTATTTGGATGACCTGAAACTCTTTGCCTCCACTCATTCGCAGTTGATGGGGTTACTGAAACCTTCAGTAGCGCCATTATGATGGTCGCGGGACTTACGAATTACCGTGACCCTGGTACGTAAAGGGCTAGTGAAGGACACCGCGGATTTTAGTCGGTACGAGTCTGACAGTCCCTCCCGCCCTGCCCTCGGTGGGAGGACTCATTTGATGATTTTACCACGATAAAAAAAAAGAAAAAAAGCGAAATTATGATGGAATTTGGTGTGGAGAAATGTGCGATCATACGTGTAAAGCGAGGGTAGATTGTGGAATCTGTGAGCACCCAACTCTCAGATTCCATAAACCTTAGATTCCTTTCAGCAACCGAAACCTATAAATATTTGGGTATGTCGGAATCATTGGGCATCAATGTTGCTGGCATGATGCAATCGTTGAAGGAGCGCTTTTTTGGCCGCCTGAATATTATTGGATAGGTACTAACGATCGCAAGGAGGTATGGCAGAGCAAAGAGCTACATAGACGGTTTTACCGAGCTCTTCACGGACTTGACGTAGACCTTTTGGCGTCTGTAGCCTGGCTACATTTCGGTGACCTCTTTGGGGAAACCGAAGGTTTTGTCTGTGTGATTATGGATGAAGTTATCATGACGAACAATTACCGGAAATATATTGTCAAGGACGGTACGGTTGACACATGTGCCTAAGGCGTGTCAAATAAACTTATTTTCTTTCTTTTCTTTCTTTCTTTCTTTCTTTATGTGTCGGGCATGCCACCGTGCCTGATGAGTCCATCAGACACTTTGTTTCCGGTTGTTCTCGTCTTGCTAACGGCGAATACTTGCACAGACACAATCTAGTAGCTAAGATTATCCACCAGCAACTTGCCCTGCAGTACAACCTTGTCGATTCTGAAGTACCATACTCAACGACCATACAGCCTATAGACGCCTAAGGCCGCGTTGCCGCTGACGCGGAGCTGGGCGGAGAGTAGCGGAGAAGAGCGGTGAAAAGTGGTCAGTGTTTCCATTGAAGCGGAGCTCGGCGGAGAGGAGCGAAGCTGGGCGGAGCGGAGCGGAGCTGCGCGGAGAGGAGCGGAGCTGGGCGGAGAGAAGCGATGAAGAGCGATGAACTTCTCATCCATTTTGATACGTATGCACTTAGTGACGTAAGGAATACAACTGACAGACTGCACGCGAGTCACGCACCGCCCCGCTCCGCACCGCTCCGTACCGCCCCGCTGTCCTCCGCTCTGCACCCCAATGCTCGCTGTCCTCCGCACTGCACCGCCTCGATGTATGAATATCCGCTCAGCTCTGCTCCACCCCGCTCGTACTGTTTCCATTGAAGCGGAGCGGAGATTTCAAGCATAGTCATTGGTCAATTTGGTGTCCGTTTCGACCGTGCGGCCCTGGCGTTTTTTTTAAATAAAAAACTCTATCTGTAAAACCATGGTTTAAGTTTCTCCGTATTACAAAACTTAAATAAACCATGGTCTTCTTAGTCCTACTGTCATTTGAACCAAAGTTTAAATATCAACCACAGATTATAACAAATACCATTCATTCACCATGATATCATTCAATTGCAACGTTCCGTTTTACCAGAAAATATAACGTTTTGATAATTCGTTAATGATTAATTGATGTTTAGGATTGTTAAAAATATTGATATGTTGGTATTTTTTATGGATCTAAATATAAGTCATTTTCTATAAAGCAGTTTGATTTTTTGAGCACATTACTTAATGTTGGATTCTTTATTACCTACTATAGCATCTAAAGCGCGTAATGAAACGTAACATTCTCGCGCGTCAAATGAATGAAACCATGACAAGTTCATTACCTACCTAATTATTTCTTGGAATGATTTTTATAATCTATATATATAAAAGGAGAACTGACTGACTGACATATCAACGTACAGCCGAAACTACTGGGGCTAGGAATGTGAAATTTTGCACACGGCTTCCTATTATAATGTAAGAAAGAAAGAAAGAAGAAGAAAGAAAATAAGTTTATTTGACACGCCTTAGGCACACAATTACAATGACAAATTACGAGACAATGGAAAAGGATGAACAAAAAAGTAGGTACCGTGTGCCTCACGGCTGTGCCATGTAGGGGAGCACTAAGAAGGGGTTTTTGGAAATTTAACCTTTAAGGGGGTGAAAAGGGGGAATTAGGAAAGTAGGTAACCCACGCGGACGAAGTCGCGGGAAAAGTGCTAGTAGTTCTATAATAGAACAGTAGCTTCTTTTTATATTACTAGTGTATGCCTGAGTAAAGTATGTTTGGGATAAGTATGTCAGGATATTATCCCGCAGGATCGTGATAACGAAATTAAAAGTATACTTATGTGTTGATCTAGGATATAAAATGTGTACCGTACAGCAAATTTGTGTGAAAGAGTAATAAACTATCCACTCATTCAGCCACACAAACCTATACATTTCTATCAGTAGTAAGATGTTGTGTTGTGTGTTGTGATGGTAGATGAAACAACAAAAGAATCTAGGTAATTGAAGTTTTATTTTAGGAGACACAGGTCATTTCATGTTGAATTTTAGTTCAACATGAAATGACCTCTGGGGGTTTTTAGTTAAACCCCATTTTGTAATAAGACGGAATGTGTACATCTGAGATCTCTCCTTAGGCTTTACTTTGAATTCAACGTTGCCTTCGGACTTACCTATCCACAAACACACCTCCTTGTGGAGGTGTGTTTGTGGATAAGTCCACTGACTGAGTTACTTCACTGTGATGAGCCATCCGAAGATAGACAAGATATAGAAGTGGAAACTGCAGCAGTGAGCAGTGTTAAGATTGTCATGTAGTCTAAGTGAGTGAGCGTGTGTGTGAGCCGCGTCTGTGAGCGCGCTGGGCGCGAGGTCTTTCTGTCGCAGTCGTTCCGGTTGTACTTCCGCTTTTAATTACTTTTGTACATTTCGGCGACGCGAGTGCAAGGCCGAGTGCTGTCGATCGGCTGCGTATCAACTAGCAGGCGTGCAGGGCCCCTGCGGCCGCGGCCGTGTGCCTTGTCACCGACTTACTAATTATCTAGCTACTTGTAATAACTGGTCCGTACCTATGTTTTATTTAGTTGGTAGTGACCGAGCAAACGGCGCGGCATCGTCCGTCGTGACTAATATTTAGGCAGTCAGTTAAGTGTGCGCGCGTGAGTCACAGGCTATTTCAATGGCACTAAGATAAGGGTCGCGGCCGGCCCCGCCGCGCCGCCGCCGCCGCCGCGCCGTCGCACGACACACACATGCGCGCACCGACTCGCGACCTCGCACACCGATATGCAAACTTGATGTAGGTACTTAATGTGAACTAAGTTCTCGTCCAGTTGAATGAGCTCGCGACCTATTCATATTGTGTTAAAACACCTAGGTAACCACCTATTTTGAACAGCTGCCTTTCTTTATATAAGTAATTATTTATCTCTCATATGTCTGACTGAGACAAGAGGCGATCGCTTCCCATTCCGTCTCGCCCCCGCAGCATGGCCTCGACCAATGTCGTGAGGACACGGCGGTGCTCTGCCCAAGCGGGGCAGTCCTGCACCGTATGCTCCGCCGTGTCCTCCGGACGATCCTCGCAGTGGTGACACCCAGGCGTTTCTTCCCTCCCTATCAGACAGAGGAACCTCCCGAAACTTCCGTGTCCGGTGAGGACCTGCTTCATGCGGTAGGTCAGGACACCGTGACGCCTATCATAGCCACTCCTCAAAGGGGGGTCTTACCGCCGCGATTGCGGCGTGCCCGAAGTTTAATATAACCTAGTGCAACAAAAAAAAGAATACTTAAATCGTACTTGTAGTTCCGGAGATATGCGAACAAAAACATACATACATATACTTTTGGCACATTTTGTTTAGACGCTGATATTGACTATCATATACGAAAACTGCCAGTTCTGGAAATATTAAATAAATAAATAAATAAATATTCCACAACTATCACACAACGCCATCTAGTACCAAGCTAAACAGAGCTTGTGTTAATATTACATACATACGGGTCGAATTGATAACCTCCTTTTATTTTTGAAGTCTGCAAAAACAGCTCTGTCTACATTATGCCCATACTTATTATGCTTTAATTTCAGTTTTCATAAACATTAGTATGACAGAGAAATTATGCTCAAAAAAGTTATGCGTAAGCTGTATTGCGTAGGTACCTAAACAATATTTTGCATAACCATGATTAGAAAAAAAAGTATGCTCAGTAATTAATTTCTTAAAATTTTATGCAAATGGATAGGGAACCGTCCGCGCACCACCTGCAGAAAATTGGTGTTTTTTTTTTAAATGCCATTTGATGCTATGACAAAGACACTAGGGCCGCGACAAAATGACTTCAAGTGTGTTGGTATTATCCGCCCGCTCTTGACGTTACTTACGTTCGTACTAGCGGATGCAGTACAGGGTCCTTCTTATGAACCGGGACTGGATTTACAGTACTTAACTTGGAACCGGTATTTCCCGGGAACTTCGGTATTTTCGGTACTTACGTACAAATGTATCTATTTTATCTATTCGTATATCTATAAATGACAATAACCATCAGAACGCAATCACGTTCTAATTTAAATGCTGTTTTGAGATCAAATTAGGAAAAAATATCAAATAGAACTGCAATTGGAGGTATATTTTTAATAAGAAATAAGCCTTTTTTTTCGTCGTGAAATTACTTTGTTTTTTCCACCATCGGAAAAAGCCTTTGCGTTACATTATCATTTTGTTCCTTTCACTATGAGCATCATTAAACAAATAATAGCAAAACAAAATTATAGGTAATTACTTTTTCGAGTTTTCAAAATAACAAAAAAATCTCTTTAAAATAAAAGTAATGCAATAAATGAAACAAATCTACTCATATCTGTTATAACTGACCCATTATTAACATTGCTGATTTTTTTTTCTTATAAATGCTCAGTATTTCAATTCAAAATGTTTTATTTTCACATTATTGTATAATCTTTGCTATGATATTAGTTTGGTCGCGGGACTGTGCGAATTACCTTGATCCCGGAACGTAAAGGGCTATTTAAGGACACCGTGGATTTTAGTCAGTACGAGTCAGACAGTCCTTCCCGCTCTGCCCTGGGTAGGAGGACTCATTTGATGATTTTACCACGTAAAAAAAATAATAATATTAGTTTGCTTTGATTTGTTACTTTTTATTGAAAAATAGAAAGAAAATAATAAAGTACCGAAAGACACACCCGGTGATGTACGGGTTGAAGACACGGAATCAGATTGCTTAAAAACATCCCGGGATTTTCCGGTATTTTCAAGACCGGGATTTCCCGGGAGCATGCGCTAGTTCGTACATTCTGTATCCGTTCCCGTGTCTTCGTTGACGGACTTAGAAGATAGAAAAAAATAAATATTTACAAGAATATTGTACAAGGTTGTTATGTGAATTATGTATGATTAAGATCAATATATTTTGCCGTTTCTAAGATGGTTTACAAGATTATGGGTCATCAATTCATCATAAGTACCTTAAAATTAGATTAATCATCATAAGAATTACAAGTTATTTAAAGAAATTAAACGACATTAATTCATTTAGTCAAGGAGATACATGATACGATTTATAGGCAGTAATGACAAATATTTAGGTAAATATTTCATTCATAAAAACCTCAGTCGAGTAAAACATTTGCGAGAAAGTTATATAATTTAATTTTAATTAATGTTCTGAGGCTGAGAGTTTTGAAGCCGTCAGGTATTTTGTTATAAACAGTATTGAACACGCAGTACACATTGTTGGAAATTGCAATTTAATTCTAGGCTCACATTAAGCCAGTATCCAGACCCAGCCCAGCAAAGTGTATCTTTGCGGCTGGGTCTGTAAACAACATTATACAATTCAAATGCATGTCCATTTTGGTATACAAAAATGCAAATTTCAAAAATATATGTATAGCAGTACCTAGTGCTCGGGCACGTCGCAATCGCGGCGGTAAGACCCCTCTTTGAGGAGTGGCTGGATAGGCGTCACGGCGTCCTTACCTACCGCATGACGCAGGTCCTCACCGGACACGGAAGTTTCGGGAGGTTCCTGTGTCTGATAAGGAGGGAAGAAACGCCTGGGTGTCACCACTGCGAGGATCGTCCGGAGGACACGGTGGAGCATACAGTGCAGGACTGCCCCGCTTGGGCAGAGCACCGCCGTGTCCTCACGACGGCGATAGGCGGAGACCTCTCGCGCCCGGCATAGGTCGAGGCCATGCTGCGGAGCGAGACAGAGTGGGAAGCGGTCGCCTACTTCTGCGAAGCAGTCATGCTCGCGAAGGAGGCGGGCCGCGTGAGGGAGAGAACAGCGACCTCCCTCCACCCCAGCCGCAGTGGTAGACGCCCACGGCGTCGGACTTCGCCAGACGATCTCCGGCCACCGTAGGCGCGGGCATGCGGGCGGGCGGCGAGTAATGGGCGACTCGCAGCCTGACCATGGACCATGCCCGGGTCGACGGCGCGTTGTGTTCCACTTTCTTCTTCCCTCCCTATCAGACACAGGAACCTCCCGAAACTTCCGTGTCCGGTGAGGACCTGCGTCATGCGGTAGGTCAGGACGCCGTGACGCCTATCCAGCCACTCCTCAAAGAGGGGTCTTACCGCCGCGATTGCGGCGTGCCCGGACCTCGGTTGCGACAGTCGCTCCCTCCATACTGCCCTGAGATCGCGCCGGAGCTCTTCCCGCCGCGCCTCGACTTGTCGAGGCAGCGGGGATTCGCCCCGACGCTGCGCCTCCACGCGCCATTCATAGACGCGCTGGAGGGCAGTCGCCTCCAGATCCCAGGGCAGCAATCCTGCTAGGAGGTTGGCTGATTCGCCGGCGATCGTGCGGTATCCCCGGATCATCCGTATAGCCATGACCCTCTGGCATGCGACCAGCTTGAGTGGTCGCGTCCGGATGCTTAGGGCCCACACAGGGGCCCCGTAGAGGGCCATGGACCGCACGACACCGGCGTACAGCCTCCGGCAGGAGGCATTTGGCCCGCCGAGATTGGGCAGGAGCCGCTTGAGAGCGGCTGCTGCCCGGTTCAGCCTTGGGGCCAAATGCAGGAAATGCTCCCTGAAGTTCCACCGGCTGTCGAGGACGAGTCCCAGGTACTTCATCGTCCTCCCGACGCCGATGCGAACCCCCTCCACCGTAATGTGGGACTCTGAACGTGGCGCGTTCAGACGGCCATGAAAACACATGGCCTCTGTTTTGTGCAGCGCCACGTCGAGTCCCAACTGCCGGATCCTATCAGCGACTGTCGCCACCGCCTGCGTCGCCACGTCGGCCGCCGCCTGGTGCGACTCTCCCTTCGCCAGGACGAGCGTGTCGTCGGCGTAACAAATTACGCCGACGCCGTCAGGGAGGTCGCCGCACAGCACCCAGTCGTAACCGATGTTCCACAGGAGCGGCCCCAAGACCGATCCCTGTGGAACACCGCACGACATCTCTCGCCGGTTCCACTCTCCCCGGTGACCGGGGTAGATGACGGCTCTGTCCGTCAGGTAGTCCTCGACTATACGACGGAGGTAGGTCGGCACCCGGTGATACCGGAGTGCCTCCCTGATGCAACTCCAGGGCAGGGTGTTGAAGGCATTGGAGATGTCTAAAGACACCCCCAAGACGACCCTGCCCCGGGAAACCGCATCCCCCGTCGTGAGGGCTCTCACGCGCGAGATCGCATCCACTGTCGAGCGCCCCCTGCGGAAGCCAAACTGGCTCTCCGCAAGGTCCGGGCCCACCCGATTCAGGTGCCCGACGAGGCGGTCTGCAATTACTCTTTCAAAGAGCTTGCCAACCTCGTCGAGCAGCACGATGGGCCGGAATGCGGACGTGCGTCCCCTGCTGGCAATTTAAACTTTGTAATATCTTTCTAATGCTGACGTTCGTAATGATTGTAGCAGCTATTAAAAATCTGTGCTCTTACTTAGATTTGCTCAAAATAAGTTAGATTTCGGAAATTTTACTAATTTTGACCAAATACACACATCAAAAAAGTCTTAGCAACACATACAAATTTCAATTTTACAATGTTATTATATTTTAATGCTTTTTTGAAATTAAACAATAATTGTTTTTTTTAATAGTCTTAATTAACAATAACTAGTACTGTAAGTACGTAGTACAAAGTAAGGTGCCTGATCAACTAAACTTAAACTAAAATTAAATGGTTGCACACAAATTGCATAATTGCATATTAATGCAAAATGTGGCCTCCTCTGTTATTGAGAACTTGCTGGCACCGATTACCCATAGAATCGATGAGACTGTTAATGTCATCCTGCGGCAATTGAAAATGTGTGTAATAAGCTGAACCAATATTCTTATGTTTTGAAAAAGTTACGAAATACTGTTAATAAATCGACACTACTTACTGCATATCACGGTCTAGTCGCATCATGCTTAAGATACGGAATCATGTTTTGGGGTAATGCGACTGGAAAAGAAACTGCATTCATTGCACAGAAACGGTGTGTTCGTGCTATATGCAATCTTCAAAAAACTGACAGCTGTGCTCCTCATTTTAAAGACTTAAAGATATTGACCCTACCATGTATGTACATTTATGAAAGTGTTCTTTTCGTTCGACGCAACCTGTCAAAATATTCCCGGGTCAGCAGCCTTCGTAGAGCTGATAAGTTAAACTTAATTCCAAGTAAAACTGCAATGTTTCAGAAAAGCATTTTCACTATGGGTCCTAAATTGTACAACAAACTTCCGAAATGTGTAAAGGCAGCAGAGACTTTATATTTATTTAAAAAAATGCTATTTAAATTATTAATAGATAAAGCATATTATTCGATTGAGGAATTTTTGAATGATAATATTATATTGTGATGTTGTGGGTTGACGAATTTTGTAATTGACATTGACATAAAGTTTTTCATTGTTTTCATTTTATGACATTACGAATAATGACGTGTTTTCAAGTTTTAAAATTGACATTTAACCACAGTATTTCATTTATATTTCATATTGTTCTTGACATTCCTATTGACTCTTTCCCTGTTATTAATTTATTATATTCTTTGATGTATTATTTGAATAGAATTAATTAATATTTGTACACCATTAAATGGTAGGCATAGTGATCGACTGCATGGAATGTAACATCTATTATATACCTATGTTCACAAATAAATATATTGAATTGAATTGCTCCGTATGAAATTTTAGGAAGTCCATCAGTTGTTGGGTGGTTGTCACTCCATCCAAGTCCTTTAAAACACGTCTCTGGTAAGTACATGGCCCTTGCATGCTCGATGGGGTTGAGATCTGGCGATTGTGCACGCCAAGGCAATACCAGGATATTTTCCCTTGCCAAGTACTCCCGTGTGTACAAAGCTGTATGCGAACGCGCATTGTGATGAATCAACGTGAAATCGGAGTCAAGCTTATGGATATGCGAATGGACAGACATAAAGCCTGACCAGCGTCCACAAGCGTGTAAAGAGGGTGTTTGGCTTGGCTGCGTGAGCTTGTGGATGCTTGTGTATCCGATCCGGTCTAGTGTCGGTTTTTGGACACAGATCAAAGGGCGCTTGCGGCAAGCGCTTGCGCCTCGTTCACACGTTGGCGCGCGCTTAGGCGGCTTAGTAGCCGCTGTGTTCTCGCGACGAACGCACGTCTAGTTCTGACTTTAACAATTTTTACCATGAGACCAAACCCAAAATCATGAAAAAAAATCAGGTGTTCCCTACATTTTGACAAGTTATGCGAACGTAAAGTACGGTACAGCTGATTTTTTTCGTGAATTCAGGTTTATAATGTTGTACATTATAATGAGTGGAATGACCTCTTAAGAGGTTGTTGGTGTTTTTCAAATAACCCTATATATATATTTTTTTCTTGGTAAAATCATCAAATGAGTCCTCCCACCCAAGGCAGAGCGGGGTCCCTCCCGCTCTGCCCTGGGTTAGTCAGTACGAGTCTGACATTCCCATGTCAGACTCGTACTGACTAAAATCCACGGTGTCCTTCAATAGTCCTTTACGTTCCGGGGTCACGGTAATTCGTGACCGGCGACCCCGGTTTATTGTGGGATAACATAAAAGACACAGGTAATGGTAACCGAAAGCAATTCTGGTACGATTTCTATGAATCTTTATCATCCACCATCTTCGTGGTCGTCGGGCTTTCCTTGCTTTTGTTTTACTTTGCTTGTATTTGAAATAAAAGTAGGTTAAACCAAACGTAATAGCCGATACAAGTCCGGTGTCCGCCATGGTTGGACGTACGTAGCACACTGACGCGTTCACAAGCGTGTAAACGACTTCCAAATGCCAAGCGAGATTTGTGGACGCTTGTGCCTTGTGGATGCTTGTCAAGCCTTGGCAACCATGGAAACGCACCATTAGAATATCCTCAACGTAATTTACAGCGTTCATGTCACCATTTACAAAAACGAGCTCAGTTCGTCTGTTCTTCATAATACCCGCCCATACCATAACTGTTGAGCCGTTATATGGATGCAGTTCCTGAACTAACCTCTGTCTTTCAGTATTTCCAGGACGACGGTACACTCTTATACTTCTAGTATCAGGCTTGAACCCAAATCGAGACTCATCGCAAAATAAAATTTTATCCCATTGTTCCCACTGTCCAATCAATCAATTCTTTATTTGTAAACACAGGTTCAGATTACAATGTGCAAGATGTTACAATTAGTATTGTTAAAGTTTCTCTGTGTTTTGCCATTTAGCGTACATTTAGCGTACCTACCATTTATGTAATGTGTTCCCTACACCATTAATTTCGACGAGCGCGATTCCTGTGACGCATCGGTGGGCACTTAATTGGCCGTCGTGCTCGTAGGCCATACTCATGCAGTAGAATCCGCACAGTTTGGCAGCTAACAAAAACACTACTTGAGCCTAAAACCTATCTCTCGGGCGGTGAACATTGGCTGACGTCTTGCAGTCAGTTGTATATCGATCTTGCCGTGTGGTTGTACACCTTCCTCGACCTGGGGCTGCTCAGTAGGATCTCCCGTGTTAGTGTTGTTTTTTTCTTTCGCCAGTGATTAAATTTTGGGCATGATTAGACTACTACCTAAGAAGTCCATAGAAAAAAAAAGTTTCTAAACCGTAACCAACCAGAGATATAGCGGTTTTTATTTTGTTCTAATCAGGAGTAATTTTTTGTAGGAATCTGTCGGAGTCTGTCGTCAAACGGAATATACCTAAATGCTTATTTTCGTATAAACACGAAAATAAGTATTTACGTATGTTCCGTTTTTACGTCATAACGGCTGAACCGATGTTGATGAATTTTGGCACAGAGATAGATGGACTCTAGAGACGGTTACAGGCTATACATAAAGGCGGTTTGGGTGGGCGAAGCCGCGGGCAAAAGCTAGTACATCAATAAATCTATGGTTTCCTACAAAAAATACTCCTGATTAGAACAAAATAAAATTCGTCATATTTGTGGTTGGTTACGGTTTAGACTTCTTTTTATTATTTTTAACGAAGTTCTTAGGTTGCAGTCTATTAATGACCAACATTTCATTACTGGCGCAATAAAATAAAAAATTGATGACAAAAAGTTGCATACCCCTTTGTTCAAAACATTTTTCAAATTATTGTTTAATTCATAAAATTGATACAGAATAATAAAAGAACATCATTTTTTTTGGGCCTTTTCTGAAAGTGCTAACGAAAAAAAATTGCTCTCCCCTATCTGTCGTCCTGGGCCTGATCCTTGATAAGACAACTTGCTCCCCATTACTCGCCGTACAAAGCTGAATTGAGATTTCGAGGGTATCCTCTCCTTCATCTGTTCTGCCTCCTCCTTCGCTGTCATTACTGCTGCAGAAGAAGTGGCAGCCTCCTTTCCAGATTGCCACCGTGTGATCTGCAAGAAAATCCTCCATCACCTATGTCTATGAGTGGATCACCCGAATAGCCATAATCCCCTGGTGCGATCGGCTTGTCTGGTCGTCTCCTTATGGAGACGACGAACACAGGGTTCCCGTAGAGGGGCTTTAACCGCATCACTTCCACGTAGAGCCTTCAAAAAGAGGCGTTCGCCCCGCGAGATTGGGTAACAGCTTGAAGGCAGCCTGGGCCCGATCCTGTTTTTGAGCCAAACAACGGAAATGCTCCTTGTAGTCCACGGGATGTCAAGGACGAGTACCAGTCGAGTCTCCTTAACTGGACGGCGATGCAAACCCGTCCCACCGCTTTTTGGGGACCCGACAGTATCGCGTTCCGAAGGCTATAAGGCTCTTTCAGAAAACAACAAATGTATGAATGTAATGTACCGGGTCGTCAAATATCTTAGTATCTCGAACGCAAAGGCGACCGAATAAAGAGGGTGTACTTTTAGTAAGCAGGAGTCTGCCAGTCTCTCCAGCTCAACCCAGAGCGAGATAATTAATTTGATGATTTTATTACCCCAAAAGGGTTGATTCAAGAAGGAGCAGACTGGTATTGTTAGGAGATTCCTCTCCTATGACTTCCCACCACAAGCAACTTCGATTCTGTTCCCGATTTTCGAACTTGTATATCTTGGCCGAGAGCAATCCTACAACTTTTGTGCTATAGTTACTAATTGCTCCAAATGACTAGTACTATCCATAGGTAGGTATCAACTTTTCTTTGGCCGGTACTTTCAGAAAAGGCCTATAAATGTATGGAGCGTGAATTTTCTCCTTTTAATAAGCAAAGAAAACGATATCAAATTCGAACAAATGCACTCTCTTTAGAATTTGTGAAAAAAAAACAGATATACTCGATTTTTTTTTACAACCGGCCAGTATGTCCTCCAGATGAAACAAGTTTACATAGGTATTGCCTACTTGGTAAGAAATGATATAATAATTAACAGAAATCTTAATAATAAGGCAACCTTTTACCTTATTATTAAGATTTCTGTGGCACACTATAGTACGTGTTGCTTAGACTTTTTTGATGTGTGTTTATGTGAGAGCAAATGGAGCGAATGTTTTGATCATTCTTATATTTAAAATTGTACTTGTTAATGCCGCGAATCATATTTTAAGCTACTACGACACAATACCTTAAATTATTTTTTGAAGAGTATAGCGTTCCTTGCTTTGCTACCGCGCCGACCGCGCCGACATCACGATAGAAAAAACCGCCTCTGATTATTATGAATACAAATTACCATCTAGGTATTTTAATATTTTACTATTCTTTACTTTAATTTGAGATTCTATATACTTATCTAGTCTATGCTATCCCAATCCCACTGCTGGCCAAAGGTCTCCCCTAAGTGTATACAAGAACTCTTGTCATGGACCACCTCAAATATTTCACTAGGTACTAAATCACGACAAACAAACTCTTTACCTACCTAGGTACCCCAAAGAAGAGAGAAATGCGTGCTAGCCAGCTTCGGCGTTCAGCCACGCCATAATACAGTAAGGTCAACAAGGACAAGCATTGTAGGTATTAGCTCTCTGCAATGTGAATTATTTCCAAATCCATCATCAGTGACGTGAACAGTCTGCTCCCTGCGGCGGCAACTCCAATTTGAACAGATTGCACTTAAGTTAGTTGCATGTGAGCGATTCTCAAACCGAAAGCTATTCCTTTAAAACACGATACCTACTGAGCTCTGATTCAGATAGGTACTTAATTAGTTTCCATTATTATTTTGTTGTTCTAAAGTGTCGGTAGCTCGGACACGTGACAGAGTGCGGCGCGCGGCGGCGGCGGTGTCGGGAGTCAGGGAGACCGCGACGTCAACACACAGTGTGGCAGTGCGGACACCGCACCAAGACGCCGCATCGCTCTTTACCACAATACAGCTTGATAACTTTCAGAACGTAAACACACACCCGCAGCCCGCAACAGCGAAAATCGATACTAACTTTAATGTAGTCGACGATGAAGCGGCGAATAGTGACCGGTCAAGCTAGGTCTGTCGGCCCCGTGCAGCGACGGCTGATGCTGGACGGTTTCACAACAAGAGTGTAGTGGTTAGGCGGACAGAACTCGGCGCAGCTTAGCCTTTGTTGGCTTTTGGCCAGTGTAGATTCGAGCAGAATCGTGTTCGTCTCCCAAGAGGGATTTTGCAGAATCACGAGTCAGCGTGTTGAGTGAGGTAGCAGTGCGCGCGAGACGCTCGTCGCAGTTCAGCCCGGGGGGCTCTAACCGGCGTGCGTGAGTCGTGCGGCCGCGGCGGTGGCCGAGTGGTACTGCCGCGCGCCGCCCCGTCCGCCTGCGCCGCACTACCTCTCGCGGAAGTCTCAATGAGTTACTCACTAACCTCCGCGCACCGGTTTGACCTGTGACTGTGACGTGTGAGCTACTTCGACATCTGTTCGACACAATAGGCTAGTTGACAGCATCATTTGCAAATCTGTTAAGTCCATCAGTCAGAGCAGCGGGGTTCTAAAACTAACCAACTGAAAAAAATGTGTTATATTTAAATTTGTTAGCTAAGTTGTGAATATTATAGAGCATGCTGTGGTCTCCCATAAGTGAAGAAGTACACCAACTAAATAATTTGTGTTGAAGTGTTATAGCATACAATACGTTACTTAGAAAACTGAAACACCGTAATACACGTCCATAAGTTTACCAATGCGAACCACTTTTCAACGAATGCACGCTAGGTACCTCTTGTTAAATACGAGGGCAAAATAATTAATAACAGAAATTAAACTCCAAATGAAATAATTTGAGACTTTACCATGAACTTTCTAGAAGATTTGTTTCGATCGTATGTCCGTAGGAACATTGTGATCTATTTAGATGGTTCTGTTCATACTCGTATATACGAGTAGACAATCATACCCAGGCTTTACAAATGGAATTTTGTACCATCCGGGGTACCTACCTCAAGGCTCGATCTTAGGGCCTTTGTTGTACACGTCATTTATATCAGATACCTATTAAAAAGTGCTTCAAAAACTCACATATTCTATTACTAGCTTCCGCCCGCGACTCCGTCCGCGCGGATGTCGGTCTTCGCGTGGATGGTCTATTTCTCCATTTTGAGTAACTCTGACAATGACATCTTATAAATATTACGGCGCTGAATCCACTGCGGGTAATGCAACGTGTGTTTGCGGTTCTACAGAACAACGTCTATGAATAAAACTGAATAATAATATTTTTTCTACGTATTTTTCCAGGATAAAAAGTATCCTATGTCATGCCCAGGATAATAAGGAATAATTATACCAAGTTTCATCGAAATCGAACCGTTAGTTTTCACGTGATGCCTGCACAAACAGACAGACAGACAGACAGACAGACAGACAGATAGACAGACAAAAACATTTTTAATCATATATTTGGGTTTGGTATCGATCCAGCAACACCCCCCGCTATTTATTTTTTCAATATTTTCAATGTACAGAATTGACCCTTCTACAGATTTATTATATAGTATAGATAGATAGATACGCAGATGATATGAAGGTCCTCAAAGGTAGTAGGTATTTTCGCGACGGAATTCTGTGATTGGTCCTGCATATACTTTGGACGGCTACACCTATCATCACGAAAGTAAAAAGTATCAGTGATCTTGTGGCATTACATGACAGTAAACTTATTTTTGATCCTCAGTAGAAGATCTACAAATCTCGTATTGAGTCCGTCCAAAGAAAATTCAAGAGATATTTGGATTATAAAGCAAAACAATTTACAAATGATTATGATCACCGTTGTAAGTCGAATTAAAAGTACCGGTAAAACCGGCCATCATTGCCCTTAGCGGATATGTTTGCCCGAACACGAAAAATAACTAAAATAATTATTTGTAAATAATTGTATTTAGCTGACAACATTATCTAATTTTTTTTTAATTAGCCTGCACTGTCCCACTGCTGAGAAAAGGCCTCCCCCAATTCCTTCCAAGAACTCTTTTCCTGGGCCACTTCGAACCAGCCCTCATGGTATGCGTCTAGGTCGTCTCTCCACCTTTTTCTGGGCCGGCCTCGGCGGCGCCTTCCATCTCCCGGCACCCAATGTGTGGAGATCTTTGCCCAGCGGTCCTCTTGCATGCGACAGACGTGACCCGCCCAATTCCATTTCAGATTTGCAGCTTTTCTGCCAACTTTTCTATCTAATTATTCCCGAATTTGCGCGAACATAAGAGTGACAACATTGCCCACTACAAAAATAATGTTAAGGTTGGCACCCATCAGCACTCAGTTGACAAATATAAACTAGGTACTTAAATTTAGTTTGTTTGGTTGCAGTATGGGAAAGCCTACGAAAAGAAATCGGATTTTAAGGATTGTTTTACCATTTTTGTAAGTTTTTTTTGTAAGATTTGATTTAAAACCCTTTAGGGCATAAAGCTCATAATAGGTAGGTACTCATAGTTTTATACCTGCAATTTACAATGATTGTACTTGACTGATTATTGATAATAAAAGAGTTTATATTTGAACAGATTATTATTTATCACATTAATATGTATCAACCCTAATCCACTGTTTTACTATGTATGAAAAAGTCCCTGGTGTGTAGTGTAACATTGCCCACCTCAGTAAAATAAAAAGTAATATGTTTTTGACATATTGAACACGAAGGATGGCAACTTTGCATAATTCACTAAAACATACCCTATTACCCAACCTTTAGAACTGATAATTTTAGAGAAATTAAGGTTGAGCAATGTTGGACGGTTGTGCGTATAATTTTGCCCGGCTATTTAGGCGCCTTTTTCTTGGATTCTGTTAAAGTTAGAAACACTTTATTTTGTGATTTTAGGCCTTTAACAGTAATTGCTACCATGGTCGACTTTATTACGAGTTCTAGTGAATATTTTTTGCAAAATATCAAAAATACGTGGAAATGCGGGCAATGACGGCCGGTTTCACGGTAGCGAATTATGTCATGGCAAAACAAATGAGCCTAAAAGATGACTATGCTAACATAAACTGTATGCCAAAAAACAATTATGGCAAAGTATTATTATGCCAAATTTGTTTTGCCGAAACAGTTATGATAAAGTATGAGTATATTATAGCAAAAAAATAATATGCGAAAAAATCACAAAAGGTCATTCAGTCGGTATAATTTTACAGGCGTTATGACGTTACTCCCGAATTTCGAAACGTTTTATCTCGACAGATTTAAAAACAAAAATGACGTGTTTATTATTTTCAACACCTACTCTAACTGACGGACTGAACAGATTTTCAATTTATTTATACAGTAAACTACCCTATTTAGATCACTATGAACTTTCAAGAAATCAACCTGCAAGTGCAAGAGAAACGAACGACTTCAAGTAGCGACTAAATAACCCACTAGTTAGGTAGTTACCGAAAGTAAAGCAGTTAGTATAGCCAAAGAGACATCTTCAGATATACAGGACAAAATGAAACATGAAAAAAGGCGGACATGATTAAGTAACCAACGAAGCACTGAAATCAGACAGTCTCCATTTAGCAGATCAATTATAACAGCTTTTTAATTTGGTCCCAACTTATTATTTTTGTTTGATCCACGATTTTTTACCCATCCTGCACACTAGCTTTTGCCCACTAGTTCTCCCATGGGAACCAAATGGGAACAGTACCAGTTTTAACCGGGATAAAAAGTACAGCCTAGGTATGTGTTATTCGAGACTGTAATGTATCGCCGTGCCAAGTTTTATCCAGATACATTCAGCCGTTCTAGTATCATTCAGTACCTAACTAACTTCCATCTCAATCATTCATGCAAACTTAAGCATTTGCTCATGATTTCTAAACTGGTTTGTTTAGTAGGGCCCGGCGCCCATTATCGGCATCGGCACGACTGAGGATTTTAGGTGGCAAATAGCAATATACATTAACATAATGACAATAAAGTAGAAATTTCCATTAGTAAATGGTCGTAATAACAAAAATACCGTTTCGGTATGCTTGAGGCTGCTGTATCGGCAGCCTTAAGAATGCTTCGAGATGCTTCCGCATCCTTCTGTACGCCGCCGGCGCCGAGGCACCACTCGGGGATAGCTTGCCCTGCGGGGCGAGGGGAGGCATCCCCTTCTTGATTGATTAGATTTCTCTTCTTCTTCAACAAGAGCTGCTATGAGCACTAGATCCCAGTCCACCATATTAAATACAATTCAGACAACTAGCTTGTAACAACTCTGAGACTGTTTTGACGAGAAATACGATATTGAGACGCTTCGGCAAGCTACAGGATGGTGCGGCATGCTAAAGGACGCCTCGTCATCCCTAAGAACGTTGCAGCATGCCAAAGCATAGTTTCCGACAGTGTGCGCTTGCATGTAGGATGCCGAAGGATCCTGTTCATTGCCGATGCCGATAATGGGCACCGGGCTTAGGAAGTAAGATAGGCCATCTTATAATCAAGCCTTATTTAGAAGGAGCCTAAGACTGTGCGTGGATTTAAAAAATATGAGATTCTAAGAAAGCACCTAATATAAAAATATGTAGGGGAGGGAAGACTAGACGGGTAGCCCGCCAAAAACGGGTATGCATTTAAAATTACGCGTCGTTCTTGCTAATGAGAATGTGTGCGTGCAAGAAGCGGTGCCTCATAGGGAGAGGCGACAAATAATAAAAGGTAGAAACATTCACAGGGCTAAGCAGCTGCACCAGCACAGCTCGCCGTACCAGGAAGAAGGGATGGCGCAAGAGTGTCAACTACTGATGTAACGAATATTCGTATTCGCATTCGCGAACATTAACATGTTTTATATGAATTCACAGGGAATGATGCGAATTAACCGACTTCAAAAACGACCACAAAATATATAGATATTTTCTTTCGGATTGCTTTGTTGTTTAATTCATAGACATTTTAGACAATTTTTTCTTGTGTTGCTTCTCTGTACTGTTAAATGTAGACTTATTATGTGTGGACCGTGATTCGTTTCGTCGTGGCAATAAGCCATTTTCAACAACGAATAATATGTCGCTTGTGTCTTTAAAAAAAAACTTATTTTCTAAAATTCTAAATTCTGAAAAAAGTTATTTGTGTGAAACTCGGCTTGTAAATGTGATAACTTGTAACAGTATAACTTATTGTTCTAATAAGTTTGGGGGAACATCGCCATCGCTAGAACCACAAACACGTAACAGTGGCCGACATCAGCACGGCACGCACCACACGCACGCGGGGGACTCGGAGCACTGAGGGGAGGCTATTAGGATCATTATGTAAATAGGTGACCCAAATACAAGAAACAAACAAGTGTCCTGCGGGAGCGGGGGGGGGGGGTCGTGCAGGAGCCGACCGGTGAGTGAAACCCAAGAAGCGCGACCGAAGACCGGTCTGCTTTGTTCAGTCTGAGCTCGTGCATCCACACTGTATAGCTGTACCAGTACCTTCATCGATCTAGGATGCTGTAGGCACTACAATACACATGCAGAACACGATACGTGTTAGCAAAATAATTGTGTGGCCTACGGGTACCTAGTAGGTTGTTTGTGTATGTGAGTTAAAATGTGAATAAACCAAAGGGGTGGGGGGGCAAAAAAACGGCCGATTGCGAGTCGGGCTCGTGCACGATGGGTTCGTACCATCTACAACATTATTTTTAGTATATGCGAAACCTGAATATAGTTTGTTCAGAATCAGTAACTGATTCGATTCCAATAATTTTTACTTACACCATGTTATATTATTTTTTCAAAAATATTTTATTTAAATTTTATTACCAGTTAATTACAATACAATCACCCTACGGTTAGGTACCTATTGCCAAGCTATTATCACGAGTGTATAACACAGGAGACGCGGCTTACGCGGGTGTACCGCGAAATGAGCATGTTTTTGAACGGACAACCAGGTAATATACAAACTTATAACCTTGTGATTTTTTATGATACGGTTTTAAAATTTTGTACATAGATTCTTAACACTAAAATACTAGACAGGTGTATCGGGTTTCGCATAAACAAAAAATAATGTTGTATACAGGGTGTAAGAGACATCGACGCACAACCCAAGGAGCAATTAGGCGTTACCGACATCCAATATACAGCTCATATGGAACTTAAAGTTCTATTTGAGACGTACAAGGGTGTTATGAAAGAATTCTATACTTACAAGGTCGATTTGCCAGTTATTCAAATCAAATCAAATCATTTATTTCAACTAGGCCAATTACAGGCACTTTTGAATTGTCAAAAGACATAAAATAAAACTAGTACAAAAATAGTTATGGTGCTACAGTCCCAGTCACAAGACATAAAAACTGTGAAAGTACCGTAGGTGCTCATTCCAAAGCGTAGATCTCTATGGAGAAGAATGAGCAAGAAACTCCATGGACACTCTTTTTCAATCGCCAAAATTATTATAAAACTTTTGTACCATCATTCATCATCAGATGGTACATTATGTGAGAACGATGTGGCAAGTTAATAGTGTCCATAGTAAATATAAAAAAGACAATTCAGAAATAAAGTTACTTTAAATTAAAATAGACCGGGGCAGCTAAGAGATGACCAGTCCCAACTGACAGCGCCCGTTCACGAACATGACGCATATATCAGCACCATTCAGCTCAACCATTTTGAAGGGAACTAAATGATCCGACACACACGCCACCATCAGCGAGACATTTGAGCGAGCATGACATACTCTCAACCGCCAGAGTCATTCAAGTCAATAAAAGACGTAGTGTCATGATTTCGTATTCTGAAATTTTATTTATTTCGATTGGCAACACAGCCAACCGCCATGCCATTTGAATAACGGCATGGTAGGGGAAAAATGAGAGTCGAGCCACACACTTGGGGATCGTTCAGGCAGTCCAAACACGGCGGTCGACCTAGTAAGTCGTTCCGACTAGGCGATTAAAATATTAAGTTTGTACTTATTATAATAAGGACTTTGTCGTGACTGTAATAATTAATGTGTCTATTTGATATCAGTAAAGTAATTTATTAGTATAAAAGAGGTTTTATTATATATCAGAAGTGACAAGACCACGCGCCGACCTTCGCTAAGACTTATTAAAAGGTATGTACCTCGCTTAATAATATTTGAACTTAACTGGCAGAGCTTGTGTGATTGATTGTCATTCCATATTGTTTGGGTTAATTAATTTTAAAAAGTTACATTGGCATCTTATTCGACATCGGGTCCGATAAGACTTGATCAGGGTACTCCCTGATAGTGTTATCGAGTCTTAAGAGTGCAATATACTTTAGACTTAAATGCGTGGGCGAGGCTACCCTTCGTCAGCATTTCTGTTGAAATATAGTGCGCTTAAATAGCGGAGTAATATGCTAATATTATTTTTGAGGGTAGAATGATTTTCATGCTTGGTTAAGTAATTTCTTGAACGTTATCAGTCCAAAAGGATGCATTATGCTTTTGTCTTGAGTGCATGGGCGAGGCTACTCTTCGTCAGTACTTTTGCTGAGGTATAGTGCGTCTATATGCTGGTAATTTTGATACAAAATTTGCATGAATTTTACACAAAGAGGTGCGCTGTGTTTTTGCTGTAATACTTGACGGAGGCTACTCTTCGCTAGTATTTTGGGCGGAGGTATAGTGCACTTAAAGTGTCATTATCTTTCAAAATGCGTGCATTGTGATCCCGTCAGATACTTGGTTGAGGCTACTCTTCAGCAGTGTTTGGCTGGGGTTATAGTGTCGTGTTGATTGGTTGTTAAAAGACTAAGCATGAGTATCCTGAAGTAACAATACATTGAAGTTATATAGATAAGCAAGCCCTGCTAGTTTTTGAAGTGCTACTTGATTTTGGAGGCTATTGCCACTTGATTTTGGAGGCTATTGCCACTTGATTTTGGAGGCTATTGCCACTTGATTTTGGAGGCTATTGCCACTTGATTTTGGAGGCTATTGCCACTTGATTTTGGAGGCTTTTGCCACTTGATTTTGGAGGCTATTGCCACGATTGATGAGATTATGTATTTAAATCTTGTATTACCGACGTATTTGATTTCTAACCATGCGTCGTGTGAATCCTGGTTCAATAATTCGTAAACACTTAACGCTACTGCAACAACCACATTCTCTCTACACACACAATTAAAACCATCACGCATACACACACACACACACACATACACATATTAGATATTTCTAGTCGAATGATCTTGATAATGTGAGTTGAATGTAACCGGATGATATGGAATCTTTCAGTTACCATGAGTGATGCAGAGCTAGTTGATGAATCGCATACTCCTCCTCGAAGGCGTAGTAGACGCAAAGAGAAACGAAAACGATCGTCATCATCGTCCACGTCCTCGTCGTCTGCATCTGAAGAAAGGATTCGACGACGATCTCGAAAACACTCTAAAGGCTTGACCACAGAGGACGTTCTGAATATCCTGACTTCTTGGAAGGCTGAACCAAGTAAGAGTACCAATTCCTTGCAAAATAGTCAACTTTATAACGTGATACCTGAATTTGACCCGGCCAATAGGTCACAAAGTATTGAGGCTTGGATCCGGAAGGTTAATGAATGCTCACAAATTTATAGTTGGGATCAGAAGCAAACCATTCACTTCTCCCTCCAAAAACTGGTTGGACTAGCGAAGAAATGGTTTGAGTCTCTTCCTACGGTCGTATTTTCATGGAACGAATGGCAAGCCAAATTAAAGAGGGCATTTCCTAGTGAGGAAAATTATGGTAGACTGTTGGAAGAAATGCTGGCCCGTACCACTCGTGTCGATGAAGGTGTACGAGAATATTTTTATGATAAGTTAAATCTGTTAAACCGATGTGAAATAAAGGGGAAGAGAGCTGTTGATTGTGTTATACACGGAATCACTGATAGGTCAGTTAGGAGTGGTGCACAGGCACTTAACTGCGAGGAACCTGAGGACTTGCTTAACTTTCTTTGTGCTCAACGTATTACGTACTTTTCGAACCGAGACCGGAATAGGCAGAGATCAAATTCTAGTACTGTAACTAAAAATTCTGGGACCAACGACGGTTCTATAGTCTGCTTTAACTGTCGTAACAAAGGTCACCCTTATCACAAGTGTCCAAAACCTTTAATAAAATGTAAGAAATGCAACAGAATAGGTCATGATAATGAAAACTGTAAATTGCGGCCCGTTGCTGAAAATTACGTCCCCAGATCTAAAACCGATGATACTCGGACTACAGTAGAGAAAAACACATTAAAGATCGTCGCGTTTAATGATCAAATAAGCTCTAAACCTGTCGATACCTCTAATACATCAACTTCAGTCACAACGTCCAATGATAAGTTTTTTAAAACCGTTTTAGTAAACGGTCGGCCCCTTTTAGCTTACATAGACTTCGGGAGTGAATGCAGCTTGCTTCGAGCGAGCCTTGCATTAGAATTTCAGCTGGCACAAAATTCTAGCACTGTTCCAATAATTAGAGGGTTTGGCAATTCATGTGTTTCACCTTTGTGTACGTCAAGAGTAAACTTGAAACTTGATGATATTGAGACCCAGTTAGACGTTTTAATAGTCGGTGACGAGTTCATGACAAACAGTCTCTTAATAGGACAAAACTTCACGGAGCTACCTTTTATTACAGTCTTAAAAGACTGTCGTCAATTAGTATTTTACAGAACTCCAGAAGAAAATCTTTTCCCAACCGAAATCACTGTCAAAATGTATACCTCAAAGCCTATGACGATTGTAAATACTAGTATGGTACCCATTACAGTAAGGGATGCTTCTTTTTCCGGTGACATCTTTGTCGAAGGTTATAGCTCATTAGAACCTGGTAGAGAATTCCGTTTGTTGCAAGGGACTTATGGCATCTCAAATGGCACTGGAGAAATAGCCGTAGCTAACTTGTCACGAACACCTCTTTTATTTAAATCTGAAACATTAATTGCGCGATCGTCACCAGTGACTGAGGCCAAGAACTGTAGTGTTAATCGTATTTTAGAAAATTCCACTCTCTCTTTAGAACCATTAGATAGAACGCACATTCAAGTCGGTGAAGATCTAATAAGTAGCGACAAGAATAGATTGTATACGTTATTACAAAAGTATCGCGACTGCTTTGCCACCAATATGAAAGAAGTAGGTTGTGTTAAGGATTTCGAAATGAAAATAAATCTTACGGATAATAGACCCGTTGTTTACAGGCCATATAGGTTATCGTATTCAGAACGATTGCAGGTGCGTGAAATTATTGATGAACTATTAGATACCGATATTATACAAGAATCAAGTTCAGATTATGCAAGCCCGATATTAATGGTCCGTAAGAAATCGGGTGAGCAAAGACTTTGTGTAGATTTTAGAGCCCTTAATAACAAAACCATTAAGGACAGGTTTCCTCTTCCGCTTATTGAAGACCAGTTAATTAATTTAAGCGGTAATCAGTTTTTTACGTCTTTAGATCTTGCATCTGGGTATTACCAGATTCCTATGTCTAGAGAGAGTCGGCATCTCACTGGCTTCATAACTCCTGACGGCCACTATGAATTTAAGAGAATGCCTTTTGGATTGGCCAACGCCCCCGCTGTATTCCAGCGCATGATTAATAAAATTCTTGGTAATAAACGATTTGATTATGCTCTAGCTTATTTAGATGATTTACTTATTCCATCTGTAACTATAGAACAAGGGTTTGAGCGCTTAGAAGAAATTTTAAAATTACTCCGTGAATTCGGACTTACATTAAAATTAACAAAGTGCCGGTTTTTCGATATTACGATCAGCTATTTAGGTTACGAAATCTCTGCAAAAGGAGTAAGACCCGGAGAAGCAAAAGTTTTGGCCGTCAAAGAATTCCCTTGCCCCAGTAACATTCACGAAGTCCGTCAGTTTTTGGGACTAACGGGATATTTCCGTAAGTTTATAAAAGGATACGGTGAGATAGCACAACCACTGACCAACTTACTTAAGAAAAATGTCTCATGGCATTGGGGCAGTGATCAACAAACTGCGTTCAATTCCTTAAAGGAAAGCCTTTTAACCAGACAAGTTTTAGCATTGTATGATCCGCAGTTAGAAACTGAGTTGCATACGGATGCCAGCGCTCTAGGCATCGGGGGAATCTTGATGCAATGGCAAGCGTCGCCCCGCGTTCTAAAACCCGTCGCCTATTTTAGTAGACAGACCACAGTGGACGAAAAACATTTCCATTCTTACGAATTAGAGACTTTGGCCGTTGTCTGTTCGTTGAAGAAATTTAGAGTGTACTTATTAGGAGTCCCGTTTAAGGTATTTACTGACTGCGCGGCACTTAGAACAACATTGACAAAGAGAGATCTCGTTCCGCGGATAGCCAGGTGGTGGTTACAAATAAGCGAATATAACTTTGAAATTGAATATCGTCCGGGCGTTAATATGGCGCATGTAGACGCCTTAAGCAGAAACACTTGTCTTAACGCGGAAGGAGATGTTGGGTCTGTTAGTATTCTTAATATTGAATCGAGTAATTGGCTCTTAACTCTGCAAATGGGTGACCCCGAAACGTCTCGAATTATAAAAGTTCTTAAACCTGAAGCTGACCCTGAGTTGGAAGATTTAAGACAAAAATATACTGTCAAAAATAATGCACTCTATCGCAAAGTTGATGACCGTTTATGTCTTGTGGTCCCGCGAAACGCTCGTTGGCAAGTTTGTAGAGCTAACCACGATGACATCGGGCACTTGGGCTATGCAAAAACGTTAGAAAGAATAAAGAGTCAATTTTGGTTCGCAAAATTACGACGATATGTCAAGAAATATGTAGGTTCCTGCATAGAATGTGCTTATAGTAAGGACAGTGCGACTAAAAAGAAGCAAGGCCTACTATTTCCAATAGAAAAAATTAGTATACCATTTCACACAATTCATATCGATCATTTAGGACCGTTCGTAAGAAGCAGAAATGGCAACTCTTACATACTTACGATTGTAGATGGGTTCACCAAGTATGTATTCGTCAGAGCAGTGAAAGATACGAAAACAAGAAGTACAATTAAAATTTTAGAGAATATTTTTACTGATTTTGGTACACCGGCTAGAATAATTTCAGACCGTGGTACTTCATTCACATCAACAGCTTTCGAATCCTTCTGCAGTGGCCTTGGTATAAAACATGTACTTAATGCTGTTGCTTGTCCCAGAGCAAATGGACAAGCCGAAAGGTTTAACCAAACTATTTTAAATTCACTGTCTGCTCAAAATTTTAATAAAAATGAACGTGACTGGGACAAGTGCCTAGGCAAAGTTCAGTGGGGTATTAACAATACTGTTAATGCGACCACCCAAAAAACTGCAACAGAGGCTTTGTTCGGGTTGAAAATGCGCGATAGTTTATCAAATAAGTTTAATGTTCCACAGCAGTCTCAAAACGAGGATTTGTTGTCATTACGCGAGAATATTGGCGTATCTATTAAGAAAAGTCAAGAAGAACAAAAGCGTAAACATGACTTTGGTCGTACTTCTGCCCCTACGTATCAGGTTGGCGACTTAGTTAAACTAACACGGACCAATTATAATAATGATGGTAAAAGTACAAAGCTTCTGTCAAAGTTTATAGGCCCTTATAAAATTGTAGAAGTATTGGGCAACGATAGATATAGGATAAGTGATGTACCTGGTTTCAATAGAAAAAGGAATAATAGTTATGAAAGTGTTGTATCTACAGATAGAATTAGACCCTGGATACATCTCAAGGCTCTCGAGCTTGATGACAATGTAGATGTTAGTTCAGATGAAGAAACTAGTAGCTAAGTATTTTATAATAGTGCATGTAGTTATATTTGATAATAATATAATTTTGAAACATAGTAATTATAATTAAATAGTTACTTGCTTACAAAAAGATTTCGAATGTCATGATTTACCTTGGCTTGACAAAAGCAACCTATGTTATAATGTTCACGATATTTTACAACTTCAATTTCACAAACATCTCTTCTGAGTAGCCCTGGCTCTTTTTCTAATTAAAATAATATATTTTTTTTTAAGTTGAGTGCTGAATTGACTGAACGGGTTCAAGTGGGGTTGTGCTCCGGGAGTAGCACGTTGTCGGATGGCCGAATGTCATGATTTCGTATTCTGAAATTTTATTTATTTCGATTGGCAACACAGCCAACCGCCATGCCATTTGAATAACGGCATGGTAGGGGAAAAATGAGAGTCGAGCCACACACTTGGGGATCGTTCAGGCAGTCCAAACACGGCGGTCGACCTAGTAAGTCGTTCCGACTAGGCGATTAAAATATTAAGTTTGTACTTATTATAATAAGGACTTTGTCGTGACTGTAATAATTAATGTGTCTATTTGATATCAGTAAAGTAATTTATTAGTATAAAAGAGGTTTTATTATAGTAGGTTTCTAGTCAAAGATAGCTCTGAAGTACATGGTACTCACACAATGCTGGGTATGTCGCTATACAATACTAGATGGATACACTCTATACAATGCAAGAGATAGTTGTACATTCTTCATCCGCTGCGACAATATTAATAAAAGATGAAGGAAACCTACGACTGTCGTACTAAAATAATAAAAAATACACACAAAAAGACAAACAATAAAATGTAAAGTAGGACAAAAATGTCCGTTGATCAAAATAAAATAATAAAACAAATACAAACACATAAAATAAAACAAAACAAGATGACTTAATTAAGTCATAAAAAAAAACAAATAAACAATTATATGAACTCATATAACTAGTCGGGAAAAAAAAAAGAAATCTGGGGAAAGAGCATGAACGCCGTCTTAACTACAACAGAGTGACCAGCTGTTTTTATCGTCTAAGTAATCGTTTATGGAATAATATGCCTTAGAACAAAGATTGGATTTAATCTTAGATTTAAACACATTAAACGGCAAGTTTTTAGATGTTAGTAGGGTATCACTCTACACTTTATTCTGTATATTGGTATATGCAAACTTATTGCGTAATTGTACACCCTTGTAAGTGTTAGAGTGTTATGATGTCTGCCAAATATGATGATATAACAGTAAAATAATAAATTAATTCTATAGTACAGCTTTAGTCTGTATGTGTGTGTCTCGCTCTGTGTGTGTGTGTGTTCTATGGACATTACCTATTTGACACAGCCATGAGGCATACGGCACCTACTTTTGTGTATTTCCTTTTCTATTGTTTACTCGTGATAAAATTGTGTGGCTTGGCTTGCCAAATAAACTTATTTTCTTTCTTTAATGTGTCTATCAGTAGGTGCGTCGTCTGTTGATTCTATCAAATTGCTTCAATTTGCCTTCGGCATTTTACACACTTAAAAAACGCGTTGTGTAAGCCGCAACCGATGTAAAAGGCGAAATCTAACAATTCCTAGCGATATAGTATACATGGTTTTTCATTTTTGAATACGTATCTCTAATGAGCTGTACAATTCATGTTTTGAAAACCGATATACAGCCTAAAGAACAAAAAATATTCTAATATAACGCTTATTTAAAGCCAATAGCTGTACAATGGAATCCAAAAACTGCGTAGTACAGCTACAATATACCCTGTACCCTCCAGATATACTTTAGGCTGTATAATACCCTCCAGATATACTTTAGGCTGTATAATATTATTCGCCATTTTTGAATAAACAAAAACAAAACATAATACAAATTAAACGATATTTGACAAAAGCTACAGTTGCTGTCGCATTTTTGCAGCTAAAATAACGATGACTTTACTCTAATATGCAGTATTTTCAAACATATTATATTATTCTTACCTCAAAACCATAAACTTACGTAATCGGTTTTAGTTATATTTCTTACTGAATCTTGATTATATAATGGGCGCGTGAATTTCACAACAAAATTAAATAGGCACGTCGAATCTACAAAATATTATCATAGGTACAGAAAGGCTTTTTTTTTTTTTATCGTGGTAAAATCATCAAATGAGTCCTCCCACCCAGAGCAGGGCGGGAGGGACTGTCAGACTTGTACTGACTAAAATCCACGGTGTCCTTCAATAGCCCTTTACGTACCGGGGTCACGGTAATCCCTTGGTCCCGCGACCCCGGTAGGCTTTGGCCCTCTACAGGCCCCGTCACTATGCTGACACTGTTTGAGGCGCGCGTGGAACACAACGCGCCGTCGACCCGGGCATGGTCCATGGTCGGACAGCGAGTCGCCCATTACTCGTTGCCCGCATGCCCGCGCCTACGGTGGCCGGAGATCGTCTTGCGACGTCCGACGCCGTGGGCGTCTACAGCTGCGGCTGGGGTGGAGGGAGGACGCTGTCCTCTCCCTCAGGCCGCCCGCCTCCTCCTTCACGAGCATGACTGCTTCGCAGAAGGAGGCGACCGCCTCCCACTCCGTCTCGCCCCGCAGCATGGCCTCGACCAATGCCGGGCGCGAGAGGTCTCCGCCTATCGCCGTCGTAAGGACACGGCGGTGCTCTGCCCAAGCGGGGCAGTCCTGCACCGTATGCTCCACCGTGTCCTCCGGACGATCCTCGCAGTGGTGACACCCAGGCGTTTCTTCCCTCCCTATCAGACACAGGAACCTCCCGAAACTTCCGTGTCCGGTGAGGACCTGCGTCATGCGGTAGGTCAGGACGCCGTGACGCCTATCCAGCCACTCCTCAAAAAGGGGTCTTACCGCCGCGATTGCGGCGTGCCCGGGTACAGAAAGGCTAAGATCATTACTTGATTTATAATTTTGCATGAAATATTAATTGCCATTGATTGTATCTAAAATAGAAATGTCAAATTTCACAAATTTTTACACTCTAATTCTCTCAAAAATACCGATTAAGAACTATTTTCTGTAGAAGACACTTATAAGAGGATAACTGTATTCTTGTGGTTTTCTTTTACACCATACTACAGCTATACTACAGCCAATTTTTTTCTTATACAGCCACTGTACAGCCATAGAACAGCATTAGGCTGTACAAGAATGGGCCCAATTTAGAGTTACAAGGGCTGTAGAAGCGCTTCTATAGCCTTTGTACAGCCTCACTGTACAGCCTGTGGTGTGGAAATACACCAAAATACAGCTTTTCTACAGCTTGTGGTGCTCCTTGGGTCCAGGACATGATTCTGGACGCCACCGTTCCACCGTGTTGGAATTTTTCCTCTATGTATGTGTGTATGCTTCAAAAACTCAAAAAGTTCTGCACCGATTGAGCTGAAATGTTAGCATGATATATAATCCGCATCAAGGATTGTTTTTATCTATTTTTTGCATCAGTCATATATCCGCGACCGCGAAAAAACTGTTTTTTTAACTATCAGTTGTGTACCAGCGACCGCGCCATCTACCGGAAGCGAGGAAAATTAAACTTGTATGAAAAGTATTCTTTGTTTTGTATCTCATTTCTCAACTATTCAATCACAATGTGGCACAGCGAAGCGTTTTGTGTTTTTTATAGGTAACTAGCTGTACCCTGCCAGCTAGTTATCTATAAAAAACACAAAAACAAAAAATTATGTTAATTTTTTTAAAGTTATCGATGCAACAGAAATATCTATGCCTGTTCAAAATTGTACTAACTAAAAATTGTAAATTTTGAGGAGAGAGCTTTAAAGCTTTTATGTTTAGACAAGAACAGTACAAATACAAAGTAAAATTAAAAATTAGAAAACCCCCGATACAAAAACCTAAGCTCCCTTTAAAAAATATTTTATAATTGAGTTTGAGTTTTTATTACTTTTTGAAGGGAAATTAGGTTTTTGTGTCGGGGCTTTTTATTTTTTTTTATTTAACACTTTTTATAGGTAGTAGGTACATAATTATCATTTTACATTGGGCGGTTACAGCGCTTAAGTTGCAAGAGACGACAGTTGAAAAAGCTGTGGTTTACTTAGGCAAAAGTAGGTACCTACTTTCGCAAAAGACCAAGCCTATTTAGCCTTAAGTAGAGTAAAAACCTTGGATGGTGTAGTAATTTGTGAGCTCGACCAAGAAAAACTATTTACTAAACCCACATGACAAATCATTTTTAGCAGAAGTGCAAAGACGGGGATGTAGTGATTGACACTCTCACTTGACAATCGGATTTCCATGTCCCAATTTTCCCATCAAACGGTGCTAAGAACACTCTCGATTAAGTCATCAATATTCCCTTTCAGTGCGCTTTCATTTGACACCCCACTCGAGTATCGACCCCATTCGTCTTCATCATCAGACCCCTAATGACAGTTACAACCCATCTAGGTGTAAAGCTCTTATCAATTCAAACTAATCAAACTCAAACACAAGGTAACTGCTGTGAATCGTTGAAGAGTTCCCTCGACTGTCTCTCAGTTTCACCATCAGATATACTCCAGACCTTTATTAAATTGTAGTGGTTTTAGAATACTTCATGAGAAAACTTCGTCGCCCCTACGGTTTTTGAATGTTCCCCTCTATTTCTCTGGTCTGCCATCATCAAACCCTGACTTCTTCAACATGGGACCACCTTTGAAATATCTTTTTTCGAACAAAAAAAGAATCATTAAAATCGGTTCATAAACGACGAAGTTAGGTGCGAATAAAAATAAAAAAAAGCGTATACATAATACGGTCGAATTGAGTAACCTCCTTTTTTAGAAGTTGTTTAAAAAAAACTAAATTAAATCGCTTCATCCGTTAGGGCGCTATAATACCACAGACAGACAGACAGACACCTCGAACTTATAACACCCCTCTTTTTCCGACGGGGATTAAAAACACCAACAGTTTTTCAAACTATAATCAAATAAAATTCTTTTCGAACTCACAATAAAAAAAAATAAGTTAAAAATAACTAAAACCCGACTAAGAAAAAATCTCGCACTGAAAAGTTTAACGAACAATATTCATTTTCAATATTCACCCAATAAAGATTGTCCGAAACAATCGCAGGCGGATAAGTAGTTTAGAAGTTATGAGGGAACAACCAAACATATACAAACATACATACGAACATACATACATACATAATATCATAACCCTCGTTTTGGCTTTGCCGTAGTCGGGTGAAAAATTGAAAGGTTCAGTCCTTTTCAATTTTATGCCTATTTATGCGCTAATATTTAGTCATTTCCCGAAGCATTTAGTTTCTGAATTATCTATCATCATCATCATCATCATCTCAGCCATAGGACGTCCACTGCTGAACATAGGCCTCCCCTTTAGATCTCCACATATACCGGTTGGAAGCGACCTGCATCCAGCGTCTTCCGGCGACCTTTATAAGGAATGTCCAGAATTATCTATACTTATAATAAACTAGCTGTACCCTGCCCCGCTTCGCTGTGGCACAAAAACTGTATTTTCAACAATAAAAAAAATAGATAAAAACAATCCTTGATGCGGATTATATATCATGCTAAAATTTCTTCTCATGTGACTGCGTCATTACGACTGCGGTTGTCAGCGAGTGTTATCCTCGCTTCCGGTAGATGGCGCGGTCACTGGTACAGAGCTGATCGTTAAAAAAACTGTTTTTTCCCGGATGCGGATATGTGACTGATGCAAAAAATAGATAAAAACAATCCTTGATGCGGATTACATATCATGCTAAAGTTTCAGCTCAATCAGTGCAGTACTTTTTGTGTTTTTAAAGCATACACAAACCAACATAACATTTATATATATATAGATATGTAGAGAGGCCAATTTTGTACATGAAATACCTACATTTAAAAAATAACTATCAAGGGGTGATTAGGGATCGCTACTGATGCCAAAAATGCAATCTGTAAAATTTTTGTCTGTCTGTCTGTCTGCATGTTCATTATAAAAACAAAAACTACTTAACGGAATTTAACGTTTGGCACAATTATTCTTCATACTCCTGGGCAAGTTATAGTATTGAATATAAAGACTTTTCATTACACTACGATCAATAGGAGCAGAGCAGTGAAGGGAAATATTGGGAAAACGGGAGAAGTTACTCCATTTTTTAAGCTTCCGTCGCGTGTGCAGCCTCAGTGGTTAAAGCTACATAAAAATCATGTATGACGGAAATGTTCTCCTTAAAATTATATAAAATATTCCTTGACAGCATATGTCTATCTTTTATGGTTGACTCACAATAACACGTGAAACTCCACGCGGGCGAAGCCGCTGACAAAAGCTAGTTACAAATAAGAGAATTAATAAATTCAGTCTTTGGAGTCAGTTTCTGTTTTGTAACGATGATTAATTACTAACCAAATTAAAGAAAACTGCAACATTTCGGCCTATGCTTTTTGATTCTAAATTACCTACATTTAATAACCATAAACACAAAGACATTTGTGCACATGTGGAATTCAAATTAAGTGAGGGTGATATTAGGGGGGCAGTCAGACTATGGCTTAGCAGTGATGTGGTGGTAGCGGTGGGTAGCTATAGCCATAACTAGCCAAATCCCGGCTAAGAGCAAAGTAGCCACTAGGTTTCACTAGCCTGCTAGGTTTGATTGAACCGATGTTAAAAAAAAATGAAAGTTATATTTTCAATTTCATGCGCGGAGTAAACAGACACTCTTACTTTTTTATAGTTCATTATTGAATACATTATTGCTACTACATTCATGCATATTTCAGCGCGTTGGTTGATGTAAAAATATAAAATAAGAGCATTCATAATACTGATCGAATTTTATTTTACTTAACTGAGGCTCCTATCACTGTTATTATTTAAACAACCAAAAGTTATGCAGTATTTGCTTTTCTTCATATTATATTATCTTTACAACAGACAAATGTGTGTGTGTCATGCATGTAAAGCGATTGTGGAATCTGTGAGCACCCAACTCACGGATTCCATAAACCTTAGATCCCTTTCAGCAACCGAAACCTATAAGTATTGGGGTATGTCCGAAGCTTTGGGCATCAATGTTGCTGACATGAAGCAATCTTTGAAGGAACGTTTCTTTAGCCGCCTGAAAAAAGTATTTAATAGTCTTTTATCAGGTGGTAATAAGGTGCGCGCCTTCAACGGCTGGGTCATGCCAGTATTGATCTTTTCGCATACTCAAATGGACTCAAACAGAATTTGATGCCCTGGATTGGTTATCCGTACATTGCTGAATGCATATCGAATGCATCACCCACGGTCTTCGGTTATGAGATTATATATCCCGCGAAAATGTGAAGGTCGAGGTTTTCTAAACGCTAAGACTCTCCACAATCGCGAGATATGCAATCTCAGGGAATATTTCCTCAAAGCCGACGTTGGAATGCATCGAGATGTAGTAGCGGTGGACAAGGGCCTCACCCCGCTCTCTGTGGCTAAAGAGAACTGGCGCAAACCTGCGGTGCGTGCTACCATGCGATCATTATAGTGTCTAGATTAATGATAGTATGGTGGTATGGCAGAGCAAGGAGCTTCACGGACGCTTTTTTCGGGCTCTACATGGGCCTGTGTAGATTTGTCAGCGTCCGTGGTGTGGCTACGATCTGGGGACCTCTTTGGTGAAACCGAGGGTTTTGTCTGTGCAATTATGGATGAAGTTATGATGACGAATAACTACCGGAGATTTATTGTGAAGGATGGCACAGTTGACATATGTTGGGCATGCCAACGTCCTGGCGAATCAATCCGTCACATTATTTTCGGGTGTTCTCTCTGGCTAACGGACAATACTTGCATAGACATAACCTTGTAGCCAGGATTATCCATCAGCAACTTGCTCTGAAATACAGCCTTGTGGAATCGGAGGTGCCGTACTACAGGTATGAGCCCGACCCAGTTCTTGAAAGTGGCAATATCCTATATATATAATATGATAGTATCAGATATGTATGAAAATAAATATTGCAACAAACATAATATTAATATTATTTTTATTAAGGTGGTCGCACATTTAATATCTGCAACGCACGCAGCGTATAAGATTTCACATTTTTTATATGAAATCAAATGAAACCTCGCAAATTTTTATACGTAAGTACAGTACGCGCCGCATTTCAGAAAATGCTGTCAGAATCTTAAAGTACACTTTCAGCCATAAGGACTTTAAAAGCACCCAGTATTACCCACCAGAATAAGTCATTGTGAGAAACTAATCTCCTACTAACCATTAAGAAACTCAAACTAATTATAACCTGACATTTCACAAGACGCCTACAGTGAACCTTCGTGTCAAATACGTATTGGGATCAATCCATCATCACTGTGATGAGTTGCATCTGCGTACTGCATAGTGGCAATGCAATAAATGGAGCCGAAACCATCCTTGATCTTGGTGTAATATATGCCAAAAAACTTACATTCGTACCTCATGTAGACAACATAGCCAAAAGAGTATCCAAAATGATGGGATTTGTTCTTAGAACTTGTAGGACATTTAGCAGCAATAGCCTACTGAAATTTTGATAAAATGAAAATACACAAGACACGAACATTAACTTTTATTTTAAAAGTTGTATAAAGAAGTAACTTTATTATGTACACTACATCAGCGGATAGACTGGATTGCTCCATCATCTCCCGCTGTTGTCAGCGACATGTTGTGAAAGGCTGATTGCGACAAGTTATTATGTTATTATTATTTTTACTGTGACTTTTGATTGTGTAATTTAATTGTAATGTAATGTTATGAATGGAATTATATTGGATTGAGTTAACAATATTGTATGTCTTATGTACTTATTTAGCGACCCAGCCCGGCTCCGTACGGGTGCAATCTCTACTATATTATATGCATGTTCATCATCATCATATCAGTCCGGGATCACCCACTGCTGGGTATAGGCCTCCCCCTTTTTATGACATATCTTTCGGTTCTGTGCTTCTCTAATCCAACTATTCCCCGCGATCTTGACAAATGTGATTATGATTATATTGATTATCCATATTATATACATATAAACCTTCCATTTGAATCACACTATCTATTAAAACAACTGCATAAAAATCCGTAGCGTAGTTTTAAAGATCTAAGCATACATAGGGACAGACAGACAGACAGAGAAAAGCGACTTTGTTTTATACTATGTAGTGATTTGACTGCTAGTGTGTTTCTCAATGTATGAGTCAATGATGCTCAAAATAAAATTATTTTATTTTATTTATTTTTAGCAAAAATATATTAACTTGACTGTAAAATCTTACAAAAAAACAGATCCCGCAACGTATGTTGCCAGCCGGCAGTAGGTGGCAGATCACGGGAGCGTCAACCTAAAGTTGATGACTACCATCACCAAGTAGAAGGACACGAGCACGGAGAGCAGCACGGTGAAGAGCACGAGGGTGGCCAGCATGAGCCGGTCGGCCAGCATGGCCGCGCCCGCGAACGTGATAGCCGCTAGCACCAGGCCCAGCCAGCACGCCAGCATGCCCCAGATGTACACGTCGCATAGCCAGTCGCTCTCCCGTACCACACCCACCAGCAGCAGCGCGTGCAGCGTCAGCAACAGCACGCCCAGCGCGCCGTGTGCGTACCACAGCGCCGTGTTCGCCGAGCCCGCGCCCGCCGCGCGCGACACTAGGCGCGCGCCCGGCGAGCTGAACAGGAACAAGTACAGCGCCGCCCACGCCAGCCCCAGCAGCCCCGCCAGTAGCGACGCCTCGCGCAGCTGCAGGAAGAAGAACCGGTTCACCTCCGGACAGCGCTCCAGCAAGTACACCATGATGCCTGCCGCTACCCGCGTGTCTCACGTCTTGCTATCACCTGCCTTTGTATCGGGTGGCTTGCACTAGCTTAACTAAACACGCGCGATCCTCGCCACTGTGACGATGCGATATAACTATACGAACGTGTACCGTGCGCTACGTACAACAGATACAGTAGCAGAATTATTCCGACTAATTTTGACATGTAACACTATGACATTCTGACGTGTATAACCAAACAGGTAGAGGTCTTTATGCGAATTAATAAAATACCAGTCGTAAAGTACCGTGAAAGTATCTGAGGAGCACATACCTGCGAGCGCTCTGCGCATGAGCGTGGCAAGTAGACGGCGTAGGTCAGAGGCGCGCGCGCGGCGCGGCTTGCTGACACCGAGCCGGCGACGTGCGCGCACCGGCCGCAACGGGCCTTCCGCGCCGGACGCCTCCTCCGAACTCGCACTACACTTTTTAGTTCGCACTATGTTCACTTTCACCGAGGGCAGTTCGATCGGCGGGAGAGAGAATTTTTCTGGATTTAAACACTTTTTCGGCCAAAAGTCGTCGGAGCTGGACAGGTTGGAGGAGTCCTTAGGGCTGGGCAGCTGCAGCGGCGGCAGGATTTTGTTGTAGGGCACCAGGCGGCGCGGGTACTCCGTGCTGCGACAGCTGGAGCTGGAGGTGAACCACATGTCGTTGGAGAACAGCGACGACGAGATGGAGTCGCGGCTGTGGCCGAAGTCGATCGTGCAATGACGCGCGCGCGTCACGCTCACGAGACTGAGCGGCGTGCTGTGCACGGTGGCGGCGCCCAGCTCGTAGCTGGGCCGCGACGAGCTGCCCGAGTTGTAGTCGTCGTCGGAGGGCGGCGCGGGGGGCGCGCGGGGCGGCGCGGCGTGCGGCGTGGTGGGCGGCGCTGGGCTCCACAGCGTCCAGGGCGGCACGGGCTGCATGTCGAGGAAGGCACGCGCCACGTGCGGCGGCGCGGCGGCCAGTGTGGGCGGCTCGGCCGACAGCACGCCGAACGGGTGCGTGAAGTAGAACAGGCACAGCGGACGACTCTGTAACACAACATCACCACGTTGCTGACCACATCATTATACACAAACTTACGACATTATTGTTTTCCTGCTGAGCTCGGACTCCATACACGTAATTACTTTAAAGCTTAGGTGAACTAACCTTAACGTCGTCAGTGGAAGTGGACGCGTCTGATCTGCCGCCATTCATTTTCGTTTTACTTTATCTGATCACTCCAAACGACACAATGTCCACAATATTGTTCTGGGAGGTACAGCCTTGCGGCGGCCACATTTCGACAACACCGGGGCACGCACTGAGAACGTTCAATAACAAGACAACAAGCAACTAAAACCACTTCCACAGTCCAATAATGTATCCAGTAGTTTATCGTTAGCTAAAAAAAACGAACGTTAGAGCTACATTGAGGCCGTTGGTTCGCGATGGGTCGCTGGCGAGGCGTCGCGGCGCGCGACTCACTGCCGCGCCGTGTCTGGCACGCGCGCCTCCGACCTCACACAGATGCACCGCAGGGCAGCAATCAGATCCAAACCAAACTTTTACTCACTCAAGTTGTGCATCAGTTAGTGTGTGCTTAGCTCTCCGTTTACAACTTCGTCATCCTAATATCTTGACCGTTATCAGTCAAATAGACAGGACGTCAAGCGTTCCCATCAATCCCCCTCACAGTCAAGTACTACAGTCTCCTTACTGGGTGGGTTTGTTTTAGTGCAAGTCAAACATATGTTTTTAACCGAGTTCAAAAAAAAAGTAGGTTCTCAGTTCGACCTGTATGTATGTTTGTCCACGATTATCTCGCGCTTGGCTGAACCGATTTTGATGCGGTTTTCAGAAAAGTGTTTGTTACATTCTAGAGAAGGTTTAAGTATGTATATAACACAAGTCAACCATTGTCAATTTCTTAATTTCTTTCTTTCTGTATCAATTTCTTGTTTTGAAATATGATACATAGATATATTTATACCGCACATACCCATTTAATTTTAAGAAAAATTATGAATTAACCAATCTATAATATTTTTGAAACTACAAATTGTTAATTTGTTGGCACTTTCATGGTAAATGTTGCGTATACCTGTCATAGACTTACATACTTACTAGCACATATGTTTTATATTTTTGTTTTCTATTACTGCTATTGTATGTTTTGCTGTTGGTGTACCTTATATAAATAAATAATAAAAATAACACTAATGGATATCTCGTGACGTTGCTCGTATAGATCCGTTTTTGCTTACTTGGATTGTAGATTTTTAAAGATGCCGATAATATAAAGATTTTTTCCGGCTTCAAAACCAAACACAAAATAAGTGTAAATTTTTTTTTTTTTTGTGAGGTTCCTTTTTTTTTCTAAAAGTTTTTTATTTATCAACTACGTTTAAAACCAAATAGTACATAATTAGAGAGTGTCACAAGTGTCGTGTACCACTAGTAAAAACTGATTGCAGTCTCGTATCTCGAGACGTGGAGTACGTCCCTGTGCTAGGGCGGGCAGGCCGTGGTGCAGGGCGGCGACGTCGCCGTCACCCAGTTCTCCGCACAGCCTTCGAGCGAGCCTACAGTGTATCTCCTGGAGCAGACGTCACTGTCACCAAAATGTTTGTCTTTGTGACAACAATGTTAACTGCATCGAGGAAAGCAAGCTCGACCGAGCTAGTACTTCGCTGCTCTGGACTGACGACTGCATGAAATTGACTGCTCTTTACAAAGAGAGAAAGTGATTAGGCGGCGCATACGTCTGCTCTTTCATGTAAACATAGAGAAAAGCAATGTGATGTGATGTGACCACCTCGTCCGCTTGTGTCTCTCACACTATGAAATAGACCCTGAAAGATTGAAAACCATTCAGGCGTTTCATACAAGATGGAATATTTTTCCGTTCCGGTCCAAAAGACATCGGGAATCATCGCTGTGAATTTTTCTATCACACACACACTTCATTATTTTATGGCTACTATCATCGGCGTACAGGTCGCTCTACATAATTATGATACGTCTCACGAAAATATAGTGAATGGTAGGGGACCTGAAATACCGAGTCGGCGGCGGCGGGCGCTCAGGCTGAGGCTACATTAGACAGCGATTTGCGATGCGACTGGAAGGGCGAAACAGATTACACAATTACACGTGGTATCGCTGATATACGTTGTAGCCATATACGTGAGCATTCATTTATTTGTTTTAATCGCTCATGTCTCGCAGATCGCGTCGCGGCCTAATGTAGCTTCAGCCTCACAGTCATAACGACCACGATCGCTGCGACACACTGGACTGAGCACATTTCAACTTGAAGCATTTATCTAGGACAGCTAGTGCTTTGGGGATGAAGAACAGTTTAGTGTCGCTTTCAATGTGTACCTTATTGGTGTAGACAAAGGTAGACTTTTAGTCATGTGTTTGTTCTGTGAAGGACTCCTCTATGGCTCGGGAAGGAGCACCGACTATACAGCCTAGGCTGTGTGGTCGATGGGAAGGAGTAACGAGCAGCAGCTGTGCGCGCGCACCGTACGTCACGCGTTTGATTGATGTCAATTGATTCTAGGGGCCGGAACGCCGCGCGCTGCCCAGTGAGGCTGTGACATACTTGTTGGTCGTGAGATGCTCTCGTGAGCCGCCGACCGGTGGCGCAGCGACATAGAGCGGCATTACCCACGCGATAACAAACTGTATCATAAAGCTTGGTGACGCACCGGCGCGGGCGCCGGACACCGTTGTTGAAATGTGGTTCACTGTTTAGAGGATTCGAGCACAGATCATTTAAATTTTATAAATCGTAGAGCTAACTACAACATAACAAAACATCACGCCTGTGACCCCGAAAGGTAAGGTGGTGGTGAATCATAATAATTATTTATTATTTTTAATTAACTTAGTAATATTTAAGTCCAAGTAGTGGCAAGCCCATTGCCATCAACCAAACACGGATACAGTCTCCGTGGCTGCTATTGAAAGAAACACACTGTTCATGAACCCGATCTGGGGATCAAACCCAGGATTTCATGCTCAATGTCCGCCGCTTGCAACCACTAGTACCCACTAAAAATTGAGGCCAACCAGGTGTCAAAAAATAGAAAATTATGATGTTACAGTGATGAAGAAGGATTAGGCTAGGATTAGTACCAGGTAAGGTGAGGATCATCGTGAGGAACAGAAGACTGGACGGCACGCAGCTCCCGAGGTGAGCAGGCGCGGGGCACCGCCCGACGTTCACCACGTAGCCGTGCGGCGGCGCAACAAACATGCAGCTTATCTTTATCAATGGCGCAACTGATTATTTCAGGTTATGTCGTTGTTACAATTCATCTTGTAGGAAGTTTATTTTCGCGTGGAACATCATCAAATTAGTTCTTCTGCGAGAAGTTCTCTAAGAGTAGAGACTGTCAGACTTGATCTCCTAATAAGCCATCCTGTTCCTCAGTTACCCTTTGCCTCCCAGGACCGCGGCAAGATCTTAAGACATTCTCCCGACCACGATATAATTATTATTAGAACAGTGAACGTTTTAAAACTCAGGAAAGCGAAGTAACATTCCGATGTAGGTATGGACCTGGGCCAATACTTTTGGTGGATATGCCTACTTTTGGAGCCCTAAGACACGGATACCAAAGAGCTGTACTTTCCACTACCCCCATACACGTCATCAGGAAAGTGCACAAAGTTGCATTAACTAATAAAGTTGACCTGTATAGTAGATACCCTTATGAGGCGTTTGTACCTTTACTGACTGGGAATAAACTTGTGATTGCCGACGTTTTGTTCCCCCCTAGCTACGACCCTGCACTTCATGGCTGTGCTGTTGAACAAGCATGACGCTAGCTGCAGGCTCCAGGCAGTCTCGCCACTCAGACCGGTCATTTGAGTCTACACAACACTTGCGATATTTTATAATGGTATTGACACGCCGTAGACCGTGTAGTCAGACACCACTCTGTTTCTGGGTGGAACGGAAGGGACTGGCAGCCTGTTACACCTACTGACTGAAAGTCCATCCTGTTCTTTCGATTGCCCTTTTGCAATCCAGCCAGAGACAGGGTGTGCTTTTAAGCGCGACCGCATACGCGAAAAATTATTCTATCATGCTGATAGAATAATTTTTAGAGCTGAAGGTACTCGTTCAATACATTTTAATTTCTGATTGTGTGCGGGTGCAGAGAGCATTAAGCCGGGTCCAGACTGGTGAAACGTGTAAAGTAGTCCATCGTGTAACGTAGTACGAATTCTACGTGTGGACGGCACTAGGAGCAGTAAGGTAACGCTCGCGCCAACGCTCGGACTGATCCATCGGCTGTCGGTTTTTTGCGCGAACACAAAGGCGCTCGCAGTGCTCGTTTGGGCGGCGTTCGAGACGGTTATGTCGTGTGTACGGGGTGGAGCGTCAATGTATGGAGAAAAAAAAAAGTCATCGAATCTATTTCGAATACCTGCATAAAGTTGCGTTTTGCTAAATTATACGTAAATGTATTTTTGTTTATTTTTTTTTACATTTTTTTTAGCCCTCTACCTAAACCCAAAGTTGCAATAATTTGATTTAATTAGTGATATGTCAAAAATATGAAGAAATTGTTACAATACAATTATAATATAATAAATACAATTTTATTGTAGCATACGGGTAACTAAAATACTAAAAAAGTACTTAATTAAAATCTTTATTTAGAAAAATGAGACATAAAAAATATAAAAAAGTTGCAAAACAAAGGTAAAAATTTCGTAAATTATTGGGATACTTTAAAATTCTTTTTTGTTTCAAAATAGAGCATAATTGCACGCGATTTAATTTTAGAACGAATAAATCCATCTCTGGCTTTTTCACCAGCTACAGTAATCGATGCCTCTGTGACCATCTTTACACATCGCTCTACTGCTTGTGTGTGACAAGGATAATCCGGCAATTCCATCAGCACTTGGGAGTTTAATGACAGCAGGTCTTCCAAGTCTTTGTCACTGACATCCTTTAATATTGGAGGAGACGTAACTTGTGACTCACTCCATACAATCATATCGGTATAGTCAGTGGCCTCAAAGTTTAACTTCGGAACTTTGAATACTCTTAGGCCAATCCCCGATTTTTTTCTAGTTGCGATTATTCGCCTTAATCCCAATTCTCTTATATGTGGTCGGCTATCGTATAGCATTGCCAATAAAAGGTTTGCAGGATGTGCAAAAAATGAATTTCTTTGTATAACTGGATCGATGTTTTTTTTTTCGTCACAGTTCAAACCTCTAGAGAATTCAATTAATTTGTAGACGTGAGTTGGGCCTTGTTTAAACGAACTCTCTTTCTTTATAAAGAACCAAACGGGTGCATAAACTTTCAAAATATATTCTGTTAGTTTAATTAATTGAGGTGATGGGTTGGGTGTGGCTATATATAGTCTCAAGATTCTATTAGCAGTTGTTAACCATCGTGAATGAGCCATTTTTCCTGGATTTTTGTTAGCCAGATCTTGAGAACACGATCCGCTACTTACTGCTTGACATAGTTGGTATAAATATTTTTGATCTGTACTCAAGCTGTTTTCAGTTTTTTTCGGTAAAACAGACATATTTGATGAGATAGCAGAAAATTCAGTAACAGGGAGATCAGTACAGCCTTCTAACGCCTTTCCTATCGGACCTGAATAAAGTAGAGGTCCGCTGGTTGCTCCATCTAATTTAGTAAATAAATGCCGAAGGGGTAGTTCGTTCGCATGTAATTGACAAATGAACCATTGTAGTGGTCTGACTAATTTCAATTCCATAAAACGAATTACTCCACTTTTCCAGCCAGTGTTTGTAGCAGTTCCGTCGCATCCAATAACTAATAATTTGCTCAAATCTAGGTCGTTCTTAGTAAAAAAAAATGTATTGATTCCGCTACAGCTTTTCCTGTACCACAAAACGTAGTTAGATGGCCTAAATATAGTGATCCTGGCTCCATTACTAAAGAAATGTGTTCTTTAATAACAATCGTTTTATGTAAACGTTGTCCTCGCTTTTGAAAGACAAGTGTCTTGTCCTTTCTTCCGTCAAAGTAGATGCCACTAATTTCAGAGGGATAAGGTTGAGTCTGTATTTCATTACGCACTCGTTTTCTAGCTCTTCGTACTTTGCTACGATCTATGACTTTTTCTGCATTTTCCGAAGTAATCAGGCCAACGTCTTGCAATACTGCACTTGCGACTGCTGCTGCCGACCGATCAGAGATACCATAACGGTCACAAACTGTGGCTAAGGAAGGCAGAGACAGTTTGTGTCTCTGATACTGTAGCGGTAGCACCGACGCAATAGAACCTAAAGTTTTAGAAGTACTGGGCTGAGGTTCAATTAACTTAGGAGTGCAACGGCTTTCAATACGCACAGAAGAAGAGGGAGTTGTTCTTTTTTGGTCGTAAAAATAAAAAATAAAATAAAAAAGTGTGTATTTCTTAATATAATAATGTTTTATAAATAGCTCGATTTTATATTTTTTTTAAAATTTTCAAGTGGCGGTAGAGGGCTAAAAATAGATGTCAATATTTTTTTTATTATTTTTTCTATGTTGCTGTGAATATAATGCAACATTCTAGTGCTATTCAAAATGAAAAATATTGTTTTTCTTTTATCGCTCCACCCACTGTACGTTCATGATGTGGAGTGGCGAACAATTGCTTGAACTTATTAGTTTCTATCAAGTAAAACCTGTTATTTGGGATCCAAAAAGTCCGGAGTGCTTTAAAAATATTGTAATACTATGCTTGAAGCGATATTGCTCATTCACTGGGAAAAGGATTGGGCAAAGTAAAGAAGATCTTCTTTCATACAAAATTAGATTTCCACCATCATCTCTTCAAACGTTTCTGGTCTTCAGTCAGTAAATTTATCTCAGAACTACAGGTTGGCATTGACTATCCAACACAAAATTATTTTTGTTTAAATTATATTTGTGTATTTATCGAGGAAGGCTATAGGCTATATAACATCACGCTATCACCAATAGGAGCGGAGCAGCAATGAGAAATGTTTCAAAATCGTGAAAATGAATGCCTTTTCGAGAACTTCCGTTGCGTGCGCTGCGTAAACGGTTAAAGAAACGCAAAAATTATGTATTACGGAATTATTCCTCATGAAAAGTTCTAAAATAAAAGACGACTGGAACTCGTGCTACGAGAGGCGCTACAGCGTCCTCACCTTCAACCTGACGAAGTCCGAAGTCCTCCCGGGCACGGTTGTTTCGGGAAGGTACCTCAGGGATTCGGCAACAGGCTAGGGGAATAGGGAGCAGTTGGAACGCGTGAGCGCATCCTCTACCTCTCACCCCAGCTACCTCTGAAGACACCCAGGGCGTCGGAAATCGAGGTGCATATTTCAGCTGCTTGCGGATGGGGACTAATGACAACCGTAATGACCGACCAAGGACAAGAACCGAGTCGCGGCGCATCGTGTTCCACGCGCTCCTTAAGGGAACTGATGGAGATGGGACAATCATAAAAATTAAAGCAGCACCAGCTATCCCGGCCTTCCTATTCGGCATGTTCGTAGCAACTGAGTGGAAAGAGCTATTGAAATAGATTCGCGAACACAATTCGCTTTGAGTTCGTGTGCCGTCTACACTGTTGATGCTATATTACACGTAATCTTACATAACACGTTACACCAGTCTAGACCTGGCATTAGAATTTTTCTGACAATAGAATATGCAGTCGCGCAAAAGGCCTTTACTCACAGAACATAACTGTTCCAGCGATTCTATGCGATCTAAAGGCCACAGATCGCGATCCGATCTTACGACACGATCTGGCGATGCGATTTCTGTAAATCCAGCAGACGACAGCAGTACACATGCGGACATCCATAGGTACAGAGACGACATGGGTTCAGATCGTATCGCTAGATCGGATCGCCGGAACAGATCGCGCTCTGACGGAAGGCCGTTATAGAGATCGCATCGCCAGATTGTGTCGCCCTGCAGGCGGATCGCGCTTTGTGTATAAGGGCCTTTTTCATGTGCAGGAGGATGCGCCCGCGCCGCACGGATTCCCGCCAATTTTGACAGTCGTTAGCGGCACGAGCGAGCGCGAGCACGCGTGCCAGTCCGCGCCGCATGCCGCACCACACGCTGCACGACGACGCGCGCGCCGCATTATCTACATAATGTATAATACAAGTGACATGAATAATAGCTGCATCAGTTAATGATCCGTGCCAGTGATAACTTTTATGATTTACTCCGCTTTCCTTCAGAAAGTGGGCCAGCCAGAGACGGCGGTGATACGGTGTCACTGATTAGATTATTTACTGAAACTCTGATTATATCCAACATTCACCTATAGTATACAAAACACCAAATTCTGTGAAAGACTTATCAGTGCCAATTATTGTAGGTAATAATTAATAATCGTTTGCTATTAATTTTCGCTATAGGAGTCATGAGGCTAACACTAAGGGTCACGACAAGTAGACATTACAAAACCATATTGTGAAGGTAAGGCGTACTTTAGATAGACAGGATAGAATTAATTTTGAAACGACGCTCAGTATGATAGTCTACAATTCAGTCGAAAACACCAATGTGATTTACTGGAGTAGGTAATCAAAATATATCGGGGGATTTGCATAGTCTATAAAAAAACCCTTCTAAATTAGACAAACGATAAGGTACCTGTTGTTTTGGATCAGCGGAGCTCAAGAATCGATCTCACAAATCACCGGAACACTTGCTTGACTTTGTCAACTCCTTGTGAATCGGCCTGATGAGTGTTGTGTCTGTACTCGTGTGTTTCTGCAAGTTATCACCGCTATCACTTGTGTTATCTTTACTCGAGTCGTTCTTATTACTCACTTAAAATTACCTGAATATATGCAAACATCCCCAATGATTTGCAAGAGAAGGCAAAACTACACAATCGCCCTCGCTCGAGAGAGGAGGATCAACCAAGACTCTTGGTCTATTCCTTATACAAATGTATTCATTTAAAGTCCTTCCGTCTCCTTAAATATTATTTGTGTCTTGTCAAGATCAAGTTCATCTGTTAAGAGTTCTCCACTTGTAGTTACTTTCGCCTAGATTTATTTGGTTTCCTCAACGACTTTAGCTCCACTTCAGCAAATCGGTACATATTTGTAATAAGTACTCACTTTTTTTTTAAACGTGGTAAAATCATCAAATGAGTCCTCCCACCCATGGCAGAGTGGGAGGGACTGTCAGACTCGTACTGACTAAAATCCATGGTGTCCTTCAATAGCCCTTTACGTTCCGGGGTCACCGTAATTCGTACAGTCCCGCGACCCCGGCCCTCAGTAGAGGGGGGCCCCGTTATTTTGCTGACACTCTTTGAGGCGCGCGTGGAACACAACGCGCTATCGACCCGGGCATGGTCCATGGTCGGACAGTGAGTTGCCCATTACTCGCTGCCCGCATGCCCGCGCCTACGGTGGCCGGAGATTGTCTGGCGACGTCTGTCGCCGTGGGCGTCTACCACTGCGGCTGGGGTGGAGGGAGGACGCTGTTCTCTCCCTCACTCGGCCCGCCTCCTCCTTCACGAGCATGACTGTTTTGCAGAAGGCGGCGACCGCTTCCCACTCCGTCTCGCCCCGCAGCATGGCCTCGACCAATGCCGGGCGCGAGAGGTCTCCGCCTATCACCGTCGTGAGGACACGGCGGTGCTCTGCCCAAGCGGGACAGTCCTGCACTGTATGCTCCACCGTGTCCTCCGGACGATCCTCGCAGTGGTGACACCCAGGCGTTTCTTCCCTCCCTAGGACCTGCGTCATGCGGTAGGTCAGGACGCCGTGACGCCTATCTAGTCACTCCTCAAAGAGGAGTCTTATCGCCGCGGTTGCGGCGTGCCCGAACTACTCAGTCTGGGTAACTTATTGGAACATGGGCTTGCACAATTAATCTTTAGGGTTGCTTGCATAGTACTCTACTCACAGTTGGTGCAGAGGTGCAGTACTTTTAGTTTGCACGCTTTTGCACGTTTCATAAGTTCATAGGGTGCTGCCGACATGCAGAACAAATTTATGGGCGGAATTGAGCAAGCTTCATCACCTTTAAGTTCGTACAAACTGAAGCCGGACACGGACTATAAAAATAACTTAAATGACTCGCTTTTCATACTAGATGGCACACTAGATACCTATTATGGTCGCCGTGGGTGTCGGCAGAGCTCGCGCAAACGCATGAAGGCTGCGTGCCAATGGTTACAACATGAGTGTAGGCGCCAGTGCGCCACGCACCCGAATGTCTACCTAATAGAGAGAACAAGTCCCACACTTGGAATCAATCGAAACAGAACTGCGTTTACAAAATATACGTTAATTAATCAAGAACAACGCTAAGTGGCACTGCTTCGCCTCGGCGCATGTGTCCGTGTCAGATATCAAACACAGAACAGTTTCACGAGTGACAATTATGCTATTGTTTGAATGATCGTTTTGTTTCGAGTCAATAAGTAGGTAAGCGTTATCAGCCAGCCCTGAGAGTTGAAACTAATTTATGAACAGATACCTAATAATAGTATATTTATGTGTGTGTGTGTATCACTGGTACAATATCAATAAACTCAACACTTGGCATCTACGTACGAGATCGAGCGACAAAAGTGTGGATGGAGTCCACACCTTCGTCGCTTATTGTGTACTTGTGTAGCCTTGGACAGGAAGGCTTCAAGGTTAGTATAAACTGTAGTGCAGCAGGTATTGATAACGATATCATATCAACAAACGATGATATAGTTAATATTCAAGTTGGTTCAATCTCATTTTTATTACCCGACTACGGCAAAGCCAAAAGGAGGAGGGATGTTTGTATGTATGTATGTATGTTTGTATGTATGTATGTTTGTTTGTTCCCTCATAACTTCTAAACTACTTATCATTACATGACAAATGAGGTCTCGTTAGAAGCGTCTAAGCGTCAGTTGTCCGCTGGTTATAGGGTAAGTGACGTGTCACCAAATCTACCAATATGGCGTCTAGGGGATGAGAAGTATTTACCGAAAAAAAAAATTTTTTCGCACAGTATCGACATGGGTATCAAATTAAAGGGCTTGATGAGCACATTTGAAATATATATACATTATATAGCTTTTACTAGCTAATTTTCTGTTTCTAACAGTGTCAACATGGGTATCAAATGATAAATCTTCAATTCACAACTCAGAAACTATACATATAACATAAATTACTTCCTTCAAGTAATATAACCCCAAAATAGTGTAAATAAAAAAAATAAGTTAAAAATAACTTAAACCCGACTACGAAAAAATCGCGCACTGAAAAGTATAAAACAAGAACAAGCCGTGGTCGTATGCCACCTAGCCAATAAAGATTGTGTGAAACAACCGCAGGTGGCATACGACCACGGCTTGTTCTTGTTTTATACTTTTCAGTGCGCGATTTTTTCGTAGTCGGGTTTAAGTTATTTTTAACTTATTTTTTTTATTAATTTAATTATCAAATTGGTAATCGTAAAACATCTGACATCTCACCATGGCTTTGACTTTGACAATGATTTCTACTTCCACTGCGAGACAAAAAAAAAATTGCCACAGACAGGCCTTGCCAAGCGTTTCTCAACCTTGCTCACCCGGGTAAAGACAGACCTCGGCAAGAGTTGCATCTGATGGCACGATTAGCGCAGTGGCTGCAGAGCGATGCACTGCTGCGCAGTGTATCGCCTGTTCGATACTCGTACGGAACAAATACCTATTTGTATGACCAGACATACATTAGGGCTTTATTGCATACTTTTCCTATTGTCTAAATTTTACGGAAACGGTTACTCATAGAACACAGAGTGCATCGGATAAGCTGAATGTGACAGATGGAATAAGTGAACCAATGTATTTATAGTGAACTTTATAGATGTATCCAGTGGTGGTGTATGAATCAGCTGTGGTGCGCTCAGATCAAAATAAACGTAAATGTCAGACCGACAGACACCGCGCCTGTTGCCCCACATGAGCCAGTTGAGCTACTGTTTTCATACGCTTTGAATTTACTTTTACACACGGCTGCAAGGGAAAACCATATAAACTATACTTATTTGAGAACTAAGGAATGTCGACATTCAGTGCGCCTCATCGAAAGCTTGAATCATTAATTTAGTACTAAAGAACTCAAATTGAGCTAGTGTTACTATTGGTAGCGCTATTAGACGACCCTCCGGTAAAAAAGGCATTCAAATTGCTGACTTATAAAATAGGTTGAGAAGCCTTGCGTCAGTTTTATAAATCATGAGCTACAGCCTTGTGTCAGCGCGGCCTCAGCGTTGGAACAAGATTCGTCAACGAGGTGGTCGGTGATGGATGATTTAAAGAACAGCATAACTCGACCAGCAAAATGGATCAAAGATATGTCACAAGGAGTCACGTTGTGTTAACTATTATCTCGAGCATATTCTCCATAAAGCCTGCTTTGTGACAGCAGCGCTCACGCCACCCTGGGACTAAAGTTTGCTATTTACTATGCTGCTCTCGTAGGAGAGCACATCGTAGAGTCCAGCGATGAGTTTTCTTATGCAGAATAGCATAGCTGGTTCTCTTTTGCTGACCTGTTTATCCTGTTACCCTGTTTATATTATCCGATTGCATAGAGATTAGTAATAGGCTATCAATAAACTTCTAGGCTTTCTTCGCTGAGGGCATACCGAAGGTGGCATGCTTTAGCAGCAAGAGATTAGTTGATCGCACAGATGAACTTACTCAGCTGTACAGTGATATCGATGTTCAGTTTGGCATATATTTGCAGGTGAGGCTTTTTAGTCGTATGTCCGGCCAAATTAACCGGCCGACATTTGTTTGGCATTTTTTACATGCATTTGTTTGTAATGTTTTGGCTTCCGCTCCGCCCACTTCAACTTCTTCGCTAGCGCTCTTGAGCTGTTGTGCTGCGAAGGGGAAACGTGTTCAGTTCATTCAAACATAGTTTTAATTTTTTTTTAATGTTTGCATATTACTGAGACTAAAAAAAAAGCTACCCTCCTTCTGTCACGCAGTCAGGTAAAAATAAATAAAGGTTTTTTTACTCAAATGTCCAGCGAAATTGACTAGTCTGTCCAGGTTTTAGAATATGGGAGCTGGCAACCCTATAAGTAGGTTCCAGCTAATTAATAGGTAGTAGGTGGTTGCATACGATCGCGGGATTGTCGTCGCACATTCTCTGCTCCGGCGCATTCCGCAATGTCCGCACTTCGAGCTCCGTTCAACGCAACAGTTTATTATATTCACACATGAACTGTGTGCGCTCTGCCGCACCTCTCGTTTTTTACATTTGCTACGTGCGCTGCAGTGCTGCATTACTCTATCTATGCCGCTTTTCCCCATGGAACTGAGGAATCAACAGGAGGCGGGCACTATAACACCACAATTTGCTGGCTTCCTCCTACTCGCCGTAATATCGCCGCTTCTGTTTGGTAGCTACTCGCTCAATCTTCAAACTAGGTATTCTACATACTTCATTGATGTCTCAATGGAACAAGAATAAAAGTTCATTTGATTTATCTTTAATGTTAGGAACTTATAAATTACATAATAAAATAAAATAAAATAACTCTTTCGAGTTAGTTTCTGTAAATGCCGCTAGTTGTAGTAGTTTCATCAAACGAGCGTGAGGACACGCGGCACACGCCTCACGAAAAGTGTTAGTGACCTCAGCTTCCGGCGCCGGCCACCTGAACACAATGTTACATAATAGTTCAACATAATAATACTCACACTAACTACAGATAAGATCAATGCGAGTGAAACGTGAACTTGTTGATCACCTGCGGTTAGCTACCCCGTGACACCCGTGATAAACTATCGACACTTACGACACGCGCCGCGACACTCACAGGTAAGACTCAATACATCGCGATCGTATAGCTAGGTCACACGATGTCACGCTAAAGATGGTATCGAAGAAATTTAAAAAAAATGGGAATGAGCATCGTCTGTCTGATCCAGTAGATTTCATCACTTGCCCTTTTCACAGCTATCATAAAACCAAAACTGAGTCTGCGGTGGAACAGCCATGACGGAAATACCAACCTAGAAATTCCCTTAGATAAATTTATATGTACAACTTTGAAAGACCTAATTTATGACACTTGGAATCGAAAGACTAAGGTCAAAGAAGAAGTTCTGAAATGCGATAATAGATATTCGTACAAGTATCCACCGTGTGGCGGCACGTCTGCGGCTGCGCAGCGGCGGTGGCGGGCAGCGGCAGCCCAGCCGGTTTTAACTTGGGCTCGCGTGCTGTACCTATATAAGTGGGTGTATTGCATACTGCAAGTTCAACGTGCACGGCTATCTGTAGGATGCAGAGCAGCCAAGGTGAACCACATCCACCTAAAAATAACTGAGATACCTATCTACCTACGAGAGTTACAGTACGAAGCGAAAGTGAAGCCTCGCCAGTGTGCGTGGTGTGCGCACGCCGCATTCCTAACGCCGCGGTGCCGCCATGCTAGCCGTGCGGAACACTATGCCATTCAAACGTTCATACCTTGTTCCTAATTCATAAAAGATTTAGTAAACAGCAAGCGCTGATCCATTCTTATCTATAACTAGCACTTTGCCCGCGACTTCGTCCGCGTGGGTTACGTACTTTCCTAATTCCCCCTTTTCACCCCCTTAAAGGTTAAATTTCCAAAAACCCCTTCTTAGTGCTCCCCTACATTGTAATAGGAAGCCGTGTGCAAAATTTCACATTCCTAGCCCCAATAGTTTCGGCTGTACGTTGATATGTCAGTCAGTCAGATCTCCTTTTATATTATAATTATCTTTGATATTGGAAATGAATATTCGCATTCTCATACGCGAGAGTATAAAATCAAACATTCATCTCATTAAGTACCTTTTTTTTTTATCGTGGTAAAATCATCAAATGAGTCCTCCCACCCAGGGCAGGGCGGGAGGGACTGTCAGACTTGTACTGACTAAAATCCACGGTGTCCTTCACTAGCCCTTTACGTACCGGGGTCACGGTAATCCCTCGGTCCCGCGACCCCGGCAGGCTTTGACCCAATACAGGCCCCGTCTCTATGCTGACACTCTTTGAGGCGCGCGTGGAACACAACGCGCCGTCGACCCGGGCATGGTCCATGGTCGGACAGCGAGTCGCCCATTACTCGCTGCCCGCATGCCCGCGCCTACGGTGGCCGGAGATCGTCTTGCGACGTCCGACGCTGTGGGCGTCTACCACTGCGGCTGGGGTGGAGGGAGGACGCTGTCCTCTCCCTCAGGCGGCCCGCCTCCTCCTTCACGAGCATGACTGCTTCGCAGAAGGAGGCGACCGCTTCCCACTCCGTCTCGCCCCGCAGCATGGCCTCGACCAATGCCGGGCGCGAGAGGTCTCCGCCTATCGCCGTCGTGAGGACACGGCGGTGCTCTGCCCAAGCCGGGCAGTCCTGCACCGTATGCTCCACCGTGTCCTCCGGACGATCCTCGCAGTGGTGACACCCAGGCGTTTCTTCCCTCCCTATCAGACACAGGAACCTCCCGAAACTTCCGTGTCCGGTTCATTAAGTACCTACATCATTAGTACCTAGCTCTCGCTTATGGATTAGGATTTCCCTTTTGACCCACTTCAAAGAATGACTCAGTCTCTTTTTAGTAGTAGATTTTACTAACCCTGTACACACGTACTGGGTGTCCCGGGAAGTGTAGATGGTGTAGATCAAACTACAGAGGAGAGGGAGAGGTCATTTCCAATCATTTCAGCTCTGAGACATAAGGTGCTATTTTTTATTACAAATAATAATAAAGTTAGGTATACAAAGTTGCGCTCGGCACTCGAAGTCGCAAACTTGGATTACCTATTTATTGGCCAATATCATAAGCGTCTGCAAAAAATCAGATAGAGCTACAAGGTTACCTACCTACTGGTTTGTATGGACTTCTGCCTTGTTTGGGATTTCAGTGTGTTTTTATATGTACATTCCTGTATTGTCTTTATACAAGCCAAGCCCCGGTCAGTGGGTAGCCTTAGGGGCGGATTTTTTTTTTTTCGAAAAATTTTCTAAGTCCCACGCCATAGCGCTCCTAAGGCTACACTCCAACCCAAGCCCCTCATAACTATCCTGTATTTATCTTTTTTTTGTTCCTAATCAGTAATCAGAATCTATTTACTTAATCAGAACTCTTCAACTTTTTTTATAACTACTTATCTACCTAAAACGTGTCTACTCATTTAAGTACGTAGACACTTGGTGGAAGTCGATAGTCGTCTATATATACAGTTCATTCAATTAATCTACAACAAAGTGCAGTCTCACGCGTAGTTATTACTCACAGAAAACTTTAATGGTATTACAGTACTATTGTGTGGCACAACGTTCAAGTCAGTAAAGTGATGTGAACAAGTCAAGTGAACTGTGGAATGTGACGTAATACGAGTGCAGGCAAGAGATGGCGTCGCGGTCGCCCATGCTGGCGCAGCGCAAAGTCACGTGGGTCGTGGAGATCGGAGACATACCAGCGTATGCGCCATACGAGAAACACCTAAGTAATAGCAAATGTAAGTGTTACATTAAGGAAATAACGAATTTATATTTAGATAAATTTAGTACTGTTATCTAAAAAAAATATGTTTTTTCGTATCGAGTACGTTAACATATTCTATTAAATTGGATTATTTCACTGCACACTCTAAAATAAAAAATATAGCATCTAGTTCGTGCTGAATAAATATATCAGCGACATCTATGACGTATGAGTAAAACTATGCGTCTCTATTTTTTTAAACTAGATGGCGGCACATACTGAACGACAAGCATCTTATTTTTTAATTGTTTTTTTTTAGCAAAGAAATTAGGTTTTATTGTACCAGACACATAAAGTTGTAAAACTATGCAAAACTTGAGCAAGATACAATTTTTTAATGTTTTGGTCTGGTCACACAGTATCATCTGAATGTGCGTGACACACTTCCACACTACAACAATTTCTACATACGTACAATACAACAAGTAATCGGTTCCCACCACCCTCCCCGCATGTCATCTCGTTTCGAGTCGCTGTCATTTTTGTAGTTTGGGAAACTAAGTTTGCTGTGACTGTCCGTGATGTTTTCCACGCTTTTTAGCGTAGTTTCAATATCTTTATTTTTTTGTACGCGACAGTGAGGAAACAGTGTTGATAGTTCAAGTGAACGGTGACGGAAATTGGCCGGCGGTGTTCCTCCGCGAGTTTGACTAATCTTGTTTTGAAAAGTTTGGACAAAGTTTCAACTTAGGAGTTGCGGTGTGTGTGTGTGTTGTCATGTCTTTGACAAACTTTTTATTATCATTCAAACTGGATTGAAAAGGCATCGACGGAACAGATAAGGATTGAAGAAAATGGAGCCGAGTTTTATAGGTAAGAGGGGGGTGTGTTGTGTGGCGCCTCCATCGTAAGATAATGGCGAGGACCTTGAGTCAAATGTTGAGGTGCCGCGCTGCGCCGGTGATGCAAGCGAGAAGCGCGCGGGCGCCTGCGCACCTGCCGCCGCCGCGCTTCGTCGCGCTGTGGCCTTATCTTATCACACAGACACGATGTAACATTGTGTACATAGCCATCTGATAAAATAGGAGCTCACTCTCTTCTCATATTTTATAAGATTATCCAGTGGATTCCATGTGTTAACACTAAGATAGGCAAAGTTTTAAACTTCCTTTAACATTCCAATCAATCCACTACATGAACATAGCATTAGCATGACTCAAATGGTTTTATGCCAAGGTATTTAGAATCCTAAATATTAATTCATTTTATATCCATACATGCACCAAACCACCCATCAAAAAAAGTTAAAATGTGTGATTAAAAACACTGTTAAAAACAAAAGTAGCTAAAATGTGTGATTAAAAACACTGTTTAAATTCAAATTGTATTAAACATGTGTTTATAAACTACTTGTTTAATAAATGCCAACCCTGGATGGTTGCAGATGAACATAAAAGATGTTCTAAAACTGCTGGTTGCACAAAGCTTCTGGTCACTGAGGGATTTTATACTGTACTAATAAAAAAAACAGATTATAAAGTACATTGTAACATTAGCTTGTTATAATGATTGTAGAAAAAGTCAGTTTGTCAACAAGCATGCACATGCATGCAGCTAGATTGCTGCCTTGTGCGAAATCTGTCATGCACCAATTGTGTTGAAGAAAGCTGAGTATGAAATGTTGGCAGGATCACCTTTCAGCAGATCATGTTCTTCCTTATGGAACTGGTTTGAGCCGGGTGCAGGTACTGCTGGGTAATCAATTGAATCTTATTATATATATTGGGAGTGCATGTCTATCATAAGACACGGTGTAATGATAAATCTAATGCCAAATCCTACTTCCTCCAACTTATTATTATAAACATGAAATATTGTGGGAATGTATGGATGTTTGTTACTCTTTCTCGCCAAAACTACTGAACGGAATAGAATAAAATTAGCTACACAGATATTTTATAATCTGGATTAGCATACAGACACTGGAAATATCAATTAACTTAAGGGACAAAATACGACTTTTCAGGGGAGCCAAAAAACGTTTTTTTTTTTTTTGTCAAAAACTTTTTACCGTCTGGTCCAATTTTTATGGTGTTTAGGGCAATGTTTTTTAGAATTTCGCCGTCTTTCATGTTATACACGAAAGATTTTGGAATTCCGGTAGTTTCCAAATAGCATGTCCTTTACTTTAAAAAAAGTGTTTAAAATTTTATAGATAATCCACCTAGCATAGTGTAAGTAGCAAGAGAAATAGAAAATTATATATGAAATTTTATTGTATAGGACATTATCAGTGTTTAATGTAACAATAGATAATCTACTAAAATGTAAAGCATTTTAACACTATGGAAATGACTTCAAAGACTTTAAACGAGTTTAGTTTCAGATTTACTGCTTGCTATCGCAGATTTCAGTCCAATCCGAGTCAGACTGCTCCTACTGTTATGAGCTAGCTTGGATATGAGTAGGCTCAGAGTAGTTCTACATAGTATAGTTACTATTTAAATCAGGGTGGCCACTTTCTGGAAAACCAGGAAAAGTCAGGGAATTTTGCTAGCCATGGAAAAGTCAGGGAATTGTCAGGGAAATTTAAAGGAGGTCAGGGAAGCTCAATCGGGCTTACTCCAGCGCACCTTAAGAACTATAAATACTTAACTAATTATCAATATGTTAGGTAGCTAACTGAATACGGTCAAAGACTACTAATTTTTTGCTCAGGGTTCGAGACTTAACTGACGTTTTTTTTTTCGTTGTCAATTTAATTTCGTGATTTGAAGTAAAATTATGGTAAAAAATTTAAGATTACGGTCAGGGAAAGACTTGAAAAAGCGCCTGTAAAACTGGGAAAAGTCAGGGAATATTGATTTTGGTAAATAGTGGTCACCCTGTAGATGTTTCATTATGAAGCAAGATATATAGCAACACAAGCTATTCAATTTCTTGGAGAAAATTGCTAGATGTGGGAGGTTCTTCGTACTTGCTGAATCCAAGGACTAATCCAAATTCTTCTCCTTTTGTTAAATGTATTATAATTTTCCCATCTTAACTCCCCATTCCCATCTTAAAAAAAGTAAGGATCATGTTGTTTAAAGTGAGAGACATTTTATCACAGTAAGAGACATGTTTTTTAAAGTTAAGGCCATTTTATTTAAAGTAAGGGACAATGTCATTTAAATCGACTAATTTGAGACTTAAGGTAAGGCTGATAATCATTTTTATTCAAATTTAAGTAGAAATGATTGATGGAAAATATGAATGACGCACATTTTTTTTCAAAAATTGTTTTTCGCAGTCAAAATTTTTGTACTGTAAGGGACATTTTTTTTAAAGATTCGGAGATCCGGACTTCCGGTATCGATATCGGTTAGGATAGTTTTAATCCCCATTTTATGTTCGTAGGATAATATTCTAATTGTAGCGGGCGAAATCGCTGCAGCTAGTGGTAAATAATTATTAATTACTAGCTTTTGAAAGCGACTTCGTTCGCGTGGAATAGTGACTTCTGCCAGATTTTTTATTTTTTGTAATAAAATCTATCTTATGTCCTTTCTCAAGTTTCAAACCATGTCTGTACCAAATTTCACACAAATCGGTTCAGTAGTTTAGGCGTGAAGAAAAGGCAGACAGACAGACAGACAGAGTTACTTTCGCATTTATAATATTAGTTTGGATAAAACAGCTTGTAACAATTATGTGTTGTGCTGAGACGAGCAAATCATGAATGACTTTAAAATATTAGTTCAGTTTTTATTACTTTAGTGAAGTTTCAATCAATCTATAAATACTATACGATGGTAAAAATCGCTGAGGTTAATAAGAGTACCGTCTCGGGAACTTGAGCGACAGCTAGGCAGGCGTGCGCGGCATGCGTGCGCATCTCGTAGTGTTGCACAATTACCGTGGTGATGTCATGCCACTAATTTCATTGAGTGAGTGACTAACTACCTAACAAGAACTATGAGCTCGTTGAGTTTGCAGCCAGCAGCTTGTAAAAATAATTTTGAAGACCATTCACAGGGTATGGCACGCAAGTTTACTCAGCAAGCTCCCTGCTCATGAGCAGGGAGCTATAATGCCATGGTATTCCAGCTGATTTTTGTAGCTGGATAGCAGACTTCCTTAGTGAACAGTCGATTTGAGTAGTTGTTGATGGGGTCCTCAGGGGTCTGCATTCTCTGCATTTCTTTTTCTACTACTCATCAATGCCATACCTATTTCAGCATAGTTCGCCAATGGCAGCAGGGTTTCAGCAGATATATTTGACTATCCAGAGCTAAAAAAGCTAGGATGAAGTTCTTTGGGAAAGACCACGTTAGAGCTGATTTGATCTTAAGCCTTGTCTCCCAGTGGGGTGATGACAATCTGGTCTCTTACCGCCACCGAAATCCAGCAACCACCATAACTAAACTAGGTAGCTTCAGCTTCTGGGCATGAAGTTGACTTCTGTCTCAATTTCTTTAGCGCTTTAGAAAGCACAAATCGCTGGCAATTTTTGGTTAAGAGCGTCTGCGTCGATGAGGTAAACGGCGGCGCTATCCGACGGAGTTGTGAAGCAGCTAATCGTGCCAAGCTCGTTGTTATGCAGCGTGCGCGGGGACGGCGGTGTATCCTCCGGCCGGGCAGCGGCGCGAACGAGCCGCGTCTCCTCGCTAGTACTAGCTAATCGTCTCGTTGGTAATCGCTGCACTTCCGGGCCCCTGCTCACCAGGACGCTAACTTGCATACAAACAACACTCTATGCCTTGCGAGTTGCGACAGTTACGTCGTAAATTATACTAGCGTTCATACATAGCCAGTAGATCGTGCGTATGAAAAAATTACTTTCTATTTTTAACGGGTATTTTCATTTATTGGTGAATTGATGGTAAAGGCCTGGCATTATATATATACACTAAGTTAATATTCTATAGCTGTTCCTTGTTTCTTTGGTTGAACGCGCTGCTCGGAAGAATTGAAAAAAAAATGTATCTTGAAGGTGCATCAAACAGTTTCCGTAAACGTTCTACAGCGCCTGTCGTCTGTCGTTGTCTGATGAGGCTCGCCCGAGGCTGCGTGTCTCGTGTCATTCCCATGTATTAGTCATAAGTGGTTCAATTTTCTGTTGTGGTAGGATCATTGACACTGCGCGACGTCCGGCGCTGGCGGCGTGCTCGTACTGATTCAATAATTACGTGCAGCACGTGTGCACACCGCAAACGCACGCTCGGCTTAATGAAGAGAAATTAGTGGAAATAATTGTTACGCAGCGAAACATGGAATGTTTCGGCATCTCCGCGCACCATCGGACATACCTCATCTGCTCTGTTCGTTTTTACAGCGCACAACTTCAATTACTTCGACGACAATTGTTAAATGAACCAGCCGCTGCATACAAACATTAGAGCGCTGCGCGGGCTATTTTAATGCTGTAATCGAATAATTAATCATTGCCTCTACAGCATTGTTCTGCGGATACCGATATCTGTTTTGTTATTAGCATAATTTTGGAATAAGCGGCTTGGTGTGGTGTTAATATTGTGAATACAACTTTCCTTACATCAAATCAAAAGTGAGTGGGGCTGGCCGGCCTCTCGGCCACCCACACTCGGTCAAGCTCTTCGTAGATTCACGGGTGGGCGCTGCCTGAAGCGCCGCAGAGGCGACCGACATATAACTTTTACTTTGAGAATATGTCATCAAAATAATAGTTACGTTTTCACTAGATTTAGTTTCATTTTAAAGTCTACCATTGCAGTGCACGCGGTAGACTTTAAATTCAAATCCAAACTAATATTATAAATGCGAAAGTAACTCTGTCTGTCTGTCTGTCTTTTCTTCACGCCTACACTACTGAACCGATTTGTGTGAAATTTGGTACAGACATAGTTTGGAACTTGAGAAAGGACATAGGATAGTTTTTATTAAGTACAAGAAATAAAAAAAATATTAAAAAAAAAATCTGCCGGAAGTCACTATTCCACGCGATCGAAGTCGCGAGCAAAAGCTAGCTCAGTAATAAATAATCAAAACACAGTTTGTGGTTCTAATTTGCTTCATATAGCAGTAGCAAGCAGCTTTTAAGTTTGAACTCATTGTTTTGTCATAAGCTGACATTTTCATGATGTAATTTCAATGTATCTGGTCTGGGCACAGATGTTCGTGTCGGAAAGGACGCACAATAAATAAACAAAGACGCAAGCTGGCGTGCGCCATGCGCTGCTGTTCGGGGGTCGCAGTCGAACTGCGCGTTCTTAAGAAATAACTAGCACTCCGCCCGCGTCTTCGACGGCGTGATTTTCGAAAATTGGTCTTGTGAATTTCTACTTCCAGCCACCCTCTTTATGGGATACTTTTGGAAAATCTAAATCAATATTCAACAAAAATCTATCAACCCGCAATATCACGCCTTGGGTAGCACCTACGTTCTAAAAATAACCCCAATGCATGCATTTGGGATTCCTAACTAACAACCCCAAAACTACTCCTTAGGGGTCGCATTTAACAAAATACCGCCTTGGTGAGCATCTACGTCCTAAAAAGAAACCCCATACAAAATTTGAAACTCCTAATACTTGTAGTAACGAAGTTTCATACAAAATATCAACTCCAAAAACAATTCCTTAGGGATCGAATTTCGCAAAATACCGCCTCGATGAGAATTTAAGTCTTAAAAAGAATCCTATGCAAAATTTCAGACTCCTAGCAGTTGTAGTAACTAAGTTTCATACAAACTCTCAACCCCAAAAACAACCCTTTAGAGTTCGAATTTTGCAAATACCCGTACGTCTTAAAAAAAACCCTACGCAAAATTTGAGACTCCTAGCACTTGTAGTAACAAAGTTTCACACAAACTATCAACACCAAAAAACAATCCCTTAGGTCTGAAAAGAACCCTTTGTAAAATTTGAGTCTCCATATTATTAACCCCAAAAACAAACCCCTTAGGGGTCGAATTTCGCAAAATCCCGTCATGGTGAGCACCTACGTCCTAAAAAGAAACTTCATGCAAAACTTGAAATTACTATCACCTGTAGTAACGAAGTTTTATACAAACTATGAACCCCAAAAACAACCCCTTAGGGGTCGAATTTCGCAGTTCTTAGTGCTCACCTACGTCATATAAGGAATAACGCTTGTGCAGTCTTTCATGCTTCTGAGTCCAGAGGTTTCGGCTATGCGTTGATCGATCAGTCAGTCAGTTTCGAATTTTATTTATATGTATATATGTAGATTATGGGATCGGTAGGCAACGCAGCAGAGAAGGTGATGCACAGGCGCGCGCCGAGCCCCCGCCTCGATCGCGACTCGCGACGGTCGCAGTGCGTGTGCACTAACGATGAAGTGTAGTAGTAGTTTGGGACGCCCTACGGCTGCTGCACGATTGGTGGATGATTTGAAGAAGTTGGCTGGCAATGGATGGGTGCCGTTTGCCCAGGATAGGGATTACTGGCGTTCCTTAGAAGGCTTACTTCCAGCAGTGGACGGCAATTATTGGCTGATAATATAATTAAAACATTGTGTATATTAAAAGTGAAGCCGTAGCTACTCTATACACAGGAAACCATAGCATAGCTACGAGTAGAGCAGCGATGTTGTTGTCGTACTTCTTTTTAGGCGAACTTTTTCTTCTGAATTTTCACTTTTTACTGACTTCAAAAGAAGAAAAGCAGGTTCTTAAATTGTCTATTTCTTTTGGATAAATCAAAGACGCCTACACCGATTTGGCAAGGCAAGAGTTACAGCTGTTTCGGTCCAAAGTCAGTACGGAAAACATGGTTTCAAATGAACTCACGACCAAATCCAGAATGTGTACATAATACGTTTAGGGTGGCTTATTTGTGTGGGTTGTAAAGATGACTTAGTAACAATGTTTTGCTCTGCTAAAATGCTTGCAAGTGTTCCACTATATTGGACAAGTTTTTATTAGCACCGTGCGGAAGCACGCCCAATCCGGTCCCAGTCTTCGCGTGTAGTATTCAACTCTGCCGTCTAATTAACACGTTGCTCAACGACCTTCACTGCGTCTAGTATCGCCGAATTATTTCTGATACATGAAACGAAAATACGTGAAAAAGTGAAAACTGCACAAAGTAACCTTTTTTTAATCGTGTTAAAATCATCAAATGAGTCCTCCCACTCAGGGCAGGGCGGGAGGAATTGTCAGACTTGACTGACTAAAATCCACGGTGTCCTTCAATAGCTCTTTACGTACCGGGGTCACGGTAATTTGTGAGTCTGCGACCCCGGCAGGCTGCACAAAGTTACTTAGATATCAGTTTTCAATTTACTGTTAACGATAAGACAAATCTTTGTCGATGAAAACAGGCTGATCAAAGATGACTCACAGTTTGCTAAATCAGTGACCAAATGACCTCCACAAATCATCCTTTGGAAGTTGAAGTCAAAGAGTTCTACCGAAACAATATAAATTATCTTAATCAAGACGTTACAAAGTCTAGCAGGTATTTGTTGCATACTGCAAGTGTAAAATGCCTTGGAGCCAAGCTGTCTGTTGCTGCCTACAAGCCAGGGGAAATGACAGCATTTCAACTAGTTACAATTATATTCAGTACTACGTAACCTGACGGCAAGTATGCCTGTAACCAAGTAGGTATTTGGGGAAAAACTTGTGCAAAATAACACGATGCATGTAATTATGATGAAAGACTATAAACTGTTGGTGGCACTGAGACGTAAACGACTCCTGTAGTCAAGAGGTATATATAGCTGAGTGCCGCTGTCCGAGACCTTTAGCCTCTTATGGCGATGGCATTGTAACAATTTGTGAAAGGGTCAATTTTTTTTAACTTTAAATATTCCATTGATGACGTACTCGTACTAACATTGCTTGCATAAGCGCAAGTTCGGAGACGGTATTCGCTGATGGTGACATCACTTAACTACATTGTAATAAGACACTGTGGGTTAAATTAAATCTTACGTCATCATCTCATATCATCTCACGTTCTTTATTCCAAGCGCCGCGTGCCGTACATCGCACTCTTATTTCATGCAGTGTACCTGATCAGTTGTCATGGACACTAGTCTCGATGTTGTTTTATATTAGTGTAAAGAACAGTTAGTTACGTATACTTAACTGCGAGTCAATCTATACTATAATATTATAAAGCTGCAGAGTTTGTTTGTTTGTTTGAACGCGCTAATCTCTGGAACTACTGGTCCGATTTGAATGATTCTTTCAGTGTTGGGTAGTCCATTTATCGAGGAAGGCTATGTAACACGCTATCGCTAATAGGAGCGGAGCAGCAGTGAGAAATGTTTCAAAATCGGGAAAATTAATTCCTTTTCGAGAGCTTCCGTTGCGTGCGCTGCGTAAACGGTAGATACGCAAAAATTATGTACTACGGAATTATTTCTCATGAAAAGTTCTAAAATAAAGTCCGCGAGAGCATATATCTATCTTTTAAGGTTAAGTCACTATAACCTTTTTTGTGGAAATCAAATTTGATTTTAAAGAGCTTCATTATTTGCGAAGGTATTCATTAACATGATATTAATCCCTATCCAAATAAAAACGTTAATCATCACAAGCATTTGATTTTGAACAAAATTTCCCTTGACATCGTTTTATTTTAATGAATATCTAAGGAGATATCATAGTTTCAAAATAATACTACAATAAAATAATGACTGCCTGGGCAAGTCATAATTGCGGTCGGAAGATCATCTTTAAGAAGTAGATGGAGATGCGCTACGGCGTCTTCAGCCTCAACTTCAACCTGACGCAAGTCCTTCCGGGCACGGTTATTGCGGGAGGTACCTCAGGGATTCGGCGGCAGGCGAGGTGAATGGGGAGCAGTCGGAATGCGTGCGGGAAAAGATATCCTCTACCTATCGCCCCAGCCACGGGGCAACAAATCGCGGGGCATATTCCAGCCGCTTGCGTACGGGGAGTAATGGGTAGCTCGCCGTCCGACAAAGGACAAGGCCCGAGCCACGGTGCGTCGTGTTCCACGTGCTCCTCAAGGGAACTGACCGGGACGGGACCATAGGGCCAAACGCCTAACATGACGCGGGTGAAACCGCGGGCAGAAGCTAGTAACTTAGATATAAGGAGAGTACGCTCATATAGCGGGATGTCATAATCTCACAGATTACACTTCTGCTTTCATTTGTATGTTGAAAGTAAACGTTTTTATTTATTAAGGGGCCTCTTACAGTCCACTAGCGCCGCCAATCGAAAAATGTCATAACTCGTAAATAGAATCAAAAATACAAAATGTGGTCTGTAATTACTAATTTTTTTTATTTGTTACAAAAACGGCCGTTTATGTTCAGAATGCACGATTTAGCTAAACAGCTATATTTCAAGTGTTGACAATGTGTTATAAAATTACGTTATTGCCTTTTCAACAGTAATTACAGACCACATTTTGTATTTTTGATTCTATTTACGAGTTATGACATTTTTTCGATTGGCGGCGCTAGTGGACTGTAAGAGGCCTCTTAAACAACGACGGAGTCATGACTCTGTGGCGATGTTCATGCAATGCCTTTAAAGGTTTTTGTCTATCTAAGTTTATCAGTTTTCATTTTTAAATGATAAAATTGATGCAAGTGCAAGCTTTGTGGATCAAGGTGCATCACATGTCCTTTACGTAAACTGATTCAACTGTAACTTAAGGTTCGAATTAACTTGTGAAGCAATAGATTCGCGTCGGTTCCGGTGCAGATGATCGAAGGTCGCGGAGACACCGCCGTACATCTCATTATGCGACACACGCCGCAAACAAAGCGACTATAAAGTCCGCTGGAGCGGATAACGGGACCTCGGCGTCCATCGATGCCATAATGTATTAGTTTTCAGTCGGCTCTCGGGACTCGGGAACATAGCTAGCTTGCGAGTGCATAATGCGGGATAGTTTCTCTTGTTCGTCGTGTTGATGAATATAGTGGTCGCGGTGTTGAGCTAGCTGGCGCGGCTGTGGTGGGTCATGCTCACGCTGCTCAAGACCTGGGAGGCGGTCCTGCATCCCGCTGCGTTCTGCCAGGCGCATGACGGTGATCGTACTTCAGTGTTACGACGTTGCCGGGAGACCAGCTCCCGCCAGCCATGTGTTTCTATACGTCATTGTTGTCACAATTGATAATTATTGTGGAAGAACCTTTTACAACAATACGTGGGCGGTTTAAATAGTTCTCGGCCCGACCTAGAAAATAAGGAAAAAGAATTCTGTAAAAAACCAAACTACGGTAAATTCTAAGATTTCTCGATCGCCGGTGTAGATCTTAGGATGCTCCTGGGGTTCTTCACATTACCAGATTACTATTCATTAACCTTAATTTATATGAGAATTTGATTCTAAGACATTTCAAACAATTAGAACTTATAATTTGTGTATTAAATTAAGCGTATATTTGTTTGTTTCAGATGAACGAGAAGACGTCCAGAAGAAAACGTTCACGAAATGGATTAACTCGCAGCTAGTGAAGGTAACTTGTAACGTAGAATAATTGTTTTGTGCCGTGTACTACTTAGCATAAACTCATAAGGCATCGGACTGGTAATTATACTGTAGGTCTTGGCGCGTTATAGATACTTGATCAACTAAATTGTGTTGTTGTTGATGGGCGCACGCCGCCGCCGCCCACTCCACTGAGCCTATTGTGTGATGCTCTGCGAGTGATACATATTGACACTCTGGTTTATTACTGGTGTAGAGATACTTTCGAAACATTGTTAGATGACATAAGTCGTGTTCCTCGCTCCTTGGCGAACTACTCGCTACTAAGCTGTTTGATGTGTCAATGACGCATCTATTTTTAGTGGAGAAATTGGCAGATCAGTTAAATTGATGGTAGTAACAGCACAGTACTTAGCCCCACTGTTTTTACTGTCAAGCTCGTCGGATATACACCCTGGACGCGTGCTGCACTCGCTACGTTGTAATCCCAATGTGACAAATAATAAATGCAAAACCCAAACGTCCACAAATGGCAGTCTATAGAGGTTATATAAGGTTTGTTCACTATTTAATGTTGTCATGTTGGAGGTGCATCAAGCGAAGAGCGCGAACTCATGACAAACCCGCGACGCTCATAAATTGTGTGCCTGGAGTAATTAGGGTCAATTCTCGACACTCAGTGCGCCGCCCGCGATATTGTTTACAGCTGGTTTTTTTTTTAATATGGCTTAGGAGCAAGCTGCGCCATGCATGTAACGATTTACTAACAAGGCAAACTCGGTCACAATTTGCCCAAAACTGAAGGAGATAGGGGAGGCCTTTGCCCAGAGTGGGATGTGTCCCACTCTGTGCAAAGTGTGTAAAAATAAAGGAAATTTTATGCTTTACTAACTAATTATACTAAAGTTTTTATGTCCTTTGTGTTATGGGTTTAGGCGCAAAAAGCCTAATTCGCAAAATGGCAACCGAGTCGCAAAAGGACAAGTTCTCAAAATGGCGAATTCTCTAAAAGCTTAATCCTCATAATGGCAAATACTCGAAAAGCCTAATTCGCAAAATCTATACATATAATAAATCTGTAGAAGGGTCAATTCTGTAGATTGAAAATATTGAAAAAATAAATAGCGGGGGGTGTTGCTGGATCGATACCAAACCCAAATATATGATTAAAAAAATTTTTGCCTGTCTGTCTGTCTGTCTGTGTGTCTGTTTGTGCAGGCATCACGTGAAAACTAACGGTTCGATTTCGATGAAACTTGGTATAATTATTCCTTATTATCCTGGGCATAACATAGGATACTTTTTATCCTGGAAAAATACGTAGAAAAAAAATTATTTTTCAGTTTTATTCATAGACGTTGTTCTGTAGAACCGCGAACACACGTTGCATTACCCGCAGTGGATTCAGCGCCGTAATATTTATAAGATGTCATTATCAGAGTTACTCAAAATGGGGAAATAAACCATCCACGCGAAGACCGACATACGCGCGGACGGAGTCGCGGGCGGAAGCTAGTTCTAAATGAATGAATGGAAATTATGACGAGGATGACGAGAGGCTGCTCTGTATTAATTAGGGAATCGAGAACCGGTCCTTGTTGGAAAACCCGAGATTTTCGGGAAAGGCATCCGGATCAGGGACAAAAATGTATTTTTCCATAACATCAGTTAACAACAAAGAGAATAAGATAACTTTAAGGCATAGTAGTTATTCTCATCTTCTTCTTCTTCTTATCGTGTGGTTGATGAACAAGTTTGAGTGCAAATTAATGCAGTGGTTGTCTAGTGCTATCGGCCTCGACTTACGAGTTGTAGGTCGTGGTTTCTAACCCAGCTTGGTGCATTACTTTGTGTAATTTATTTCATCATCACTGCTCTCAAAACGGCGAAGAAAAACATCGTGAGGAAATCGCCATTTATGGCCCACTTCCTCTCACAGAGAGGACGCCTGTGTCCCAGCAGTGGGAACATTATAAATAATAAATAATAAATATTCCACAACTATCACACAACGCCATCTAGTCCCAAGCTAAGCAGAGCTTGTGTTATGGGTACTAGACAACTGATAAACATACTTATATATTTCTAAATACATACATATTATAGATAAATTACACCCAGACACAGAACAAATGATCGTGCTCATCACACAAACATTTGTCCTGGGTGGGAATCGAACCCACGACCTCCGGCATAGCAGTCAGGGTGGATGCTGGAACTTTTACAAATTAGATGCACTTCAAGTGGGCCGGTGGATTGTGGATTTCCGGAGCTCGCTCCGTTTTGTCTCATCTTTGCCAAAAAGCGTTTTTGTAAAAACAAAAAAACGGCCAACATTGCGACGATGAGATGAGCTTTGCTGTGAACTTTAGCATCCACCAGTTTCACGTTGCCAATGAGCCTAAGAAGCTCTGCGTTTCACTGGGCCACGTGCAGCAAGTTGGTATTTAACTGAGCCATCCCAAAGGTTAAGTTGGGTTAGGTTGCTGCGTCCATGCAGAATTGAACTTGTGCAAAAGTTATCCAGGTGTAAATTAACGCTCTATTCTATTTAGGACGCCCTAGTTTTTGGCCACAGTTTGAGCTTTGTGCTCAATATTGGGGCCGAAGTTTACACTGGATGTCAGCTCCATGTCCAGAAGCCCGAGCTGATCAATTACATTAACAAAGTACCCAGAAAAGTAGGAGTTGGTCGAAATGACTCCATAAATGATGCTACTTCGACCTACTCCTACTTCACGGTGGAAATATGCGCCTGGGTGCTGGTGGTGTTAAAAGAGACATGTTCCTTATTCGCGCATTGGGAGTCTTAAAACCAAATCTTTTCACTCTACCATGGCCACTGGTTAAATCACCACTGGTTTTTGCAGTGGCAAGTATGTCACTGAAACAGTACTGTCACCTGCCTATAAGCTCAGATGATTAGATTGATCGTTCACTAAAAAAGGATATTCAGCTACGAAAATCAACTGGGATGCCAAAAGCAGGAAGCTTTCTGAGCTTTCTGACTTGCCTCCCGAGACCTTGGCAAAGGCTTTCGAGATATAAGGCGACCTTTATATGTCGTCTGTTTATCTTGTTGGTGGACGTCCTACGCTGCGCTTGCTAGACCGTGGTCTCCACTCTAGTACTTTTCGACCCCATCGGCCATCTGCTCTGAATAAAGTGAAGTACGAAGTGAATAAATAACTTAAATCCGATTTTTTTTTATTCCGTAGAAGAATGTACAAGTTAAAACGTATTATTTGAAATGTTTTTCTGAGTCCTGAAAATCCCGGTTCTCCGTCGTAAGTCCCAGGTCTTTAAAGTTAGTGAAAGAACCGGGATGTCCTGGGATTTACGGGATTGACGTAGTGGCTGAGCGATCGACTGCTGTGCAACGTGTCGCGGGTTCGATTCCCGCACGGAACAAATGTTTGTGTGATCTGCAACTGTTTGTTCCGGGTCTGGGTGTTTGTGGATGTGAGTTTCTATGTTTGTAAACGCACCCACGATATAGGAGAAATTCCTAGTAACGTTTTTTTAAAAAATAATAAAATCTTTCGTTCTTGATTCGACTAAGCACAGTATCGAACGATCGAACGGAATTAATAAACTACTTGCAGACGCAGCGCTAGTGCGTGTGCCCCGCGCTGCGCATACGCGCTGGACAAACGCTAGTGTTAAGGATCCCGCAAATGTTATTTAATTACCCATACATTTGTATTTATTTCGGAGAATGTAATGTGAGTGGCTGTTCCAAAACACCCCAGACCTGTCAAATAATTGCTGAAGATCCCATTGGTGCGTGATGTTTATGTGACAATATTTGTGTTGCAGAACGACAAGCCGCTGGTGGAGGACCTGTTCCTGGACCTGCGAGATGGAGAGATTTTGCTGTCGCTCCTCGAGATACTCACCGCGCAGCAGTATGTAAGTGCCACGCCATGCCGTCAACCTTCAGGGAACGTGCACTGAATACTGGATAACGCCAGTTCCTGTTGAACCTGTTGTTTCCTGCTCCGCAGACCTGTGGTACACGGGCGATTGTGCCAACATACATACCAGCATAGTTTATAACTATACAATGTTAATTGTTACAAACTCGCTCCCTTGTCATCGCAGGTGATGTCTTGCTAACTCAAGTGCTGCACTTCCGTTTTTGTGTCAACTTTCACTTTCTGTTAGCTTTGTGCAAATGTACGTCGCCGTCGTCTCGGACTCGCTAGACCTTACCTCGTTTGTGTATGTGTGTCTGTCATTCGTCTGCGGGACCGACTTCTGTTTTGTTAATGAGTCGCAGTGACACTCGTCTCTGTAAAGTGTTCTTTACGATTATATATTGTCGTTGTTGTTTAAAATTCATCGGCACAATCGTAGCTTATTTTTTTGTGTTATCTGTTTGTTTTTATTATTGCTTTTGCAAAGCTTGCTCTTCTGCTGCTCAAGGTCAGTGTTGAGCATAAAGACGACAGATAGCTGCGTCCCGAGGTTTAAATCCCTAAAGCTGTTAACCTTTCCTGCAATATAATTTAGAAGAAATAGCAATCGTCAAACAAAAAAAGATTTCTAATTAAATGAAAAGGTCCATGTAATTTACACCTTTTCATTTTACTAAAATCTTTTACATGTTCTTAAATGCTTTAAATAAAAAAGACTAATATAATAATAAAAAAACTTTCAAGTAATAAAAGGAATCGACTTGAAAAACAAACACATAAAACGGTAATATAACTTTTTTTTCGGAAGTCTGTGGCTTTGTTTTTAATTAATCGACTTTTGCCAACTTATAAAAAAAGAAAGAAGAGACATTTATGAGTGACGTGAACGTGGTGGTGGTGTTACAGAAGCGCGAGCGCGGGCGCATGCGCGTGCACCACATCAACAACGTGAACACGGCGCTGGCGGTGCTGGAGCAGAACGGCGTCAAGCTCGTCAACATCAGCTCCAACGACATCGTGGACGCCAACCCGAAGCTCACGCTCGGTAGGTACTCGGTACACACTCCGACGTATGAACAGGCTTCCACCAGCTTTCCCAGAATACACATCGACTGTGAGGCCTCTGCCTCGAATCTTGCGGGCAGCGGGGCGGCGGCAAGATTCGAGGCAGAGGCCTGAACTTCTATTGGTAAAGCATGCAAAACATGTCCAGAAAAATCCATGTCGAGAAAGATATCCAGTCGTTTCAGCGGGATGGTGTCTATAGATTCATTGGATGAAGATACTTGTAAATTATATCTTGAGACATCAATCTTCGAGTCTTCAGGTAAATAAGCTATTTAAAGTTGTACTCGTATGTGGCAGGGCTGGTGTGGAGCATAATCCTGCACTGGCAGGTGCACTACCACCTCAAGGAGCTGATGTCGGAGCTGCAGCAAACCAACCTCGAGAAGACGCTGCTAGCATGGTGCCGCACGCACACGCAGGTGGGTGCCCGGTCGGGAAAGACCGTCTGCTACAGACTATGTCCAGCTGAATCTTACGATGCATAAACATTGTAGACTGGAGAAACGCGTAACTCTCAGCTTAGACTTACCGAAAGGGTGTTCCTTTACTTTTTACTTAACTCAGTCACTGAGTTTGTACGATCGAGTATGTTTGTGTTGGCAGAACTACACGGGCGTGAATGTGAAGAACTTCACGACGTCGTGGTCGGACGGCCTGGCCTTCAACGCGCTGCTGCACCGCTGGCGGCCGCAGCTGTTCGACTACGCGGCCGTGCTGGCGCGCGCGCCCGCCGCCCGGCTGGAGCACGCCTTCAGCGTCGCGCACGACCACCTCGGCATCGACCGCCTGCTCGACCCGGAAGGTACCACGTTCACTTCAGAGCGCTGCTGCAACGCGGCGGCTCCTTTTATAAATCACGCTTATTGTGGAAAATTTATAAGCGACTTTAATACTCGAGTTTCAAATCGGTTTAAATTCTTCATTGCAGATGTGAACACGCCGAACCCCGACAAGAAGTCGATCATGATGTACGTGATGTGTCTGTTCCAATCGCTGCCGCACTCCAGCGAGGACGTCGCCGACCTCGAGAGTATCCACTCCGAGCCCAGCACGCCCGTCGCCACGCAGCCGCCCGAGGTGAGTAGCGCGGCGCCTGGCACAGCGCGCTACCTGCAGCCGCTCGCTACCAGCACAGCTCTGTCCGCAGCAGGTGTCGGGCAGCAGGCCGCTGTCCACGGCCACCACGGGCTCGGCCGAGCTGGGCGGCTACTACGCGGCCTTCGAGGAGGTGCTGGCGTGGCTGCTGGAGGCCGAGGAGCGGCTGGGCGCGGGCGGCGTGCCGCGCGACGCCGAGCTGGCCGCGCTCAAGGAGCACTTCCACGCGCACGAGGCGCTGCTCACGGGCCTGGCCGAGCAGCAGGCGCGCGTGGGCGACGTGCTGGAGCTGGGCGCGCGCCTGCTGCACGACGCGGGGCTGGCGCGGGACGAGGCGGCCGAGGTGCGGCTGCAGCTGCGCCTGCTCAACACGCGCTGGGAGGCGCTGCGCCGCGCCGCGCTGGCCACGCAGGCGCACGTGCACGAGGCGCTCATGCGCAAGCAGCACCAGCACCTCGGCGCCTTCCGCCAGTGGCTGACCAAGACCGAGGACCGCATCTCGCGCATGGGCACGCTGCGCGGCTCGTCGCACGCCATCCACGCGCAGCTGGCGGCCGTGAGCGCGCTGCACGACGACCTGCGCGCGCAGCAGCCCGTCGTGGACGCGCTGGCCGACTGCGTGGTCGTGGTGGACGACGACGCCGTAGACAACTGTACGTGCGACTGTGTTTCGACAAAAAAAACCGAATGAAATCTCGTTTTTATTTAATGTTGTGGCAATGAAAAATTTTACAAAAACATTTCAGCCGTGACCGAAATCGAAGACGAGCTAACCGCACTGAGCGAGCGATGGTCGCACACATGTCAGTGGACCATGCAACAACTGCAGCGCTTGCGCGACCTGCAGGCGCGCTGGGCGGCGCTGGACACGCAGCACGCGGAGCTGCTGCAGGCGGCGGAGAGCTACGAGCGGGAGCTGAAGCAGATGGAGGCCAACCCGGCCAGCGAAGTGGGCGCCGTGCTGGAGCGCGTGGCGGCGCTGCAGCGGCTGAAGCGCGAGCTGCTGTCGCGACAGCGCAGCGCTGCAGCGCAGTTGGAGGCCACCGCGGAGCTGGCGCAGCAGTGCGGCGCGCCCGAGCCCGCGCTGCTGGACCGCGCGGAGGCGCTGCACGACCGGCTGGACGCGCTGCTCATGATACTCGACGTGCAGGCGCAGCGGGTGAGTGTCTATACACAGCTGCAGTGCGGCGCGCCCGAGCCCGCGCTGCTGGACCGCGCGGAGGCGCTGCACGACCGGCTGGACGCGCTGCTCATGATACTCGACGTGCAGGCGCAGCGGGTGAGTGTCTATACACAGCTGCAGTGCGGCGCGCCCGAGCCCGCGCTGCTGGACCGCGCGGAGGCGCTGCACGACCGGCTGGACGCGCTGCTCATGATACTCGACGTGCAGGCGCAGCGGGTGAGTGTCTATACACAGCTGCAGTGCGGCGCGCCCGAGCCCGCGCTGCTGGACCGCGCGGAGGCGCTGCACGACCGGCTGGACGCGCTGCTCATGATACTCGACGTGCAGGCGCAGCGGGTGAGTGTCTATACACAGCTGCAGTGCGGCGCGCCCGAGCCCGCGCTGCTGGACCGCGCGGAGGCGCTGCACGACCGGCTGGACGCGCTGCTCATGATACTCGACGTGCAGGCGCAGCGGGTGAGTGTCTATACACAGCTGCAGTGCGGCGCGCCCGAGCCCGCGCTGCTGGACCGCGCGGAGGCGCTGCACGACCGGCTGGACGCGCTGCTCATGATACTCGACGTGCAGGCGCAGCGGGTGAGTGTCTATACACAGCTGCAGTGCGGCGCGCCCGAGCCCGCGCTGCTGGACCGCGCGGAGGCGCTGCACGACCGGCTGGACGCGCTGCTCATGATACTCGACGTGCAGGCGCAGCGGGTGAGTGTCTATACACAGCTGCAGTGCGGCGCGCCCGAGCCCGCGCTGCTGGACCGCGCGGAGGCGCTGCACGACCGGCTGGACGCGCTGCTCATGATACTCGACGTGCAGGCGCAGCGGGTGAGTGTCTATACACAGCTGCAGTGCGGCGCGCCCGAGCCCGCGCTGCTGGACCGCGCGGAGGCGCTGCACGACCGGCTGGACGCGCTGCTCATGATACTCGACGTGCAGGCGCAGCGGGTGAGTGTCTATACACAGCTGCAGTGCGGCGCGCCCGAGCCCGCGCTGCTGGACCGCGCGGAGGCGCTGCACGACCGGCTGGACGCGCTGCTCATGATACTCGACGTGCAGGCGCAGCGGGTGAGTGTCTATACACAGCTGCAGTGCGGCGCGCCCGAGCCCGCGCTGCTGGACCGCGCGGAGGCGCTGCACGACCGGCTGGACGCGCTGCTCATGATACTCGACGTGCAGGCGCAGCGGGTGAGTGTCTATACACAGCTGCAGTGCGGCGCGCCCGAGCCCGCGCTGCTGGACCGCGCGGAGGCGCTGCACGACCGGCTGGACGCGCTGCTCATGATACTCGACGTGCAGGCGCAGCGGGTGAGTGTCTATACACAGCTGCAGTGCGGCGCGCCCGAGCCCGCGCTGCTGGACCGCGCGGAGGTGCTGCACGACCGGCTGGACGTGCTGTTGATGATACTCGACGTGCATGATGTCTACATTATGTCTTATGCAATGGCATTTTACTGTGGGGACGGGCTGCACTAATTGTATTATTATAACTAATAAATAATATTTCACCGTGTTGATCTTACACTAGCTTCATTGCATTAAATAGCATGATAACACTTGGTCATTCAGATAAAAGACTTGGGATTCGACATCGACCTGGACTCATCGTCTGTGGCGATGGACACGTCATCACGAGATGACCCCGCGCAGGATGAACCTCCCGCGCCTGCGCCCCATGCCCCCGCGCCCCCCGCCCGGGAGGAGCACAGCGGGTCCAAGAAGCCGCGCCTCTCCAGCGACGTGCGCCAGGACTTCCAGCTCGGATACAAAGCCTTCGAGACCTGGGCTGACGGAGCGGAAAAAATGCTCGACGATGTAAGTGTGCTGCGATTTGAAATGCTAAGTTGACTACATATTGTTTCAGTTTTTTATGAAAATTGCTTGTATTTTTTATCAGTGTGCGCGTTCTCTGGAGAACGACAGCGAAAAGCGCAAGCAAGTTCTCCCCACACTGGAGCGCTTGGAGAAGGAGCTGGAAGTGCAGCGCGCGGACTTCGCCAACGTGGAGGAGATACAGCGCCGTCTGGCTGCACAGCCCGGCCTGCACGGTCAGTACACGGCTGCAGCATTGGCCATTAACAGAGAAATAGCTGCTATTGATTGGATGAACGTATTTTTAGACATGTCGATTAGTGATGCCATAAACTACTTTTATTCTACTATATCGGACATTCAAAATAGATTTGTTCCTACTATGACAGTTTCTCACAGCTCATTCCCAAATCAAAAAAAAAAAAAATCCCAAATCAATCAAACGTTTAAGTGCCAGGGAGTACCAAGGAGGGATCCTTGGTACTCCCTGTCACTTAAACGTTTGATTAAAGAAAAGGCTAAATACCTCCGTAAATTTAAAAGGTATGGCAGACTTTCAGATCAGGCAACCTTTAGGCATTTACGTGAGCGGGTTAATAAGCTTGAAGTGGATTGTTACAATAGCTACTTAGCAATTACAGAAGCCTCCATTGAAACTAATCCTAAGCGTTTTTGGAGCTTTGTGAAACAGCGTTCTAGGTCCAGTGCAATGCCCAGTTTTCTAAAGTATGGTGATATGACGGTTTCCTCTCCTGAATCTATTTGTAATGCATTTTCTTCTCACTTTTATTCTACTTTTCTTGATCCAATCAATGACGTACCTTCTACTTCTTGTTCTCCCGAAACTGCTACAAGTTACAATGCACCTTCGGATATTCACTCAATCGAGATTGACCTAAATGTAATATTTAAGTTGTTAAGTAAAATTGATCCATCTAAATCTGCTGGTCTGGATCATTTATCACCTAAATTGCTGATTGGATGTGCTAAAAGCATAGCCTTACCAGTGTCCCTATTGCTTAAGAAATCCCTAGCTACATGCTGTGTTCCCCAAATCTGGAAGTCTGCCTTTATAACTCCGGTACATAAGAAGGGGCACAAAAATGAAATAGTCAATTACAGACCCATCTCTAAACTGTGCATTTTAGCTAAAGTTTTTGAGAGGGTTATCTATGATCAAGTCTATGCCGCGCTGAATCAGTCTTTTAGTCCCTCTCAGCACGGTTTTCTTAAGGGACGTTCAACTGTATCCAACCTAGCTTTACTCAATGACTTCTTAACAGCCCAAATGGACGTTGGAACACAATTCGATGTCGTTTACACAGATTACAGTAAGGCCTTTGACAGAATCGACCACAACATTCTTAAAGCAAAGCTTTTTAAAAATGGTATTAGAGGCGATCTGCTTCGCTGGTTTGCTTCATACCTTGATAACAGATCTCAGGCCGTGGTCATTAGTAATTATATTTCGAGCTGGGTTTCAGTTCCTAGTGGTGTTCCCCAAGGCTCCTTGATGGGTCCTTTGCTTTTTATTATTTATGTAAGCGACATTGACTCGTGTTTCCATAATTCAAATTTGCTTTGTTTTGCTGATGACATGAAGATATTTTCTGCAATATCATCAGAAGATGACATGAATGCTCTGCAGTCCGACTTGGCGCGATTGGATGATTATTGCACTATTAATTCACTGGATCTGAACCCTAAAAAATGTTCACTTATATCATTTAGCAGGAAACGCATACCTCTCCCAACAACCTATGAACTTGAAGGGCAATTATTACAGAGGTGCGAGGGTGTACGTGACTTAGGTGTCTTTCATGACTCTAAACTGTTGTTTAACGTGCATATTGAGCAAGTAGTGGCTAAGGCTTCAAGGGCGCTGGGTTTTGTTATGAGACTCGCGGGGTGCTTTAAGAAGGCCAAAACTCTAAAGATTCTCTATTGCTCCTTTGTTAGAAGTCATCTTGAATATGCATCACAAATTTGGAACCCGTGTTACCGTAAATATATCGATCGGATCGAGAATATACAAAAAAGATTTATTCGTTTCCTATGTTTTCGGCTACGTATTCCATACCATTCTGATAATTACATAAGCCTTTGTAGGAAATTTCATTTACAGCCACTCGTAAATTGTCGTCGACTAGCAGATTGCACTTTTCTTTTAAAAATTTTATCTAACGAGATTGACTGTCCTGATCTCCTGCATAAACTGTATTTTAATGTACCCCAGAGATCAGTTAGATTTAATCCGCCTATGTCCATTCCCTTTTCTCATTCCAATTATAGGCAAAACTCGTATATGGTGCGAGCGAGCAAGGACCTTAATATTATTTGTAAAGAGTTCTCATTTGACCTGTTTACTACCAAATCCTACTCTGTACGCCGTCAGTTAAATGCGAGCTTTTTCAAGGGACCATAATCTTATATTTACTTAGTTAAACTTATTTTATATTTTACGTGCTTGTTAGATCCTAAGTTTTCTATTACCTTTCCTATTTCTATCCTTGGGAACCTGTTATTGACTCTGTGTTGCATATTACTACTGTTATCCATTTGTTATAGCTGTTGGTTCTCCTTAAATAAATAAATAAATTAGTTTATTCTTAGTTAGAATGTTAAATTCTTCTTTTTTTTTTCTTATTTTACTTTCTCTCTCTTTTGAAAAAAAACGTTGCCCCATAATAGGAATTTCTTCTGTATCGTGGGTACGTTTATAAACATAGAAACTCACACACACAAACACAAATGAATAGGTCATCTTGATAAATTTGAACAATTGCTTTTTGCAGAAGAAGCGAAACGACATGCCGAAACTATTGACGACCTAAAAAAACGATGGGAAAATATACAACGAACGCTATCAGATATACGAAACACGACGAACTTGCTGGACGACGAAGAGAACTTCTACAACAACGTGGAGACAATGCAGAGGGAGCTGGACGAGGTGGACGCCTGGAGAGACAAGGTGCGCGACGAGCGACCCGGAGGGAACCTGCTCATACACCTGCGGAACAGACTGCGCGGCCTGCGCCAGCTGCGCGCGCGCATGGCCGAGCTCGGCGCCGCCGCCATCCTGCTGCGCGAGCGCGCGCCGCCCGCCCGCGCGCGGCAGCTGGCGGACCGCGCCGCGCGCCTCGCCAGCCAGCACGACGGCCTGCTGCAGCAGCTGGCGCAGCAGGAGACCGACCTCAAGCGAGCCATCAGCCAGAGACCGCCCGACACGGTCGAGGACGACTTCGACGCTCTGCGGAAGAAGATCCAGGCGATGGAGACGCAGATCATCGCGGAGCACGCCATGATCGCGCCGCGCGACGTCATGTCCGGCAAGCTGCAGCAGCTGCAGGAGCTGCAAGCGCAGTTCTCAGCACTTCAGACCACGTACGACCGCGTGGTGCGCGAGCGTCGTGACGCTTGCGAGAAGGGGAGCGTGCAGAAACTTAACTTTAAGAGCAGCCTTGAAAACCTCGTCACCAAGTTCGAAGACACCCGCACTATTCTTCAGCAGAAGATTAACAAGCTGGAAACTGGTGAGAACTCTCTTTTTTCTTCAAATTAGGAGTCAACGGCTGAATGTTTTTGTAGTTGCACACTGTTGTGAAATCTCGTCTGCAGGTCTGCAGCTGACGCAGCAGCTGGCGCAGCAGAGCGCGGCGCTGGACGGCTGGCTGCAGCGCGCCGAGCAGTTCGTGCAGGAGGCGCGCGTGCCGCTGGGCGAGCAGGACCAGCTGGAGCTGCTGCTGGACAAGAGCAATGTGAGTGCATGGCCCCTCTCATTGCCTGTAAAAACTAATAGATTGCCTCGAGCAAACCATACTGTAGACTCGACGTGCTCGTATTAGAGTGACAACGCTAATGTATCTTCTGTTCTGTTCACAGAAATTCGAAGAAGAAAAAGAGGATCAGAAAACCAAGCTGGAAAGTATTGAAAGCATCAAAGATCAAATCCTGGAAGATTGTGAGGACGTCCTCGCGAAGACGATACAGAGCGACACGCGAGCGCTGCGCAAGCGCTACGATAGCCTCGCGGACAGGAGCTTCAAGCTGAACGAGAGCTTGCGGAGAGGTTTGTGCCAGCTTTATACATGTTATACTGTGCGTTTGGTTTTTCGAGTTACGGATACTGATTGTCAAATGAGTATACACAGTTAATTTGAGCTTGTTTGCTACCAGAAAACTTTATCATCGATATACAGGGTGTAAGAGACATCAACGCACAAACGGATACCATTGGTTCAGGACATGATTCTGGACCCCCCCGTGTTGGAATTTTTCGTCGGTTTTTTCCTAATTTTCTAATTTTTTTTAGTTTTTTTTTTTTTTACTTTAGACTGTTTATAATCGTTATTCTAACTTATCCCAATTATATTATTAATAAAAAAGTAATTATTTCACTACTTTCACTAAAAGTAGCAATATATATAATACTAGAAATGGGTGTTTTCCCAGCTGTTTATAAAAGTTCAAATAAAAGGTCATCGTATACCTAAAAACTGTGTCCAGTGCCGCAGTACCTGTAGTAACTATTGCGCGGCACACTATTTTAAAAAAAAAAAAAAACAAATATTAAAATAAAATGGAAAGAAACCGACGACAAATTCCAACACGGGGGCGACCAGAACTATGTCCTGGACCCATGGTAACCGTTTGTGCGTCGATGCCTCTTACACCCTGTATATAAATCGTAATCAAATCAAAAGCATTTGTTTCAAGTAGACCAGTTACATGTACTTTTGAATTGTCAAAGACTTAAAAAATATCATTAAATAACACAAAATGATGGTGCTACAGTCCCAGTCATAAGACATAAAAACTGTGGAATTACCATAGATGCCCATTCCAAGGAGTAGACCGGGATATGGAAAAGAACGGGCCAGAAACTCCATGGACACTCTTTTTAGATCGCTAAAATTATTACAAAACCTTTGTTACATCATTCATTCAAATCAAATTTAATCATTTATTTCAACTAGGCCAATTCAGGCACTTTTGAATTGTCAAAAGACATAAAATAAAACTAGTACAAAAATAGTTATGGTGCTACAGTCCCAGTCACAAGACATAAAAACTGTAAAAATACCGTAGGTGCTCATTCCAAAGCGTAGATCTCTATGGAGAAGAATGATCAAGAAACTCCATGGACACTCTTTTTCAATCGCCAAAATTATTACAGAACTTTTTTACATCATTCATCATCAGATGGTACATTATGTGAGAACGATGTGGCAAGTTAATAGTGTCCATAGTAAATATAAAAAAGACAATTCAGAAGCGATGGGACTTTTGTTTTCAGAACCAACAATAAAAAATTGATGTAACGTTATTTTTTTTTGTTAATTTTTGAGAAGTCGAATGTGTGAGAAACGTGTCTATGATGAACCCGTATCACGTATAACATTGTGTTACATATTACTTGAAAAATGTCGTGGTGTTTGTGTCCGTGGTCCAGGCCTGGAGCGCACGGAGGCCGTGTTCCGGCAGATCGCGGCCACGTCCTCGTGGCTGGCGGCGCTGGAGGCGCAGCTGCCGCGCGAGCACGAGTGCCGCATCTCGGACTCGGCCGAGCTGTACGCCATGAAGGCGCGCTTCCAGGCGCTGCGCGACCAGTGCGACGACCACACGCAGCAGTTCCGCAACCTCAACGAGGCCAGTACGTACCGCTAACTAACATGCCGTGTACTTATTTTTGGACGTTCTTAAAGTGTCCAATGAGGCCCATGTCAAATTAAATATTTTGATTTTGTTATGAACATTTATGTAGTCAAAATTAATATAATTTATAATAAAATAATCTATACTTCGATACTAACTATACATATTTAATATTATAAAGCAGAAGAGTTTGTTTATTAGTTTGGTTGAACGCGCTAATCTCAGGAACTACAGGTAGGAATCGAAAAATCATTTTTGTGTTGGATATTCCATTTATCGAGGAAGGCTAAATAACAACACGCTATTACTTGTAGGAGCGGAGCAGCAATGAGAAATGTTTCAAAATCGGGAAAATGTATTCCTTTTCGAGATCTTTCGTTGCGTGCGCTGCCTAAACGATTAGAGTTACGCAAACAATATGTATTACGGAATTATTCCCCGTGAACAGTCCTAAAATAAAGTCCGCGAGAGCATTTATATCTTTTAAGATAAAGTTACTTTAACCTTTTTTATGGAAATCAAATTTGTTTTAAAGTAATGCATTATTTGCGAAGGTATTTTCATTAACATGCTGTTAATCTTTATCCAAATAAATACATTAATCATCACAAGCATTTAATTTTGAACGAAATTGCCCTTGACATCATTTCATTTCAATGAATACCTTAGGAGATGAATATAGAATGATAATTATGGGCTGGGCATGTCGCAATTATTGCGGCGATAAGATCCCTCTTTGGGAAGTGGTTGGAGAGGCGCTACGGCATTCTCACCTTCAACCTGACACAAGTTCTGGGTACGGTTTTTTCGGGAGGTACCTCAGGGATACAGTGGCAGGCGAGGGGAATGGGGAGCAGTCAGAAAGCGTGAGGGAAAGGACATCCTCTACCTCTCGCCCCAGCTGCCGCTGAAGACGCCAGGGCGTCGGAAATCGCGGGGCATATTCCAGTCGCTTGCGGACGGGGAGTAATGGGTAGCTCGCTGTCCGATCAAGGACAAGGCCCGAATCCGCCGGTTCGTGTTCCAATCGCTGCTCAAGGGATCTGATGGGGGCGGGACTAACGTGCTAAAAGCCTAACATGATGCGGGTGATACCGCGCGCGCGGGCAGAAGCTAGTTTAGTATATTTTAAATAAGGCTCTGTATGGAAGATGAGTGATGTTCGTCTGAATGTATTATTGATTAAAGTATAACACTGACACGCAGGTAACGACATCCTGCTGGCGGCGGAGGGCGGCGCGCCCACTGCGCTGGCCAAGCAGGTGACGCAGCTCAACGCGCGCTGGACTGACGTCACGCACGGCGTGTACGAGCGATACAAGTGAGTGTGCGAGCGACACGAGCGGGGCGGGGACGGGGCGGGGACGGGACGGTACTGACCGTGCGTGTGCGCAGGGTGCTGGCGGAGGCGTGGCACGAGACCGGGGAGCTGCGCGCGTGGCTGACGCAGGAGGCGGCGTGGCTGGACGGACTGCAGCGACGCCTGCGCCGCTCGCCCAACGCGCCCGCCGACGCCGAGGAGATCTCCGACGAGCTATACGTGAGTGTGGCCACATCTGTACTGACGTGGCTGGACAGACTGCAGCGTCCAACATCGAGTTGCTCATTAATAGCAGTTCCGACGGTTGAAGGACATTGAAATATTTTTTTACAAATTGTATGTGCAGGACTTGGAGAATTACATCCAGAACCACAGCGACGAGCGGCTGTCGCGCATCCAGGACATCGGGCGGCAGCTCATCGACGCGCACATCATGCCGGGCTGGATCCAGGCCGAGATCGACACCGTCACCAACACCTGGAACACGCTCAAAGCTGAGGTACGCTCGTAATGAATGTTTCACAGTAGGATTTATTCATGATTGCACACGAGACCCAAATGTTTAATATTCCAAAAAAAAAACATGATAAGCGGTAAAGCAGGAATACCATATTTACTTTTTCTTTAGTTAATCATAATTCATGTCTACTTCCTTGAATTAGTCCCGTCAAACGGGGTAGATCGGGACGGATGGGTGAAGCGGGACAAAACTTTGAAAGGTTTTTCAACTATAAATTATGATGGTATGTTGCCAACAAGGTCTCAAAATAAAGTATTATTATTGAATAAGTAAAATTGAGTGGTTGTTGCTATTCTATAATATTAATTCAATTAAGATTCACCTTGTTTGATGGGACTAATTCAAGTAAAGTAAATATGAATTAGCTTCAGAAAAAATAAGACGGCATTGCTGCTGTACCGCTTATTTTGTCTTTATATTTTATCTGTGGCCGTCCAGCCATTTAACCATTAGATTTCGTTTCCGTCATTGATGAATTCGTGTATTTTTCGAGAAACTTTTTAAAGTAAAGTTGTACGAACAAAGAACACGAACAATAATCAGTCGAGGCAGCTTTGTTTTCTTGTATGTGATGACATATGTATGAGTTGCATCCCATTACAGTTAAAATTTATTTATAAAACTTTATGCACAACATTGTACAACGGCGGACTTAATGCCGTAGGCATTTTCTGCCAGTCTACCTTTCGGTGATGCAGACATAAAACAAAGTAGGTGCAAAAAAATAAAAAAAACGACCATTCATTAAAGATATTACATATATACATAAAAAAAATACATATACATACATTTACATTGTGCAGAGAAAAGAAATATAAATAGAAATACTGTCAAACAATTAATTGTGAGTCGAATCTGCTAGCTTCTTAAGTAAGAATTTTCGAGCCTTCATCTTAAACGATACTGGTTTTTCTTCCTTTGTTTTTTATTTTATTCAAAATGAAGTGAATTATGTTTTGCGCTGTCATTATGTGATAGTAGGACCAGAATTTGTCCTATATTTTTAATGTTGTTAAATAGCCTAGTGTCGTCATACTCACCCAGTTTTATCTCGAAGTATAATTTACTTTAGTGTAAATGAAACAGGTATTTTTTTTTATCGTCTTCACTCTGTTTCAAGTAAGATGAAACGGAAGAAGTCGGTCCAGAACATAATTAGTTAGAAATGGTACGGTCCGTGTGTCAGGCGGCGTCCCGCAGCGCGCTGCTGGAGCTGGCCGTGCGGGAGGCGGCGCGCTCCGAGGTGTCGGTGGACCAGCTGCAGCAGTGGCTGGACCAGCTGGCGGGGCAGCTGCAGGGCGCCGGGCCCGCGCGCCGCGCAGCGCTGGCGCAGCAGCTGGCGGGGCAGCGCGCGCGGCTGGCCGGGGTGCGCGCGCAGGCCGCCGCCTACGGCCGCGCCGGCAAGCACGAGGCCGCCAGCCGCCTGGCCGAGCAGCTGGACCTGCTGCAGGTGAGCGCTGCCGCCGGGGCGGAGGTCGCCAGGGTATCGGATGTGCAACTGCTGTGTGGTTGCAGCGCAAGTTCGACACGGCGGAGGAGTGGCTGCGGGCGGCGGACGGCGCGGAGGCGCAGGCGGGGCCGGGCGCCGGCGACATCGGCGCGCGGCTGGCGGGGCCGGGCGCCGGCGACATCGGCGCGCGGCTGGCGGCGGCCGTGGGCGCGCTGCAGGCCGTGCAGCGGGACTGCTCGCGCGCGCTGCCGCTGGCCGGCCACGAGCCCGACAGCGTGCGCGCGCAGCTCAGGACCTGTCTCGTGAGTACACACATGTCTCTAATCAAACATCGAAAAATACTCAAAAGACTCTCGAGGTCGATTTTCAGGAAATCTTTAACTACACTATTGGATTGTAGCCGCTGATTTTTCTAAAAAGAAGCTTCGATTCAGGAATCGAAGGCATTGATTTAAAAAAAAAAAACACCCTGTATTATTACACCATTTGATAATGTCGCTAATAAGAATAAAATTCTGTAAACAAATTATATATGGCAAATTTAATAAAAAATCTGGTGTTTAAAAAAACATGATCTATCTTTCAAGGCAATGACTGAATTGGAAACATTGGTTACCAGTATCTTCGCTATAATGCATTTTTTAACCGACTTCAAAAAAGGAAAATGTCTTCAATTTAACTGTTTTTTGTGCGTTTCACCTCATAACTTACGACTGGGTGAACCGATTTTGATCAGTCCTTTTCTGTTTAATGCAGTATATGTCATTTAGTCCCATACAAATTTATTTCAGTTTGGTTCAGTAGTTTTTATGAGCAATTTTTGCTGTGTACTTCGACGATCTTACTGGTACTACTGTACGGGACAGATTAGTTTCTGAACTGTACACTATAATCGTTGCGTGTTAGGTAGCGAGTGTGTCCAACATGTAAAACACTTCACGTAGTAACCCAGTTTATTTATTACTAGTATCGTACACTGTAAAGGTTGGTGATTCCTACATGTATGTCTGTTCCGCGTGTTGGTAAGTTGCACACTGAATATAAAGAAATATTTAGTCGTGACAAGTGAACTTGTTGATTCGCCTTGTCAGCAAGAAGTAAGGTCAATGTACGTGGACCGTACATACTCCTAACCCAAGCAAAGGATAAGGAGAAGAAACCATGTAAGAATCACCAGTACAAAGTAAGAAATTATAGAAGTATAAAATGTAAAAAATCTAAACATTAAAAGTATATAAAACTATACCATAGTGAAACAGTAAAAATACAAAACAGAATACAAAAACAGTAAAAGCATAAAAAGTAAAAACATTCAAGTACATTCTTAAAATTTAAATTCAATATCAGTGTTGGAATCCAAAGTAGGTGGTAGGCGCCTTGTAGGTGGATGGTTGCCGCTAGCCGTCTGCTCTGCTCCCTCTCTTGACTTCTTCGCAGGCGGGCGATCTAGTAGTGAGCGCGACCTGAACAGCCTGCTCATCCCAGCCACAGGTTTCTTGGACTGCATTTCCACGTCTATGGTACTATGTCCAGTATCATGATTTACAACATCTGTTTTCTTCGTACAATAACCGCGCCTTTTAGCCAACCATACAATTATTGCTACTCCGATTACAGTCAGTAGTACGTAAGAAATGACGTACTGATGTATATCGTGTGTTGTTATTGTGGTTGGAAGTTGTTCTATACTTTTCAAGTACCGCAGCCGTTCTTCGACGACCGCGATGTCTTTGTTGTGCTTTACTTGCAGCAGAGGTGTTGTGTGAGTATCTACGATGCCATTTATAGTTTTGTCCAGGGTAGGAACCTGGATGTCGTAATCCAATTTGGCGTTGCTATCGTAATTGTTGTGGGAGTGTATTTTCAGCTCCTTTGTTTGTAGAAGACATCCTTGCTTCAGCGACACTATAGATGACGTGTTGATGACGTGCGATCTGACGTTATCGCTGCATACAGTACGTATTGTGCAGGAGTTGCAACATGTCACTAGCCATGTGTTCGTGTTATGTAATTCAATCCAGGCAGTTTCACATTGCGTTGGTTCCGCAATGCATGGCAAGGTTGAATGCTGACCTAGTAGTTTGGCTTCGCACGGTGCTTTTGCGTTTTGTAAACTAAAAATAGGCAAGTTTCTAATGCAGACGAAATTTTCCGGTTGCCTCTGGATGCAGCGATTTAATTCTTTTTCGTTAAATCTGACGTAAGTGTTCTTCTCCAGGTTCGCTGCGATGTACTTGAACGACACAGGAATAATTGTCGTTTCGTCTTCTTTCTGTGGGTTTTTCATGGGCAATGGAATAATCTGGTATACAGTAAAATCCTCGTCGCCTGCCAGTGGGATGTGAAGCTCGTATAAGAAGTAGCTGTCTGTTACACGTGCCTTCACGTAAATTAACTTGTAGATATCTTTTGTATCTTCTTGAATATTGTCTATCGGTAACGTCAAAGTTTTCGGTAGCTTTCCTGAGATAATTGTCAGCTGTTGAATTAAGTTGACTGGAGTTATTAAGTGAACATCCATGCGTCCTTTATAGATGTCCAGGAATGTATTGAAAAATGTTTCTTGAATGGTTTTCAAGTTTTTCAATAATAAGTGTGCAGCTAGCGAAGTCGAGGTAAGAAAGCTCGTGGCCATGGCTATCTCAATCCCCGATTCAATCTTTGCTAATCTTATGTCAGTTTCGTTCATAAAGTTGTTGACAAGTGTAAACTGCTGATCGATGTTGTCTTCATTTTTCTTCAAGATATCGTTTTCAATTTCAACTATAGAAGTCTGGTTTTTCACGAGTTGTAGGATGTAATCTTCATTCTTCTGCACATTCTGAATATCTTTATGATATTGGTCTGCAAATCTCTGGTCCAGAATTCCGAAGAGACTGTTTGCCACATACCCCACTCCGTCGATCAGACCTCGTTTGCTGCGACCCGACAAATGTTTATGTGGGGCCAGTAGTATGTCGTTGTAATAGTGCAGAATGTCCAGTTCGTGCGAAAGTTGACGAATCGTAGTTTGGCAAAATCTTGGTTCCAACTTATTGCAGAGATCCGAAATGTCTTGTAAGTAGTTTTCGAACTTTTGAACTCCACTCCAGTAGGTAGATAAGTTGTAGTACATCAGCAATCTCCATTCGTCGTGAATCAGCTGTACTTTTCCAATGGTGTCGTAGTATATGGGGCGATCACTTCCTAGAGTCGTTATTTGAACACTTGACGATTCTTGTGGGATGACACTGCCGTGTATTCTGGTCATCAAGTAGATGAATGGTAGTATGGTGAACATGGTGACCTTAAGACTGTTTCCTTTTCGATTTCTTTTAGCGTAGTATGTCGCGGTTTCAATAAGCAAGTGAGTGCGTAGTGACTTGTGGTTTGCATTTATTCATTAAGTTAGTGCAGAGTTTCAATTGGCAACGGTGACAATTTCGTAATAGGTCGCTTCAATGTGCCACCTTGCGTTTTTATAGTTGCAACTCGGACAAATCCGTCGCTGCCCGGATGCACTTCGGTTATGCGTCCAAGGGCCCACTTCCCTGGTGGCAGGTTGTTTTCCTTTATCAAGACAACATCATCTTTTTTAATGTTAGACGTAGGTTTCAGCCATTTACTGCGCGCCTGTAGCGATGTTAAGTAGTCTGAGGACCAGTGCTTCCAGAACTGGTGGAACATGTTTTCAGTTAACTGCCACCTTTTGCGTAGATCTAAGTTTCGGTCATCTTCATAGCTGGATAGCGGAAGAGTCATAGTTGGACTACCCGTCAGAAAATGTCCTGGAGTTAGGTAGTTGTAGTACTCATCTGGATCTTCTGTGAGGGGGCAAAATGGTCTGGAATTCATGCATGCTTCTATTTTTGCCAGTAAGGTCGAAAATTCTTCAAAGGTGAGTTTCTGTTCCCCTAGAACTCGACGTAAGTGGTGTTTCATAGAGCGCACCGCGGCCTCCCATAGTCCCCCGGCTGTTGGCCACGCAGGGGCGTTAAAGTGCCACTCCACTTTCATTTTGCTTATTTCGTTAAAGAATTCAGAGGACAATTCCGTTCTGAACATTTCGAACTCATTGTTCAGCAATTTTGAGGCTCCGATGAAGTTTGTGCCACAGTCCGAATATACATGACTTGGTGTTCCACGTCTTGAGCACATCCTCTGGAAAGCACCCATAAAAGCTTCAGTGCTCAAGTCTGAAACTAGTTCGATGTGAACTGCCTTTGTTGCTAAACAAACAAAGATTGCGATGTACCCTTTGGATGTCTTAACGCCTCTTCCTTTGTTTAATTTGACGTCTACATGACCCGTGAAATCCACCCCGGTGTGGGTAAAGGGGCGGGACGGTGTCACACGCTGTGGTGGCAGATCGGCCATGAACTGGTAGTTTTCCGTAGCTTTGAATCGATGGCACCGTATACATTGTCGCAACTGAGTTTTTACTGCTCTGTTTCCTCCTATTATCCAATAATGTTGACGGATGAAGGCGAGCGTCAACCTGGCTCCACCATGTAAAGTCGTGATATGTGCTTGGTTTATCAGTAGTTCAGTGAGTCTATGCTTTCTTGGTAGAATTGCGGGGTTTTTCATTCCCGGCGGTAAGTTAGTTTTGTTTAAACGTCCGCCGACACGCAAGATACCCTCCTTGTCTAGGTACGGCCATAATTTGCAAATTTTGCTATTAGTGGGAACATGTTGATTTTTTAGTAGTAAATCATATTCTCTTCTAAATTCTAAGCGTTGAACATTTCTTGTTATTATGTTCGTAGCATAATTAAGTTCATTCACTGTCAGCGTTAGGTCATTGTGCTGTATCTGTTGACCGGCGTCAAATTTCTTCATTTGTTTAGCGTTACTAAGTGAATTTGTCTTGAATCGCACAATCCAAGCTACAATACGCGTCACCCAGTTTAATTTGCTGTAATTGTTTAGTAAGTTGATTATAATGTTTTCTGGTTGGCTTAGGGTTGGCGCAATGCTTTTTTCTTCCATCGTAGTTGTTAGTAGACAACTACGTTGCTTTTCGGGTTTGTCTGGAAACGTTCTCAGTGTTGCAGGTCCATTCCACCATAAGTGAAAATTCACCAATTGTTTTGGATATAACCCCCTGGTTGCGCTATCCGCAGGGTTGTTTTTTGATTCGATGTAAAACCAATGGGATGCTGGTATCACTTGCTTAATCTTGATGACTCGGTTTTCTACGTACTTTTCCCATTTGGATGTCGTTCCTTGCAACCAAGCCAGCACCACTTTTGAATCGCACCAGGCCCATATAGTTATGTTGTGTTCTGTTAGCGACTCGATGATTTTGCTTACCAGTTGTGATAAAAGTAGTGCTCCGCTGAGTTCAAGTCTTGGCAGAGATAGTTTATGTGCTAGCGGAGCAACCCTAGTCTTTGCTGCAAGCAGGCTTAATTTAGATTCTCCGATTTCGTTGAACGTTCGTGTATAGATGACGCATGAATACGCTTTCTCGCTTGCGTCGCAAAATGCAAGGAGTTCAATTTTGTTATGGATGGTTCCAATCCAGCGATTTATTGTTATTGTTTTCAATTCGTCCAGTTGATCTTTCAGTTTCAGCCACTCTTCTTGTATGCTACTGGGTACCGTTTCATCCCAATTTAAGTTTTGCATCCAAACGCTTTGAAAAATTAGCTTGGCTCGTATAGTGACCGGTGAAACCCAGCCGAGTGGGTCGTATAGTTGTGAAATCTGAGACAGCAGGGATCGTTTAGTCAGTCCCTTTTGAGTGTCTTTTTTCAGGTTCCAGTTGAACGTAAATGTATCCGATGTAGGGTTCCAGCCAAGGCCTAGTGTTTTCATGGAGTCTTCTTGTTTAAAATCAAAGTTGGTTTTAGAGATTTGGTCTTCTCGTAGATGTTCTAGTAATTTGGTACTGTTGCTGGACCACTTCCTTAGGTTCATACCCCCTCGCTGCAGTAATTGTATTAGGTCATTTTGTAATTGTTTTGCAGTTTCAAGAGAGTTGTGGCCGCTTATTAGGTCATCGACGTAGAACTCTTTTAGCAGTATTTTAGCTGCGTCAGGGTATAAGTGACCGTCATCGATAGCCAATTGTTTTAAAGTTCGCATGGCTAACCATGGCGCGCATTTTGTGCCGTATGTTACAGTCCGGAGAGCATATTCTTGTAGTTGTTCATCCGGGGAGTTTCTCCATATGATTTTCAGGAGTTGCTGTTGGTCCTCGGATATCCATATCATCTGTACATTTTCTCTATATCAGCAGTTATTGCATATTTATAAGTTCGCCATTTCAGGATAAGGGTTTGGATATCCTTTTGTAGGTTAGGACCCTTTTCCATTAGGCTGTTCAAACTTTTGCCACTAGAAGTTTTTTGTGCCGCATTAAAAACTACCCTTAGTTTAGTAGTTGTCGATTGATCCCTTAGGACACCATGGTGAGGTAAATAACATTCAAGTTGGTTGGATGTAATTTGACCCGCAGGTTTCATGTGTTGTAGTTCTAAGTACTCGCGAATAAAGTTTTTGTACATCATTGACAGTTTTTCGTTTTTACATAATCTTTTTTCTTGTTGTAAGAATTGCGCTATAGCAGCTGACTTGGAACTTCCAAGATCTTTGTCATAGTGTTGGTTCATGGGCATTTTTACTATGTATTTGCCATCTGAGCATCGTTTGGTCGTTTCTTGGTAGTAAAGTTCACATTGATCGTTTCTCTGTATGTCTTCCGCACCTGGAGCAATGTCTTCGCTTTCCCAATATTTCGTCAGATTTGTCGTATCGAATAAAGTTAAGTGACAGTTGAAGGTCTTGAGTTTCCCACACAAGATCCATCCCAAATGAGTTTGCTGAGCGATAGGTGAGTGCTGATCGCCTTTTAGAACTCCGTCTAGGATAATGTCTGCGTAAACGTCAGCTCCTAGTAGGAGATCTATTGAGCTTGACACATTGTAGTTAGGATCGGCCAGCTTTAAATTTTGAAGATGCGTCCAGTCAGCACTTTGGAAACTAGAGCTGGGCAGCTTATTTGTTAAGTTTTGTAGGATCAACGCTTGCACATTGAATTTATAGCTGGAATGAATCGATTGACAGTTGAGATGTAGGAGCCCTCTACAAGTTCGTGACGTAGAACCTATTCCGGTCACAGCTGCATCAAGTTTTTTACGAGGTAAGCGCAATACTTGAGCGGCATTCTCTGTTATTAAGTTTATTTGGGATCCCTGATCTAGGAGACCCCGTAGTGTTACAAAAGTTCCATCAGCTGATTTAACTTTGACTAGGACTGTAGTTAGTAAGATTTCAGTATTGTCGGTAGTCAAGTGGTGAGCTGCTGGTTGTGTTGATGTTGACGGCCGTGAGTTTTTGGTTGAGTCATCCTTCTTTTCTGCAGTCGGTTCAGTGTCAGAGGATTTTTTCGTATGCAGTAGTGTATGATGCTTTGAGTTACATTCGCGGCACGTTTTCCTTGAGTTGCAATTGTTGTTGCCATGACAGTACAAACAATTTTTGCAAAGTTTTAATTTCGCTACTGTTTTGTTCCGTTGCGAAATATCCATATTAATAAACTTGTCACATTGCATCAGCACGTGATCGTTATTGCAGAGAGGGCATTTTCCGAATGATGCATGAAATATTTTGGAGTGTCCCACTTTCGTTTGATCTTCTGACTTCTTAAAGTTGCTTTTAAACTTGTAGTTATGATTCCAGCTCTTATTGTTCGGTCTCTGAGTTGTCTTATTCTCCCCCGAGTCCTTTAAGCAGCTCTTTGCGGTTTCGTGAGCGAGGAAGTTGAGCTCCAGGAACTTCAGGAATTCGTCTAGGTTTGGCAATCCCCTATTGTTTTGCGTTTCCTTGGTATACTCGTTGAGTGTTATGGGATCTAATTTTTGCGACATCATATAAACAATTATCGGGCCCCAACTGCTCACTTCCACTCCCATGTTTCCGAGACCATTTAGGCACTCGGTTATTACGTCATGCATCCTTTTCAGGTTGTTGGCGTTGGGTTGCTGAATGGTAGGTAAGTGCTGCATAGTGCTCATGAACGAGGTGAACTGAAGTCGGCGGTTGTCATACCGGTGAGACAATATTTCCCAACAGGAATCATAGTTGTCTGCACTGATTGACAGATGCTGGACGAGGCGTTCTGCTTCACCTTTTAGTTTTGTCTTCAGATGTTGCATCTTCTGCCCTTTGGGGATACTCGGATTGTTGTGTATGGTTTCAAGGAAAATGTCTTTGAACGTAATCCAATGATATGATTTACCGGTAAATTCCGGGATTTCGATTTTTGGTGTTGATTGTTGTAAATGGATTTTGGACCAAATCTTACTGTTTAAGTCTCTTTTCAAGTTGTCGTATTTTTGTTCAATGGTTTCGTACTTTTCATTGTAATCTTCTTTCAGACTGGACCCCTTCAGCTCATCTTCAAGTTCCCAGTGTATCTTGTCGATGGATTGCCACTTTGATTTTAAGGTTGCTAGATGTTCTTCGAACTCCCAATTTTCGGTTATGAAGTCGATGTTTATCTTTGACATTGCTTTAGATAGAGCCTTAAAATTGCGTTCTTGCTGAGTGATGAGCTTCTTAACGTCGTCCTCAGTTTCTTCATCCATTAGCCCAGATAGATCGAAGTTTAGGTCTTGTTTTGGTTGTCTGTGTTGAAAAGCCAATAGATCCAAAATATGCCTTTTAGTTGATTCGTACATATTCTTTGTTTTCGTATAAACATCATTGTTAAAGTATCCGATGTTTTTATTTTCTGTGGTCTCCAACAGTATTTTATGCTGCTCTTCAAAGGCACCCCATAGTTCCTCTAAGTTCTTCAAACGTTTTTCTAGGTAATCAACGTTTTTCCTGGTTATGCTGTCCTTTTTATAGTTGGTGCACAACGTTTTGATGTCTTCAAAGATGCCGACTTGTTTGGTAAGTAGTGCCATTGTAAGTCAGTAGTTTTAAGTTTGACTTAGGGTATGTAAGTCTAGTAGTTACGTACCTTAAGGTTAGTGGTAGTAGTAGTTAGTGGTAGTAGTAGTAGTAGTTGGCTTGTTGACGTAGTTGAGTCTTGTTTATCCGCTTGATCCACGAAGAAGTTCCCAAGTATCACTCTTCGTTTGTTGTTAGAGCTCTTGTACTCTTTCTACGAATATGCGCGCCTTCTCAACTTGACTGGTGAGATCCGCTTGTGGAAGGCCAGCCAAGCCGATTCGCTGTCGTTTCAAGAGATACAATTGCCCCAAACAGTGAGAAAGGCTCGAAGGACCATTTAATGTACGGGACAGATTAGTTTCTGAACTGTACACTATAATCGTTGCGTGTTAGGTAGCGAGTGTGTCCAACATGTAAAACACTTCACGTAGTAACCCAGTTTATTTATTACTAGTATCGTACACTGTAAAGGTTGGTGATTCCTACATGTATGTCTGTTCCGCGTGTTGGTAAGTTGCACACTGAATATAAAGAAATATTTAGTCGTGACAAGTGAACTTGTTGATTCGCCTTGTCAGCAAGAAGTAAGGTCAATGTACGTGGACCGTACAACTACAGATTACGTATTAGAAAAGAGTTTAGGCTTAATATTTGAACTACTTGTATAAAGAATTCACCTGTATATAGATTTGAACCTTCGGTTTTAAGTCAACGCTAAAACAAATAGGCTACGAAGATGCTAGTTTCGGGTGCCAGAATTATGAACCATATTGTTCGTGTAAATCTTGATGCGTAAAAATACGGGACATATTCCACATTTCGTGGAAAACATTAGAGCCGTTTTCGATAACCGAAAATATACAATGTGTCCGACTTCGGCTTATACAAACTTAAAGGGGAGGTAGCTTGCTCAATTTTATCAATAAAATGTGGTCGGAAACCAACCCCTGCCGACTTTGTTTCTTACTCCTTTGATATTGCCACCGACTTCCAATACTAATTTTTCATTCAAAAGTTATTTTACAACTTTCTGTGTTATTTTGGAAGTCGGTTTAATTTTTTTCAAAATCCTTTTTAGTGGGTAGTGGGCACAGTTGAAATATTTTGTTGTGTGATTGCGTAAACAATGCACATCTATGCGATAGCATCAATCGCCGTGGATTTGGTGTAATTTATTGAAGAGTTCCCTCGATGTCTTCAAGATTCCGTCATCAGATCCTGACCTGGTTACCGTGGGACCATCTGTGAAGTATACTCTTACAAACAAAAGAAGATTATTCCAAATCGGTTGGCAGAGCTTATCCCTTCTACGTGAACCAGTTAAAGTACAAGTAATAGAATCTGGGCATTGCATCTGTATTGGGCCACAGTATCGTGTGTCGTCTCGAGTGACACTGGTCGCCACGCTTGCACATGTCGTGTGCCACCAATAGTAGGTAGTGAAATATTTCTTTATGCAATACAACAGTAGTCAACTAAGGCGTTGTAGTACAAACGTGTTCGCAACACAGGTGCACTTTCCGACTCAACTAGCGTGCTCTTTGTGGTATTGGATTTAGAACCGGATCTTTTTGATACGCAGCCGTATAAGCAAGCCACAAATCAACGAGGCAGTTGAAAATAAAATTAACAGTAAACTGCGGGCGGAAGGCTCACCGCTAGCTGAAGGGTCGTAACCACAAGGTTCACACGCCGTGAGGAGTCGAGTGTGATCTGTGCTGGAGTGGAGCTTCGGCGTACGTGCGGGCTGTGTCAGTGCGCTCACCGGAACTGAGCGGATCACGAGCTAACAAGATAATGCGGCGGATAGGTCCGGTGCGCGACTATTGTGCGCTAATGTTTGTCAACAATAACATTGTGCAGTGACCGTGTCCACATTTACATACCATCCGTGTTCATTATATCAATTGGGTATATTGTGGTTTTATTTCTGTGTATATTATTTTTAAACATGTATTTATATGCATGCATTTGTATGTATTAAGTATAATAAGTACACTACATATAATTCTTTGATAGACAAAATGAATGAATTTTAACACTGAACATGACCAATGACAAATGACCTAATTTTAGCGAGCCCGGCCTCGGTCAATTCAATACAAATTCCAAAGTCAATTATTACAGGTGCAATTTAAAAGTAAAACATTTATTAAGTCATTATCTTCTTTAGTTCTAGAAGTAAATGGCAGTGCTCTGTGCCGGCACTGCAAGTGTTCTGAGCTAGCAGCAGCAGTACTAGTGCTGGTAGTACCGCGAGGCGCTCGCGTGCCGCTCATCACTGACATTGAAAGGATTCTGTGATTCCATTTACGATTGCACCGAGCTACGATCATCTGTGAACGTGGAGCAGGCAACTCATCAGTCTATTTGTTTGACGCAACAGTACATTCGTGTCTATTGAAAATTATGTTTTACGAATTGGGCAATTAATTATATTAAAGTGACTATAACATATCGAATTTATCTACTAATAAATGATATTTAAAATTGTAGTTATTATTTTTGTAATAAAAATATTCGTTGATTTTAATGAGTACACTGAGTGTGAGGATATCAGAGATACTTGACTAAAAGCGTGATGTAGTATATGGTACGTCTGAATGCTCGGTGTTCGTACATCCGCGTGCGAGAGCCCGGCGCGGCGTCACTCGCGGCGCATCTGTCGCACGTTGTCCACATCCTCTGCTGTCCTACAATCAAACGAAATGTATTGGGACTCTCTTTATTTACTTGTCATATTAAGCCTCGTTTTGTTCAAATGGCTCGTGAGTATACATACTTATCACGCGACCACGAATGTAGCCAATAGTTTTCATATATGCGTTACCCTTCGGCAGAAATTCTACCGCACTCTGAGCGAGATCAAGTCGGAGGTGGAGTCCATCATCAAGACGGGGCGCAAGATGGTGGAGGAGGGGGCCGTGCCGGCGCCGCAGGAGTTCTCCAAGAAGATCGACATGCTGAAGGAGCTGTACAACAAGCTGGGCGCGCAGATCACGGAGTCCAAGTCCCGGCTGGAGCGCGCGCTGCTGACGGCGCGCGAGCTGCAGAACGACCTGGCGGCGCTGGGCGCCTGGCTGGACGGGCTGGGCGGCGCGCGCGCGCAGGCGCTGGAGCTGGAGATGTCGCGCATGCAGGCCACGCGCGACAAGCTCAACGCCAACTACGAGGACTTCGCGGCGCACTGCGCGCCCGCGCAGCTGGCGGCGCTGCGCGCGCAGATCGACGACGTCAACTCGCGCTGGGAGGCGCTGCGCCGGCCGCGCCGCGACCCCGAGCTGGCGCGCTGGCTGCGCGAGCGGGAGGCGCGGCTGGAGGCGTGCGCGGGCCAGCCCGAGCTGCGCGCGCTGCTGGCCGAGCTGCGCGCGCGCCGCCCCGACGTGCAGGCCGCCGACTGCCGCGCGCTGTCCGAGCACTACGAGCGCGTGCTGGACAAGGTCACGGTGAGTGCGCACGAGGGGTCCGCTGTGGTTTCATTCTGTTCGCAATTCACTCGCAGCACCTGGTGGACGGGTGGCCCTTTCATTGAATCAGCAGCTTAGATGATACAATGTCCAGATTCCGTCTTCTAAACAAAACGTAACATCTTTAGTGATGCCACTTTTTTCCTTGGAGATGTTCACTTGATTTACGTAGGAATCGAATGACAGGGCTAGTTTTTCTTCCGTGTTTCTGACTTTAATTCTCAGTGGTCTTCTAGGAATCTGGGCATTCCATGATCTAAGATCGGCAGTACATATGACGGTATTTATGTTGCCGATATGAATTTCCCAAACAGATTATTAATAAAAGAATCGTACACGAGAATTTTGTTGTCAGAATAAATGAGGGATCACAATACCGAGTGAGTTACGTAATTAGAATGCAGATTGTTTCGTTGTGTTGAACTTGTCGAATGTTTATTTAAATTCATAAATCAAAGGATCGAGTTGCCTCACCATCTTTGTCATAAGATGTTATGAATGTTAAATATTCGTCCGAACTCGTAGTTTCTCAACTGTCTGTCGGGATGTGTATCTAGTTGTAATGCTTGGTCGGTTCACTGAACATATTGCACGTAGTCGCTTCATCGGCACGGTAAGTGATCATACATGGTGTTCGACAGGTTTGTTAATTGTTAGTGAGAGTTTGAACGTGTCCAATAACAAACTAATCGACTGACGATGTTTGTGGTGTGACCAGACGTCTCTATACATATGTACATACGATGGTGTTGGTGTAAATGTGTGGTGTGACTACGCTTTGTGTGTCACGGCATACAACCATTCTATACATTGGTGCCGCCTCAGGCTTGTAACGGACTCACGTGCGGGGATCATGCTTTATCACGCATCTCATACGACACGCGGCGCTACGACATCTCGGAGGTACTCGACGGACGACCTCACTAACATGTAAATAACAGTGTGGCTTTAACACATTAACGATGCTCTGGAAACTAAGAGAGGCGCGGTTTGTGCTTGCAGGCCGCCACTAGCGCCGCCAACACCACCACCACCACCACCACCACCACCACCACCTCCACCACCTCCACTCAGGACCGCACAGACGACGCGGCCGTGGTCGAGTACGAGAACGTTACGGATACTATTAAGAGGCGCCTAGAGAGCCCCGTCAACACTCCCGAGACGGAGAAGCCTGAGTTTAAAAAGTCAAAGATACCGCTCGCGCTGAAGAGCCCCGTGCCCATCAAGAGGGAGATCAAGGAGGGCGGCCATCGTAGCCGCGGCTCGTCGCTGGAGCGGCGCTGTGCCAGCCGCGGCTCGTCGCTGGAGCGGCGCTGTGCCAGCCGCGGCTCGTCGCTGGAGCGGCGCTGTGCCAGCCGCGGCTCGTCGCTGGAGCGGCGCTGCGCCAGCCGCAGTCCCGCCGCCATGTCGGCCGACTCCATCGAGCCCGGCTCCCGCGCCAGCTCCTTGCCCTCCACGCCCGACACGCCCAAGAAGAACACCAGCAGCACCTTCAATCTGCTCAACGACAGTGAGCTCTTCACGCAGATCTCCAACAACAAGATACAGGCGAAGCAGCCCGCGCCCGAGCAGGACAAGCCGAAGACCGACCCCTGCACCGTGGTCGAGGTGAAGGAGCACGAAATAGTGAAGTCCACCGTCAGCCCCATAGAGCCCATGGAGATGTACCCCTTCGAGGCGATCGACGCCGTCGTGGAGTTCATCCCGCAGACCGTGGAGACCGTCGACATCATCGACGACACCGAAAACGAGTCGCTCAGCGAAGAGGACCAGGAGAACGGTCCTCTCGGGAGCGACGAGAGGCGCCGGACCGTCGACCTGGGCAGCGAACCCAAGACCTTCGTGGTCGAGGTGAAGACACTCGAACATCGAATGAAACCAACGCTCGGTATATTGAAGCGGAAGAATAGTGCGGACGACGAACAGCCCAAAGCGATGCGGGTCACTATGGTGGCCGTACCCGACTTGATCCCCAACTCGGAGAAGGAAGACGCGGCCGGCAGCAGTCGCACGCCGCCGGCGGGGCCCCGCGACCATCTCAACGAGTTCCTCATCCTGGACGACGTGCCGCGCGACCAGGCCGCGCTGCCCGAGCCCTCCGCCACCGACGTCTGCGCACGAGACGCGTCCCACACGAGCGACAAGCGTGACACCAGCGACTCACGAGACGAACCAGCCACGCCGGAGAAGATCTTGAGCAAATCCAAGGGTAGTGAGGCAGAGGAAGAGGTTATATACTCGGAGGTCGAAGACACGCCGCAGGTAAACGATTAACATACAGGAGTTCTTTTTATTCATTGAGGAAACGTCTCAAAACTCATTCAGAAATAAAAACACCGCAATAATTAGTTTGCCATGAGATATGGATACTGGATACTCATGAATGATACGTTTGTTTCTTCAATTAATGAAGGTAAATCCTGTATTATCCCAGAACTTATCTCGACGTTGTCCCCATACATACTATGTTTGCCTACCTCAGGAGTCAGTAACATATTGTAGCCGTCGAAAGAATTTAATAATCGTGATTATTGTGTACTGTATGTGGGTATGTGACCGCGATTTCTGATCATTGATCGTAGTCCTGGCGATGTTGGCTAAGCTGATCGAATTCAATCGTCTGTAGGTAATTTATTCAAAATAATAACTTTACTGTCCTTCTACAGTTATTTTGCCTCTGGAAACGGCAACCCTACACCAACCTCGCAGTAACGAGAGGAAATCAGTGATTTTGACTGAGTTGTTAGTAGAAGAAACGTAACACTTACCGTTTTTTATAATACCGTTTGAGTGTTGCATGTTTATGAAGAACAAACTGGCTATCTTGTTTGTTACAATTTCACAAATAGCAATAGCGCTCTCTGGCTATCAGACTTTCTTAGGCCAAAATAAATATGTATCTCACAGTAAGGGTCACCTTTTGAAAGGTGATGAAGTCAGAGGTGTTGTAACTGTGAAGGCAGTGGTCGTGCGGGTGTCTGACCGCTGGTGACGTTGCAGCTGCGCTCCACGTCGTGTAGCGAGCTGGAGCACGGCGTGCCGCTCAGCACGTCCACGCCCGTGAGGCAGCACGCGCAGGTCGTGGCCATGTCGCCCAAGCAGGCCTCGCCGCCCGACCAGGCGCCGCCCGCGCAGCCCGCGCAGCCCGCGCCGCTCAAGTCGCACATCCCGGTCAGCAAGGAGCGCATCAAGGTGCAAACTGACAAGTACCAGAAGACTGACGACTCTGATCAGGTATGTTTCTTTATATGGATCTACACTCATCCCATGACACCGTATGTCTAGTCTAAGTCGGTGACTTAGTTTTTTTTTAATTCCGAGAGCTTAAATATTTTACACTTTTTAATGGTGGTTTTTGAAGGCGGTTAGTTTTAAACCAGTTTAGTTTAAATACTCAAAACAAATTCTTACAAACTGAAGAAAAAAACTTTCAGTTTGTTGCTCTTATTCGATGCAGTATGCATAGAACAAGTGCAGTAACCAAATTATATCATTCGATAATATAATTCGTTTCCCGCACGGTTCCGGGTACCACACCCAGCCGCATGTAGGATAAACTTCAAGCGTGGGGCAAAGACACAGACCAAACACCTCGATAATATGATATTATCGATTATCGTATCTCGATATGAAATGAAATCAATATTTATGCAAAAAGGAACGACTCGACAGTTTGTTTTATTTATTGAAGATAAGAAGGAACCAAGTTTCCGTACATTAATAATTTAACACATTAATAATTTAACTGCAATTTATTTTTTAAAACACCACAAACATCAGCTCTATCATGTATAAATAAATAAAATATAAATGTTTCAAAGCCATCCTTATTAAAAGGCATCAAAAATACTTTAAAAAAAAAGGAGCTGGCTTCAAAAACAAACACAAAGAAGTGGTTTTGTTTTTAACCGACTTCCAAAAAGGAGGAGGTTCTCTATTCGACTGTATGTATCATTTTTTTTTTTTTTTTTTTTATGTATGTTCACCGATTACTCGAAGACGCCTGAACCGATTTGAAAAATTCTTATTTTGTTTGAAAGGGTATACTTCCAAGTTGGTCCCATAGAAATATTGTCATGATCTGATCACGAACTTCGGAGATAAGGAACGGAACTCTTCAATAATAGACAGCAAATCTGTCGTGATTGCTGCAATCGCTTGGATGTTTATTGTTTACACAACATCGTAGCATAACATCACGCCTGTATGCTCTGAGGGGGTACGCAGATGTGTACAGTATACCCATATTTCGACAGTTAGGTATGTTAAGTTCCATTTTATTGGGGACTAGCGACCGGCCCCGGCTTCGCACGGGTGGACATTACTTTTTAAGCTCTCTGAAAAAAAAAAAATCCGGGATAAATATAGCCTATACGGATTCGGAAGAATCCCTCTAAGTAATGGTAAAAGAAATTTTGAAATCGGTCCAGTAGTTTTTGAGCCTATTCAATACAAACATACAAAAATACAAAGGTTTCCTCTTTATAATATTAGTATAGAAGTATAGATAAGCCTATTACCATGAAAAATATTGTTAATAATAAATAAGCAAAATAAGCAAATATTTTTATAGGATATTACAACTAATAAAAAGAATTGAAAAATAAAAAAAAACTTTTTTTGCAAAAAATAAAACCGACTTCAAAAACACAAAAAATTGAAAAATAACTTTAGCTTTAGAAGTACGGGCACGCCGCAATCGCGGCGTTAAGACCCCTCTTTGAGGAGTGGCTGGATAGGCGTCACGGCGTCTTGACCTACCGCATGACGCAAGTCCTCACCGGACACAGAAGTTTCGGGAGGTTCCTGTGACTGATAAGGAGGGAAGAAACGCCTGGGTGTTACCACTGCGAGGATCGTCCGGAGGACACGGTGGAGCATACGGTGCAGGACTACCCCGCTTGGGCAGAGCACCGCCGTGTCCTCACGACGGCGATAGGCGGAGACCTCTCGCGCCCAGCATTGGTCGAGGCCATGCTGCGGGGCGAGACGGAGTGGGAAGCGGTCGCCTCCTTCTGCGAAGCAGTCATGCTCGCGAAGGAGGAGGCGGGCCGCGTGAGGGAGAGGACAGCGTCCTCCCTCCACCCCAGCCGCAGTGGTAGACGCCCACGGCGACGGACGTCGCAGGACGATCTCCGGCCACCGTAAGCGCGGGCATGCGGGCGGCGAGTAATGGGCGACTCGCTGTCCGACCATGGACCATGCCCGGGTCGACGGCGCGTTGTGTTCCACGCGCGCCTCAAAGAGTGTCAGCATAGTGACGGGGCCTGTAGAGGGCCAAAGCCTGCCGGGGTCGCGGGACTAACGGATTACCGTGACCCCGGTACGTAAAGGGCTATAGAAGGACACCGGGGATTTTAGTCAGTACAAGTCTGACAGTCCCTCCCGCCCTGCCCCGGGTGGGAGGCCTCATTTGATGATATTACCACAATAAAAAAAAAAAACTTCTGAAGTAAGTCTATGTTCGACTGTATTCTCAGTCAATTGTTGCCCGATTTTCAAAATTATTTATTTTTTGCTCTGCAGTCTCATTAGCTATTCGACTTCGTATAATATCTAGACGATGCTCGCGCTGTTCAGTGAACTCGCCATTCAAACTTTCATGTATCCGATTGAGTCGACGGATTTGATCAGTTTTCGACTCTTGTGACAATCGAGAACGCATGTAATTTCTCATCCGAGATAATCTGATATTACTTGCCAATGGTAATTCTTGGGAGCGAGATACAGCATTTCGATTGCTATTCTTGGATAGACGTTCCTTAGTTTTGTTAATAGATTCCTTATTTCTATTTTCCCTCATGCGGGCTGCACTTTTGGTCGGTCTATCCATGGTGCTACTTCAAAATAATTACTTAAGTTACATTAAGTTAGTAGTTAACTTACTGCATACGTACTACGATAATTTATACAAAAAATGGAAAAATAAACAAATTTTTTAACAAAAATAAAAAACCGACTTCCAAAAGTACAAACGCTCCACCTAAAACCACTAAAAAGAGAAAAATAAACTACTATTTATGTATTTCAGAAAACAAAAATGCACGTATTTTTCAAACGAATTAAATAAAAAAATTATTACCTTTCAATTCTAAATCAACTTGCAATATTATTTTATTTAACAAACAAGATATTATGTAGTTACAAACAACCTATAATGATTTATTTACAAAATTACAATGTGACCATTCTTGTCTAAACTTAATTCGCTATAAATTTAATTATTATATTTTTATAATGTTGTGTGCTAGGCACCTACTGATCTGTTTGAAGTCGGTGCCAAGCCAAAAATAAAGAGAACAATAATACTTAGTAATATAATACTATTAATAAACAAAATAGCAACCTACAAACACGTAAGCGACTATCAAAAATACAAAATCTATCAACAGCACTATAACGCATCAAAACTTAATTGCATTCAAGACGACCGTCAACGACGCCGACCCACGATCGCGCGTTCGGTCGCAAGCGCAGGGTGATTTGGTGTGATTTAGATGTGGCGCGATGGCGTGACGGGGCTAAACGTGCGTATCCTATCGAATACCTATTTGGCTTGGCACCGACTTCAAACAGATCAGTAGGTGCCTAGCACACAACATTATAAAAATATTATAATTAAATTTATAGCGAATTAAGTTTAGACAAGAATGGTCACATTGTAATTTTGTAAATAAATCGTTATAGGTTGTTTGTAACTACATAATATCTTGTTTGTTAAATAAAATAATATTGTAAGTTGATTTAGAATTGAAAGGTAATAATTTTTTTATTTAATTCGTTTGAAAAATACGTGCATTTTTGTTTTCTGAAATACATAAATAGTAGTTTATTTTTCTCTTTTTAGTGGTTTTAGGTGGAGCGTTTGTACTTTTGGAAGTCGGTTTTTTTATTTCATTGACTATTGCCACCGACTTTCGAAAGAAAAGTAATTTTAAACTTTTTTGTGTTTGTTTGTAAAGTCGGCTCCCTTTTTTGAAAAACTTTTTAATTAGGTTAGGTTAGGCTGAAAATCTACAATCCAAGTAAGAAGCAAAAACGGATCTATGCGGGCAACATTGGTCGCGGGACCAAGGGATTACCGTGACCCCGGTACGTAAAGGGCTAGTGAAGGACACCGTGGATTTTAGTCAGTACAAGTCTGACAGTCCCTCCCGCCCTGCCCTGGGTGGGAGGACTCAATTTGATGATCTTACCACGATAAAAAAAAAAAAAAATGCGGGCAACATTACGAATATCCATTATTGCTATATACTAAAACTTTCTCCAGAATGTAACACACTTTTCTTCTGAAAACCGCTTCAAAATCGGTTCAGCCAAACTCGAGATAATCGCGGACAATCTATTTTGAAAAGCTTCAATCCAAGTAAGCAAAAAATTCTTTTCAAACACTACTGAACCGATTTTGATGAAACTTGCAGCATTCCCTAAGTTGAACAATACCTAGTACAACAAAAAGAATTAATTAAACCGGACTTGTAGTTCCGGAGACATGCGAACACAAACATAAAAACATAATACAAACATACATAGATACATCTATATCTACACATGTAATAAAATGGTAAGACAGTCGAAACTGCACATTGAATGTTTTTTAAAATAATACTTGGGGTGTGATCTACAATCGAAAAAATAAAGATTTTAGATTTTTATCTGTTTGTCTGTATTTCAAATATATTTCTATATTTATCATGAATAATAAGAAATCGGGTCAACATATAGGCTACATATCGACACCTCTGGGCTCAAAGGTCGTAAAGGACATTTTCGCGAAACGGACTTTTTGATGCAGTTTTACTCAGTTTTGAATTCTCTATCGATCTGTATATTCGGTTTTACGAAATTCGCAAAAAAAATGCCTTTACGACCCACATAATTTGAGACGTTAAACAAAATGTGCCGTTAAAATATGGAAGTAAATAACACTCAGTTATCAGAGCGAACTCATTTTGGCAGTAAAGCTAAATAAAAAACAACTTTTGGGGTTAAAAGACATTAAAAATGTCAATTGTCCTTTACCTCCTTAGGTGGTTAATATAAGTCATTTTAAAAATTTGGATGTAAAGGACATCGTCTTTGCAATTTGTCCTTTACACCCTTACAAGTTAAAATAAAGGAACATAACTGTCATTTACTACCTAGTTTCTTTTCAATTATTTGTTTCCACTATGGGCGTATTATAAACTTAAGTGAGAAATTGTCCCATAAATCCTAGAATATTAGGACTATAAAGAATTTAATCTCAACCTACCGACTTAAAATTAAGCAAACCTCACGACCTCGTAAAATTTAGGTAGGTAAGTATTAATAAATCGATTATCATCAAAATTACAAGGATGTTCAAGTTTTGGCATCTTCTTCAACCCCTACCTTATTAAAATGTTTCTAATACATTCAACATACACAATTCATTATTATTACATAGGTACGTAATATTCAAATAACCTCTAGAATAACTACGAAGTATAACTACGACACTTAAATAAAATGTCCTTTAAAACCTAGAAAAAATAATTGAAATATAACGAACTTGTCCTTTACGACGTAAAAAATTTAGGAAAATGTTATGTAGGTCTTTTACATCCAACATTTATAAATCAATGTGAGTTTTACTCCCTATAAAATAATATGAATTTGAAATAAGTTCGACTTAAATCCACAATCTGATACCATTTAATAATTAAGTTTAATCATCAATTTATCCTTTTAGAATACCTTAGCGGGTGATCCTTTACAACCTAAAAAATATTGCATTATTTCCTTATTTTGATTAATTTTGCGTAGTAAAGTAGATTTACGCCCTAAGCTAAAACCATAAGATGAAAATTTTAGGGGAGTAAAGGACTTTTATTTTTAAATTTGTGGTCGTAAAGGAAATTTATCTCGATAAACAAAGAATTAGCGTAAAATTGTAATATTGCTCTAGAGAGTACTATGAATTCTAAGCACTTTTCCAAAGTTTCATTTAAATAGCTCAAGAAACAAAAAAGTTAGAGTAAAAATACGTTTTTTTTTTTCGTTTTTTGCATCTCCTGTAAAGTTGAATTTTGTCCTTTACGACCTTTGAGCCCAGAGGTGTCGATATTATCACGCTATCACCTACTGGGAACGAGCAGTTAGCGTTAACGCAGACGACGTCGCGGGCAGCAGGTAGTACATACATACAAACATACACTTTTAAAATTAGGCACATTAATTGTTCAGACGCTGATACAGACTAACATATACGAAAACTGGGCAGTTCTGGAAATATTACATACATACCGGTCGAATTGACAGCCTCCTTTTTCTTTGAAGTCTGTTAAAAAACAAGACTTGTAATACGGCTCGCTTCCAGCTCGAGTTAAAATCTCAAAATTTATAAATAGAACATCTGTTCGTAATAGATGTCAGGCATTTGGCGATCACGACACGGCGATGCTCCGCCCTCGTGAGCCAGAACTCCACCGTGTCCTCCGGGCGGTTCACATAGTTGTGACATCAAAGCCTATTCTGCCGCCGAATCCAAAAAAAGGGATTTGTCACGGCAGCAGAGTTACGCCCCGGGCGGCGTTGTACTGTTGGTTTTGTAAATACTCTGATATAACAAAGTGCGTTTTTGCTGGGTGGTTCCTTTTTGCATAAAAACGGTCAAATAAAGTGACGTGTGTAAAGTTTCGATAGGTATATATAATAGGATATGTACTTGAGTTTTGGATTAACGTGCCTGTATAGACTAATCCGACCACGGAGAGCCAGGCGCCAGAGCTCAGCAGCGCGCTGCAGACGCAGTTCGGCTCGCTGCAGGACCCCGAGCTGGCCGAGTGGGAGACTGCCGCCGGAGCCCTGGCGCGCCGCATGGACGTCATGCTGCTCACTGTGGGCGGGGTGGCCGCCGAGCGGGACCCCGGCAAGAGGCTCGAGGTACGGCACCAGATGACTGCCTGCTAGCCAGGTGTAAGTATGGTAGCTGGCCGAGTGGGAGACTGCCGCCGGAGCCCTGGCGCGCCGCATGGACGTCATGACAGCCAGGTTTAAGTATGGTAGCTGATCTGTATCTATAGGAGCATGAGTTCATGTAAATGAAAACAGCATCTACAATGTTAAGGTTAGGTTTGTTCGCTTAAGGTCGGCCGAGGAGAAATAACTATCAATTAAATAACGGAGTTCCCTCCGTGTCTCTGAATATGCTGGCCATCCTGGCTGCCTTCTTCCTTCTTTCTACGTCTTTATATAACGATATCATATTACCTATAGCAACAGGGTTTTAGATGAAAAAGGCAGTCGCTCCAAAAAAGTTTTAGTATTCAGTTGCAAATTGTAATTATAAAAGGAATTGTTTGACTGGTAGGCGATTCCAAGAAGTAGCAGAAATGCTAGACTGGTGGATATGCTATAGCGTGTACATGCATGTGAGCGAGGTGTCCTGGTGCGCAGATCCTGAAGCACCAGCTGGGGCAGCTGGCGCCGGACGCGGCGGCGCTGATCTCCCGCGGGGACTCGCTGGTGTACGCGCGCCACAAGGACAACCCGCTGCTGGCTGACTACCTACAGACGCACTTCCAGGTCGCACGTCTTTACAAAAACTCATATCAACATTTATTTATCAAAACTGTAACGAAACCTTTGTTATATCTATGGACTTTAATCGGACCGGTGACGATGGAGACATTAAGCTTATTTTTTGGTAGTTCCGAACGTGTACGTGCGTGATACGTGTTTAAATTTTTTTTAGTGTATTCTGCGAGACTAAAATCCAGGCTAGGATGCAGGATATAGTCTTACCCTCCCGCTACCATTCATATGCAATAGCACAAGACACAAGCTATCTACACTGAATTAAGTTAATCCTTTCGCTCTACCTTCTAGCAGTGCCGTAAATATTCTAAGATTACGCTGAATATTCACAAGTAAAACTGGCAAATCCGGGGTTGTTAACACTCAATGAACGGTTTACTGTTGTGTTGGACAGGACAAGCTGCGCAACAAGTGGTCCATGGTCATGTCGGAGATAGAGCTGAAGCGGAACGTGGCGCTGCAGGCGGAGGACCAGCTGAAGGAGCTGCAGCAGCTGCTGGAGGAGCTCGGCGCCTGGTGCGACGGCCTCGACCACAAGCTGGCGGCCGACCCGGTACGATACCGATGCATGGGCTCGTGTAGCCCGTGGCGTGGCTCGCTCGCTTCCCCTAGCTAAACCACTATCCTGTCGCAGGACGGCGCCCGCGCCTCGTGCGTGGAGCGGCAGGCCGCAGTGGAGCGCGTGCAGGAGCTGACCCTGGCGCTGCGGGCGGCGCACGTGGGGCTGCCCGAGCGAGCTGTGGGCGACGTGCTGGCCGCCTGGGCCGCGGCCGAGCGGCGCTGCGAGCCGCCCAAGGGCAAGGTGCGACACGCGGCCGCGAGCTGGGACCCAGCCGCGGCTGACGTCACTGACCCACCATGTGTCCGCAGGAGGCCGCGGAGTCGCAGTGCGGCGCGTACGTGACGCGCGCCAATCAGGCGCGCTCGGCCATCGCGGGGCAGGCCTGCGCCCTGCGCGCGCACCCGCTGGGCGGCCGGCACTACGACGACTTCCCGCTGCAGGAGGACGCGCTCGCGGTGCGTGTCGCCGGCTGCCGATCGACGTGTTCGTCGCGGTTTAATGCTACAAAATTTGCAGTCATATTCTTATTGATATTGTGTGTGTGCAGCGTATAAAGGCGGCCATGGCGGAGATCGCAGTGACGATGGAAGAAGCCGAGCGCGAGTACACGTGGCTGTGCAAGCGAGCGCGCGCGCCGCCCGAGCAGGCCGTGCGCGTGCGCGACAAGTTGCGCGCGGAGTGGGCCGCGCTGCAGGCGCAGTACACGCAGCGACATGAGAGGTGCGCAACGCACATTAAATAATCATTTGCAAACAACGGAAACTATAGTGTTGAGTGAGCGCTGTGCGTGTGTGTGTGCAGGTGGAGCACGTGCCAGGCGGAGTGGGCGCGACTGTACGCGCAGCTGGAGGCGTGCGGCGAGTGGCTGGACAGCGCCGAGCGACAGCTGGATGCCGCCAGGGACCCTGACCTGCCCTTCAAGGACCTCAAGCAGAAAGTCCGAGATCTCGACAAACAGGTTCGTCTAATAATTGAAATTGTAAATGGTCCTTCATTTCTGCATTTGTATCCCTGTTTATCATATAGTCTAAGTCTCTGTTGGTCTACTTAAATTGCTGTATCTTCATCACAAAAAAAAACAAACCTACTCATTTACCCAAATATTGATGCGTTCTATGGCTTTTTACACAAGGGCCACACTAAAGGAAAATGCCTTTAGTGTGGCCCGGATATTTCTGAGCCCCTATATGGGGGACCGACCGGACAAACCGCAGAGAGCGATAGTCGTCAGACTCGTAAGCGGATGTCGTGCGATGTAGCGGACATGACTTCTCCAAATAATAGTTGCATAACGAAGCTGCGGGAAGGTAAAGGGCCTAGTTCCCACCTGTCCCGCAGCGGCCTGCGCGGCCTCACTGTCCCGTGCCCCGCAGATGTCGTCCCGCGCGGACGCCGTGGCGGCGGCGCGTGCGGCGGGACGCGGCGTGGTGGCGGCGTGCGGCGCGCCGCTGGCGTGCGACGTGCAGGACCAGCTGGAGCTGCTCAACGAGCGCTGGTACGCAGCCGCCGCCGGCATACAGAAGCTCAACGACAAGTGAGTAGTATATTGTGGTGATACTATAGTACTGGCGTGGTGGCGGCGTGCGGCGCGCCGCTGGCGTGCGACGTGCAGGACCAGCTGGAGCTGCTCAACGAGCGCTGGTACGCAGCCGCCGCCGGCATACAGAAGCTCAACGACAAGTGAGTAGTATATTGTGGTGATACTATAGTACTGGCGTGGTGGCGGCGTGCGGCGCGCCGCTGGCGTGCGACGTGCAGGACCAGCTGGAGCTGCTCAACGAGCGCTGGTACGCAGCCGCCGCCGGCATACAGAAGCTCAACGACAAGTGAGTAGTATATTGTGGTGATACTATAGTACTGGCGTGGTGGCGGCGTGCGGCGCGCCGCTGGCGTGCGACGTGCAGGACCAGCTGGAGCTGCTCAACGAGCGCTGGTACGCAGCCGCCGCCGGCATACAGAAGCTCAACGACAAGTGAGTAGTATATTGTGGTGATACTATAGTACTGGCGTGGTGGCGGCGTGCGGCGCGCCGCTGGCGTGCGACGTGCAGGACCAGCTGGAGCTGCTCAACGAGCGCTGGTACGCAGCCGCCGCCGGCATACAGAAGCTCAACGACAAGTGAGTAGTATATTGTGGTGATACTATAGTACTGGCGTGGTGGCGGCGTGCGGCGCGCCGCTGGCGTGCGACGTGCAGGACCAGCTGGAGCTGCTCAACGAGCGCTGGTACGCAGCCGCCGCCGGCATACAGAAGCTCAACGACAAGTGAGTAGTATATTGTGGTGATACTATAGTACTGGCGTGGTGGCGGCGTGCGGCGCGCCGCTGGCGTGCGACGTGCAGGACCAGCTGGAGCTGCTCAACGAGCGCTGGTACGCAGCCGCCGCCGGCATACAGAAGCTCAACGACAAGTGAGTAGTATATTGTGGTGATACTATAGTACTGGCGTGGTGGCGGCGTGCGGCGCGCCGCTGGCGTGCGACGTGCAGGACCAGCTGGAGCTGCTCAACGAGCGCTGGTACGCAGCCGCCGCCGGCATACAGAAGCTCAACGACAAGTGAGTAGTATATTGTGGTGATACTATAGTACTGGCGTGGTGGCGGCGTGCGGCGCGCCGCTGGCGTGCGACGTGCAGGACCAGCTGGAGCTGCTCAACGAGCGCTGGTACGCAGCCGCCGCCGGCATACAGAAGCTCAACGACAAGTGAGTAGTATATTGTGGTGATACTATAGTACTGGTGGTAGTTGTACGTCGATGATATAATGAATTTGAGTTTGCATTGTACAAAATGTCCTGTCAGGATCAGCTCAGTGGAGAGCAGTAACGTGGTGAAGGAGGGCGGCGCGGCGTGGGCGGCGGCGGCGCGTGCGCAGCTGCGGCGGGTGGACGAGCTGCTGCACACCACGAGCGCCAACGTGGCCGACCGGACCTGCCTCGCCATCAGGCTCAGCCTCGTCAAGGTACACTTCACTCGTTGTGTCATTATGCCGAACATCATTTTAGCAGCAGTAATACCGGAAGCCTCATTAATGATGTCCAGAAGTAACTTTAGAAAATGATTCCATAAAAACCTTTATAGTCGGTGTAAAGGCGAACTCTTACATAATTATATCTAAACATGTCAAAGAATTATGATTTTATATACCTAGTTCATAAGTTTATCTACAAACTCTTTTGTTCTTTTTTTTCTGTCACTTCTGGGAGCAAAAGAAAACAACAAAAATATGATCTACGATCTTTCAGCATCACCACCCCTAATAGTATAATGAATGTGGTGCTATTGTTGAGAAACGTGGTCACTGTCTACTTCGATGAATTATTTCATCGACCAACTTAGAAACACGAAAACCGCTGCTGATCTTACTCTCTAGATTTAATATTCTTAATAGTTATTTATTGGTACGAGACGCAGAATAACTTTTCACCTCTCAGGGTCGGAAATATTCTATTTGTCATCTGAGTGCAAAACTCCAATTTCCTCGCTCGCTCAGTTTTCAATTCAAGTCCTCGCGCCAAAAAACAGCTTTGCAGCCTTGCATAACAAACAACTATTGCTGCCTCACACAACACACAACTGTTCACCTCACTACAGCGAGGAAATGCAGTGGAGCAGGCTCGCTGTCACTGTACAAAATAATTGATTACAAGACGTGTTCGAATTTTGAAAACAGTGACCGCGCGAAAATCAAGTTTTGCGCTCATATTTGAATGAGAAATATAATCTTTCCGAGCGTGTGAGGTGATAAGTTATTTGTTATGCAAGGCTGCAAAGTTGTTTACTGGCGCGAGTACTTCAATTGAAAACTGAGCGAGCGAAGGATTCTAAGATTGATTCTGATTTAAATTTGAGCACACGGAATGAGTGTGCTCAAATTTAAATCAGAATAGTTATAAGCAACAAGTATCACACTTTTATTCCATGAAACCATATTCATCAATTAGATCATATTTCTGCATAAAAATGCGTTGGTGTGGCTAGGTGGGTAGGTAGCTAGACGTCTCCTGGTTATAAATCACAGGCTGTAGGCTGCTTACTAGGACGCTGCGTATCGCGTAGTGCAGCGCTGGCACCCGGCCAACGTGGACGACACGCGTCGCTGTACAGGAAACCCTACTTTAAAAACAAGCGCGTAAGAATTAAGATCGAACGTCACCGCAAGTGCACGGCAATGCAGTTTCCCGCACATATTTGTATACGAACCAATAATGCCTAACAATTTTAAACCTTGAGCTTGAATACTTAGAGGTTGTATCGGATCGTAAGACCGGTGTCGCCACGTGTAAGTTGGTTCTGGTCGTGTTGCTTATTCGCAGTTTCGTTCCTAGTTCGTTGTTGTTTTGGCAAGGACAAAGGCTCGTTTGATCTATAATTTATCCGCTATCAAGTTGGGAAACTGAGTGAGTCGCGGAGAATTCGCATTTATTCGTTCGTCTACGAAATGGATTTTGCTTTTTTATTTATTTTTGACTAATTTGTACGTTTTTGTGTTTTCACTATAACTGCAATATATTTGCACGCTTATAATGCCCTACTAATATGGTCCCTGTCTCGTACGAGTGCAACACGTCGTCGCCTCACGTGTCGACACGCGTTGTGTCCGTGCATGTCTGCGGGCACGGCCGCGCTGTGCTCGGTGTACACGGTGAATGGATTTATGGCCGCATCCATGGCAAAAACATTGCTTAAACAATCCTGGTTTAATTAATATGAAAGTTTGTTTCGGATTATGTGTATTTTTGTTATGGTCATTCCTTAAAACAAAAAAAAAAAGTCGGATCGATATTCGACCTTATTGAGACGCGTTTAAGTTCGCATAAAGTCAGTGTGCTTATATTTTTATGTTTGTCGGCTGCAAAAGCCACAGAGAGCCGAGTACTGAGCGCGGTATAGATTGTAGGCAGCACGCAGGACGCCCAGGTCGCGCTGGCGCCGCGCCAGGTCGCGGGACCGCGCTACGTAGTCATTATAGCGTAGTGATAAACACGATGGATCCAAACTCATCATGATGATTGGCACAATGGTTGAGCGACTGGCTGCTCCGCTGCGGGTCGCGGGGCTCGATTTCCGCTCAGAACCAATATTTTAAGTTGTTTCGGGTCTGGCTGGTTTGTAAAGTAATTATTTTAAATTTTAGTTTTATTTTTTGTCTTTGACAATTCAAAAGTGCCTGAAATGGCCTACTTGAAATAAATGCTTTGATTTTGATTTGCTTCTTAACAAAGTGTGTCTGAATATGCCTCTGTATTATAAGTAACTAGCACTCCGCCCGCGAATTCGTCTGTGCGTGTTTCTAACTTCGAACTCGAATTTCGAATTTTCAGTGAATTTGAACGTCCAGTCACCCTCCTCCATAATGCAACAAAACAATTAAATCTTTTCTCATTAAAATATTAGTGTAGACAAACAATTTAGATAAATACGATCCTTTATTTTCGATTAAGATCGAGTTTATCGAAGCAAGCGGTAAAATCCTCCCCTTAAACGTAATCACCCCCTTTTCTCCATTTTAGGGGGTGATTTTCGAAAAACCTAAAAATACTTATTTAATTATGTTTGATCAAATTTCTATATACTTAGTTTCAAATTCATCGGTTAGTGCGTTATGAATTTCCCATACAAACTTTAACATCGTCTAGATTACCAATAGAGGGTAGTTTATAAAAACTAAAAAGCCCATCTTTTTTACTTAGTTATTCGTACCAAGTTTCGAGTTTATAAACCTAAGGTATAAGATTTTACAAACCAGGTTTGCACCCCGTTATAGGGGGATTAACGCAAAATCCCTTCTTAGTGCTCACCTACTTAATAAATTGCAACTACCGTCAAAAATTCAGGTTTTACGTTTAGCGGTTTTAGATCCTTCCCTTTAATCTTGAAACACCCCTTTTCATTGTCTTGGGGGGTGATTTTCGAAAAATCCAAAAACACTTGATTATTTCTGATCTAGTATATAAATACTGATTTACAAATTCATCAGCTAACGCGTTATGATTTTCCCATACAAACTTTTACATGGTCTGGATTACCAATGGAGGGTAATTTAAAAAAAAAACGAATAGGGCCAATATTTGATATGCGGACTCTGCCATAGCTCTCTAGCTAGTCGACTTTATACTCGTATCACTGTGGCATATTGTAACATCGCGTGACACGACGTAAATGACAGTTTCAGAGGGACCGCCGTTGTTGGGTTGCGGGACTATCATAATCAGATAATGTGACCCTGGAAGTTGAGAGCATGTCAAGGATCAGGGTGGTTTTCAGTCTCATTCGGTTTTCAGTCACATGTGTTGATTTTTACACCCCATACAAAACGGGGGACCCCCGCACATGTGCGACCGCACGCGTAAAAATACGCGCCGTGGGTATTTACAGCGCGTTCTAATAATAGAACATGTTTGTTTGTGTTTTAAAAATACGCGCGCGACGGGGATGCGCCGTGCTCACGTGTTGACAATCTCTTACAAAAAAACTATTTGTAAATACGTATCCATTGCAGAGAACTAAGAACAGATTCCACCACAATTTAAAAAAACGATAATAATTGATGCTAGTTTGGATCAACTGTCATCACTCGAGCTATTCCTGTGTCCTGCGACGTGCGCTTTGAGATGGTATTTAGATGAGTGCAGTTAAGATGGCGCACATCTCACGCTGTTCAACGTACACTCATATAAGCTCTGCACTCGGAGAGGTGACATTTATGAGAAGATGGAGCAATATATTAGACGTTTATGTTCTTCCTAATGGTCATTGCAAAATAATGTCCACACAAATAGTAAATTATTTTCGTGTCTTGGCATCATTTACTTTCTAATAGCATTCTAATTACGGTTTAAATACGTGTGGTTGTCTGCCGAGCTCGGCCGTCCCCGGCTGCAGTAGCGGCGACGCGGCGCCGGGCCCCTCAACTTGTATGTAACGATACATCTTTTAGCGGGACGCCGTCTCCTGGTCATCTTCGTGCCCTTATGCGTGTTTAATGATTTAGTCCCGACTGATCAACAAACAATTTTATCAGCAATAAAGTAATAATGCGTGGCTTCTACAGATTATGACAGTTTAAATTTACATCGCATGCCCAGTACCTCGCCCTGGTTATGGGCGAGAGCAGGAAATATTTTGTAGCAAGTTTCAGTGTTAACGTTCCTGAGAATACACGCTAAGTACATTAAACACGGCTTCGAGCTCAAACACAGTAGCTTTATAGTTTTGTGTTCCATCTGTGAAGCACTTTGTTAGGTTACCGAGAAGTGTCCCTATAAGGAAGTAGAGTGATAGCCAGCAGACCTGGCGGATCGCGGCGGCATCGCGGCTATTTCTGAATCTATGAAAATATTCGTGTCCCATCTCGTGGCCCCACTTGCGTAGAGTCGTAAGAGTTGCGTGAGCCGCGCTCCGATATAGATCTACTGGTGATCGGAGTAATGTTTACGTTGGTGGCGGGATCTTCTGCCGGTTTATATCGAAATGAAATATGTGCGGTGTCGAGGCGGACTTAGTTCCCCGGCCGGCGGGCACTTCCGCGAGCGTGCGTCGCAAGTCGCGTCGCGTCTCTGAGCGGCATCTTCAGCGCTCGTGATTTTTATCAGTGCGTCGTGTGACGTGCGAGTCGTGCGCGAGTGACGACTGTCCAATGGTCGCGCGGTCACCTGTGGATACCATGTGTTGTTACACGATTGTTTAGCGAGGAGGAGCCGCTGCATTGTATACATAGAGTACGTATTGCATTTGATATCGTAATAATTATAAGTTACGGTTTGTTTGCAAGATCATGAGACTAAGACCCCACTTTGAATAACTGTTGCACTGTTGAACTTTGAATAACACTGGCTGTGAAAGCATCTCTCAAATAACTTAATAAAGGGATTATAAATACTACCTCCTCGTGGAACTAGCTTTTCCCCGAGGTTTCAACTCCGCTGCTCGGCTCCTATTAATCTGAGCGTGTTGTTTTGTAGCCTATAACCTTCGTCGATACAGACTATCCAATATATGTATAACACAAAAATAATGTTTCAATTCCAACCAGTAGATCAATTAGTAGCGCATTCAACCAACCAAACAAACAATCAAACTCTTCAGCTTATATTATTAGATAAGGATTGCACTTATATTACTTCTTACTATTGATTGAATTTGATGAAATTTGGTATAACCTGGATTAAAACATAGGATAGACTTTATATCTCGTAGGATAATTTTCGAGTTGTAACGGGTGAATGTGCGCGCACCGGTGCATTGTGGCGCGGGTTGTTTGAGCGAGTGACCGCCAACACAACACCCGTCTTTAATATCCTTTGAGGTCCTCACCGGACACGGAAGTTTCGGGAGGTACCTGTGTCGGATAGGGAGGGAAGAAACGCCTGGGTGTCACCACTGCGAGGATCGCCCAGAGGACACGGTGGAGCATACGGTGCAGGACTGCCCCGCTTGGGCAGAGCACCGCCGTGTCCTCAAGACGGTGATAGGCGGAGTCCTCTCGCGCTCGGTATTGGTCGAAGCCATGCTGCGGGGTGAGCCAGAGGACAGCGTCCTCCCTCCACCACAGCCACAGTGGTAGACACACACGGTGACGGACGTCGGCAGACGATGTCCGGCCACCGTAGGCGCGGGCATGCGGGCAGCGAGTACACGCTTAAAAAAAATCCAAGGTTCTTATAAACCGTCTACCTAGTAGTCGTATGTATTGATCCTGGCGTGTCAGGTCGGCAGGTCGTCACATATCTCCGCAGTGAGCGCTAATGTCACCTAACGACGTCGTCAAAGTCGCGCTCTTCGCGATATCGCACACTTTTTTATGCCTTTAATGGTTAATGCCATTCAGTACAAGTGACATTAATATTAAACATATGAATGAGTACCTAATAATAATGTGTAGCTGTTTCCCGCGGCTTCACCCGCTGCTTTGTTCCTATTGGTCGTAACGTTACGTTATATAGCCTACACCTATAGCCTTTTTCTATAAATGAAGTATCCGACAAACATAATTTTTCAATTCTAACCAGAACCCAAGAATGGCGCGTTCAACCAAACAAAATGTTCAGGTTTATAATTTTAGTATTGATGAGAAAACATCATTAGAATAAGGTATTTAACGTGTCAACTCGCATCATACAAAGTATTGTATACTGAATTGGTACAGATCTGTAAATAGCTGAGCGGTCGTTCGTAAATCAACACCGTGAATTATAACTTGCACACGTTCATAGCTCATGTACGGTTATATTTAGTTACCTGCCTGTCTGCCGCCACACGAACAGATATGGTAACTCAATGACTGACAGCACGGATGGCGCAGTGGCTGAGCGATCAAGTGCTGTGCAGCGTGTCGCGGGTTTGTTTGCCGCACGGAACAAATATTTGTATGACCTACAAGTAGTTGTTCCAGGTCTCGGTGTTTGTATGTGTGTTTTTATGTTACGCACCCACCACGATTTATTAATTTTAGGATATTTAATTGTTATTTTAACAATATATCAATGATGACGAGATATTTGTCGTGAAGGAACTCTTCAAGGTAAACATACTATTTTAGTTACAAAAGGTTTACGATGAGGTATAATTTTATTTATTGTATCAGAAATTTTTTTTTTTGTTTCTTTTTTTTGAGCTTTTTTTCATAGTAGATTAGCACCTAATATTGAAATTGGAGCTATTTGACCTCCTACAAGTATTACCCCATTTAATCCATTCCAAATTCCATTATTAAATACAATTATTTTAATTAGATCAGGAGTATCAGTTACATGAGACACGAAATTCTCATTTTATTTTTAATAAAAAATGTTGTTTGGTGGAGGAACAAGTTGATGCATCACAAATTTCGAAAATACTGGGAACTTGCCACGACTTGGACTTGTTCAGTCAAATAGGAGTTTCAGTAAAGTTGTTCGATTGTTCTACTGTCACCACTCATGTGTTTGCTTGATGTGCAGGCTCGCGAGGAGGAGCTGGCCGGCAAGCTGCGCGACATGGAGGTGCTGCGCAAGAACAAGCAGCTGCCCAAGGGAGAGCTGGCGCAGCAGCTGCAGGCCGAGCTCGAGAAGGTTTGTACAGTACACAGCATTACACCTGTTTACCACGGATGACGTAGAGGCCACAGTTGGTTGTTGGGTACGTTATGTTTAACTCTCATTTATTTGATAAATGAATGAATGTTATAGAGAAGGAGTCTATTGCCATTCAACAAAATACAACAAAGCTAACGATTGCGCTAGTCTCACGGGATTTCGAATCGGAATTCCACACTAGGGCAACGAATACGCAAAACGTGTGTTAGCGGCCAGCCTCATGCAGTAGCGCTTGCAACCGAGAGCAATATGAACACTTCATGACTTGGTATCGTGAAATATGGTGGAAAAACACATGTTTCTTGACCGGGCCGGTGCCTATACTGTTGCATATTTGTGTGTAAAACATCAAATGTCCGGAATCTTCAGACTTGCTTCTGTCAAACAATTAATTAGAGTGTACAGCTGTCCTCGATATATTCTCCTTAAAGCCCGCGGTCATTGGCACCGCGTCGTCGGCGTGACGCGGCGCCCACGTCACATGACGCGCGCATGACGACGACACACGTCGCGGTCTTTTAACATAATACTCATAGGCTCCCGTAGATTTTCTTTTCGTAACTTTTGATACTACGAAAGACCCATGTTGTGATAACAGAGTATGCTAAGTCTGCGTTTCATAGCCACAGCTACAAAGCTCCCTCACATGATGCGCCATTCTGTTGAATAAGTACACAATATTCGCTGATGCGGTGTAATGTTCGAGCACATGTCTGTCATAACTAGCGCGCGGCAGACGAGAGCGTGGCTAGACTAAACAGCCCTCCAGCCGAGAGGGGCTGAGGGCAATCGTGGCGGCGGCACTCGCGCGACACCGCTACCTACACATGCTCAGAAGGACAGCGCGACTTGTTCAGCGACGTGGAACACAACCAACCATGTCTGATACAAGCAAGTAGTCAGTTCGCTTGTACTCAGTGTACGTAGACGCGTGTATTTTGCGTACATGCGTGTTCACTCGTATGGCATTGATCTTCTGTTCTTGCTGTGTAGTGGGCACATACTCGTACTCCTCTTGGTACCGCAGTCCCGGAGCACGCAAACACATACATCGCCCTCTCACTCGGTTCTCAGCGGGGTCCAACTAAAATCAAAAACGTTCACTATATGTCAGTATGTGAGCGTTTGCCCGCGACGAAATCAGGAAGTCGATTATCTGCATTTATTTTATTTCAATGAATGAACGGGTGACAGAGACAGAGATGTGATAATAATGACAAATTTATATTCCTTTTGACTTTAAAAAAATAAGATAAATGCATATTTGGGTGTTGAAAATAAATATATACCTAAGTACGAAGTTCCGATGAATTGGATTCGAACCCCGTGGGTTCTCCGGTGTGCGCATGTTCTTTACATCGTACACGTTGCTCGCGGGACGAGTGTGGCGTGTGCGTGCTCGGCATTCCATTAGCGACAGTTGGCGACGCTGAGTGACGTGACGTATCGATCTACACACCATGACACGCAAAAAATACTGTCCAATACGTGTCAGCATTCGGGTTCCGCATGAACAGCTGTTCACTTCAATGAAATACCTAAACCTATTTTATTAAAATTAGGCTGACAATCCGCACGTCAACATCACACACGGCGGGGGAGGCCTATGTTCAGCTGTGGACATCCTACGGTTGATATGGTGATGATGAATATTGCATACGTCAGCTTCCTTTGGCATTACCTGATCTAAACTTAAAACATCAGTCTGTCTTGTGTCGTCGATTAGAATTCAAGCGTTACTTAAAACTATTTTCAACCAATCAAATGGCTTGAATCTAGTTTTAAGTAATGCTCGAGTAATATTAATACTGAATGACGTTCTGTAATACGGGCCTTAGTTTAAAACAAGCAAGAATTCCTGTGTGCATCAGTAGTTATATTTTTGGCAACACAAAACAAACCCGCACACCTGACCTATGTATGGGTTCTCAACGCTCTGCTCTGGCGGAACCCTGACATTGTGTCGAAAGTGCCGCCTTCGTCTGGTTCATAGTAAAAGTTCATCAGCCATAGTTATCATACGTACGACGTGGAGTATAGTGGATCGTGTCATGTGTAGATACCTCATCCATTCGACTGTCCGTCGCATGCTTGCTATTAATAGACAGGTCGTTTTGTTATAAATAGCACATCTTTCTAAATAGTGAATGTCACGTCCAGTCCAATTTGCGTCGCATCCGGCCCTCGATTAGCTGACGTGCAAAAACCCCCCGGCGTAACCATGCAAATGGAGCTGCATAGATATAAACATAACCTAACTAACCGGAACATTGAGAAATACGAAAATATAAATGTGTATCTCCTAATAAACTATGTCTTTCTCACCGTATCTTGTGACCTCTTCCTAAGTCAGTCCGTTTTTGTGTTGCTGAAACTATTTCAGAGACATAGCGTATACTCTATACATTGTTTCCAGCGACATGCGTCCTCCAACACAAGGACTAGTTACATCAACAATGTTGCGCAGCTTTTGCTGTTTAGTAAGATATCAGAGCTGAATCAAGTGTTCCTAATCTGCACTCGGGAGTTGTTTTAAACAGATTCATGACAGCACACATTCAGTTTGCGCAAGTTTTCAGCAAAACTTGTCGCAAAGTTGACAGCGACTGCGGACAAAAGTAAGCGTGCAAGTGTGAAGTAGGACAGGCGCGAAGTTGCTCGGTACGACACCGCGAACAAGCGGCGAGTTTACGGACTTACTGCTGAGAGCTGCTCACTGGCAATAAGTACTGGGTTCCGACAGAAGTTCTGGATACGATATTAGTATTCATTCAAGATATCTGAAACTGAAAGCATTTGTTTGCTTATCAGATCGTGGGGTATATGTTGTGACAAGATATTGTTAGAGCTGTCTAGACTCTAGCTTTCCTTACATACATCTATGTATACATAAACTCACACCCTTGTCCCGTGGGGGTAGAAAGAAACTACAGAGCGCCACCTGATCCTCACATACAGCTTGTCTGTAGCTTAATGTGGGTTTATTATAATTGCAATTTGTAACATCCCACTGTTAGACAAAGACCTGTCTTACCAGTTTCCAGTTGTGGCATCTGTTACTAGAAACACTTCTAACTTATTCTTCAACTAGCTTTTGCCCGCGACTTCGTTCGCGTGGAATAGTGAGAACTATCCTATGTCCTTTCTCAAGTTCCAAACTATGTCTGTACCAAATTTCACACAAATCGGTTCAGTAGTTTAGGCGTGAAGAAAAGACAGACAGACAGAAAGACAGACAGACAGAGTTACTTTCGCATTTATAATATTAGTTTGGATAAATGATCAGAAGAAAAATATGAGTACCAGTATCATAGTCTTGTACCAGATGCAATGTTCGTATTCTGATGCAGCGATAAAGAGAAGATTTGATTTAAATATTAGATGAAACTTTGCTTGTCTGCAGTTTATGTTTATTTATTTTTTGAGAAATTTAATAAAGCTAACACAGTTTAAACGCTGATGTGTTTTTTTTTTAATGACAAACCTGACAGTTATATGTATTTGTTCAGGCTCAGGCGAGTCTAGCAGCGCACGGCGAGTATATTAACAGTAAGTTGAGCGCGCTCAGCAAGTACAGCGCGCGGCTGGACGAGGCGCTGCAGTGGTGCGGCGACGCCGCCGCCAGGCTCGATGCCGTCGCCGCGCTGCCGCAAGCACAGCGGCGTGACGCCACCGACAGCGTCGCTGTAAGTACTACCCACACGCTCAAATATGATAACCAACGCTCAGTACACTGTCATAAGATTAATCTACGACCAAAATTGCTTGGATAGCAATTTTAATTATGCAACTGTTTTGTGGTGACAAGTGAACGATTTCCCTAGTATAATTAGCGTCTAGCCCCTTCTTCACTTCAGGGCTGATCTAGGGCGGGACTTTACTGTATGTTCTCCTGTTGATGTTCCCGATACACATTATAACACAGAACATAATATGTTTCGTTGAATCTATATGCGCAGGCGAGTGTGAAGGACCGCGAGTCTGAAGTGCGCGAGATCCTGGAGAACTACAACAACATGGAGCGCGAGTGCGTCGCCGCCAAGCAGACGGTCGCCGCAGACGTGCGCGACGCCGCCGCACGGCTGCGCGACGCCTGGGCCGGCCTGCGCAAGCGGGTCGACACTGATGTACAAGTACGTGCTTTAAACACAAAAGCTGTGATAAAAACTGTGATTCATTCTTTAAGTTTTTATTGAGAACTATACGTTCAGTGCTTTGCGTAATATTTTTGGTTTTTATTTGTTTAACTTTAATTATTTAATAGAATAGTCTGCAGTTTATAGAAATCTGTTAATCAGTCTTAACAGACTACTATAAACCAGCTGTGGAAGTTACATAGACAACTTCTCCATGTAAGAAACAGCTATTTAGTTGTTTCATATGCTAATATAGTTGAGAAAAGGCTAGGCAGATGATGGGCCTGCTAAAATAAATAAACAATAATAAAGTTGTAGTTTTGATGGTAATATATCCATGACATCATGAACATTTTCATAATATTTGCATCTTAAGTAAACAGTAACTATATCAAAATGATAAGAAAATAACCATAAAAATGTTATTGCAAATTAATTTTTATTTTGTAATTATATTAGCATCAAGTTTCTTTTAGGTAAACGTAATTTACAAGTGACAGTTGACTAATGAAGTTCATTGACGTGTTCATCTGTATCGTGGTCCCATAGTACATACATAAATATTAGACAATTATTCATCTTGTAGGCGGTGCGTGCTACTAGTGAGGCGCCCGCGACACCCGTGAAAGACAAGGATGTGCTGCTGCAGGCAGCCACTCCGGCCAGCCCGGCCAGCCCGACCAGCCCGGCCAGCCCGGCCAGCCCGACCAGCCCGGCCAGCCCGGCCGCGGCGCCCCGGCCGGCCAGCTCGGAGCGCAAGAGCTCGTCGGACAGCACGCACAGCGGTGAGTGGAGCGACACAGAGCACACCATACGAACACTTCAACACTCTTCGACATACATAAACCAGTTCTCGCATACAAAACTTCCTTCCCGCATTTCTGCGTTGAGACGACACGGCTGATGTGGCTGAGCTATTAACTACCGTACAGCGTGTCGCTAATTCAATCCCCGCACAGAACAAATATTTGTATTGTCTACAATTAGTTGTTCCGCGTATGATTCGTGCTAAAAAGTTCAATATGAACGATATTGATCCTTTCAATCAGATCAACTCATTGAAATGACGACAGTCGTATTGTGTGCTCGCAAGTAATCGCTAACATTGTGAGACGTCAGCTTTGGTGGTGGTATGTTATTCTACTGTTTGTTGGCAATAAACGATTGGGATACTAACAGCTCGTTTCATTCACTAATGTGTAAGGGTAGTGATAAGTTTGGTATCCACCTGTATGTGTTCTATAATGACGCTGGAAGCTGTCAGCCGTCCAGGGTCGTTGTAAACATGGTATCGCACGATTTGTGTTTGGTAGACTGTAGCTAACGTTAAACTAATACTAAAACTTACCCTGTTTTAATACAAAAACTTAAACATCTGTTGAATATTTGTCTTAAAAAGTGTAACTGTAACCCTTATATCAACGACAATTGCCGTTTTAAAGTTGGCAGCTTTTTTAGTCAAATGTTCAACAGTTGTTTAACTTTTTCGTAGTAAGACGGACTTTGTTAATTGGTAGCAGACAGTTGACTGTCTCGTAGTCTAACACCTAACATAGTTGTGTACTTACATCATAATATTATCAAAGCAAAAGCACTGACATAATACGACATAGGTTGTTTAGACACTGTGCCATCATGTCGCTAACACACAGGGGCGGGGGGTGACGGGACACATCGGACTGAGAACTTCCAACTAGCTGATCGGAGGCAAATTAATGACGCACCGGCTAAACTGTTATCAAGACTGAAGTAAACTCCAGAAATCGTATAACGTAGACTATACCTTACGCATTATACATAATTATGTCATAACTAGCTGTTGCCAGCGGCTTCACCCGCTGCAACTCGAAAGTTGTCCCACGGGATAAAAACTATCCTATGTGTTAATCCAGGTTATAAACTATCTGTGTACCAAATTTTATCCAAATCCGTTCAGTAGTTTTTGCGTCCACACAAACTTTCGCATTTATAATATTAGTAGGATAGGGTAGGATTGTATGTCAAATGGATGGTACGGTCAAAGATAATGTTTTGGTGTATAATTGACACTAGGTAACTGGGATATCAAATATTAATCATCATTTCTTGAATGTGAAACAAGCATACTTAAAAGCATTTAAAATGCTTGCGTCACTGTAGTGCGTGCACTGTGGTACGAGGGGACTCGTTTGCCGCTGGGGGGAGGGGGCGGACGGGACAAGTTTTTTCATTAAACAGTGGCGCTCAGAGCTCTCTCGCACTGACACCCACATTGGTCATGCTCGTGGTCCGACTTTGTGACGTATACGTTACTGATCAACCGGTTTTACTATATATGATACGTTTTTACGAACTAAACATTTCTTATAAATTATTTTCTTACAAATAAACGAGGGGTGAGTCGTAAAGCTAAACGATACAGGATGTAACTCGTGTGCTCCCTAGGGATATCATACACTCGCGGGTAGCGCGCTTTGTAAGTGCCGCGCCGATATCGATGCCGGTGGTACACCTCCGTTGCGAAGAGTATCGTATAACGCAGAGCAAAATAAGCCGAATATATGTAACTGCGTAGGTGAAATGTGTAATTTTATTAAAACTAGTAACATTTTCAGTTGAAATGAAACGGAAAGAGATTCGCAATAAATAGTAATAATAACAGGTTCCCATAGTTTATTTGATGTGTTTCAGTTTCGCGTTGTTAGTTTGGCGACGATGTGTGCTACTGGCACGAACCCCGCCCTCCGCACTGCACCACAAAATGCCTGAATTATTCTCTTTCGGCCATCTTCGCAGTTAATATTTGTCGGCAGTCTCGTTGGCCCTCACTGCTCACACAAACCTACCAAGGCGCTCTCATGTCTATGCCATCTTTAACTGCAATTTTACATGGATGGGCTACAATGAAAAATAGATATTTGTCTGACAGCTAAAACGGTTCTTTATAAGCAAGCTGGTCGCAACGAATTGTTTGTTTTAATTTGGCACAGAGCGCCAACTTATCTCAAACTGCAATCCAAAAAATTGTCCGTAGTGCTAGTTCCGGCTGTAATAAAATAAAAAGTCCGACCGTGAATCATGCGGAGCGCGCGCCTATAAAACGCAGCCGGCGTCACGTGAGCGGCGGACGGACGCGGCCACGTCACGCGGAGAGTGTGTGTGACGTGCGGGACGCACACACAAGAGTGACGTTGCGATTACCAAATGAAATCTCGAGAAGTTTGAAATATCGTGCAAACAAAAGTCGAGATCGTCGAAGTCGAGAAAAGGCGAGATTACGATTTTAATGAGCATTAGAAAAAGCGGGTTGTTTTATCAAAAAACCTTTACTCTTCATATGTTTTTATTTCGTTTGTGCAAAATAAATATCAGAACTCGAACTTTCGTGGCAGGCCCAGGAGATTATGGCGAGATGAGTTGAACCGCTTTATGAAGGATTTGACAACTTCGGCAGAAGCCGCGAGAAATGGAGGGAGGTCTTTGCCCAGCAGTTGGACACTATGGGCTAATATGCTAAAAACAAAGTAACACTACATACTTAGTAAAAAATAAAAATGATTAAATCACAGAATGAAATAAACAAGATTAACATGGCAAATACAAACAAAACGATATTTTTTAGTTCACCTAATCTCAGTAAGTCAAAATAAATTTAAAAAAGTTGTATTTGAAAATACCTTCTTAGGCAGCAAAGGGTATTCAGAATGCCGTCTACTAACCGACTTCCTTTTATAGCAAGCTATCCGGTCTCTCGTTATACCCGTATGTATTCGTCTTAAAAGCCTATTCTTGGCTACAGTATGAACCAAACTAGTTAGATTGTGCTCGTTATCATAAGTTTATGATGATAGTTCTGTTGAGTCAATAACACATGCGCGGGGGAATTAATATCGGCGAGGAGTTGTTCTCAAACAGCCGAATAATAGGAAGGCATCTGCATGCCGAGACGTGAGCTCATTTCCACTACAAACAGTGGTACGCGGCGCCCGCCACGAGCGACGAGCGGGCGAGCGCGACGTTCGCGGTACTTACTGGTTTACTCGAGGCTGGTGATAACAAAATACAACTGAAAAAAAGCAGTAGTGACACCTTTTCTTGCGAATTACTCTAATCGTACTGTCTCATTTGGTAATGATAAATCTGGCCTGTTACTTAGTTTGACGACCCGCAGCATCTCGACATTTGCACCAAACCAAATATTCTCACAAAGCTTGTAAATTTCCTTATTATTAGCGAGTTTGCGACTACCGCTCAGTTCAGCTGGAATGCGCCTGGCGCACAACCCGACTACCCGTTTACAATAACGACGCCCGGCTTGTTCTAAATGCTAAATATTTTCGGTGAACATCTCGCAGCGGTTCCTGTGCTTATTCATTACTAGCGAAGCTTAGAAAGTGGGTCGACTGGAAGAGACACGGCCTACTTATCTGAGAACGTCCCTCGAAGGCGAAAAAACTGGAATAACAAACAATAGGCGGCGTGCGCATTGTGGCGCGCGCGAGTACAGCGGCGCGGCCGGCGCGCACGGTAGCGGGCAGGCGCCCCGCGCGGCACAAAGCACGGATCTGGGGCGCGCCATGAGAGGCGCCGTAATCAGCGCCAACACTCGCTGTTTCATTTGTAACTACGATACTACTCGCAGGAACTCGACGGTTTCTTAAGAACAGCGCCGGAATTACAGCACACTATCACGGTCTGGACTTTTGTCACGTAAAATGCGACATTAACAAGCAGGAGACCGAGTTCAATGTGAATGTTTCTTGTTAGCTGTGAGCTGGCAACACCGGCCTGTACCAGGTGCGGGTGATGCGGTAATGAATTGCTTCTTCGATAACTAATAAAATGCTCGGCGAGCTGACCTCGACACGATCGTGCATTAAGAAAGCCGCACCTGGAGATGCCCCCCCTCCCCCAACACCCGAGAATATAATTATTCACCGAATATTTGAGTGTTATTGGAATTGAAGCAAAGTCGTTTACATACAATTTCGTAAACGGAGTGTCAGGCGGAAGGCAAGGAGGAGCGATGTCGATTATGATACTTACTTATTCTGGAAAAATTACTTTTCGATATTTGAGCAGTAAAAGGAGAAAAATCATTGATTTCTACATTTTAAGGTTTCTGATAGGTTCCTAAGTTTGTGGAGATTTTAAAAATAAATACAGACATGGAGGCAGTACTTACTTATTTGCATCACACGGCAAGTTTCACTAAGTGTGTCTGTGTCCGATGCTGAGGCTCTCGTAATGAAACTTAATTTACGCTCGTAGAATATGACAGTAGCTCACTGACATAAGATTGAACCACGCAATCGCTTTAGCATAGTATAATAACGGGAAGTACATTATCGCCATACAAACACACCGGGCGCGGCTTGTATGTGTGCGCCATAGTATCTATGCCCACACGCACACTTAAACAAAAACTCGACCCGTTTCTCAGTGCGCCAGTCAGATTAACACTGCAAGAGGTTCGCGCGTCACGGCTTTTCGCTGGCCCGTCGCTGTTTCTTTCATCATGAAAGGTTTCATCATCGTTTAGGTAAAATCGACCTCACAAACCATGTACTCAGACAATACAAGTAAAAACCTTTGCCAATTTATAGATACTGAATTGAAATTCAGGTAACAACCCTAAGCAATAAGGCAAATTGGCATTTAACGGCATTCGTGGGGACTTATTCCGTTGGTTTACTTCGTACTATCGCGGACACTCCCGCCTGACCACCACTAAGCTCATTTTTGCTTGCACTTACAATATAGAAACGTTCTCTAGCCCCGCCCCGTTTCCTTTGTGTAGAAATAATGAATGAAATACAATACCGATCGGCCGAGCGCACTGACGACGCACGCCAAACGAGTTTTTTTTTTAAACTGCTATTTGAATTGTAAAAATATTTTAACTTAAATTGGCCTGCGTTACTGATAATAAGTATGTGTGTGTTTTTTTTAACTTTGTTGAAACTGGCTTACGTTCCGTTATGTGTTTGCGTGTGTCAGAAATTCGGAATTCACCGATTTTTGTAATTATCTTTTAATTTATTATAGTAATCTTATAAAATCCTATATTACTGACAGGCAATAGGTAGCTTTTTTTTTAGCGTTGTAAAATCATCAAATGTGTCCTCCCACCCAGGGCAGAGCGGAAAGGTCTGTCAGACTCGTACTGACTAAAATCCACGGTGTCCTTCAATAGCCCTTTACGTTCCGGGGTCACGGTAATTCGTGAGTCCCGCGACACTCTGGCAGGCTTAGGCCCTCTAGAGGGGGGCTCCGTTATTTTGTGTGGAACACAATGCGCCGTCGACCCGGGCATGGTCCATGATCGGACCGCAAGTTGCCCATTACTCTGTGCCCGCATGCGCCTACGGCGGCAATAGGTCGTCTGCCGACGTCCGTCTACCACTGCGGCTGGGGTGTAGGGAGGACGCCGTCCTCTCCCTCTCCCTCACGCGGCCCGCCTCCTCTTTCGCGAGCATAACTGCTTCGCAAAAGGAGGCGACCGCTTCCCATTAGTCTTGCCCTAATTTTACCTAAAGTAAATTAAAACAACAGATATTCGTAAAATATTTATTAGGTTCAATATAGGAACTGAATCAGTAAAAATAGGTTAAACACAAAATCAAAGAAAAAGTTATGAAATTAACTTCAAGGAGTTTACCGTTTAAAAAAATACAAAACCTCCCTTTCTGTGACCTATTATTACAAGCATCAGTTTTTTTATAAACAATAGTTATTTGTCCTGAGTGACATAGGCAATAAGGGCAGGGAGGGGGTGAGCGGGCGCAGCCGCTAGCGAATACTACTTATAAATAGATTTTAATTTAATACTGATAATATCTTTACAGTGGCAAACATTGTTTCTTTAAAACTAAACTAAGAAAATGAAACAGATAATGTGTGCGTAAGCGAGAAAGTATACAATAATATCCGTGCATAGCGTAACATACAGAATTATTTCATTTCAATTTTCGCTATTATTCAAATTAGACTTTCTAGTTAAATGGTTCAACAAATCAAATATTAAACACAAAACAATTATAAAATAAACAATATCTTCCCTATAATTAAATGAACAGTCGGTAAACAATAATTACTTTTCACTATATTTAAATAAATACAAAGTTATCACAATAATCATCAATGGCTACTCAAACATGATATTAAAAAAAAACTGACTTCGAAAAAGAAGGAGGTTACCCTCTTTCTTGATGACGCCTGGACCGAATCGAAAGTTCTTTTTTTGTTTAAAAGGGTATACTTTTCAGATGGTCCCATGATAATATGGTTAGGATCTGATCACGGGATCATGGACAAATCGAGGGAACTCTTCAACAAATTTTAATGATTTTTCATGTGTTGCGCAGTAGGCACCATTACCGTTTTTAACAGTTCGCGGTAAGCTGCACCATTTGCTCGCCCTGGGATATGGACAAGCTCTCTAGGACCACCAGCACTCACTCATACACACTCTTCCTCAGTTATTATTGGGAATCGCGTCCCTTGGTTCGTAACGCCTATTTGTGATGCGCCATAAGTTTCAGTAATTCATCATACGTTGGACGTCTTCCTCAGGAATGAGAAACGGACGTGGTGTCCGCAGTCTTTCCTCTAAGACACCCTCTTCTTCATGGCGTCTGATGCACAGCCGCACAGTGTTTCTCTACAAACAATAAACAACCTCATAAGTCACAGATACAAGTTATGAAAAGTGTTAACCTGAAAATTTTAATCGGTTCTCTATCTAAACACAAATCTGAAATGTCATAATTTATTTCATTTAAAAGTCATCATTTGTCCGAATAATAACTTGCCCCAACATAAGATCACATGTTATCACAGCCCATAACAATAAAATTCCTAAATTCAATATGTCCTAATAACTTAGGACATATGACTAGAATTTTTTATTATAGATATATTATAGAACAAAGGATATTCTTACTTCGGCATGCAATTTGACACAAAGAAAATAGTTACGCAAACAAAGGGCGGACGCCTTTTGTTTATATTTTTTAGCAAAAAAATTTAAAACCACAAAAATAGATAATGCGCTTTGTTATGACTCTTTAAACTTTGTCGGCAAGGATTAAAATTCTGTGATGCCTTCTGCTATTCCTAATTGCTTTGTTATACTGAGGTAAAAAATAGGAAGTTCGGATTTGTCCGAGATATTAATATCATTTTTTATTCAAACTAATCTGAACGTCATTCGAAATAGATACGAATGATCTTTTTGTAACGAAAGAAATGACGTTTCTATTGGCATTTAAAAGAATAAGACTTCTAATTTAGTTTTTTGTGTGGGAAACAACTAGCAAAGTTGTGTCCGGGGGCCTAAAATGTCCGCTTTAGTCGAAGCGTAAATAGGATAATAATGTGAATTACATTAGATTCGTAAAATGGTCAGTGACAATCCATAATATTAACTGTGTTTGTAACTATTTTAAGAATTTTATTAATGTGATTCATATTAGTATCCAATTGATTCTGCTAAAGCGCTCATCTTATCCCTTGGGTATCAACACAAATCATCTATAGTTACGTATAACGACGACTCGGGAGGCAGGTTGTGGGCTCACGTAGAAATAATAATTTTTTGACCCATATGCTAGGTTGTGCTTGGCACCAAAAGTTTTGAACAAGATTATGATATTAACTAATGAAATACCTAATAACTAATGAATTACTTATAAGATACAGTGGCAAAGATTGTTCTTTGAAAATCAACAACAGAAATAAAAACAGATCAGATATTAGTGCGTGTCTTAACGAGAAAAAGGAAAATAGTATTTGAGTTAAAAATATATATATATATATATATATATATATATATTAAATATAAAAATAGTAATATTCTATTTGTTTCTAGTTTAATCATATTTATCAAATACTTTTACTTTTTATATAACGAGCTAAAAAGTTTTTGATTATTTACACAAACACTTTGCATCGAATGTATAAAAAAATAAATAAGGTGTTTGAAAATAACAAAAAGTATCATAATAATTATTATTAAAATAATCTACTACTTACGCTCATATGCAGCTGCTCAGCGATTTGACTGATCCTTGTCCATGCAAAATTATAATTTCATTGCGTTCTTCTCTTCTGAGATTTCTGGAAGATATTATGCACAAAACGTTCTAGCACAGGTTCACAGGAGTCCAATATTGCACAAGTTAACGTTTAGGCAATCAAAGGTCAGGTAAACAGAGCAATGATCAATATTCAAAAGGTCCGGTGAGCGCGCCACACTTCGCGCGTAAAATTCGGCAAAAAGTGTACAGAGGACACGTCAGTAACCTGCGTAGATCAGATTGCAACTAATAACGTTGACTCTTTCCTAATAGGCCTAAACTGTAAGGGGGCGGGGCTCGGCGCTTCCGCACGATTTAGGCGAAAAAAATTTTAACTGGTCAGGCGGAAAAGTCCGCGATACTACATTACAAATAGAACGCAAAAGGTGGTGGTTAATGGTTTCCATTCCAAATCTATTACTGTTTCATCAGGGGTGCCTCAAGGCTCGATACTGGGCCCTTTGTTATTTATTATATTTATCAATGATATTGACATGTGCTTTCTTAACTCTAAATTTTTACTTTATGCAGATGACCTTAAAGTTTTTAGACCAATCAAAACAATGCTTGACTCTCAACTTCTTCAAGAAGATCTGAATCGTTTTGCAGATTTTTGCGCTAGAAATAAACTCCAACTCAATATCTCAAAATGTTGCTGTATTAGCTTCACCAAAAGTAAAAATGTATTCAAATATCCTTATACTATTCAAAGTGAAACTCTGTCAAGGGAGAGTTTGATTCGCGACCTAGGAATATTACTTGACAACAGACTGCATTTGGACGTACATGTCAATAAAATTGTTAATAATGCTTATCGCATGTATGGATTTGTGATGAGATCAGCCACAGAATTTAAGCATCCTAGTACATACTTGTACCTCTATCGATCATTAGTTAGGTCACAATTGGAATATGCAGTACCTGTTTGGAACCCCTACTACAATAAATACATTGACTGTGTAGAAAGTATACAACGTAAATTTTTAAAATCTATACAATATCGTTGCTTTAAAAATTGTTATCTCTCTTATAATGAATTATTAAAAAAATATAATCTGCTTTCTTTAAGTTCAAGGCGCACATTTCTTGAGACTAAATTTTTGTATGATTTATGCAATAATTTATATGATTGTTTGGACATCACTAATAGGCTATGTTATATAGTTCCCAGAACATGCCAGGGACGTGAGGTGTGCGCACGTCCTGTATTTGCCACTACTACCTGTCGTACAAATGCCGGCTTGCGTGCACCTCTTCGTCGCCTCACCAGTAATTATAACAGTCATTTCAGCAGCCTAGATTTATTTGCTTTACCGCAAAGAAAGTTTAGGCTCATGTTGCTAGATATGCTGAATCATTAATGTGACACTTTGCGGCACTGTTAGTCATGTTTATTCTTCTATTATTGTATTATATTCTATTGTATTTGTTGTTACTGTTAGTTAATTTTCATCTTTCATCTTTTTTACTGTCTATAACACTAGTCTTAAAATGTACCAATTTGTCTCATTAAGTATCTGTGGAGAACGTGGTTGATTTCACATTTGTATTATGTCTTTATTTATCTTATTGTAATTCTTTAATGTGTAATTGTTTGTTTTCCCAAATAAATAAAAAAATAAAATAAAATAAAATAAAATAAAATAAGCAATAGGCAATAATATCGTGATTGGGCCGGAGATAACCCTTTATAGGCTTTAGGATGTCGGTGAAACGCCGGACACTGGCAACAATGGCGATGTCACTTAGTTTAACGTCGTCTCTAAAATTGTGGCCGATGTTGTGGTTACTGTTATAAATACACAGCCACCGTCAAACTGACCACTACTGATTAAATGGTTCATAAAACATTCCAACTTAATGAGAAGAGTCATCTGTCGTAAATGTGTTCACCTGTTGTAATCCACAGACGAGCGACATCGACAATCAGATCGCACACACGACATATCTTAACTTAAAATGTAATAAGCAGACAGAAGTGAGTGTGTGGCACAACTAGAGCGGGACGACTGTGACAACGGTGGCTAAGGACACGAGAGAAATATGCGAGGAACGCGTCAGCGACGAGCAATGTGTTGTGCATTGTCAGCACAGCAGCGGCCATCCGGACGTCAACTTTAACGAACAGAGATAGAGGCTAAATTAATTATTTCCGATATCAGCAAAAAATATGCCGATAAAATATCCTTGCATTTGTCATAAGCTTTATGTTAAAAACTATATTGTAAATGTGTTGTAAGGTATGTGCGCGCGGTCGCTCCGCGCCAAGCGAATGGTGTCGAAATGTTAAAGTTTTGTGTCACTAGGCGTTTGTTTTTCATTTTATAATGTGTTCTGTCGGAATGTTGTAATGTGGGAGAAATTTAATTTTCGGCGGAATCCAGTAACTGGACTGAAGGAATACAGAGTTTACAAATAACTCGTGCGGAGCTCATGCAAACTTGTGCGTTACTTTTTACCAAAATAGTTATTGTGATTTACTCTTGGAAGATAGACATAATGTGCCACCACGTAATTTTCTGTACGTTTTGTAAAGAATTGCATTATGTGCGCCCGGAAATTAGTTTTATTTTTTAATTTAAATTATCTGTTATATGAGTGTTTTGTACACATAAATCATCTGTAAAATATATAATTATATCTAGTTGGTGAAAACCGCATCAAAATTTTTTGCAGACAGACTTAAGCTATTTCGTTTTTACTCGACTACCAATATCAAGGAAGGCTTATGTACTATGTAAATAAGGAATTACTGATTGTTACGTACAAAGTACTGAATCAATTATATTCGGTACAAACCTTTCTCGTATTACATTTACTAGAGTAGAAAAGCGTGTCGGTCGCAGATGGTTTTTATATCACTGTAGACCTGAGAGGTTCTCGAGACGAGGCGCAGACGAGGGGCAGCACTAGTGCATGCGACTGAGTGAAGTGGAGACCTTGTGTTCAGGTGTTGGGGTGCTAGCCTCGTGGCCAACTATATCATTGACAGTAGCCACACGCATTCTTCCATAATTTCTCGTGACTGTTACGCGTACGAAATCGTTTTAACCCCATTGATTGAAAAGTTTTTGTTGAGACCTGCTGAGACACTAAGGTTTTCCAAACACACAACAATAATGTTTGGGAAACCTCCCGTTTCATCAACTAACAAAATAGCATAAAAAAGCCGTTTAACCATGATCCGGATTTTCTGATTTTAGAATTAATGTAATCATAAACAAGTACCAAGGTATTAAAAAAAATGGAAGTATTTAGTAGTATACATCAATATATCAGTGACCGCTTGTATCGACGGAATCTGTCTATCTAACCTAACCTCAACTAATGTTTTGTGATTGAGACAAAACGAGCTCAATCGGATCAGCACTCAACTCATTTCATTACGTGTGAGTCACCGCGCGTAATCGCATGCACTCTTATTCTCGCTCGTTATGTTATGCTAATATCTGTGTGTCGTGGAGGGGACCGCCTGCATAATGCAACAACATGCACGATGTGGGGGAGAGACGACTTTATTGGGGACCAATTAGTGCCTAAAATATTTGTGGTGTGTCGCATGTTAGCTGCTAGTTTGTGTGTTCGGCGCTTCCGGTGGTGGTGGTGGATATGGATGATTGAAACATGAAACATTTGTTTAATATCAAGTATTTACTTTTATTTTTCGTACTTAATTGTTTTTGTTTTTTTCAATTTTGGTTGCTTATTTCATTTTTCTCTTTCAGGTAAGTACTTCACATATTGTAACTCTGCTTGCACAGGTAAGACATAACTTTATCTATATTTGTCGCAGCAAGCGGAGCGAGCGCTCGGAGCGCTCACCGCTCCACAAACTCGGGCTAAACGCTCAAACACCATTACCGTCGGTTGTAAAAATGAGAATTATTTGAATCTGCAGCTTTTACTGCACTTGGGAGCAATGAAATGTTTTATAAATCTACTATTTTTCATTTACCAAGTGTCCTCGCAAATAAAACGAGAGAACGGATTTACGAGTTTGTTGAAAGTATTGTAAAATAGTTTAACCTAGATTTCGTCGTTCTATGTGTTGGTACCGGCAGTGTCGCCGGGTAAATATTCGAGCTCGATACAGATCCGTTCTTGGGTCGGTATCAGTGCGCGTCGTTCGCAGCTAGTCGGCTGAACGTAAAGCCTCTTAACAAACAGTTAGGTTCTAATCACGTATTCTCAATTAAGCTTTGAGGACAAATCCACCGCCGTCCGCCGGTGCCCGAGCCCCGGGCGCTCTCACGGCGAGACAGTGCGCCGCCAGAAGGCACACACTACACGTTCTTTTGTTAAATAGCCAAGAAACAAAAAAAAGAGTCGTATTTCCGGATTTACCACATTATTTTGCTCACCTCGCTCATCGTGAATTCGTGACTAGCTGTCGCTCGCACAAAGCTGCTCATCGGGCATTGCTGGTCAACGTAAAAGGGGTTGGCGGCGTACTGACATAACCAAGCCTTTGATGTTGAGCCTCAATTGTCAGCCAATTATGAAACAATGTGACCACGCACGAGCCTGCTGATAGTCAATGTTGGAGGATGTACAGTATATCTTTGGTGGATCTACAGTGGACCTTCTCCCGCGTGACACCCGTGTGTGGTCGCCTCGCTCGGGCGCTCCATTGTTGTCCACAACATGCGCTCGCTATCATCAGATTCAGTCCGATATCCCGCCGAACGTTAAATTAAGCTGCCTTAGATAAGTATTTATATAGCGCGCTCGCGAGCCGATATAAACACATTAGTGTTCGGGAGCGTGATAGCGTCTGCTATCTTGATCTCCATTCAGAACCCGAGACGCTGTGGTTCAGTTATTTATTTTTGCTTTTCGCAGTAAACGTAATGTCAACAATAATTTTGATTTCGTAACATACTAAACATTAAGTACTCGGCTAGTATTAGTCGTAGCGGGATGTCATATAGCCTTCCTCGATAAACTGACTATCGAACTATCAAAGAAAATAATTACCTAAATTGTCAACTCGAACCAGTAGTTCCTGATATTAGCGCGTTCAACCAAACATACAAGCAAACTCTAAAGCTTCATAATATTAGTATAGATACGAGTACGTATTTTAGTTTTAATTGGTGGAACAATAAATCTAGTAAGTACGTGATCAGTAATTATAAAGCACAAGTTGTATCAACCAGCGCGCATTTTAGAGCGGAGTGTCGAGTCATGGGGGTTCACGGGTGCGTATACGGTCGTTATAGTAAATCGTGGAACGTTAATATAGTCACAACACGATGCTAACAAACCTTAATTTACTACATTTTATTAGCAAGTATCTAATTTCTAAGATACTCTAACTATGTTAGCTAAAGGGAACATAGAAACATAACAAGTAAACGTAACGCGCAACAGATCATATAATTATTCATTTCTTTCTTTTTATTTTTAAAACGCCTAATACCAGGAATTTCTCCTGTATCGTGTGTCGTTTACAAACATAGAAAATCACAGACACAAACACCAAAACCCGGGACAATTACTTGCAGATCATACAAATATTTGTTCCATGCGGGGAGCTAACCCGCAACACACTGCGCAGCAGTCGATTACTCAGCCACTGCACTAACGGCGCCGTCAAAGCCATGCAAATACCTGCCACTCTATGTGTTTGAAGTTTTGTAGCTGGAAACTGACCGAGCCTGCCAGACAGACGTACGTCAGCTGTACACTAATATAAAAGATGAAAGTAACAACAACAACGTGGGGGACGCGGTGCGGGAGGGGGGGGGGGGTTGGCGAGTACTTACACGAATTGAAGCTGCTTAATTAAGAAACAGACATCCCACCGTGCTGTGGGACAGACAGACAGGGGATCCGGCTCGAAGGCCCAGCCCTCTGCTTTACCTACACATATATGCTGGTAAGATCTGGTTTGTTAACCACGTCATTAACAATAGAAATGAATTGAACCACATTTGGTTCAATTGCTCGTGATACGTACATTGCATACATATGCAATGTACGCGTAAGTATGTGACTGTCAATGTTTGTAAACGCTCCCACGATATAGGAAGGAGAAATTCGTAGTGTGTTCATATCAATTCCATCATTAAAAGTTCCAAGTATGGAAATAAATATATATAAAATAAACGTAAAGTACTAACAAGAACAGATACAAACATAAACTTAGTGATTGTAACCGCACGCACACACTAACGAACACAGGACAATTGACATAATAGCGAACCGCAGAGGAGTAACCATTACATAATAATATACATATCAAATATTACAAACAAAATTCAATGCAGGTATGTTTTATGTTTACAACTTAATATACTGGGATATTTGAGTGTGTGTGTTTTAATCACGATGATTATTTTTATAATTTGAGTGCTTGTATTGTGAAGTTAAACGTCCTGTTGTAATTAATAAAGGCTGTGTTCAAGCCCCCCCCACCCCCCTCGCCCGGCAGCTGCCATCGCTCTGATTCCCTATCATTATCGGGAGCTTGTCTAAATGCCTCCTCAATATAATAGCCTGCATAATACTGCAAGTTGCACGAAGCAATAATAACATTACGCCGTCACGCTTGTAATGTTGATAGCAGCAGTAAGAGGGGCGAGTGCGTAATTTATAGCGTGCACTTCCAATAATATGGGGTTACATAATGGTGCCATTTCCCAAAATTTTCCTAGTTAATCCCAGAAGGTTGCAGTCCCAAACATCGTATTACAAAATTGCTTCAATTTAACATTCATTCCGTGTCTACGTGTCAGCGTAGCACGCGTCATTTTTTTTGAACGGTCGTAGCACTCGTAGCACGCCGGGCGCGTAGCAATGCAGTCGTAGCAACGTAACGCTCGCTACGAATATGCTACGCATGTATTTTCGTAGCAATGTACTCGTATTTTCTTTCAACTTTACGCTGTTGCTTACTATATTCATGAAAATAAAAAGTTAAGAGATAAAAACTCATAACACTTAATTGATGTTCTGTTTTAGCCGTTACTTTTATGCGTTTGTTTTAGCAACCAACTTTAAAAAGTATATATTATGTGCTTATTTGGGAAATATTCAAGGGAAATATGATATTTGTGTTAATTTTTCATTTAGAGCAAGTCATTAATAAAACGCAAACATTGAAAATCTAGACAGTAAAACACTTTAACATTTCACGTAACATACAATGTTAGTGACTTGCAGTAGCTCGACTCACCTGTCGCCCGCGCGAACAAACGAACGTCTACCGTCTGAGAAAGGAAAATGAATACCGCACAAATCGAAGCACTTTAATACTATCAAACGGGGATTCTTACATAATAGTAGGAAAAAATAAAAGTAGTCGCGCAACCTCTTCGGATCCAATCCTTCAGCATTCCGTGCACGGGTGAGCGCTCACAGGCATTCAACTGGCCAGGTAAGGAGATTGATGCGGGGCGGGTGCGTGGCGGGAGCGGGGCGGCTGCGGGGCGGCTGCGGGGCCGTCCCAGGACATTTTTCCCCCGTGAATAATATCACACAATGCAGACGCCGTGATTTATGGCCGCCAGTCGTTTGTATGACGGCTGCATTTTGTTCAGTACAGCCAGTCAGCCGGTACCCCTGTGTGTGATAGTGTGTCTGTTAATGAATATTAATTAACCGTGCGCTGCGTGTGACGTGCGTCGTGTCGCGGTGGTGCTTGCTGCAGATCACGCGTCTCGCTCGCCACGTCCTCGTGTGTCGGTACCAGAACAGCTGATATAAGACGGGTGTACGACTGTTGGTAATATCTACTATGGTATAGAAATATGTTCTAATAACTCTGAACTCTATGATTTGGAATTACCCTTGTACTGCTTCATCGTTAAGGGTTTATCTAATTATAATTCGTCAACTTTTGGTTCAGTCTTGCACGTCGGGCTTCTTTGAATTTGCTATGCTTGTCTAGGACCGTGCGCAGTACGATTACGTGATATTTAGTTCATTAAGTACCAAATTAAGTATCGAATGAAGTGTTAGTAAATACGAGTAGTATTTTAGTGCGGCGTGTGAGAGTTAGCGCACGCGAGCGAACACGCTGAACAAACATCCAGTCACCGCCGCACAGACGGACAGTTTACAAACATGCTTCAGTATGAGTCACACACCGCCGTGGTCGACAGTGAACGCTGACAAAATGATTCGACAGCAGTTAATTTAATCAGCTGTTGAAGATAGACGTCAAACTCCCGACATGTGAGTGTCGCGATCTAACTGAACTTAAAACGTAATGCTGCCTTCATACTTCCCTATGGTAATGTATTTCAATGTAAAAACGTACGCACCGGAAGCATTACTCTATCGTCATCGAAAAAACTCGCGTTGCAACCGTGAAAAAACATCCGTTAGGCTCGCGTCGCGCGGGCGTCAATGAAACAAGGCGACATTCACTACGCGCCGGGAAGTCACCTGAGATAGATATATGCTTTGTTACGTGAGGGAGAGGGAGAGAAGACAGTAGGGAATGATTTCCCTCTCGTTTGGGCGGGCGGCAGCGACAGTGTGAATAGGGCGGGCGCGCGTGTCGCACGCGGGACGTGACGCGCGGCGGTGACGCGCGGTGAGTGACGCGCGCGAGTGAGTGAGTGATGTGACAGTGACGAGCGGCGGAGACAGGCGCGACTTACTGCTGGTACCACGACATCGTCGCTGTACGACCAGTGTCGTGTGTCTGATGCGAGGCCAGCCGGCCGGCGTGCTCGCTCGCAGACATACGTACGTACAATATCAATTGCTTATTGATTTACATGAACAACAACAACATAAACATTGACACAACCATGTGCTTTAAACACAAAGCCTTTGTTTTTATTTGCACAAGAAAGTTCACCTCGCATGTACTTACAACCACGGTTAGTTTACCGTAAAGTTTAATGTTTGCACAGTAACTTCACAACTCTCTAACTTTGCTGACAGAACAATATAATCAAACGACGGTTGATTAGTTTTCAATGAGCCTCCATCACACAGCACTCGCTACTAAATAACTGTAACAATGATAATTACTGAAAACTAAATTAGATATGTAATTAGTGCAGTTGTTAATGAGCGTGAAATGTTAATTGTTGACTAAGCCTAACACTATCCGAACATGATCATATCCAATTAAAAGAGCTTCTGTCTAAGTATTTTATAGTTACTATCGATATGCAGTCGATATAGAATAAAATATAATTAGTATAATAATTCTCTCCCGTTATTCACATATTTGTTCTTGGAGTCCATTGGGTATAATGATATTTAGGTTGTTTGTTATCGTTAAATAATCAAATACAGTTTTAATAAGCATTTGTTGAACATTAACACGTACCATTACAAACCAATGTCACTATCTGTGAGCGATCAAGTAAATAGTATTAGAATTGCCTGAGTGAAGATGTATAGTATAGGAAGAAAAGTTTTAAATGTAACAGGTACACAGCACGTATCAGCAAATATGAGTCAGGCGTCGAACTGTTCAATAATTTGAAGATATCGGTATCTACAGCACCGTACGCCGGGGTACTGTGCCGCTCTGCCGACCCCCGCGAGGGATGAGCGCCGTTATCTTATTATTTATTACATCTTACGCTACCCCTTGCACTTACAGTATCTGCCGTGCACTCCCCTACAATGACCCAATCATTTCATATTACTGCCGACATTGGAGTCTAAAAACTGTGCAAAGCCGGGCTCATATTTACCAAACTTTATGTTACGTTCAGTAGTTCAGTGGAATGGGCAGCAGTTGGTGTTAGGATTTATAGACATAATTTATTCGAACTCATTCCGTCGATCAAGGCAGAATCCAAGGTTTACCTAGTATTTGTATTGATAACGATAGTTTGGCTAAGTATATAGAACCACATGCTATGTTCACGTGTGGTACGGTTCGGTTATGTTTAAGAAACTCCTCTGTCTGTAATTGAATATTAAACTGCGGATCCAATACCCAGTAATCGAATTTTCGAACATATAAATTATCAGAACGTGTTGCGGGAATTCCAATCGGTTGCAAAGTTTTCATACACAGAAAAAAAAAACACGCGTGTATGGATTATCTGATAAGTAGGGTAGCTTTCAGGCATGTTTTATTCAGGGCCAGCCACACTTCGCTTCGGTTTTATTCAATAACAAATATCACAAAAAACATTTCGCCGTCGATCCGGGAATTAAACAAAAACACGCGGTACTCACGTAAGCTGCTTAACTTGCTGCCATTGTAAAAACGTGAAGGAAAGGATTGTGCGAGGGTTCCCGGAGCGCCCACTGCCGACTGCCGAGGCTTTCACTGCCCATTATGCCTACCTTCGTTTGAAATCGCTACAAAATGGCGGATTTTAATCTTACTTCACTTTGAATAATTTTCATATTTTACCAGGTCGGGAGTAAAAGCAAATGTTTGCAACAATCAATAGCACAGAAGCTCGCTCGGCCACGATTTAACGGGTCGTTTAGGAATGCCTATTTGCCGATAGTGTTTACTCAGTGTCCGGCGGCGCGGTCTTAGCAAACATCGTACATGTCGGTGAAAAGTTACACGGATATCTCCCTCGCTAGTGATGCCACATGAGACTTTACAGGGTTTCCCTACCTCGACCACAATCAACAAGGATCCTTTAATCAAACAGTCCTTGCATTACAATCTACCCTGAAATTTTGTAATTGACCAAACTTGTTGTAAAATTCGCGCTTAGCTTTAGACATCTGAACATCTTTTTTAAGTATCACATTGAAATATTAGCCGTTATACAAGCCCTCTTATCTGGTATCCACTCAGATCAAAAAATAGGCAGATAGAACGTGCGCGAACAACAAAGTGAAGCCGGTTTTTATTTTAGTGTGCGCGGCAGATACGTCGCGCCGTGTACGAACACGTGCATCTGTGTGCGTTTACGGTTGCCAGATATTGAGAAATACTCCCACATTTTGTTCAGTTAAATTGTTCTCAAATATTGTACTACTATTTTTTAAATTGGAAACGCGATTTTGCTTTATGGTTATACCCAGAGAGCAAAAGCGTGTAGTATTTATTATTAAACTGAATAATAATAAGGAATAAAAGTTAATATGCGTAATTACTTACTACCTATTTAATTAATTTATATCAGACCAGATAACACTTCATAACGCTTTTTGGTAATTTGTTTAATAAACTATTTAAGGACAGGTTTTTTAATTTTTAAAAGATAAACAATTTGTTATAACAATCAACATATTTATTAAAATAATTATTATTTTACACACAATCATTAAACCTTAACAGCCTTAGTTCTGCACCAATTATATTGTACAAACATACTATTAATGTTTAAAATTGGTAACGCGATTTTGCTCTATGGTTATATTCAGATAGCAACAAATAATAAAATAATCCAGCGGCGCGAGCGCGGCACATCCTTACAAGTACCGAATAGCTCAAAGGCATGCTCTCCGTCCCACTTTCTCACGCAAAAATACAAATACAGCCCCGCGCGCGGGGGTGCCCTCCCGAGACCCGAAGTCTTTACGACCCGGACGGAACTAACTAGTGACCTTGTGTCATTACGACCATAGACCATACAACATTATTTCTAATATATGCGAAACCTGAATATAGTTTGTTCAGAATCAATAACTGAATCGATTCCAATAATTTTTACACCATGTTATATTTTGTCCCAAAATTATTTAAAAAGGTTACGATTTGGACACCTATCCGCAATTATACGCGAGCACTACAGAGGTTACGGCAGGTCATAGCAATCAGCTGAAGTCGCGTGTGTCTTCAGTCGTCCGGTTGCAACAGTCGCACGTGCCTGTGTCACGCTTGCGCTGCGACACAACGCGATACGCGAAATAGTTTAGTGTGTATCTGATAAGTGATTGTGAAAAAAATACCTAGACACGTGTTTCAGGTTTCGCATAAGCAAAAACTAATGTTGTATAGGTACTGTGCCGACAGTATTGCCGAATTTTTATCGATATTTTTTATGCACAATACACATTCCCCTAATTCAGGGTAATTTACCCGTCATAAACTAGCAACACAGACGATTTACTGTTAAGGTTTTGTGTTTCAAGTGAGCCGAAAATATTTTATGGAAAATAAATACCAAAACAATAAAAATAACAAGAGTTACCTGTGGAAAGATATTCCATCTTGTTTTCTTTGTTTTTGTGAACAACTTTTGCAGTGTTTAAACACACAAGACGGCATGTTTTGACTTAAAATGGCAAATCACTAGTGACGTGTGAGCGAGACGATGCGTAGCTTGGTACTGTCGCGAGTTTGTATTAACCTTTGATTTTGTATTAACTTTGGTTGACACACTCGCGTGTTCTGAGCGCTCTATCTGCCTATTTTTTTTGATCTGAGGGTATCCACTACAAAGGTACACACGACTGATTGACGTAGCTACTACACCGCACCGGACAGACGCACAGCTCTCGCGACTCTGAACTGATCGACAAACAAAATAAAACGTGTCTCGTAATAGTGCAGGCTTTTAGCTGATGGCCGCCGCGGCAGGGAGGCGTGAAGCGGCGTCATGCTGCAACTGACGCAATATTTAAAGTGGTCGTCTTATGTGCTGAATAAAATGCGAACGCTGGATTCAATGTGCATTTTACTACAAAAATAGGAACACGTTTTTCTTAAAATATTCCCTTTATAAATAAGATGAATAGGTCAATATCTCCTCGGTCCTCTATATTGTTCTTTCTTCTTGACCAGGGTCAGTCGACCCGTATCTCAACTCCAGTTGCTACGCGCCTGTTCGATCACTTGGCAGTGTGGATTAAGTGCCACTTCCACAATATTGCTGTAAGGCAGTAACGCGCCAAGGTCAAGGTGAACGCCGTCATTACTTGCGTTAACCCGGGAGAGCAACAAGACGCGTTTAATGTGCTCCAACGCGCTTTACATTCCTCTGTCAAACGGATGATCTGAAACTTCACTGAGGTATATTATATGAGAGCCTTTAAGCGTTGACTGTTGAACATTCATATTTATGTCTCTCTCAATAGTTAAAGTTAAAAGCGATATAACAGCGTCATTGATTTGATATTTTATTATTGATATTGATTATTATTATAAATCGGACTCACGTTGCAAGATACTGGAATCGAATTGATGAGCATCTCACCAGCCCTGTCAATAAACATATTTTTTAGTCCTCTTATTACTGTATCTATATGGAAAGAAAGAGATTTAAATCATTGGGTGAACATGTGTCACTATTTTGAAGTAGGTAGTATTAATATCAAGGAGACTATTATTCCCGCAACACGTCTGTCATTAGTCACTGTTGTTTTTACAATGTGTCAATTTTTAATAAGATTACTAAAATGCATTAAATTTACTACATCCACGATGTAAGAAAAAAAGCTCTTATTTTAACTATGTAATTATATTTTTAAGTCATAGGGTAGCATAGCTATTGGCGCCCAACAAGTCGCTGTTGGCGCCCAACATGGGATCTCAGTTGCTAACTAAGTATGTATCGTGACGAGCGGGGTCAAGGTTACATCTCGTGCGCTCTCATTATCTGCCCTGTTCTTTTTTGATTTTTCATTACCACCTTATTCAACCGACTCTGTTTCATAAGATTATGATACGTTTCGGAATGGTTATTGGTTGGTAGGTTTGTATCCTTAATAAAATTCAATAATACATTGTTCGTGTGCTCGTGTGAACAATAGCATATTTTGTAAGCAACTCACACACGCTCGCATTTATTGCGTATATTCGCACATTCGTATGTTCGTACATTACGCACTACGGCAGCAGGTTTCTATTAGTGCTTATTTATCGTTCGCCGACGCGCTCTAACATATACCGCGGAGTTTCATTTGCGCGTAACTCGGCTTTAGTGATAGTAAAACTGTTTACTATTCACCATCATGGAGCTACTGCGTCTCGTCACCTAAAATATACTATCTATATTGTATCATAATAGAAAAGCCTTTATTATATTTGTGTAGTTGCTTTGCTTATAAGTAGGTACAATATCTCTCAATAGCTATTCTTTAAAACGTTTAGTATCGAATAAAGACAAAAAAATCTCCTGAGAGAAAGACTTTTCATTTAGGTAAGACCCTAAACTTTTATACCGGGCATATTACCTACAACATAAAAGTGAATTATCCACTTAAACAATTTCCTATAATTAAACTCCTCTGTGCTTCACAAAGCGTCTCTTAAATTCTCAATATCTGGAGAGGGTGGGTGCCTCTGAGTGACGTCACGTCGTCACTCGCTCGTCGCTAGTTAAAAGAGTCAATTTGGCGAACATTGGCAAAGTAAGAGCTTCCAAAGCCGAGCAGTCCGCAGTATTAGGATATAGGAGGCTGTCGAGGTGTTCAGCTTAGCGAGACGGTGCCTGCCTGCTAGCTCACGGTTAGCTTAGAAACGCAATAACACTATGTCATCATTATTTTTAAAACATTTTGTTTCCAACAAAGAAAGGATATTTTTAAATTTTGCCAGGACGTTGTGCATTGGTTTTGGTAGATATTTTCTTATTAGTGCCACGACAACAGAGGCAAAGATAGCATACCTTCCTTTCTTGTCTCTCTTCGAAATTTAATCTATAGTTAGATTATGATTCATTTAATCAATCTGCCTTAATCAAGACTTGTTTAGTGTATAATCCGACACTACAGTCGCACACGACAATCTCTACCTTCACAATGATGAGCACATTGCACATCCCCCTCACTTTTATTTCAACTGCAAAATGTAAGGTCGTTACGAAGAAGACGTCGTAACGCCTTCTGTGAGTGGCGGCGTCAGGCGCGACGCCTTTCTGTCACGGGATTGCAGCGGCGATGTTATTGCTCGTACATTTTAGCACGATATATGAACTGGTCCTCAGTAGGCTGAAATAACGACGATATAGCTTGCGGTTGTGATGATATTACTGAGCGATATTACTTCATGTAAACTGTTCCTAGACTCGGTTTGATGTTGAGGCTAACCAAAGTTAGTGAGTTGTAGAACTAGAAGCCAAATGGAGAAAACTTATTTATTACTTAAACCATACGATATGTTTCTTGAACTAGTTAGTCTAGTTAGCTTGTAACTAAGTTATTCTCATTTATACATATAACTTACAAAGAAAAACTTTGGGTTAAAAAGTAAAGATGAAGTCTCGCCAAAAAGTGAGGTCAGTGAAGTTGATGGATAAATAAAATAGCACTTTTCATCGGACCTTTTCACTGAAGTGCCTTGAAGTATTGGATAAAAATCGGGTCCTGTATAAGCATTTCGTCTGCGATTTTCCCTTATTCGGTAGTTTAGACGTGTCTCTGGTGTCCGCTGTCGGCCACATATTTATGTTATGAGTATCGCCGCGGCGCGTGGTGTGGAGTGCCGAGCGGATCGCATTGACTTTGTTTTCAACTTACGGCCTGTGTCGAACGAACGAAATTTTGGATTTATGTTTGAAATGTGTTTGTGTGCGTAGGTTTTATTCCACAGTTCCTAATAGTTCTTTGTATATTGGTATTTTTAAGTGTGATGTGCATATTCGGAATGAAAGCAATTTCCCTTCGAAAACATACTTTATACTACATAAGTATTGTTCTATTTTCTTGCGTCTATTATGATACAAACCTCCTCATGATAATATTTTTCTATAACATGCGTTCATGTGTCGTCGTTGTTTTGTGATACTAGTACACACAATCTTGAAATGTTTTCGAGATTTGTTAGTGAATTCTCAAAATTCCAATTTTAATACAAATCTTGCGAAGTTTAAATCTTAAACTTAATACAGTCCATACACAGGTCCATTCTTGAATCGATACTCCAAGCAGTGGACTAACTGTTCCCCTTCTTTTTCAGGAACACCTTATTACTTGTTTATTTCTATACTGCTCGAGCTTATTCCCAGCTCTACAAAGTGACGATACACACTCCTCCTGCTCTGTTCGGCGGTCATTATTAAAGTCAAGCACATTTGTTTCGTCTAGACTGTCCCTATAATAGTACTAACATTTTGTCCTATAACTCGTCCCCGGCGTTATCCTGGCTTTCTGCCAGACCCTCGTTTTGTGCAGCGCGATATAATAGCACCACTTAACTTCTTTGTTTTAACACTGTCGTCTAGGTAATTTGTTTATTCTAGAGCACGAAAAAGAAGTGGTCAGAGAATATTACCCTGTGGTACTCTTTGTTGAGTAATTGTGTTAAAAGAACCTGATTTTATGCAAAAATGTTAAAAATAAATAAATATTACATTGAATTAAATCAGCTAACGCATCATACCAACACATCAAGGGTCCAGGAGGCCAGCCTTATTACTGCCATAGTTAACTTAATGACTGCACTTACTGTACTGTACTCTGGGCAAAAGAAGTCAGAATCATGTTTTCCTTCACAATGTGAATTGAGTTCTCCAAAAGCTCGTATTTCTCAAGTAGCACCATAAACCTGCAGCGAGTGTCGCGTGTCAGCGGGTGATGAAGGCGGTCGTTACGTTCTCATAAATTAGCTACTGCTGCCCACCCCCGGAATATAACTGGCGCAGTAGGCGCGCCTTGGGGACTATTGATGATATTGGCAGACGATGCTAATGCCATCTTGTGGAGAAATAGACCCAGAGGTAGAATAGAAAAATATCTACTAATTGACAGGTAGTTTCGGGTCGAAGCTATAAATACATTGTGTGTATAGAAATCTGGAACTAGCACCATATTATAAAATCACACGCGAGACCCCCTTAAACTCCATCTAGCAGAAAACGAATATTCAATATATTAAAAAAGAAAATCATATAGTTTAGTATCAGGGAGCATGCAAGACGCGTGTGTAATAATATCTATTAGTCGTGCAGCCCGCTGCGACCAGTAGCGGCCTGCTGCGAATGCATTTACTAAATGCCGACGCGTCGCCCTCTGTCGTGGAATTGCTTACCTGCCACGCTTTTGATGTTCGGGTTTTATTTATGCTACCAAAAATGTGGAGCAATATTAGTATAAAATGAATGCTGTAGCTAAATCCAAACGGTGTTTTTACGATGTGATTCCGTTCATGACACTGGCGGTGAACAGACAGACAATGTTGCAGTTTTATTATGGGAGGAGGTTTATTATTTGTTGAGGAGGGACTGTCTGCCTGTAATAAACTAAACAATGCACCTCTTGTACGTACAGTTTATTGCAAATTAAATGGCGACGCGGTAAAACGGTGTATCTTGTTGTCTGGGATCATGTTACATGGACACTTTCTCATATTCCAATTCGTTTCGAGAACTGCAGCTGATATTCACACACATTTTTTTATTGTTGTTGAACATTTCTTGAAGCATTAGATGACCTTTAACTGGTGACTTAGAGTCTCACAGGTGGTCGTCACGCGTTTTCAAATTCTTAGGACTGGCCACTTCCCCACTCTTGCCGCTGCTCCGCGTCTTGTAGCTTCTATTTAGAAGTAAAACGACCATCGAAGGCGATAGATAGATTGGTCGTCGGTTGTATAATTTGCGAGTAATACGTATAAAAAAATCAAATGTAGCCTGTGAGGCTCCATGTCCCTATTTGCCATACAATGTTTGTTCGAACCAGTACAATTATTTTTAATGTCGTAATGCAAAATGTCAGAAAAAGGTAGGAAAAACAACGTCCGAGTAAACGTGGATCATCTACATGATCCACGTTTACTCGGACGTTGTTTGTTGCGTTTGCGTAGTGTACACATGTGTCGGGTATTGTGATCCCGTATGATTGCTGGTAATTTTATGCCAAATTGAGTCAAATAAATATTATGTTTTTTCTTCTTCTCTTAAGACTATATTTTAAGTACAAAGTTTAACATTTCTTGCTTTACTCATATAAGGTCTACTAAAAAGTAAAATAAGGGCCTCAAGACAATTATGGATGAATCGTACCACTAAATGTTTTTGCTTGTTTTTTCTTTAATTATTATTTTGCATCAAAAGTTGATAAAATGTATTAATGTTTTTATTACATACCAAGATTAAATATTGACATAAAATTAAAACATTTCAATTGATTTTATTATTAACAAAAACTACCTTTGAAAATAGTAGCCTGAGAGGCGTCACTGATAGTGTTATTAATTTTTCATGTCACTGGTTCAAGGTTAACTTCGACAATATATTTTCATCCTTCTTTGTAAGGTATGACTAAATGAATTGAAAGCAACCTTCAATTAGAAGTATATCTACCATGAAACATTTATTATAAAGAGTTAAGGATCGCTGTTAACCTGATTATCGTCTTCCTCCTGCGAGTTCCTGCGGGACGCGTGACTTACCGCCGGGGGGAGGAGGGAAGGAGGGTGAGGGGGTGAAGTGAAGGTGTGTCATCCGTGATCTATGGTCGTCGCTAACGATCCTATTGCTTTTGTTATGTGATTATTTCGATTGTTATTGACGTTCACGTGTTAGGAGGACAGGGTGGGCTTTTCATATCACATTATTGTTCGCGTATTTGTACATTTACGAGTATGATAGCAATAAAAGAGCTGATTAACAGGTGAACTGTCTACAATTTATGAAAGTATTCAAGAGACTAAAATTAGGCATATTGGGAAGTAATCTTATTTCGCTACTCGTTCCCTCTGATATTCCCATCGCCTAATTTCATGGGTGTCAGCCTGTACACTCTCCCGCGATGATAGGTCAGTTCCACGTCGACTGAGAGGGTCCTAGAGGGCATCAGTGTCACCACTCACGTGTCTACAGAGGGATTTGAGACACTCCAATTTATTTTTTAATTTGAAAGCGTGAAATAGCAACATGAGTTCATGTCGTACATGAATTCCAGCGGAGGTACATACCAGTGACTTATTAAAATGATTTTAGATAAATATTATGTAGAATTTAAATACTCATTGTACAGAAACAGACACACGGTCAGATCGTCAGGAAATTAATTAAAATATTGCGCAGTGTTAACCTGCTCCATATTTTAGCAGATAATTCTCAGGTAGACCCTAACTATTATTTAGTCGCGACAGGTGGAGTAGGGTGCGTTCACGCGGCCGTATTAATTCGGGGGATTATCGTTACGGCGCCGGTCCGGTCCCAGGGCGGCGGATCACCCGGATCACCGGCGCCCGGCAGCTCCAGCCGGCTTGCTTACCGATGGGGCCCGGGAGACTGCTTGGATTACCGGAGTAGCCTGAGATGCTATAATGTATCTACTAACTACAGAAGGATCAGTGCTAATACACATATAGGGTAACACGTAAAAGTCGTTCGTTGTCATGCTGAAAGTATAATGTGATTCGTCCCTACTCTATCTAAACTGCGCATTACTATCTATATCTTTTCTGTAACACATACAATGTCTAAGGTAATGTAAGGGAAAGGAATAGAGAAGAGGTAATGTAAGGGAGGGAGAAAGACGGTCACATTCACAATTGATTTCCTTTCTTTCTAGAGGGTACGGTCAATTTTATCTCTCATGTGGCTAGGTAAGGCGCCGTCCATCCTCTAAGTCTATGGTTCCTATCCAGTAATAACATGCTGAGCTGCGATTTTCGGAAAATATGTTTGCTGAGAGTTCATGCCGTAAGTCTGTGTGTTACTATGTAATAGCTATTAAATCACGCGTTGTTTAAGTTTGATGCAGTTAGTCCTAGCTTTAGATTTAACCTTCTGTATTCATTAACTTCTCAGTGGCAATCCTAGTGAAAGTGTTCGTGATTCGTTTGTATTGCTTGTGTTAGTTATGTCGGTCATGTGTCCCGTGGTGTCGTATTGTGTCTGTCGAGGATATGTTCCTAACATTGGAAATGTTCACTCACTTGGGTACAGGAAATCTTGAAATACGTTTTGTGGTTATCCTATCTGAATTTATAATTACATGCGCAACTAACTTTTGGGGTTACAATATAAGGATACCAAAATAATGTTTCAGAGAGATTTAGATATAAAAATGTATGATTGTCCCGTGGTTAAACCACTCAGTCGGTGGAATGGGTACAATTTTCACCAAAATACCTGAGTGCTCTGCTACAACACCCTGGGGAGCTGCTGGGTAGTTCAATAGCTCCGCGCTGGAACACCTCGTCTAAATCTTTATTATGACATTATTCTCCAGAACACCCAGTTGGTGGCACGAGATAAATCAGAAAAGGGTTCGTAAGGAAATGAACACTTTAGCTAACGCGAAACGCTTGTGAATTATTTCTCAGCCGAAAGTGAATAAAAAGGAGCTCGGCGAATATTAATTTCACTTGTTGCTGTAATGTGATGCGGTTGTATGTACTTGTGCGGTCGTCAGTCGTGCGCTGAACAAGTGACAGTCGCTGACAGCTGACAGCTGACAGTGTCGATGTATCCACGTCACGCTGACAGGCAGGTGGGACTCTTACAATGTTCATCACAACATCCTTTTGATCGAATGCGCTGACTTCAGTTACTCCGTATTTCTTGAATTATTTATTGTTCTGAAACTACAGTGCATAAATTGGAGTGCTCCTATTTAGCAACCATTTGATGACTATTTAGATTAAAGAAAATATTAGTGTCTTATTTCTAGACATTAATTCATCTCTCACGTCGTCTTAAAACATAAAAACAGTACTTAAAACCCTCGTAGATGTTCAAATAAACTGCGACCACTTAGTGGGATTAACGTTTTCGCAACGAATTTCTACATTTTTGGCTGCCGACCAAACTTTAATTTGACCAAAAATCGGCTTTGAGTGCCATCACGCTAATTAGTGTGTGGAAGCCGCCGCGAGCTTCAGTCAGTGCGTCGGGGAGATTCATTGCAATTTAAAATAATAAATTACCCTCAATAAAGTTATTGACAACTGTAAAATAATTCTGTCGACGAGAGGTCGGAGGGGAGGGGGGAGGGGAGCACTTATGTTGACATGTCGGCACTAATTGATGGCATATAAACAACACATCAACTATGTATGAATTACGAGTCGCTGATGGAGTTGAATCGGGCTTGCCATATTGATCAATGTAATATTCTGTCGTACTAATCCCAGACAGGTTGTCTTAGGGCCTATGCACACCATGTTTTTTTAAAAGTGTCGTCGATGCCTGTTTTAGAAACGCGCGTCAGCGGCGCGCTTTTATCAAACAGAGCAGTTTATTGTCATTTGTATCGCGTCAAACGCGCGGCACCGGTGCGTCTTTTTTGAATTCGGTTTACCTATGTTATAATTACGTTACCGAGCATCACTAGCCAACATAGACATCGATTTTAAACACAAATGTAAACACCCCTCTAAAATCAACAATCTCTACAAGTTTAATTGAACAACCAATTGAATTTAAAAAAGGAATTCAATAAATCCATCACGTCAATTGGTACATTCTAAAAACAAAACACGACTCATCAAGTATTTCGTGTATTTCCTAACTTCCTTCGAAAACACAGAAGTCTCGCACAAAGCCGACAGCGGCGTGTGATCGTGACGCCTGCGCCTAATCGCGGCACAACGAGCCTAACAATAAACATAAACAAGTCGCTCCTCACCCCCGCAGCCCCACATGAGGGGCGAAGCCCGAGGGGGCCTGGAGGACCGCCACTGCACCGCGCTGCATCGAGTGCTCACAATGATATTTGTTCGCAAGTTTCGAGTAGTATTTTCCATATTGCTTTGGTATGGAAACGCGATATTGTGGCCGATTGCAGGGTCGGAATTTATTTCGTCTGGGTTTAGTTTCGTGCGTGCGTGGATAGGCTTCATCAATGCTTGTTGTTTGTTACACAAAGTTATGAACGAAAACTGTAGGTGTTTTCCCAAATTGCTTTGCAAACTGACCTTCACGAATCTATAACGAGCGAGCATTATGACAAGATTAACACTATTAGGTATTTTAAATACGAAAAAAGAAATTAAACTTCTAGGAATAATTTCACGCCAAAATAATTACAAAAAAATCCATTCATTGTCCGGTCACTGCAAAAGCATTAAGTTGTACTTGTATTTTGAACATGAAACATTCAGATACACAATCCTCTACTCATCCAAACAGCAAGTCGTCTACATAACCGATGGAACGCACTCGACAGTGGCGCGTGCACAAGTGCATACAGACATGTGTCGATGAGCTGACTCGCGACTTTGAACGTCACTGCATTCAACCTGGCTCGCTACCTGAGGGCGCGGGGTGGGCACCCCTCGAGCACACGAGCGGAAAACAAGCGCAATAAGCACTGAGCACACGAGTGTGATTTGAAATAACTGAGGGGAACACTCCTCGAAATAACGAGAAAAAATAAATTGAGTGTGCGCGCTTCAATCAACCTATCAATTCAGTATTTTAAATAATCCACTGCTGAAAAATATGCCGCAGTATTCTGTCTCTTTTACAAACTGTTTAACGTAAAGTTGTGGAGCTCTTTTGAAATCAATAACTCGGAGCTGTTTCGTGTAAATGATGTGTTGTACGAAACAGCTTGTTTTAGCCGCGAACAGCTCGTATTAGCATAATAATATCGTTGTAATAACAGCTAGTATTAGCATGCAACGGAACACTGCCAATATCCGGGATCAGGTACTTAGCAGCTACAAGTATATTTTGTTACTATATTATTTACGTATTCGTTTTATTTCCGTGGCCACGGGAAAGTGGTTTATCATATAATGTACCTGATCAAGTATCAGGTATGTACTAGATATTAAAATAAAATTAACCAACCCAATCGGTTGGTTAATTTTATTTTAATAGCGTATTCCCAAGGGATTTTTTCTAACATCCAAGTGGTCCAAACCGCAAACAATAGCTAGTAGTAAATCTTAGTTTATTTTAGTCGTATTTCATCCAAATTGTTAATTTCGCATTTATAATAGTACGGTAAAATTCTTTAGTGAAAACGTTCCTGCGAGACAGGGAAACCTATGATGCGAAGAGACGCTTAAAAGAGACTTCAATTGACTTCAAACATTAAAATGTGTTCTTCTTATTTGTTTGTTCAGCCTCGTGTCGAGTATTTCGTAGACAACAGCGTCCGTTTCTATGGAAATTACACGATTGTATCGAACGTTCACGAAACAAACTAGATAGCTAATGGAAATTAATGATACACGAACTGACTGGGGTTTCAGACTTATCCATTTCGGCTGGCGATGGAAACTTGTTGTTGACGCCTCCGACTCTGATTGATCAATCAATATGTAGGATTGAGTAATGTTGAGACGAAATAGGTACATATATCTCCCAAGAAATCTCAGCACGGAAACTTACCAACAGAACTTAACTTAGATTATGATATTTAGTGTGCCTTAATGCACGCAGCACGGACGTTTGCATTCGTCAATAAAATACAAATTTTTTAGAACCTTACATTTCAAATTTTTAAAAGCTACATTATACATTAAGAATATTACACGAACTCGTGTCATGTTTGAAAAGAGCAGTCTCATTCAAATAGGAAATTAATTTGAGAGATTATTAGTTGTTTGAAATCTGTAGAGTTTCAAGCGAGGTTTAAATCTCCTTCATCAAATGTACCGTGGCACAGGGTGTTATTTGTGTAGCGCCTCGTAATGAAGCCACCATGACGTCATATTAATAAAGCGCACATTCGCTCCTCACACATATTTGCCTACAGCACACATTCGGGTAAGGTCGGGCACACACGGGGCAAGTCGTAAAGCGAGTGATTACTGGTTTATTAGCGCGCGCATCTCGTTCTGATGTTGTTAAGGCAGTTTCACTCAGAAAATTACTAAGTGCAGCTCTAATAAGATCTTATTTTAAGAACCTTATTATAAGATCTCACTGAGTACAAAAAAGCACGAATTATGTATAGTAAAATATTCGTTTACTTTAAATAAATATCAAAGCAAATTCATTAATACCCATACGTCAAGCTCCTTACACACATGCTTCTAAATCTGATTTTAATTAATGCTGCGGTTTTGGTAGCAGCTTTGATTAAGACGTAGGGTAACCACATTGTCATGTAAATTACTGTCTTCATAGAACAGTCTCTATTATACTCAGAAGGATCGTCTGGTTGTATTTACTAGTTCGGTGTTGATCGGGCTTAACGCAGTCGTCACAATGTCATGAGTTCTAATGTAAGCGAATAGTTAGTAGTGCAGTTAGTAAATGCGCTCGATCTAGATAAGCATTTATGTTGTCTGAGCGAACCAGAATCTAGGAACAGTTTAGAAGTCTGGGCTAACTTTGGTTGCAAATATAACCACATTAATACGTTAAATCATGGTGATGCATGGCAGATCATCATCATCATTATCCTAGACTATTTTGTTCCCACTGCTGGGACACAGGCCTCCTCTTTGTGAGAGGGAGTGGGTCATAATCCACCAAGCGGGTCCAGTGCGGGTTGGTAGATGTCACATATCTTCCATGTTTTGGTTCTAGGACATGCCGGTTTCTTCACGAAGTTTTCCTTCACCGTTTTGAGAAGAGTGGTGATGAAATAAATTACACATAGTAATGCGCCTGGCGGGGTTCGACCCCACGACCTGCAACTCGTAAGTCGGGACCGATACCACTGGGCCTCCATCATGGCAGATACATATAGATATATTTTGGTACAAACTATGTACACTACAAAAAAAGAAAACTAGAAGCTAAGCTATCAGAATTCGGGAGAGCTCCTCAGTGAAACTCCCCGCAGTGTCTTGTCGATATAAGAGGGTAACATATACCTGCCCCCCGGGAGCGCCCGCCTCACCGCGGGCAGGTGTCTGCCCGAGCTTTAATTAAAACTTTTTAAAGGAAAATGTGATGAATTTCCTTAAAAGTCGAGTGTGTTGGCAGCCAGAAAATTAAACACTTCAATTGGTAAGAAGGGTCACGTAATTTTTTAAAGAGTATTCATGCCCTGAAATGGACGATAATGTCTTCACTGAAATTAGGTTTACTTTGATATCAAAATAAACAGTTTCAAAGGCAGTGTTCATTGACTGACGTGATCAATGAGTCGACTATCGACTTTTAAAGCATGTTAAAAGGTCTCTTTGAACTATAACAAGTTGCTACATCATGTTAGTAAAGTGAGTCATAACTTAGATGAGCGCTAGGTCGTCCTAATGACCTGAACTTCTCACATTAGAGCTCACCTCACTCATGATAACTATGTAGAACTGCAGATTAATACTAGAGCAAAAGTTCTAACATTAAGCTCAAGATTGATGGATGCACTGAAATATAGTACTTATGCTACTAGACTTTAGTGCTGATATTGTCGGTTACGAGGTTTGACATGTCACTCTTCAGATCGCTTACAGACACAAATCATAATCATAAAATGTAAACTGACGGAGGAGCCTGGATCTCACGACGCAGAGAATCTTAGTGTGAGTTCCAGGAATTAACGCATTCGAATGTAATTTCTTATATTATATAATCATTCTATTTTATTCGCAAGTATAGTTAATTGTAATACAAATTATGGACATGGCTCTATACTGTTACTGTCAGCCTGTGTCATCCCACTGCTGGGCAAAGGCCTCTCCCCATGATGTCCAACGAGAGACTGAGACGGTGACAACCACACTTTTTGACCGTATTGAGCACCCTAATTTCATCTTCACACACACGTCAGGGAGACTGGCCGCGACGTCTGACGTCCCTTAATCAAGATTGATGCATTCCACGAAGGTGTCGTATCGACGGCTCGGTATTTATCCGCGCGTCGATCAAGACGATCATACATCTCCCGCACACGTGGGGCAGGCAGGCCAGCCCCGGTGATCAAGACAGATGAGTGTCCCGCATCCCGCCGCCCGAGTCCCGCGTCCCGTCGCTGTCAATAGCGCTCGTCATGGCGGGTCCGTGATCTTGCGGCGCGATGATCCAGGGCTTACGATCGGACACGGGACCACGCGGATTATACGGGATTGTTGCAGAAAAATGCGGGATTACAGAAAAAAATGTGCAGTTCTTGAATAGTAATATCCATTCAGAGATTGTCGTGTTGATTTTTTTCTTTGTTTCGTTTGTTTCAACTTTTAGGCAGAAGGTATCTGGGGGCACGGCAGTGCCCCAGCCAAGTCTCGAGAAAAACGGGCACGGCCGTACCATCTTTTCTCGATGCGATTCGCGGCTGTTTCGCCCCCCCTATATCTTCGACGTGGACAAAGCTAGGAGTTTAGGTTTTCGGTGAATAATAGTAGGCATTAGAACAAGCTTAAGTTCGAAATTACATGCCAATTGAATTAATAGTTTAGGAGTTACGGTCGATCAAAGTTACACCATTTTGTCACTCACTCACTGACTCACTGACTCACTGACCGATCATCAAAAATCTAAGGTACTTCTAGCAGACTTAGAAACTTCAAATTTTGCACCAAGATAGGTCATTAGCCACATATAAAGGAAAAATTATAAAAACATTAAAAAATAATATACCATAGAAAACAATTTTATATTTGCGGTTTGGCAAGAACATTATGTATGGATTTTGACTGCATTGTTAACTTTGTTCGTTGTTTAAGTATTCAATTGGATGAATAAATACATGGAATAGAAAAGAATAATAAAAATGTAATACATAGACTATAATTAATTGATACATAAAGTTCATAATTCATTAAATTAATAAAGCTAAAACTCCATTGCATTGCGATAAATTTCGATTGTATGCGCGCTCGATAGATGGCGTTGTACCTGTCTGAATCGCGCTATGGTTTCGTTACCGAGCGCAGTATAAGTAGTACTTTAAAATAATTCGATAATTTTCATTTGATAGCGCCACCTACCTATGAAAAACCATTTCGAAACTAAAAAAATATTGTAGCTATATTCGGAGAACTTAAGTTAGCCGGATTAGATAGTAGATTTATTATTGTTACTGAAACAGTTATTTAGGCGAATAGTTTATTAATATAACATAGACATAGGTAGTTACAATATCTAGTTGTTTACGTGTTATTTAGTTTAGTTATATTTATTTTGTAAGTTAGTAGATTTATGTTTATTTAGCTCGTTGAAAAGAAACAAAAGAGATAGAGAATGGGTTCTAAGCAAAGCAGTAGCTGAAGTCCAAGAAATTATGAGGTCACCTAAAAAAAAAGAAAGAAATACACTTACAAAAAATAAATGAGATCCCACCAAAAACATTAAAATAATGTAAAAAAATGCCAAGTCTCTCGATGCAGTCTTTCCATCGTAAAAAGTTTTGAGATCTCATAGAAGCCAAGTCCTATTCAAATTATTTTGTAGTTATAAATCAACATTTAGTAATTGCATCAATAGTTTTCTTTATATTATAATTATAGTGACTTGGCAATGAGCACAAGAAGAAACAAAACGGCATATTTGGAGTTGAAAGTCACACACCGCATGCGTAAACATTAATATCACAAAATTAATTTTCTTTTGGTTTATCCGTGTCGTCCCAACCGAATTTCGGCAACGGCAGTCAGTCTCATCCAAGACTAGTAAACTGCGCAGGACATAAATTATAATGCACAATTGCACAAGTGTGTACGCAAACACTAGTGTTAGTGTACTCTCGGTTCATTTACTTTCATAAAGCGATGGCCCGTAAGGTACTTATTTTTTATTATTGCATTGGAGCATGTAGTCGGTAGTGATCTGATCACAGGTCTCGTCAGTAACATTTGCACATAATTCCAGGCAGCAAGCAGCTTTTAATTGGTGCTCATTGCCAAGTCACTATAATTATAATATAAAGAAAACTATTGATACAATTACTAAATGTTGATTTATAACTACAAAATAATTTGAATAGGACTTGGCTTCTATGAGATCTCAAAACTTTTTACGATGGAAAGACTGCATCGAGAGACTTGGCATTTTTTTACATTATTTTAATGTTTTTGGTGGGATTTAAGTTGTAAAAAATTATGAGTTATGCCCGAACATACATAAAAAAAACATTCAAATTGATAACCTCTTCCTTTTTTGAAATCGGTTGAAAAGGAAAAAAACAAACAAAAGAAAGCGATAAGACAACAATGACAATAATTAATGTTCTTGGTATCCCTCTGGCCGCTGTTCTTGTTCTGAACTGTGTTTAATGACGCATGTGTGACACAAATCTTTTGCAATTGACACAGATCCAGCCTCTCGCGTCTGCTATAAAGCTATTCAGTCAGGTATCCAGGCGGGATTGGTGTCAATCGCTCGCTCTCAGGTGCATCTTTACCCAAAGCATTCATTTTGTATGGCTTCTCTTCATACTGCACTAAGTATCAAATATCATGTCTGTGAGATGTGGACAGAGTGGATTAAATCGGGGTTTGATGCCCATGGATTGAATAAGTCGGTACATAGCTGTTTGAATGGAGCTTCTGAAGAAAGTTCAGATTTTATATTTAAATAGAAAGAAGATTACGATAAAAGTATAATTATATATTCGCAGACGGTGTAGATAATGTGAACTAAATGTTATGTAAATATTATTTGTGTTAGCACATTTGTAATGTTGTAATTAGCGGGACTCTTCTAATTTACCTTTTAAGTAATAAATCAGAAGAATAGTACGTTTTAAGCAAACAAACCTATAAGAGATAAGTTTACAACCTCCGAGGGTAGCGTCGAGGGCTTCATTTATTTTGAAACAAGATATTTTTATAAAACTTTGGAGTTTTTCATTTTCGCGTTGAAATGAATTTTCTAGTGAAATACGCCAACCCATTTGTTCGTACTACGACTTAAATCTACTGCCAACGCTGTACTCCTCATGGAATGAAATCAGACAATTCACAGAAAAATAAAATCTTTTAAATCGAAATTCAGAAATAGTCCAATATTTTTTACGACTTGATATTCTATCCCTTAACTGAAGCATTTCAATAAGCTGTGCGAGAATTTATATATGAAAATTATCTCGCAAGAGTTTGATCTCAACCCGAAGTGCGACGATTTAATATCACCCCCTATTTAAGGATTAGCGGGGGCGAATGGGACGAGTGGGTCCACCTCGCTGTGCGTGCTCCGTCCCTACACAGTACCCACTTAATTATGTGGTAATATATGAATTTTAATTATGGGAACTCATTTGGCGACAGGGACAACGGCTTTTTGGCATTTTATTGGGTATTGAGGCTCGATATTTGCCTCCGGGGTTGAATATTATTTTACGAGTATTTCAGTGTGGAGTTATTTGAGGGTCGTTCAAATTGCTAACATGTGTACAGTGTATGTTTTTATAAATATTTATCTGAATTTCATTAGTCAACAATTGGGTTTACAAAAACGTTACTCGAATAAAAAAATAAACAACTCTTTCAGAGTAACACAAAGGAAGTCAGTATAGTAACAAAAATAACGGAAAATGGGAGAAAGCCAAACTTGTCATTTAGTACAAGACGTGGCCTTTACCGCTACTTCGTTAGCTGGTACCAGTTCGTTCCAATTCCGAGGTGTCGGGAGTTCGGCAAGTTGTCACGTCTGTAGGACGTGATGTGTGATTGAGGGATCGCTATTTAATTGAAAACTTTCAGTTGATGGTAATTCCTAAACCTTTATTTTTTTATTAAAATGTTTCGGGAAGCCATTCATTTATTATATTACCCGCATTTATGATTCGGAACTCTTTTGGAAGAAGCGCCATTTCGCCATATTTTTCATATCTATTGATATGGCAGAAATATAATTGCCCAAGCTCATTGCTCAGGACAAGCTCAGACTGTAAAGGACTCCCACGTTCTTGACAGTTATAAATTACAAGGAAGTTTCCTTTCGATTTTTATCTTCTAAATTAATCAAAATGTAGCTACTCGTATATTTAGTAGTCTAATAATAACCCAAAGGAAACCTTTCTTAGTGTGACGTGTGTCCTCAGGCGACTCCTGCCCAATCTCGGCGGGCCAAACGCCTCCTGCCGGAGGCTGTACGCCGGTGTCGTGCGGTCCATGGCCCTCTACGGGGCCCCTGTGTGGGCCCTAAGCATCCGGACGCGACCACTCAAGCTGGTCGCATGCCAGAGGGTCATGGCTATCCGGATGATCCGGGGATACCGCACGATCGCCGGCGAATCAGCCAACCTCCTAGCGGGATTGCTGCCCTGGGATCTGGAGGCGACTGCCCTCCAGCGCGTCTACGAATGGCGCGTGGAGGCGCAGCGCCGGGGCGAATCCCCGCTGCCTCGACAGGTCGAGGCGCGGCGGGAAGAGCTCCGGCGCGATCTCAGGGCAGTATGGAGGGAGCGACTGTCGCAACCGAGGTCCGGGCACGCCGCAATCGCGGCGGTAAGACCCCTCTTTGAGGAGTGGCTGGATAGGCGTCACGGCGTCCTTACCTTCCGCTTGACGCAGGTCCTCACCGGACACGGAAGTTTCGGGAGGTTCCTGTGTCTGATAGGGAGGGAAGAAACGCCTGGGTGTCACCACTGCGAGGATCGTCCGGAGGACACGGTGGAGCATACGGTGCAGGACTGCCCCGCTTGGGCAGAGCACCGCCGTGTCCTCACGACGGCGATAGGCGGAGACCTCTCGCGCCCAGCATTGGTCGAGGCCATGCTGCGGGGCGAGACGGAGTGGGAAGCGGTCGCCTCCTTCTGCGAAGCAGTCATGCTCGTGAAGGAGGAGGCGGGCCGCCTGAGGGAGAGGACAGCGTCCTCCCTCCATCCCAGCCGCAGTGGTAGACGCCCACGGCGTCGGACGTCACAGGACGATCTCCGGCCACCGTAGGCGCGGGCATGCGGGCAGCGAGTAATGGGCGACTTGCTGTCCGACCATGGACCATGCCCGGGTCGACGGCGCGTTGTGTTCCACGCGCGCCTCAAGGAGTGTCAGCACATTGACGGGGCCTGTAGAGGGCCAGAGCCTGCCGGGGTCGCGGGACTTACCCATCACCGTAACCCCGGTACGTAAAGGGCTCGTGAAGGACACCGTGGATTTTAGTCAGTACAAGTCTGACAGTCCCTCCCGCCCTGCCCTGGGTGGGAGGACTCATTTGATGATTTTACCACGCAAAAAAAAAAAAAAAAGTGTGACGTGTGTGGACGCTATTTTCCGCCATAGCGATGACGTCACGTATCTAATGGCGGGAGACTCGCAGACACAGTGCGAGACAAACAGAAGGTCAACTCCGTACAACACACGAAGGAGGGGTGGTTGGATGTTCCCCCTAATAAATAAAAAAAGGGGTTGATTGAAAATGTTCGGGTTTACAATCGATTCGTACGTGCTTTAGTGATAGGTTTTATTGTTTTGTGTGTCGACGTACGTGACACTTTTTGTAAATCGTTATCTGTCTGGTATTGCCTTCTATCTACCTGCCTAGCTTCGTCGATTGGGCAAGAGAGGTCTGTAGAGCTAGGCTTTAAATAAATAATATTATTATCAGTTTCATTGTTGTTTTAGAATTTTCCAGTAGATTTATCTTGATAAGTTCAAAAATGATTGTTGAATTTGCTCTGCAAAAATAAATACTAATCTTTCTGGAATAAACTACTTGTGTACTGAATCGTCTTCTTCATCAGTGTTCGCGTCTGTGTAGCAGTTTGTTTCGCATTAACGTTTTGTTATAGTTAGCTTCGTGTCGCGGTGATGGCGGCAGTTTGAATCACTTGGCGTCGTTGAGGCTTTTTGTTGGGTCACGTGATGGTGCCATCTATTGCTGCTCTGACAGCTGGCTTCATATCCGCTTATTATTATAGTTGGCAAAAATATGGCATTAGGGAAGCAACGTCGTGGAGAGCACGGTTGGCGCAGTGACTGAGCGATCGACTATTGCGCACTGGGCCGCGGTTTCGATCACATTGATCATCATCGATCGATCGACACGGAACAAATATGTGTATGACAGTTGTGGGTGTTTCTGTATGTGAGTTTCTATGTTTGTAAACGCACCCACGATATAGAACAAATATGGGGCAACATTAAATAATAATAAAACACGAACCAAAAACAAAGTGTGTTGTCATGCAAGAAAAACTTGTGTGTATTTTGGATGGATTTTTCATTTTTTGTATAAAATGATGTTTCAAACTAAGCAAAAAAATATCATGAGTTTTTATCAATAGGTAAAAACCTGTAAAAACTTTTCTCTTTAATCACTCTGATTAAACAGGAAGGTTTTTATATGTATAATATATGCGAAGCCGGGGCGGCTCGCTAGTATAATATCAAAACTTTATTTTATTTTCAAATCTGTGATGAGTTTTAGTTTTAGCTGTAGGCACTCCGGGTTGTGATACTCTCGCTATATGCAAATATAAAAACGTTGCATCGAAAACAAACCTCACTGATGGAAGCCTTTTTTACGTTTTGAATAAAAGTTTTATTTTTTCATCGCCTGTAGCTGTATTTTTAAACCCAAACAGCGATCGTTGTTTTTTATAAATATTGCTAAAGTTCATTTTATTAACAATTAAAATTACATTAATACACAACAGCACATTATTATTTATATTTCGTACGAAATATTAACGAAAACGGCTGAGAAAGCTTTTCGGGTATTGTGGTTTATTGGGGAACCCAAAAGCGATTTAAGTAAAACCCTGGTAAAACCAAACTGGGACAAAAAAGGGTAATTAGATGATGTTCTGCGTGGCGGGACCTTTCAGCTGGTTTTTGTAGTTGTGCCGCACACGTGCCGCGCAGGGTCGGGGTAATAGGGCGCTTCGTTAATGGTCCTTGTCTACGAAAGGTGTGAACAAATTGTATTATTTAACCCTTTTTTTTGTGAAACACAATTCAGTTTTTTTAATTCTTAGTTATGACTTCAATCTAAAGTTAGTGCGCTTTAACCTCAACCTTAAATCCCTGACAATAAGCTATATATATAAACTTTGAGCAAAATGTTACATTTTTGACAAAATTACATTATTTTCACACAATTACACCTTCATAATCTCTCTTTACTGTATTCGTTTTGAGTAAACGGCTATTTTACCTCGATTTATTTTGAACTTTATGCAATGGAAGGAAGGTTGTGAATCGTCCGAGTTATTTTTGGTGTTGTAAATGCAATTTGGGAACGGTGTAATGGTTCGGGTAGATGCCATTAGGGCTGTGACGTCACGGGTCCTTTGAGAGGAACCAGGATAGAAATATTGCAGTACCTAGACAAATTTTCAAAATCTCGAAGTAAGGATAATCAGAATAGTACTCAAATAAATCGTCACTACGTTATTTTTGGAACACACATTACATGTGGAAAACAAAATTTGACCGCGAGCAGGATTTGAACTTGTAGATTTTGTACATCCTAGTCTCTTTTCACAAAAACCTTTGAATTTCGCAACGTCCTATACTTTAATTTGTAAAATATTTAGAATTAATAAATTCAAAGTTAAATAAGACGCTTCTAAGAACTGACATAAACTGCTCCTGTGCTTATCTTGATTTTCTTGCCTCGTAAATCGCGTTTTATTCAACTTAAGACATGTTGACCTTCTGCTGTCGCTGTTCTGTGTCCTGGTACCCCGGTAGTGACGTGCCCTGCTAGCACCACCGCGCGGTCATGATTTAGCAACACCTACATTATTGTGTCGCGCCAGTTAATGGCCGGATTCACGTTCTGTGGTGTTATCTGTCCCTTGTTTATGTTTATTCGTTTATCATGGGGGTTTCTGGGGCAAACAGACACGATTATGTCATCAAGTTTACCAGTTTCGTTCAGTCGTACTTTTGGGTACATTCAAAACTAACATGGTTATTTAACATCAATTCAACATTGTTAGTATCCAATATAATATCATGACACCTTATCTATGTGCGTTTATTACTGTTGTAAAAAATTAAATAAAGTGAAACAAAAGAAGATTAAGTGGCAATCTTGTAAATCAACTGTCGCATTTCATCATAAAAAGTGAGAGTCGAGTCCCTATCTACAAAAACTCTTGAACAAAAAACTGATAGTATCACAAGAACTGGCAAACGGAGCAATAACGAAAATTAAACATCCACCGTCTGAAGGGGACACATGTAACAATAAAATACGCTCAGCGACTATAATAGTGGCGGGGCGCCCCGGGAGCCCTGGAGGGGACGTAATGGCACCCGGGGTGACTGCGACTAAAGAGCTAGTGATTCATATTAAATTTACATTTCGGGGCTGCCGTCGTTCTTGGTGAACGTACTTTTTTGATCGGCAGGTGGGCGTCCCGCGCGGCCGCTACTCATTGTTACAAGTGATTGCGGGATAGTTGCCGGGTTACCACTGTACTCGCCAAGTAAGGGGATCTCGGTCACAATAGCTGTTCATATTCTTTTAATGTAACTGTTGTCGCGGTCTGCATAAAGTGTGACAACGTCACGATGGAGGGTAGATAAGTTTACGCGTACACTTTTCTGTGGCTAGTCCTTGAAAGAGAAATATTGTTAAAAAGTACGAAGCAATCAGTTGCCGTCAGCCTTTCTATAATAAAACGCCAGATTTACGATTTTAGTGTTTTATTCAACGTCTTGATAGGGGTCGGAGGATGAACTCAGGTGCATTCAATTTAGAACTTTATTTTCTGTACTGAAAGTTTCATTTTCGTTTAACTTAGTAGCGCCCCTGTTTCTTGCAAAGTACGCACGTGAACTGAAGTTTTAAAAAGCGTCCAATTTCCAAGTTCCCCTGCATCTTGAATAAAATAAATTATTGTAAAAACATCCGCAATTTATGAGTTTAATTCACAAATTGTATGTCCCCGGAACTACTGCGTCTCGAATGATTAAAACTTTGGCGCGATAGCGTTTGTTCTTTAAATTAAGATGAATGAAGCTAATAAACTTACAACACAGACTTGGAACAACGCAGAGCTTTTGTGTTATGTTAGGAAGTTCTTGCGGTTGTACATAATTATGACGTTTGGCTCTATTGTGTTATAATTAAGATTAAGCTTAACAATACTGTAGTAGTCAAGTGCCATACGATACATCTCCATTATGCCAGATTTGGTATATAGGTAAGTATCATTTTCGTCATTCTCCCTGTCACATAAGTCATCTAAAACCCAAGAATAAAATAAAACCGGCCATGACAGAAGGCACAGCCACACATAAAGTCGTCCACATAGAGGGTGTAGTCGCGCCACTGACACGTGCAACAAGTTAGCAGAGCGTGAACGTACGCGCACCTGAACACGTCCTGTGTAACACTCAACATATTGCAGAAGTCGCTCTCCACACGACAATATGATATGAAGAAAGAAAAATAGAATTCTTGGCCAGCTTATTACACCTAAGATCCTTCCATTTTCAACCTAAGAATAGTTTGTGTTTCCATTGCGGTTCTTATTAAACCCTTTCCAGTTTGTAAAATGAAATAAACGATTTTGAATTTGAAGAAAAGTGTAGTTAGATTTTGTTGATATTTTTTAAAGTCCATTAATAATAAAAAAAAACCGTCACGCGCACACTTTATGAGTTATACTTTACTTACTTTACTGTGACCTGCATATAACTTGAACTGAATCTTGAATTCAGCTATTATACTCGTACCTACGTCTAATTTTAGGATGTCAGCACGCTCCATAGTCCATAGTGTTTTATTGATAGGTGGATCGATAGGTATCGGTAATTTCGGTATCGATATTGTTTATGTTTGTCTTGTTTGACAATCAAAGACATTATTAATCCTTATTTTTTGATAGGTATCCTTCCAAACACTGTTCTATGTTCTGTTATTATAGTGTTACAAGTTTTAAGTAGTTGGTCTTCTGTAGTTCCTTACTCTGTGGCACGACCCCCACCCGCGTCTCGCATACGCACAGAAATAACAGCGCTGCCCTTTACAAGCTATTTTTATGGAATCAGTCTGAATAGAAGGTTATTGTTTTTGTCCTACATAAGGTACATATACATGGAAATGTCAACCTTGTTGTGCTGGGAATGGGAGCCGCTAAAAGATTGCTTAGTTTTTTATTTATTTTGTAACTTTGCTTATCCCTCAAGGGCTTACAGCAGTTTCAGTAGCTTGTAGTACATTCAAGTGGAACGTAGAGGGCTATTGAAGGAACACCGTGAAATTTTGTCGGACTGTCCCTTCCGCTCCACCCGCTTCTCCCAGTGTGGGAGGACTCATTTGATGGAAGGAGGAGCTAATGTCCGTTTTCCCAAAATCAGTACGTTCAAAGTGTTACTAAACCATCGCTCAAACATAAACACATTCAATTAAATAATATAGTCTAGAGGTGCGCTCCCAGTTCCCGGCGTGGAGTTGCCCGCGGGCACGGGGTCGGGGTCCCGCGCTCCGGGATAATTGGTATTAAGGCGTTACTATGTAAGTTACACGACTGAGGCGAGATTAAATAATTAAACTTGCAAAAAGCTTAGAAGACTTACTTCAACAAATTATAATGGATATTGAGCATTTGGCGAAGTTAACAGGCAAATAGACCAATGCGATTTTCTCAGGCCATTGAAGACCTATTTAGACTATATATAGTCACTAGTCTAAGCTTAAATCAGTATACTAATAGCAAATCATTTGAAATAGTTTTAGTGATTTACAATTCGAACAAAAAATAAAGTTTTTTCTATAAAAACTAAAAACGCTTCAATTAAATAAACTCTTAATAAATCAATTTGAGATCAGTCTGAACTGTCTAATACGTATCGCGTTAACATGTTTGCGTACATACCCATCTGCCCGCAGGCTACACATTAGTACACATGTGTGGTAACAGGAGGCGCGGGGTAACACCGTGAGCCAGACCATTTGCACGAGTATACGTAGTGGAGATAGTCGAGGGAGAGAGGTTTTGGGAGAGCACCATAGATGAGTGGATCTATAGAATATACAAATATTATGACTTTAGCTCCTGTTGTGGTCTTCAATAATGTGTAAAATCTGAATAGAACACTCAAAAAAATTAAATTGTTTACAACCATCAACATCAAAACCAATCCTTTTAAATAGACAATCTGAGAATTATATCACAAGTACCGTACATAATTTGTATAGAAAATTAATAGTAAAATTTACACTTGCCACATTTCGCCGTCATTGTCGACCGCGTGTGTCGCAGCCACGTCACAACCATAACGCGACCATAAACGACACCGCGACCTAGCAGCCGACCACATCGTAAGAATAACAACAACCACATCTATATTTTGCCGTTACCACAACGTAACTGCAATAAACTGCAGCGACACCGTCGGTCGGTGTGCAATAAGCCTAACACGATCACAAAAATGTTCCAAATAATCACTTGAATATCACTAAGTTCTCTCTAATAACTACCACCTCGTTAGACGCACTCCCAGTGCTGGCTACTAGCCGCCCGAATGTCCGGCGTTTAGACCTGATGCCCGGTAGGTAGTGTCCGGATTCGTCATAAACATTCCGCATTATCCCCTCCCTAGTGTAGCGCGTTAAAATGTTTGGCGTCCGAACCAAATGCTCTAAAGTTAGTGTCCGGACTCTCAGTAAATATCCCGTATTGCCACCATGCTAGAACCGTGCTTTCGAATGTCTGGTGTCCGAAACAATTGTTCTAAAGTTAGTGTCCGGGTTCACCGTAAACATCCCGTTATCCCCTCCCTAGTGCTACGCGTCCGATGGTCGGCGTCCGGCTGTGTCCGGGCGGCGACACCGCCAACTAATAGCCTCCTTAATAAGTACGTAATGAGCGATATGCAAACGTTAGCGCCATTGTCTCGTTACACAATCGTGCGGGAACTTTGTTCAAGCGGGCTCAGAGGGATTATCTGATACTAGCGGAATACGGGATTGTAATGGCTAATCAAAGTTATACTAATAAACTATTGCCGTTATAAGCTGGCTTATTTATGATACAGATTGAAAAGGTACAACAACCATATTTTAATTCACGAAAACATGACGAATTCCTACGATTCTGTTCCGGGATATTTCAAAAGTAATCGGCATAAAGTAGGACTTACAAAAGATGGCTGTTGGCATGCGCCCCCCGGCTTTCATGAGTCCTGAGGGACAAAACGGGGAACTATTTTTAGCTTGAGTAGGTATGTACAGACTCCTAAATGGCAGGAGACATTAGGTCTGGGCGTACAAATAAATAATGGAAAGCCTTCACTTTGACGGTATAATCAGAAGATTTGCTTCAAAATTTTAAGGTCCAATGTAAACTGTAAGAATAAGAATAAACATGATAGTGTTCTCCATACACAAGGATGTTCATTAATAAACTTCCATCTCAAGATCTGGGCGATCAAAATTGAGTATAACATCAGCCGCAGACGCGCGGGAAAAGTATCGATATCTCAAGTCAACCAACTTGTCGATATAAGTGCAGCACTTCACAAAGTTTCCCGTTTCACTAACCAGGAATACACGAAACATTGCCAGCCGAGAAATAGTTTTGGTGGGGATGGAGGATAGTGTTGCCAGTTACCTTTAGTATTCTAAATTGACTTGGAAGTTATGTTTCTTTGTGTATCGAGTGTCGTCTGGGTCTTAGAAATACTATCTAAATTCTCATGTAGTGTAGAAAAGTTAATTAATATAAAAAAATTGTAGTTGATACATTCTGTCATACTTAAGTCAGTTTTCTTCTACAGATGGCCTTGCTAGCGGGAATATTACGACTTTCAACAAGATTAACTTAATTCAAATCTTCAGTAGCTTGTGTCAGTTGCTGATAAAATGTCACCCTGCCCTCAGTTCATTTTCAATTTTCTTGTTTAGTATTTAATTATTCTAAGATTTCTAGTAACAGGCTACCCCAGTGAGCTGCAGTAAACCGTAAATTCGGGCGAACCTGCGCCATAACTTATGTATCGTAACTTGTGAACATAGCCCTTACTTAACATTGTGGCCAACGAGGCAGCCAAGCACCAAGTTTGCTTCTCACATTGTACTAGTTAGTGCACATTGTAGGCTACACACAGGTTACAGCTAACAGGTTACAACGCATACATGTTTTATTACTTGGACAAAAGGCTTCCCAGGTATTAAAGTTGGTCTTATTACTTTCGATATTTTTTTTATAGTTAGGTTAGCGTTTCATCACTATCTCGCCTGATGGTAAGCTAAAATGTGGTCGACGGTGAAGCACGCTTGCGTAGAAGTAACCTATTCACTTTTCACTTGAAGATCCCCAGGTTATAGCTATCAGGAAACATAGACCTCGGCAGGGAATTCCACTTAGCTGTGCGCACAATAAAAGTTTTAGCAAAACGCATTTTTCGTGCCGTTGGGATGTCCACCATGTAACGATAATTAAGTAAGAAATGTGAGATGATTTACTAAGTAATCCTGAGATGAATATTGTTCATACATTATTTAAGATAAGGCTACTGCGGAATTAATATTGGCAGAGTGTACTGGTGATTTTTTTCAAGAAATTGAATAAAAGAAACGACTTACTCAGCTAATCCAGTTATCTGTTTAGCCAGCATCCTACCGAGCGCCCGCCGCGAGCCACTGAACAATCACACAAAACAATGAACGATACCAAGAATAACCTCAGTCGTCCTTATTTACGACATTTTGAGAATCTCTCAACAATACGAGTCTTGCCGAAGCTAATAATGGCTCTTTTTCCGAATATCCCACACAAAGGGTTGGCGGCCATTGTTGTACGACATTCGGGCCGCAAGCGGGTCGCACCGGGCCGCACGGCTGGCCAGGCTTGAGCCTGATTGGTTAAAGTTAAGTCGGGTTACACAACCATGTTTTGGGTACCTAATAAATTACAGGTAAAAGTGGGCGCTATTAGACAATCACAGTCACAATATTGACACATCATGGTTTGAAACCATGTTGTGTATGATTCGGCGGATTGATCATTTTTCCAAAACCGAACATCTAACATTGCTTAGCAGGTATTTTGTCCCCATGCACCTCTGCCTAATGAATGCACGTTTATCCTGGAGCAGTTGCAGAGCACTCTGTATTGACAGCTGTTATTGTGTGGACCGTATAGTCTATATAACGTCTGTATAGCGCTCTCCGCTTCGGTGCGTATTGTTGCCTTAAGAATGTATTTAAAAAGGAGCGCGAGCAGCTGATGGGGAAGCCATTTTAACTTTTATGACAATAGGTATTATGATGCTGCTTTTCGAAAAGCAACGATTTTGAGTTATGAACGAGTTGGAGTTCATCCATTTATGCATTATGCATATTCAATTGATCAACATGCGATGTAGTGATGATATATGATATACTTGGCATTAGTGTCCGGAACACAGTACGCCTGAGGGAGCCATTGTCAATCAATCTGCTAGTGACGTCTTTACATATCGAATGCAAGTGAATTATTGCAGCTCCGTGGTGCTCCATTTGATTAGTTTAGGCAATGCTTGTATATGTGTGTTTTAAATCTTAGTTTCCATTCTAAGATTGCCGGTCGGACAAAATGTCATTCAGCGTGGATCCTGTACTTGATTGTAATTGGAAAAATGTGAGTGTTCTATGTTGCAGGTGATCTGTAATTGGACGGTTAGCTGTCATCAGTGTTTGCGTATCTGGGGTGCTACTATCTAAGCACGAACCCCGAACTTTTTCTTCTGCTTAAGTTTCGTACGGTTCCTACTCTTTGTCACTCAGACCCCCTGAATATAGGCTTATTCAATCTTACCAGTCCTCCAGCGAGGAGTATACCTGTGTGTTCAGCCTAACATTTTGATCTCTCGTATATTTCATTCTATGCGAGGCATGTCTTTGGCGCGTGTGCCCACAATCCTGGCGGTTCATATCAACGTCACGGTTCATTTGTTTCATCGTCCGATGAATACTTCGATACAATGGAAACTCGGATCGGTGCTATAATGAACGGGAATTTTGAATTCCAAGTAACAATAGGGTTTAATTTCGTTCTGAAGTTTAAACAGCTGATAAGTAAGTTAGAAATGATGCTATTTACTGTATTTTTTTTAAAATAATCAGACCATTCGTACAGAAATGCGTGTATAACATAAAATAATGACGCTTTTTATGTGTAAGAATCTATGTATGTAATCAACTATATTCTAATTTCTCACACAAATATACCTGACGTATCAGAACATACGTTCAAACTCACCCAGAGACACGTACTTTTCAGAGTATAAACTTCATGTCCCGACTGAGGCACCGATAACTTCGGTCAGCGTGGTCAATGTGTGGTCGTGTGTGGTCTGTGGTCGGACGTGACCTCTGACACGCTTTGTAATGGACCCTAATAGTTGTTGACGATATTATCTGCACGAAGCCATGAATATTCACGCTCGAACTGTGTTTAACTTTAGGTATTACCATATATTTAATGTAAGCACTAAATGGCTGAGTGAGAATCGATTTTGGCTCCTATTTAATGTTTAGCAGGTAGTTGAAGTAAAGCTTAAGTAAACTTGGATTAAGTAGTAAAATATAAGGTACAAGTTTTTCGTAGCTTGTAATATTTTTGAAACAACAGCTACATTCAACTTAGTGCTAATTACAGTTTCCAAAGAGAAAGATGGAAAACAGTTATAGGGAACTTCGGATGTAATAAGCACAATTACAAAAATAATTTATTTAAAGCATTGCACTTAATTAGCGCAGTGCAGGATTTGAAATTGAAAGAGTAATTTGTAATGTATTTTTTTAAGTTTTTGTTTTAGATTTTAAATGTAGTATATAAATATATAGGTTTAGTTTTTATTTTAATAATCAATTAAGTCATTTATTAATAGTTGTGTATTAGCAAATTCTTCTTTTATAAATGAATTGAGTGGGCCCAAAATTTGTGTATCTGAACAAAGTTTGTAATGTCTATTTTAATTACGATATTGTCTCGTAATGTACAAAGATATGCAGACACTGGCGCGGTCCGCTCCAACGAACAGTCGTTCAAACAGCGACAGTTACTAATGGCCAGCCCTGGACCATCATCACTCATCCTCCATCCAAGGAGCGCCATCAAGAGATGGACCAACAATATTTTGGTAATGCAAGTCTGTAGAGATCCACATTTAATCTTGACGGCTGTATTAAATCATATCCAGACCGTAAAACCGACCGCAATTACAGCTTAGAATTTTCTAGAAAGTATTATTTCTTGGTGGCTCGGTATTTGAAGCAGTTTTTGTATCCAAAATGTTTTTTTTTTCAATTATGAAGCTCAACCATCAACCAACGATCAACCAAAGAAAAGATTATTTGATCGCGCTAATCTAAGCAAGTACTGGTTCAAATGGAAAAAAAATATTTTTGTTTTTGATAGTCCATTTATCAAGGAAGGGTATAGGCGTTATAAAATCACGGTACGAACAATAAGAGGCGAGCATCGGAGGTGAAACACGATGTACAGCTAGTCCAGTATATTTTTATTCATAAAGGACCTTGTTTCTTGATAGCGGTACAAATCTTGATTATTTCGCTGTCACCAAGACACCCCACGGTGACAGAACAACACAATTAGTATCTGATCATCAGTATTCCGATCAGGACCGTTTAAATATTAATCCGCAGTAATCCAGCGCCGCGCTGAGCCGGCTCAGCCGCGGTCGCGCGCGGGATATTAACGATGGTCACACTGCGCACTGCGTACATTCATACTAATAACACGCTCCTGTGCTAATACTAGTTATTATCTGTAGCGACTGAACCTGCGTCGTTAGTGATAGTTGGGCTCATTGTGTATGGAGCTAGGCTTGTGTCGTTATTATTTATTAGAGGACCTTGCGCACGAAATGACCACGACTTGACTCGTCGGCCCCCGAAATTGATATTCTATTCAGTCAAAAACGCGTTTCTTTTGTTTTGACGGCTTTTTCTGATTGGATATGTTTAAGACTCGGATAGGCAAATTCGGTCGTTGATTGGTTACAGATAAAGATCGGGATATAATATATATATAGATAAGATAGCAGCCGTGATAGATTTGTTATGCGCTCAGACCAGGAAGACGTATTGGCCGCGCGACTGGCTGTCCAGTTGCGACCAAACTTTTTGATACTGTATGCCAAGTGATAGTCCTACAGGTTTCTTAGTGCACTAGGTAACTAAGACTTATCTGCATTAAACGTTGTGGGTTTAAAATAGTAAATATGTCTTTCTGCTCAAACGAGACTCATTTCACTTTCAAATTCACTTAAGTTCGTCATTAGGTCGTGTCGACGCGTCCAAATGGATCCATTCATTAACAGCCTCCAGTTTATCCCCTAAAGACTAGCAAAACAGCCAGTCGCCCCGCAGCCGGCGACCGGCCGACTACAAACGAACTACTCCAAGAAACTATAAACTAATTCAACAGGATTAGAGCGCTGAGTCGTGAGCAACCGGCCTAACGCCGCCGTCTATTGTCAACCGGCTCAGGTCCGCTCATCGGTATTCACAACTGAGACACTCTAATTTTATTGAGTTTATTTCACATTTATTTGCATTATCTTTATTGTAAAACTCTTTATTGTTGAGGCTTAATAAAGGAGCGAGCTTAAGTCTAAATGAATCTGTACATTTGTATGGATTTACCTAAGGCCTAAAAACATTAACATTGACAAAAGATAAGCTTACGAATCTATTTTTACTATTTCAGTCAAACATCTAAATTTTTCCCTAATCAAAAATAAAGTTCAAATGTCACACAAATATTTGTGAAGGAATAAATCTTGAGCTCGTTTACTGCTTCTATCAATTAAAGAATATCTTTTCTGTGATGCTGTATAAATAAGCGTCACATTATCTCCAGTGTTCGTGCGGCACCAGCATCTGCATCATTATTTATCTCGGTTGTACCCGCGGCCACTGATTGGCACTAATCCTGCAGCTCAGTGATTATAGCTCACAGATCGATCTAAGAGCGATTTATAGCGGCAGTTGGCGAGTAAGTTATCTATACTAATATTATAAAGATGAAGAGTTGGTTTGGTTGAACACGCTTATCTCAGGAACTACTGAACAAAAATTCTTTTAGTCCTGGATAGTCCATTTATGTCCGAGGAAGGCGTCACGCTAGAACCAGAAGGAGCCGAGACTCTACTCGGCCCGGTGTGAAGTCATGGGGATCAACTAGTTTGCATATAAACGTTCAATGCCACGATGGGCTTTTGGTTGTACACGCTTCTGCCGAGCAGATGCAGTTAGGACTCTGAGTCGGAGGAAATGGCATAAGCAGAATTGCATTTCATTTATCGGAACCTTCCCTAGCCAAATGTCACATAAAACTAAGTCGTACAAGAAAGAGATAGACGGTCCTATAATAGGTTTTCGCTCTTTTTAGAGAGTGTGGCAATTTTAACCAGCTAATGCGCAGTCCATGCTATAGTGAAGTAATTCTGCTTGTGCGTGTAACCATTTTACGAACTTTAGAAGAATTGCTAATGATGTGTCTGGAAATTCACGAAGGAATTTAATAGGAATATTGATGAGAAAATAGATAATTAACCGTTTGTTTCCCTGTAGCATACCGTTTGTGAGCACTGTCTACTGTCAGTACTGCGAGGTAATCCGGTTAGGTGCTGTGAGTGAACTGTAATCAGTCGGCACTCGGCAAAGGCTTCACTTGCAACGAGCCGCCGCTGTCGGTGCACACGAGGAGCTTGCAAGGAAATGCAGAGAGATAATATCGACTGTTGTTGGTTAACAAAACATAAAGTGGTAGAAAAAGCCAAAGGAAAATGAAATAACAAAACAAGTTTTTTTTGCCTTGTCGTGTTGCGTTGAATTATCGCCATGTTTTGAAGATCAGTTAATATTATTTTATTAGGATTTAAATCATCATGACCGAATGGCTGGGACACAGGCCTCCTCTCTATGACAGAGAGTGATCCATAATCAACCAAGCGGGCCCAATGTGGATTTATAGATGTCACATGTCTTCGATTGCTTCTAGGACATGCCGATTTCTTCACAATCTTTTCCTTTAAAATTTTTGAGAGCATTGGTGATGATGAATAGATTATCTCCAAGAAGATCTGAAAGCTTCACAGTATCTACTAGGCTTAATATATTCAAAACAATCAGAATGCTCGGCGTCATTTCACCTCACCAACAGTGATTGTATTCAGTTGCCCAATATCTTGTTGTAGTTACAGGTTACGACAATCACCACAGAAGGGTGACCGCCCCAAATGATCCTACCCTACAGAGGGGAACAACGTAACAAGATTGGATCGTCCCAATTGTGCCGTACCCTGCATTGTTGTGTCCTCAACGGTGTCCCAGCTTATCAATATTTCACGTTGAAAAATAAAGTTTTACGTTCACCCTGAAGACTTACTGATGAAAAGAAAACATTAAGGAATCTACAAGTTTCTAAATCCCATTAAAGTCCAATCAATTTGAATTGAAGTTTTCGCGCGCCTCATATACAAACTTTTTGGCTCACATTACAGATGACACCAGTAGTCTCATTTCAGAAAAAGAAAGCATAGAAGCTATTGACATTAAACATTATTCCATTAAATATGATTCCGCCTGATTCCATAACTTATCTTGTTCTTTATGTACGCAGCTCAGTCGACAGTTTTTTCGGTTAATTTCTGAAACACAGGATACCCTTGATGTGCAAAATTCACCTTCTAACAGCGTTTTGGATATGAAATTACCAACTTGATGTTTTTACAAACCTTACTTGAAGTTAAGAGGAGGGTGTCGCGCGACCTCCCCGTCCTCACAAATAAACCGACGGGACGCGACTTCAGGCGACTTTCACTGAACTTTTACAAAATATCTCCGCAGGCACTGTTGTCGCCCATCGTTCGGCCGAGTTTGGTTATTTGATATTAATTCTACGAGTGCCCCTAGATATTTAATGAAGAGGCGAAAGTTTACAAAGACTCTAAAATAATTTAAGGTGCAACGTTTAGCAAACAAAATTAAACGAATTATAATACAAGCATGTTAGGTAAGGGCCTTCGTTTGAGTACAGGCATTAAAAACAAACACAGTCACAGCAATCGATCTTATAAATTAAAACAATCAATCCTTCAATTTCCGAGCCAAATCCTTCTAATTATAGTATCAGCCTCACTAATTACTCAAACCTGTAACAAAACACGGCGTCGTAAACAAATGATTAATGTCGTTACTTTGTAGCTGAATCAGCAGCAGTCGCAGCGATCAGTCGCGGTCGCTGGTCGGCCGGTTGCCGCAAAAAGTCGCAACAACTGTGAGTTATCGCCACTACACAAAAAGTGCCGAGTGCGCGAGTGTGCGCACTCCGCCTAACTGTTTGCTTTTAGTTACAGTAATTGGGGCAAGCCTATAGATTGTTTACGAGCAGAGAACTAAGGAAAATGGATATCGGATCGCTGAAATAATGTTTTACAAAAGAAAACTTCACAAGTAATGGAGCTGAAACTCTGTATCATAAAATTAAAGGCTGAAAAGTGAGTGAGATAGTTTAGATAGTTGTGTTCATATGGACGTAAGATCAGGGGCAAAATAATTATTATTAAGATAAAATTGGTTTTGAAAATCAGCTTTGTTAAATATAGTCACAGTTTCCTCAGTAAGTACGTCAGCCGTAGCAACACTCTACGTGTTTTTTACTGTGTTATAATCAGCAAAATACGTTTACCTTTTGCTATCAAACCAAAGGTCACATCAATATCAAAATAAAATTCCTATTCCTCCATAAAGTGCATGAAAATCAAAGCGTCACAGGAGAGCACAGTAAAAGCAAAACATTTCGTCTGTGCAATACAACGTTACCGGTTCACATCTCCAGCAGACGAGATCATCTGCACGAAATATGAATACCGTCCGTTTGTATCCGTACAGGAGGCTGTAGCTCAGTTGGTAGTCGCCGGGGCGTGTGTGTTGCGTCGCGGGTTCGTTTCCTGGCGCCGGTCCGGCACGCGGGCCCGGCACGGCCGCCGGAAGCGAATGTTTATTTGTTTACTTTTCACTGCAGAACCGGAGGAGTTTTTAAATGTTGACCCGCAGTTTGTATTTTCATGTTAAAGCTTCGTATTTGTTTGAGTTGTGAGCTTGTTGGAACGCCGTTGAGATTTGTATTTAGTTTTGATAAGTTAGTTGCGTTTGGTGTCGCATTGGTTTTTTAAAGGCATAAGTTCTGAGTCATAACTTTACGAGCCACTTTTAACTTCTTAGATTATAAATGCCCGATTCCGTGTTCAAAGCAAACGTAACGATTTTGGTGAAGCCACTTTTTATAAACATGTGAGTGAGCGCCACGCTCACATTTAAATGTAATTCCTTGGCGTGTGATGTAGGGATCGAACTAAGGGGGTAATTTTTCTTTCTTTTTGACTTCTGTTGTCAGTAGCCTACTAAGAATCTGGACATTCAATAATCTAAGGATAATCTTTATAACTTCTTGAATTGTTCTTTGACATTCTTGTCATACTGACCTGGTGACTGATGGCTTGTGTTTGTTCCAGATTGGAGTGCGCGGCTGTCGGGGCGGCGCCGCTCGTCGCAGCAGTCGCCTGCCGCGCTGCTGGCGCACTTCGACACCACCGTGCTGCAGGTAACTCCATCACTTAACCTACTGTTACATTTATGTTGTACTTGTAAAACAAAAGTTGAGAATCATGTTATTTTTGCCAGCGGCTGTCTTAGATATTATCATATCATATCTAAAATATTTTACCTATATGTAACAAAATTGTAAAATATTTGATACATGGTTGGTTCTAGCATATTCTGAAAGTATTCTCGAACACTCGTAATTTTTTTTTCTTATGAAAGTTTTAACAATAACACTTTGATTAACGGCAATAACAAATCTTGAACTTTAGTTGTCACTTGTTGTATATAATGAATAAGCAATGCAGTAAGTATTTCTCCTCTTATGTCCTCCTCTGTGTAAGGTGCCAGTCGAGTCCACAATTTTCCGCCTGTACTTTCTAGTTACTTAAAAAAAAGATGTAAGCTAGTCTACTCGTATAATGAATTGGAAACTTTTTTAATTGTTATTTGTTTTCATATTAGTAATCAGCTAATTTCGTATAACTCGCGCCGATACGAGAATGTATTAATGATTGATAGTTGATGAAGTAGATCGCAATTGTTTGGAGATCTTATTTAATAACAATAACAGAATTACAATAAAACGTACAAGAAAATGCTACCTAATTCCATCTCACCCTCTTGGACCATTATAACTAGATCACGCCTCTCAGTTGTGCGGTAGTTCGTAACTACCTCTATAATGTGATGGTGGTACTCGAGAACCGCTGACGATCGCAAGTCAGCCGGCGTGAATATAATCTGAAGTCGCACCACCGCTACCCTCGGGGACCCACCGGCACACTAGGCAGAGAGATGCAGAAGATCTACTTGAGGCTAACGCTAGGATACCAACTTATGTTTGTGTAGTCATTGTTATGTCGGATAAGTAATTGATTTTATTTACGGGTCAAGATAAACTGTCATCAGTGGTAAAAACCCAGAAAAATAAAAATTAAATGACCTATTGAATATCAATTGAAAGTCGTTTGAATAAGGAACGCTTTGAAAGCTTCTAGGTAGATACCGGTACCTTTTATCGTCTTTACGGGATACCTCCTCTATAAAATAGAATATACCCATAACTCATCGGCTGTTTATTGCTTTAGCATGGTTATTCAACTTTCAGTTATCTAAATTGTGGTACAATCTTTAACACAGTAACAGTCTGAGGTACTTTCCAAGGCATTCTGTCTGGGGTCGCGGAACTGTTTAGACTGGTTATCGTGACCCTGGAACGTAAAAGGCAGTTAAGAGAACACGGTGGATTTTAGTGGGTGCGAGTTTGGCAGTTTCTTCCACACCACCCATTCATTTGGTCATTTTACCAGCTAATAAAACACACTTTGCAAAAATAATAGCGTTGAATAAAGTGGACCTTTTATACAACATTATTTTTAGTATATGCGAAACCTGAATATAGTTTGTTCAGAATCAGTAACTGATTCCATTCCAATAATTTTTACACCATGTTATATTTTTTTTCAAAAATATTTTAATTAAATTTTATTACCAGTTAATTACAATACAATCACCGTACGGTTAGGTACCTATTGCCAAGCTATTATCACGAGTGTATAATACAGGAGACGCGGTTTACGCGGGTGTATCGCGAAATGAGCATGTTTTTGAACGGACAACCAGGTAATATACATACTTATAACCTTGTGATTTTTTATGATACGGTTTTAAAATTTCGTACATAGATTCTTTACACAAAAATACTAGACAGGTGTATCGGGTTTCGCATAAACAAAAAATAATGTTGTATACCTTCCTCGTGACAGGATCTCGTAACCACTCAGATTTAGCGAACACAACGCGATTGAAGCGCCGCCAGTCCAATGCTACAGATATTAACTCGGAGCCTGTTCAATTTAATATCATTTTGTGAGAGCCAAATGCAATGGTGATGTTGGGGCAAATGAAATGATGGCAAACAATGTTGATAGATTTTTAATGTGGACTGAAAGGACTGTGTTTGCATGGTTCGTAGCAGGTGCCGTACTGAAGTCTCTGCATACCCCTCAACTACACTAATATTATAAAGAGGAAACATTTGATTGTTTAAATTAAATAGGCTCCGAAACTACTTGACCGTTTTGAAAAATTCTTTCACTGTTGGGAAGCTGCACAATCCCCGGTAAACATCCTAACTAATATTATAAATGCGAAAGTAACTCTGTCTGTCTGTCTGTCTGTCTTTTCTTCACGCCTAAACTACTGAACTGATTTGTGTGAAATTTGGTACAGACATAGTTTGGAACTTGAGAAAGGACATAGGATAGTTTTTATTACAAAAAAATAAAAATAAAAAATAAAATTTATGAAATGCTCTAACGGAGTATAGATAATTCCTTAAATTATCAATAGATGGCGTTGATCGTGCAATGGTGTCGATCGTTACACGAGTTCGGTTCATGTTATTGTTTTAATTCATCGGAAAAAATAAATAAATAGTAAAAAGGTATGAAAAAAAATAATATCAAAATAATAAAACTTTTAGTACAAAGAAAATGCCCGAACAGAGTTTAGATAAATAATCCGAGTTGTCACTATGGATTGATAGATGGCGTTGGAACCAAAATTGTATTGTCCGTTGTATGATAGTTTATGTGGACTGGTCCTGTTTCGTAAATTTTAAATTGTTCCGTTGTATAATTGGTGTTCCTGTGATGCTTATGAGAAACTATATAACTAGATCCACCAAGACTATATAATGGCATACGGTTACAAATAACCTATTTAGGACGGAATGTCATTAAAGCCGTTAATATGACTGGGATGGCAAAAGGCGAAATTTTTATTATTCCCCGCATTTCCATCATTCCAACTGATTTGCCATTCCAATTCAAAAGAGTTCAGTTTCCGCTGTAAACTGCGTTTGCAATGACCATAAATAAAGCCCAAGGACAAACGCTAAAAGTTACGGGGGTACATCTTGAAAAAGACTGTTTCTCCCATGGACAACTCTACGTTGCGTGCTCAAGAGTGTCGAAACCACAAAACCTTTATATTTTTGCAAAGGATGGCAAAACTAAAAACGTGGTAAACAGAAATGTCTTGGTGTAAGAAACTTTCATAATCTCTAAAGCCTAAAATAATAGAAAATTTGTCAAGGGAGAAACAGTCTTTTTTCCTTTTGGACTGAAATGTCAAATCAGTAGAATGATGGAAAATAAGGGAACAATAACATTTTCGCTTTTTCGATCGGCAAAACGGCTTTAATGCTCTAAATGAGTATACATCTCTTAAATTCAAACACAGAGCTCATTATGTTGATTTTTGAAGAGTTCCCTAGAATATCTTCCACATTTCATTTTTGAAGAGATCCCGCGAGATCGGGAACTATGTGGGTAAAACCAAAAATCTGCTGGAAGTCACTATTCCACGCGAACGAAGTCGCGGGCAAAAGCTAGTAGGCTATATTTTATATAACTTTTGAAATGTTTGTTTAACACCCGTGCGAAACCGGGGTCGGGCTGCTAGTATGGAATAAAGACATGAGTTTATGTAAGTACGTATGTATCACTGGCGGAATGTTGTTTTAACTCCGGGGGTAAATATGTTTATGAAAAGAAGTAATTTGATTGATTTTGTCTTCCCCCAATAAAATATTCTCCAGTTATCTTAACAATACGCGACAAACACAAAAGAATTCAGAGCTTCTAAAAAACGGCAAACAATTTACTTGATCTGTTCAAATAACGAGAGAATGTCACAAAATGTAATCCACTGCCTCTTCACCATCAAATTGCGATTGAATTCCACAATAAAGTCGACAATGTAATCGGTACATTTTTCTTGTGTGGAGCGACGTGATTGTATCGAGTTCTTTGTTGCGGCTTGTATCAAGTGTTGGATGTCGAGACTGCTAACAAAAAGAAGTATAGAAGCTTCACTTCAGCCAGCGTCCAACATGATACACCGCAATCATTCCCTGAAATTTGTATACTTTTTCTTAAATAAAGCCAACATTTCGTTACATTAGTTGCTTTTTGAATGCTGCGTCCACTGTTACTAAATGTTTCCTACCTAAGTATCCTGACTCTAAAGCCTTTGTCAAACAGAAAGGCGTAGCGAATACGAAGCTAGGCGTTTTTATTTGTAATGTATGGAATTGTTTGAATCCAGCCACACAGAAAAGCGAAAGCGATCCGATAGCGTGACCGAAACGATGCGAAGAGGTGGCGAAGGCGTATTTGCTCTTTTTGACGTCGTTCATAAAAAGTCAGCTAATACAACTGTCACGCCTCGGTTCGCTGCACCCAGTTTGACGTCTCGTATCGCTTCGAACTCAGTCCGGTTCGCTATCGCCTGTCAGTTTCACAAAGGCTTAAGAGACCAGTGATAAGTTGGTATATAAGTTAGTATCTTCCTTGAGAACTTCACAGTATTGGTTGTTGGTGCAGGTTTGTTCCAAATTATAAGTTTGTTAGTTCTTGTCCTTCTGCATGTTGTCGTTCGCTGGTGACTGTAAGTTTATCTCTTCCGCACAATTTGGCGTGGCTAGGTACCGGGTAGCAGCGGGTAGCGGGGACGAAGGCATTCCTTTGAAAACGCCGCGGTTTATTACAGAATACCCGCCCTGTCAGCGTTGCCAAACGTTGCCAGCGGATTCCGGAGAAAAATCATATCACGAACTGTAACGTTTTACGTTCGGTTCGGAGGCATCTCTCAATACACACGCCGAGGTTGACAGCACGGTTAGCGCAGTGGCTGAGCGATTGGACTGCTGCACTGCGTGTCGTGGGTTCAATTCCCGCACGGCACAAATATTTGTGTGACCTACAAGTAGTAGTTCCGGGTCTGTGTGTTTGTGTATGTGAGTTTCTATGTTTGTAAACGCATCCTCGACTCAGTATAATGTTGTGTGGGTTGCCCCACACTAGGAATTTATACTGGGTCGTTTTTTTTTAAAAAAAGAGCAAGCGATGCCCCCTCAATGACGTCGGCGTATGAAAACATTCGTCCATATTTGTTATTATTATATTAAAAGCGAAAGTTTCATGTGAGTCTATTGATTTATTTTTCACGTTTTGGAAATATTTTTTCGGTCTAGTAAACAAGTAAAAGTCGTTTTGCTAGACTTGTTAATTTTCTTTCATTACGTTTACGCTGTTATGCGAGAAACCTTGAACTTCAATCGCAATACTGTTGTAGAAATATTTTCGTAATTGCCTAATTTTCTCAAGCGAAGTCATTTGCCGTTAGTTAATTTACGAAAATATATAGTTTCACGATACAATCATTATACAGAACCAAGTAATTTTCAGCCAAAAATATAGCCTCTAAAAATTCCTATTTGCCCCGACAAAGTTCCTTAATCGAACAAAATGGCTACCGTTCGGAATTTATCGCGACAGCAAACGACGGAAAAACGTGGAAATACTTGGCAGAGGTATTCAATCGAGCTCCAGATGAAGTACTAAGTGAAATTAATTCAGAAGGTAATGTCCGCACTAAAGGTGAGTTCACATCTAATAATAGACTTCTAACTGTTACAACTGCGAGCGGTGATGTCCCGGTGCTGTCGGTCTCGGCTTTCGAGTTGTTATTGTGCGGAATTTATTTCATCACTACTGCTTTTAAAACAGTGAATGTGAACATCATTAGGAAACAAAGCAAGTCCTAGTTTTAAATTTCAAAGATCCACCATGCGTGGGGTGGATAACTATTTAATTAGAGAGACCTCTTTACAGCATTTATAAGCCGATCATGATGTTATGGTGGCAGCAATTTGTAAGTAGATGGCAACGCTTGTATAGTCCGTCGTCTATAGTCACCATGCCATTCGCGTTTGGCGAACAGCTGCAAATGTGTGCGGACTCTAACAGTACAGCTCAGTTCAGTTTGAAAGTTAGTGCTTAGTTGTAAAGATTTGAACTTGTAGTAAGTACAGCGAGGTTAATCTTTTGTTTGTAGATGGTACAAGTTGGCGGCAGTTACTGAGATGCCTTGGACTTTGTTCTCTAAGCTGGGTTAGTAGGTGCCGCACCCGGCGCAGATGATAGAATACTTATTAGTTTGTAGTTTTTTGCTGACGAAGGCACTTATGTTTGTATGGTTACGCTTTCACACCTAAATCAGACTGTTACGTATAAGCTATTTATTTGTATAAAACTTGAAGGAAAGAAATGAAACTGAGGTCGAACGATGTCGCAAGAAAAAGGTAGTACTCTGCAAGCTGGATTAGAAACAATACATAAAATAGATAAAATAAAGTTTAATAAATAAATGAAAAATCTTTTAAAATCTACAAGGTTCCTAAAAACAACAACAATACTTTCAGAAGTCAGTTGCAAAAAAGAAGAATCAAACAAACAAGTGACGACTTCTGAAACTTATTTTCTGTTCTTTTTAACTTTTTTTGCGTTTTATTTCTGGATGACAGATGATGTGATTTACAAAAAAGTTCTTTTGTATAGATAACCTTCAAACACTGCTTCGGGGAACCAAACTCGGGAGCTCATGCTCAGAAGTAGCGTTAGCTAGACCAACTGGAATGAATGGAAGTTTGTTACTTCTTCACGCAAAAACTATTGAATGGGTTTTAATATTTGCACACAATTTATAACTGATTAGCACATACGAGTAAGATATTTAATTTTGCTATCCCGGTAGTACGAACTTGTGGAAAAATGACAGAAAATCGCGCGTGCGAAACCGCGGGAAGTTGGTTATCTTACAAAAACTCTTGTCAAAATGGCGTCTTCTATAAAACTGTGAAACGGATTTCATTAAAATCCCTTTTCAGTTTCCGTATTGAATTGGCCCAAACACTTTAACCTACTGAACTGAATTTCATCAAACGCTTGGCATTCCGCAGTCGGGAATGGCAGCATTGACTGGGGCAGGCGAGGTCGGGAGGCAAGCCTAGCGCGGCACGGAACCATTCCCTCAAGTGCCGCTTACCATGTTATATTTCTTAGACGAACTCTGTAAACATAGAGGGTAGTGTTGCAGACGTGCACGCAACGCAACGCAATTTGATTTGTTTGCGAGTTTAATAGTATAAACCCTAGTAAAACTAACTAGCTATACTAGTGCCATGAATCCAATGAATCATGTTTTGACAGTGAAAACAGGAGTGCAGTTTATGGCATATGGCGCTGCAGTTTAGTGTGTGCACTATCAAACGAAAGTCAGTTTTATGATCGTAGCGGCATAACCGATTTATTGCTGCAAGTGATACACGGGTAATATCACTGTTTATGTCTACATGTAGATATGATCCTTGTCTGGAAGATGAGTCCTCCTGTCCCGGGTAGAGCGGAAAGGACTGTCAGACTCGTAATGACCAAAATTCACGATGTTAAATCAAATCAAATCAAATCAATCTTTATTTGTGAACATAAGTACAAAAAGGTGTTATTTATACATTTTAGCTGATCTGTATGTTCAATAACCCTGTTGTTTCAATAACCCTTTAAACTCTTCTCCTACTGCTGCGCAGCGTGTCGTGGGTTCGATTCCCGCACGGAACAAATATTTGTATGACCTACAAGTAGTTGTTTCGGATCTGGGTGTTTGTGTATGTGAGTTTCCACACAGGAGAAATTCCTAGTGTGGGGTAACGTTTTTTAAAAAAGAAAAATGGTTACCTGTTTGGACAGCCCCGTGATTCTTTTTTAGCTCAGTTTCGTACATTTATTGCTCGTATAAAAATAACTTTAGCCGCGACTTCAATACAATATCCATCCGAATGTTTCCAAAAAGGTCGCAGAAGGCTTCAGTAAATCAGACTTGGGTGTTCGGCATTACACGCGGCGCAGATGACCTCAGGCCTTTATATACAAGAAACGGAAAAATGCGCCTCTTCGCTCTGATTCTTATAAAATTCCTCGCGCACCCATCCGTACGCAATCTACTCAAAGTATATATTTCTGTTCCGCCACGCTTCAGGCTTTCTAAAGGGCAGTATTGGAATAAAATGTTATTGTTATCGGTCAGGTCGTGGCGCTGCATTGCTTTTTATAGGAAAATTATGTTAAGATGGGGCGCCCCTTATAATATTGTAGTGACATTTATTCGTTATATTATTTCTGTTCCTGAAGGTTGAATGCTGAAAGGGATCGTTACCAAACATTGTGAATGTATCAATATGTCTGTCTGTGTCGCTTCCGGTTACAGTGTTGTGAGGAAGTGATGAGAGGCTTCAGTTCAATGTAATTGATACAATACATCTTGTACTGTTTGTAATGGCGGGTATTGTTACTCGAAGATAATTATGTTGTATGTTGTTTACGTCTTACATTACTGTTTAGAACCGTTCTATCTTGTATAATATTAATTCAAGCATCATAATCTCAAAGTTTGGTTTCTAAAATACAAATGAAATGTTTTAAATAATAGTCGGTACATTTTGTCGTGTGTAGCAATCTGAGGAGACCAGTAGTTTGAGTGATTACATAGTAATTTGTTGTTCTCAATATGTGTATTTTGTGGTACAGATCCGAGACTGGGTGTCAGTGGAGGTGGACATGCTGCGCACGCAGTCGGTCGCCGTCGGCGATGTGGAGGACATCCTGCAGCAGCTCGACAAGCAGAAGGTACTGTACCATACCTGATATCATTGAACACTGGAGAACTGTGAGAACTGACATTGAGCAAGTTGTTAGAGCATACATATCCGGCTTTATGCCGAAGGTATCCTACAGCATTTGTTTTTTTGCGTGGTAGTATCATCAAATCGACTAACAGACACCTACTAAATTAAAATTGACGGTGTTCCTTCGTTAGCCCTTTGCGTTCCTGGATCACAGTTACCTATTGAGTCAGTCCCGCGACCCCGACAGGCTTTAACAGCAAGCTCATGTTGCTTACGGCGTTTTAACACCCATCTTAGTTAAGTTATCTCTGTGTCATTAATTTGTAAATTTCCATGGAAAATTGTTTATCGTGAAGAAGTGCACTTTTTCAGCAAAGATTTGAATTGAAGAATTACTGATTCGTCATTAGAAGATTTATATTTATTTATATTTACTACAATAATAACAAGCACAATTTATTCTTCTTCATAAAACAGCAAGTCTCACATTAGAGGAAATTGAAATTCTTCAATATATCTTCGACACAAATATGCAATAAACATAACGAATGTTCTGCCACCGAAAACAGACTACCTTCCAGTAATTTAAAACATAACATAGATCATTCTACGAACATTAGGCAAAAGATTAAATTTATTACTACCCCCTATTGTGGCAAACTAATTTCAACTTTATAACTTGTAAGTGAGAGTTCATTTCCGGGCGTCATTGAGACGGACCTCGCTTGGGGCTGGTTCCTTTATGGCACCTGTACACTACCCGATACGAATTGACGGCGGTGAGTGTGCGTATTTGTGGGTGGTATTATGATGTAACGTAAGTAATAATTATAATGAATAGGGTTAACTTGACTCACTTTAACTTAACTCGGTTTAACTTGACCCGGTTTAACTTAACTCGGTTTTCAAAGGAATCAAGTTGTTGCAGCATTTTTTACTATGGTGCTGCTCTTGACTGTAGTCTAACTCTGGAATGACAGAGACAAAGCCTACGATGGAGTGAGCTTACCCAGAAGAAGCATGTTTACTCTAACTTAGAAGAGATTAGGGTTGTGTGCTATAGAGCTTGTTAGTTGTTGATAGCTGATGCGGTGCTGGCTTGGTGCCGGAGAAGATTGAATAAAATATCGGAGATTATAAATGCACGTGTAAATTGATCCAATGTCGCAGATGGAAGGGATGGGGGAAATAGTGTTACCACTACATGTAAGAGGATTTTCACTAATTTGATGTTGGTGTTGCAAGATGATAACTAAAATCTCCAACACATGCGTTAGTACAATAATGCATTTTATTTGAAGTAGGAATGATTCCATTTTTCTTTTTATAATAAGCGGTACATTATATGTCAGTAAATGAATTTCAATGTACATATTTTTTAAAATATGCAAATGAAAACGCTAAGCAGTGGATTTGAGTTACGGAAAACCAAATTACTGTAGGTGGCAACGTTTATCGTAGTGTCATTATGGCATCAAAAAAGACAACCTAAACTACATACCTAAACCTAAAACCAACAGTGAGGTCTCGTGAATATCTTCACTAATAAAGTTCAGTGAACCCCTCAGTTTAAGTTACGAGTATTTCAACACTCTCGGGTAAATAATACACACTATGGCATATAGAAAAGTTGACCTTTGAACAAGTTTTGTGTTAACCCTAATTCTATGTATTGAATAGAGGAAACCCTTGATAGGCAAGGGGTTTGAACAGCCATTCATATACAAATGCGAAAGTAAAGCTATACAACGTTCTATAGGTGCAGGGAGAAGGTACTCTCAGGTAGGAAGGTAAGCTCAGAGTATTTCGGGGAAAACTGGAAAATAGATATAAAAATCCTCGATGCTTTTAATTCGGTCGTGATACGTTATTTAAATATCTGCTGGTGGTTATCGACTGTACCGAGAGAGATATTAACGAAATCAACACGTATTTAATAAAGTTTTTATTAAAAACCGGCATGGACAGATGTGAGTGACAAGGATTGGCACAACTATTATCACATAAATACTCGTAATATTTTGTTGAAAATAAATAACTTTTGGTTTGTGATTAATTTTCTCCTTTTATAAAAAACTTTATGTTTACTGGAGCGCAGTATTGTAGGCGTCAAAATATCTGCACTTATTTCTTACACCAAATCATCATCATTGGCCTATAACCCCCAAACATACCACCCTATGCTGGGACACAGGCCTCTCTGTGAGAGACAGTGTGCCATACTCAACAAACAACAAACTGCGGTCCTAACACATACTACCGATGCCGACGTTGCTTAATGCATGCCCTGTGGTGGTGGCTCTACACTGCCACTGAGTTTGGGAAGAAGATTTGAGTTACAAAATACAAACACAATAATACATTTCAACAATAGATCGATACTTCTTAGACACCTTCATCGTAATCCACCCACATCATTTTAACAGATATCCTTACGAATCCTCCTGCCATGGTTCGGTTGATATGTGCGGCGACTTTCTTTCTAAATATGCATCCATTGCGCGTCCACTACCCAACCCGGGGAGACAACACGGACATCTTACGAGCATTACATTCAATGTATTTGTGTCTTTATGTGCGCTCGTCAGTCCGTGTTCAGGAATTGGAAACGTGGGCGAATTTCAGGAGCAGATATGTGAAGTGTTTTGCTACCTATAGCTTCATTGCGACCGGAGGTTTCTTAAAATATCGGATATTTTAAATCAATGGTAAAAAGCCAATAGATAACATGATAGTTGACAGGAAGGAAGCTGTGATCATCATGTTTTTTAAATGAATTGATGATCATGGCACTCTCCAAGTTAAATATAACTGGTGTTCACCGGATAGAACATGAAACATAATAGGACTAAACATAGTAGGTAGCTAGCGTAGTACAAAAATTAACGTAACAACGTTAAAAAGTTATGTTATTTTTTTTTCCTTGTAGCAAAAATGGGTCTTGGTTAATAATGGATACTATAAAACCACTCAGCTGAAAATCTGCTGTAACTCATGTAAAAGATAGTAACTAAAACTTTTCGAGTAACTTTTCAAAGCCAAGAATGTAAGCATTATTTCTTTTGCTTGGTAAAGAAGATAATACCGGAAAATTCTTCGTATAGTTTTTACAAAGAATATGATTATATGAGCCTGCCCAAACAAGGTATTTGAACAGGAATTTCTTTATTGCCTGATAAAGGCTAAACATAGATATCTGGATCTTTGAAGATGTTGCCAATGTTGAAAAATGTTCGCCATGCCATTGTTATGATTATGATGTAGCAAGTAATTGTGACAATTAATTGTTTCCCGATTTGAATTAAGAATCATTAAGAAAATATATAGTAATATTACAGGCATTTATTCTTATAGATTATAAACCTTATATTCAAATCAAAATAAAACTGTGTTTATGAGTAGGACCAACAACTAAAGATGTGATATTTATTTGTTTTATAAATCTTGTTGTTTATTCCTCATTGTCTGACCTTCCGCTAAAGTGTCTGACTCTGACCATTCTAGCGCTTAACTGGCAGCTAGACTAGTTGTCAAATATCTGTCAGTTATGCGTCGTGTTAAGGTTTAATGCTTTCATTAATAAAACTCAAACATATCCCTAGTCACGACAAGTGCTTGTTACTTGTCATCTCGTTAATGCAGCGTCTGTGCGCCTGTGTGACGAGGCGCCCCTGACCCTGACCCGCCACACATCACATATTTATATACGGGTTACCACATATCAACTTCTCACCGTGTTTTGAGACTCGTAGACCAGTAACGGAGGAAAGTGGTAGCTCAACTTTCAGTAGGTGACAATATTTGGTACTATATCTTAGAAAGAAAGAAGTCCTCATGAGGATAATCCACAAAGCCCGCTTTATTGTAACGTAGCAATAAATATAGTCGGGTTATTCTTATTCTTACTGAAAAAACTGTTTCAAGCATTTTAAATACCCTATTTACTCATAATATGCTAAAATAATTATGCAACAATGAAAGTATCACTTATCTATTCACAAAACAAATAAAAATAATTATGATGTTGTTAAGGTATAATATTAATAAATTAAAATATAATGAAAAGTCACGCGACGTGGCATGTGAGATGTATGTCATTTAGTAGTAAATTATTTTTTGTACTTTAAACATCTCGTTTATACGTAAGATTTCAGTTTTATTAATTTTATGGAATGTCAACGAAGACTTCTCCATTTATTTTTATATTGTGCTGTGATTTTTTTTCAATAAATACTACATTTGAAAATTGTGATCAATTTTTTTGTCACGGCCATGGCTCGTAACTCAATCGTGTGTAAAATCGGTATAATTTATGGTTTAATTCTGGCAACACTATTTTTTATTTTAGGCCTAGCAATACTATCAAACGTTAATCAGTTCTGTCAAGATGGTGGCTTAGAGTTTTTGTGAGAGTTATTTCTTCATACATTTATTGAGTTTGGTCGAACATAAGCGTCAAAACCGTGTTTACAATTTTCAATTAAAATATTTATATATACCTTTATATTTTGCATGTATTAATTAGTCAGGGTGAGGCGTACTTACAGTGATTTAATCAACATTATAGACCGAGCCGGTTTGATGTTATGTGAGCCACGATTCAAAATTGTCACAACCATAGGAGTCACAACCATAGTATATGATACCATGGTTGTGACAGTTAGTCACAACCATGGTACCATACAGTTGGTCGTTACTTTTTTTACAGTTACTATTTTATAAATATATAAATATTAATTTAGTTAACTTTATATAGGTATTTAAAACAGCGTCGAGAAAAACGAAAATCTGAGAAAAAGATTAAACAAAATAGTGGTTAAATAAACACCGCGACCGTGGCAGTGCTAAAACAATTTTTTTTGTGTTTTTCTACAATTTAAGCCCGGCAAACCTAATAAACGAAGTATTTGATATGTTATCTAACGATTTGAAATAAAACTTACATAATAATTACAAATCACTGTATTTTTTTTTCCATGACACTAAAAATAAGAATAACCCAGTCTCCCTCCGGTAACCCCTCACTCATTAGAGAAACAGTAAAGCTTTCAGCTTCACAATTAAAACTGAATTAAAAACGCCGCCGGCGTCAATTTGAACACAATTAAATTCATACATATTCCATTAAATCACGAGTACTTCGCTGTAATTGATCAAACAGAGATTCAATTAGTGCTAAACGAAGTCTGAAACTATGTTTTGTTTGTGTTTTTATTCATGATATTTTCTGTATCTGACAATACTCTCTTTTTAGTATTGTGTCGCGATCGCCTACTGAAGCGCGACTGCCTACGTTCACCCTCTGTGCTTCGTTTATATAGACTGCAGTATTTTACGTAATACGCATGCGCGAGAACCAGTGATGGGAACGTGTCGATATGCGAATTTTATTTTATTCCGAGAGCGTAGTTTTAAATAAATTCAAAGCAACAGCGGTAGATGGCGCTGCGAGTTGTAAACTGTGGTTCCATCTGTTATTAGGAGTGGTTAAGAACTTTTCAGCGTAGCTTAAGGGGCCTCTTACAGTCCACTAGCGCCGCCAATCGAAAAAATGTCATAACTCGTAAATAGAATCAAAAATACAAAATGTGGTCTGTAATTACTGTAGAAAAGGCAATAACGTAATTTTATAACACATTGTCAACACTTGAAATATAGCTGTTTAGCTAAATTTTTATATTTGTAACAAAAACGGCCGTTTATGTTTCGAATGCACGATTTAGCTAAACAGCTATATTTCAAGTGTTGACAATGTTTTATAAAATTACGTTATTGCCTTTTCTACAGTAATTACAGACCACATTTTGTATTTTTGATTCTATTTACGAGTTATAACATTTTTTCGATTGGCGGCGCTAGTGGACTGTAAGAGGCCTCTTAATGGTAAAATGTAAATGTCATTAAGTATGTGATGCTCCTTTGATTATTCTGTTTTTTACAAATCAATACGAGGAATGGATCGAGGAATCATCTTAAATCAGTCTTGGCAAGCTATTTGAGTTCAAGGTAAATTAATTGATTTTAACAGTTTAACCACGTTTAACACGTAGGAGATGGCGGGACGAACTGGACAGGTTTCGTCCGAACTGGAAGAAGGACGCCCAGTATCTTGAAAGGTGGAAGGAGTGGAGGGAGGTCTTTGCCCAGGAGTGGGACAGAGCAGACCCTTAAAAAAAAACAGTTTAACCTCAAAACTTTCAAAACACAATGACTTAGAGAAATCAAGAAGATAGTCATCCACAGCTAGCCTTAATCATCACGGAATCCAGAAAAATAAGTGGGACTGACTTAGTTGGGATAGTTGGACAAAATTCTAATTACTGTTTAACCGGTTTCAAAAACGAAGGAGTTTGCGAACCTCGGTTTTTTATTATTCGATATTAAATTTTACATTTTGGTTTTTATTTCTGGTTGGTTAATATTGTTATACATAAAAAATATAAAGCTATATGTGTCACAAACAAAAGAGATAATTAATTACACACGTCTTATATCTAGTAGAATAGTTATTGTGGTGAGCAGCGATATTTAACAAAATTTCTCAAAAGAGTTGAGTAGAAGCTTTGCTCCTTTGTTGAGGCTGGTAGACTGGTTAAGCAGTCCTAAAATATCTATTTTCTTTCAATGAAAAGCATATTATTTCATCGATAACAAAACTATCGACATCGCTTCTATCGATACGCCTCACATCTCTCTCACCCATCCCCCTGCAATCGTACGGCAGCGTTGCTAGGCAACGGTGCGGGGCCGGTACGCCACACGTGCTGGCACGTCGCCGTACTACATGACCGGTAGTATGGCCGTGACCACAGTACGCGGCACACGACACAACATCTACAATGACCTTTAGAATATTACTTGTATACAATGCATGTCTTTAAACAATGGATTCAACGTTAATGAAGAATATGCGGAACTAAAATTCGAAGTTATCCATAAACTCAAGGGTGTTAGCTTATGTCTTGTTTCTTCCCACAGGGAGGAGAAATGTGTCTTAGTAGTTGGATTGTCATAGGCTGATTATGTTGATCCCCATTAACACGGTAAACCATGTTTTAAGGTAATTTGGTTTAACAATCACCTTTGTTTGTTCAATCGTGATAACCTTTTCCTTTACCTGTTATTAATGGGGTGTGTCAGACAGGGCCTAATGATGAGCCCTTTGCAGTCCTATGTATATTTATTTACTTAAAATCTTTGATAACGGGTTCGATCCATGCACGGAACAAATATTTGTATGGTCTGTAAGTAGTTGTTCCGGGTGTGGGTGTTAATGTATGTGAGTTTGTAAACTACGAGTATACACAAACCTAAAAAAAAATGAATTTTTATTGGAAGAAAGATCAGCGTTTCTAAACAAGTGACTGCTGGCAAAAAGCCAAGTGAAGGATGCTCACTACACAGGTTTGAACACTGATTCTAGGACTGTTAATGGTCACTGTTCTGGCAGAGTTGCAGTGCAAACATAGAGGTAATGGTTTTGTCTGTACCCAAAAAGTCATAAGGAAATACTGGGCAAATGTGGTAGAAAAGTCACTTTTTAGCGTTTAAGTTGTTAGGAATGGGTCAGGGGGATTGTATAAACAGGTATCCGTGGTATCTCGGCCTAAGATTCTCGACGGAACACTTTTCGTCCCAATTTTTTAGTTAAAGCTTTTATTTGCGGTATTTACACAGTATCCCTAAAACTACCGGTCTTTATTGAAATCACTGAATAAGTATTAAAGGCTCACTTTGTTCTTGTGAGCCACTATTCAGGTCACGATCCTGCGCTAATTAATTGCTACAAGGAATTACCTAATTGATTAATAGCTCTTACGCACTTCGGTTACTGACTTTCGAGTATTAAGGACTTCTTTTGATTACAGAAAATCGAAATCGGAAGTCGAATATCGAAGTCGAATGTCGTAAGTCGAAAGTTGAAAGTCGAAAACTGAAAGTAGAAATCGAAAGTTGAAAGTTGATATCAGAAAATCGAAATACGGAAGTCGAAATTGGAAGTCGAATATTGAAATGGACAGTCGTAAGTCGAAAGTCGGACGTAGAAATCAAAAGTCGAAAGTCCGAAGTTGGGAAAGTCGAAATCGAAAGTTGAAAGTCAAAAGGCGGAAGTCGAAAATGAAAGTCGAAAGTCGAACTTAGGAACCGAAAGTCGAAATACGGAAGTCAAATTGGACGACAAATATTAAAATGGGAAGATATTCAATTTCGATATTCGCTTACAATATTCGATTTCGATATTCGATTTCGATAAGTATTCAATTTTCAAATTTCATATTCGATTTCGATATTCGATTTCGATATTCGATTTCGATATTCGATTTCGATATTCGATTTCGATATTCGATTTCGATATTTGGTTTCGATATTCGATTTCGATATTCGATTTCGATATTCGATTTCGATATTCGATTTCGATATTCGATTTCGATATTCGATTTCGATATTCGATTTCGATATTCGATTTCGATATTCGATTTCGATATTCGATTTCGATATTCGATTTCGATATTCGATTTCGATATTCGATTTCGATATTTGATTTCGATATTCGATTTCGATATTCGATTTCGATATTCGATTTCGATATTCGATTTCGTTATTCGATTTCGATATTCGATTTCGATATTCGATATCGAAATTGAATATCGAAACCGAGTATCGCATTTAAATATCGAAATCGAATATCGAGTATCGAATATTGAAATGGACAGTCGTAAGTCGGACGTAGAAATCAAAAGTCGAAAGTCCGAAGTTGGGAAAGTCGAAATCGAAAGTTGAAAGTCAAAAGGCGGAAGTCGAAAGTCGAACTTAGGAACCGAAAGTCGAAATACGGAAGTCAAATTGGACGACAAATATTAAAATGGGAAGATATTCGATTTAGATATTCGCTTACAATATTCGATTTCGATATTCGATTTCGATAAGTATTCAATTTTCAAATTTCATACTCGATATTCGATTATATATTTGATTTCAATATTCGATTTCGATATTCGATTTCGATATTCGATTTCGATATTCGATTTCGATATTCGATTTCGATATTCGATTTCGATATTCGATTTCGATATTCGATTTCGATATTCGATTTCGATATTCGATTTCGATATTCGATTTCGATATTCGATTTCGATATTCGATTTCGATATTCGATTTCGATATTCGATATTCGATATTCGATTTCGATATTCGATTTCGATATTCGATTACGATATTCGATTTCGATATTCGAGTATCAAAATCATAATATATTCTACTTCCGCCTTTCAACTTATGACGTTCTACTTTAGATTTCGACTTCCATATTTCAATTTTAACTTCCTTATTTTGACATGGAAAACATTGTGGGGCGAACTGTATTATATGTCATATGGCGCACACGCTCTATCTTTGATTATAGTTTCATAAACCTTAACGTCATAAGTACACTTCTGCCTAGTCTCATTTCCTCCCGGGTATACCAGTAATGACAATAATTTATAGAACACATAACAGTATTTGTGGATGAGCAGTTTTGTAGAAATCCTCTGAATGGCCCATTAGGATGCTCTGAGTAATTTATGAACTCGAATACTTATACATACAAAGAAAATATTACAAAAGATGTTGCCGTCAGTAAAAATCAGTGCTTTTATTTACATTTCTAATATGATTTGAATTACGTTTTGTACTACGTTAGTTATAATGACTTCAAGTGATAATTAATGCTCATTTTCTAGGCATTCATTTAAATGGCGCTTAACTTAGGTGATAACAAGAATAAAGCCATTTTCTGTAACGAAATTGCTTATTATTATTTTAGCTAAGTTTCACATTTGACGTTTTTGATAAACCCAATCTATTTTATTTATAGCGTACTTGAAGTATTTACATAATGCGTTTAATACATGATTTTTTTTTCCATTAAATTGACGTCAAAATTCCCGTTTACTTTACGTCAAAAAGTGAAAAGTCATGCTAGAGCCTCTGTATATTCACGCTTTCTGTATACTGTACTAATCCCAGTAAATGATACGACACCGCATGCTCGTTATGAGCCGTCAAACACGCCAATACGCCACATAATCCGTAATGTAACATGTGTTCATACGTCGTATCACACAATATGACGGCTGCAATACTCCGCACAGTGCTGGGCGTTTTATTTATTAGTTTAGTTTGTTAATGTTAATCTTTCCAAGGGGTATTGTGGTTACTCAATGCGCTCGCTCGATCGTTTGATACTTCTAATCTTGCTATTCACCTACATTTGAATAGACTGGAAGCCAACTTTAGTTAAGCTTGGTAGATCGTTCCTAAAAGATTCATGATACAAGCTGAATGCTCAACATAATGTAGACAAATCAACAAGGTTCTCTCCATTGTGATATTGAAAAGTCGGTAAATATAACCACTTGAATTCAAAATATTCCAAACTTGCGATAAATAGATTTTTACCAATTCAGAACTCCGCTACCGGCACCCAATGAACCAGAGAAACGAAACAAGCGGAACAACGAATTTGATGAACTAGCGGTTTATTTAGTAACGAAACAGTAGCAGCATTCTCATCAACTACTCGTATTTTGCTTACGGAATGCCAAACAAACAACACTAGCGCGCGCCGCGTTCTCGTCCGCCGCGCGCCGCTCCGCAAACACAAACATACAACTGCCTGTTGTTGTTACATCGCGCTGAAACATCATCATTTACAGTACAATACCATAAAATAGACAACTTTTAATAATGTCAATATTTATGCAAATGATTATACAGAAGCCTTAGAACAGCCGCCTCAGCTTTCGATATAAAAAAAGAATGATAATGTTACCTGGTAGTATCTGCCAATTTAATTTGAGCTTTTAGTATGTAACGCAATTATCCTAAATCGTCTTGTGAAGCACCCGGCGCGAGGGGGGAAGTAGTTCTTATTAAGTTGGTTAGTTGTTACTCAGTACAGCGGCGGGGAGGGGATCAATAAGGGGAGTCGCGGGTGGAGGGGGCCGCATCGGCCGGTGGCGGCATTCGTGCCCCCGCCGTCGAGTGGGGTAGACGTATGGGAGTGAATTAAATTTTAGATGTAATGGTATAATCGTAAATTAATCATGTAATTAATTTCTTTATGCATATTTAAATTTTTAGAATTATGTATTATATTTTGACGAAATTAGTAGTCCACTCCAATAACTGTAGACGATCCTTATCATTAGGTAGATAGAGATAACTGTTAACTGCTCTGTTTCTACGAACAGGAATTCTTGTCTCTCGATTGGTACTCAGGGAATTTGGCAGGTTGGTGTATAACATCAAAATATCATCTAAAAGCAATACATGACAGTTATCTGCAAATTCTTGGATTCGAAAATGTGAACATGCTCCATGTATCTCTTTGCACAGTAACTCACAGATACGACACATATTCGAGCAACTTGCGAGCTCAACATGTTCGAGCGTATAGCCATGAAATAGAAATGTACAGAAGGTGTGCAAATGAAAAGAACTAAAATGCATTGTGCAGTGTTTCCCGCAAGCAACAAATATTTTTATGATCTGCAAGTAGTTGTTCCGGGTCTGGCTGTTTGCGTGTGTGTGTTTAAACCTTTACGCACCCGACACAGCAGAAATTCTTAAAGTGGAACAGCGCCTTTAAAAAAAAAATGTTATGGAGATATTTTTAAAGTTAAAAAAAAAAATTCGAACCGCGAGCATTATTTGAACCTGCGACCTCCGGATTCAGTACATCCGATGCTCTTTCCAACCGAGCCACCGAGGTTCATGCTTACTGCGGCGAATTACGAATACGAATTACGTTTATAATCATTCGCGTGTATTCATGCTTGCTCCTAGTTTTGGCGGCTGTACGAAGGCGACTTTCGGAGCCTATCTACCATGTAATGTTTGAGAACGGGGCGCGTTGTTAAAACTTCTCGCTCGCCTGTTGTGCAACTTATTCATATCTCCGCGTAAACTCGTATGATTCTAACTTCCCTTTGAGTTGGAAGCTGGTACTAGATTGAGGTCCGTGTGATTGTATGATTTAAATAAAAGCAGGGTCTGATTAAAGTGTAATTATTTGAGTCTACCTCTTGATAAAGCCTACTTAATTCTATTCAATTACCTTGCTATCGTTGTCATTTATTGTGATGTTCAATGAAATAAATGTTTTCACATTGATCAAACTTTAAACTGAGCCTTTATTGAAACTCAACATTCAAGATCCATAGCCCATATGATTCCATGTGTGAGTTTAGAAAATCTGTGTTTATTATCACACATAGATGCGCTACAAGCTGACAAAAGCGACAGGCTAGTGTGCTAGATCAACAACAACATGAACAAAATCTACTAAATTATATTATAAAAGCGAAAGTAAGTTTATTTGTTACCTTTTGACGCCTAAACTACTGAACTGATCATCCTGGAATTATACAAATACGTCGTTAGGTGTAGAAAGACAGATATAGGGAGAAAAACAACATAATAATAATGATAGATGGCGCCCCATTCACGATCCGAATCGATTGTTGTCAAATTGTAAGTTAACGCGAGTGAAGCCGTGAGCAGAAGCTAGTTATTACTATACAAAAGTAAAAAGGGTTAAGGAACTTACTAGATCTTAACTTTATCATTTCCTAAATCGAAATTTATCCACAACTTCTAAGTGCTAATTACTAACAGTCATTAAAATAACATAAAGTTACCGAAACTTAAAGTGCTCGCGGTGCCTTTCATCTGAAACTTATACCTAGTTGAAAACTGGATAATTACAGTTTGACACAATTTTACTTTGTAGGTATATGATGATGACGAGTTAGTGAATCGTAGAACCAGTCGAGTCTGACCGTCCCTCTCGCTCTGCCCTGGGTGGGGAGGACTCATTTGATGATTTTACCACGATAAAAAAGGAAAGAAAAAAGCTTTCCATGTCTTTTGTTCATCTAAATTATGTAGTTTTTTGCTGTCTTAAAATCCTGAAATACAGAAATTGAAATCACCTAATAACTTTTCACTTTTCTCTCTTATTTGACGTAAATTGAGGTCTTAAACGAGGCACTTGTTGACTACTTGATGTGAAATCTAATTAATGCATTTAGTTTTCCACCATCGACCCCCCATAACAATCAGTAAATGCTTGAGTCGCTTTCTTCTAGTTCTACAATCTATAGAGCTTTTTTTTTTATCGTGGTAAAATCATCAAATGAGTCCTCCCACCCAGGGCAGGGCGGGGGGGACTGTCAGACTTGTACTAACTAAAATCCACGGTGTCCTTCAATAGCCCTTTACGTACCGGGGTCACGGTAAACCGTTAGTCTCGCGACCCCGGCAGGCTTTGGCCCTCTACAGGCCCCGTCACTATGCTGACACTCTGAGGCGCGCGTGGTACACAACGCGCCGTCGACCCGGGCATGGTCCATGGTCGGACAGCGAGTCGCCCATTACTCGCTTCCCGAATCTATAGAGCTAGTAAAGATTTGAAGATAATCCAACGTGTTTCACAAAACAAGCAAGCAGGTTGTTAAGCAACTATTCGCTCTTAAAGTCGTGCTCAACTTAAAGCAAAGTAAAGACTTCGTAAATTGACTTCAGCAACTTGTTCCAGCAGGAAACCTTAGCTTACTTTCTAAGTGACGGCTGTGGCGAAGAAATAAATATATCGGTTTAGATTAGATTAGGTCTAAGGTCGGCTGCCTCTCCTGAGGGGTATCAATGTGATCAGGGTCATTTTGGTTTAGGAAGGTTGGCAATACTGGATTGTAAGTAGTTTTTGGTTTTCTTAGTTCCATTAGCTTTGGTAGGTAAAATAAAAAGACTTTACTATGCCAAGATGTGGTATGCAACACAAGTAATATCTGTTTATTTGTTTTATTTTAGCTAGTTATTTAATAGAATTATCTAATTTAAAATCGGCATTGAAATAATTTGTGATACATGATTATCAATTAATTACGTTGAGGCCAGTATAATGATCATCGATACGTATAAGCTCTATGGGTAGCGCTGAATCTCCATACTGTTTGAAACATTCACTTTTGTTTGGAAAAAAAAATTTTGATACGAGCTTGAATGTTGTTTGAAAACATTGCATTAGAGACTCGGTTTGTAGTACCATGAACATATGAATGTAGGATTCTGCGACATCCCCCCGGGCCTGCGGGAACTCCCGGAGTGTATGCTACACAACGGGCTATATAATACATATTGATAAGATCGTCTTATTATACCTGTGAATATTGCATAATATTGGAGTGCATACTCCTGGTGTGAAATATTTTGTCATTCTTCCTAAAGGCGAACTTCTTCCTTATCGTGAGTTCATTTACAAACATAATAAACATAAACACCCGGACCCCGAGCAACTAATTGCAAATCATAAAAATATTTGTTCCATGCGGGGATAGAACCCGCGACTCTGCGCCAAACTTGCCGTTAACATTTTTCAAAGATTATATAATATTTCAAAGAAAACCTTCCTTTCTCAAAGTCTTTTTTTTTTGTAAAAATCGCATTAGATCGTCATCGAAAGGTGGAAAGTGGAAAGGGCGGCTTTTGCCCCGCAGTGAGATACCATAACATTAACAAGTTTGTATAAAATATGGATTTAAGTAATTCTCCATTCCAAATAACCGTCGCTGGCTGATCTTCGTGCCTGTCAGACGCAGAGCATATTTCCGCCAATATTTTCGGAACTGATCCGCCGCCATGTTGCATTCCTCCGGAAGTCGCTACACCTACGCCTGAACTATTCCAAGCACTGTGAATTATTAAAGGCGTCGTGCCTTTTTACGGGCAATAGCTCACGAAATGTTTTTATAGAACATATCCCGCTTTTGTATATGTGTTCTTGTGTCGTATAGACTTAATAACAATGTTCTGCGGAGCTATAGTTCTTAAATTTGAATCTGCGGGTTAGTTAAAAAGGTTTTCGTTTAAAATATTTTTATGAAGTGAAAACTTCTTTAGCGGCGTTGTGTACTTTTTTTGGAATGGGTAAAAAATGTAAAAAATATTATGTATAACTGATCACAGAATGTGAAGCTCTGAGCAATGCAGTCAGTATCTAATGGTATTTGGCAAACACTCCCACAACAGACCGACCCACTTAATTTCAGTAAGTGGTTCTTTCACGACGCTTCAGTTAGAAAGGCAGAGCTTTGGAAGAACTCACGAAACGCTTACTAATGCACCTACTCAGGTAGAGACGGGGTCCCCTTTACAGCGATTCGGTAAATTAATGTACGATGCCATTCATGTACGAAGTGACAGTCATTTGACGAGTGCAAAGACCTTTTTTTATTTATGAGTCCTCCCGCACTGACTAAAATCCATGGTGTTCTTTCCATAGCCCTTTACGTTCCAGGATCACGGCTACCTTTAGACAGTCTCACGACCCAGACGTGTGCAAGAGCCTAGTCTGTTATGTAGTTTTCGTTCATGCTTCTATAGGACATTAGATTACAAATACCATCTTGAATCAATTAAATTAGCATGTTTCATTTTCTTTCATAGTCTTCAGTGAATAAAACTGACACTCGAACCTTATCTAATTAGCAACGAGGCTATTTTATTGCTTTTTATCTTTTTTAAATCAAGCCAAGTACTAATTATACAGGATTTCCGTAGAAGAATAAATGAAATCGCGTAGGGTCTTGCATAAGGTTATTTCCTGAGTATGTGGGTGCTATTTTTTACGGTCCAAAAACTATGATTTGTACTTCCAGGGAGATTCTCTATAAAAGTGAAACAGCAAATGACCAGACTCTGTTCATGATGTAATCACAAGCCGCCATGCAAGCGTGGTGCGTCGGTGCGGCGTGTTAATAACGGCTGCGGTCACAATCACGCGCCCGCCGCACTGTGTGTGCACTGTGCACGGTGATGGACAACACTGCTCATTCATTTGTAGATAATTGCTATTTGTAATGTTAATGAATACAAGTAGTTATTCCAACCAAAATAACATATTACATAATGTTCCACCATGGTCTCCACCACCTTGTTGGAGTCCGACGCCAAATAGTTTTATTGTGTTCCATCTGTCCCCAAACCGAAATAAAATAGTATAAAAAAGTCTCGCATGTTTTCCCTGAAAGATAAAGCAGAGGTGCACTTTTAGTTGATACACCTGCGTTCTGCCAGTTATGTTTAAGTTTCACGTAACAGGCGAATAAACTATCCTCAATCATCTTTCACATTCAGCCTAGCAAGAAGATAGAAATAAGACTTTATGCTTAGCAACACTGATCTAACGAGGCAAAATTATATTGAACTAGCTGTTGCTAGTGGCTTTGCCCGCTTAGATTCGAAAATTATTCCCCGGGCACATAAAATCGGGATAAAACTATCCTTTATAATTCATGTTATAAACTATCTGTGTACCAAAAATCCAAATCTGTTCAGTAGTTTTTGCGTGAAAGAGTAACAAACATCCATCCATTATCACAAACTTTCGCATTTATAAAATTAGTAACATGTAATAAGTTAAGATAACACGTAGTTACAGCGTGTTTTTCTTACATTTCTCGAACTTAATAAAAGTGTAAGTCGTTATAAGGCGGTGGCTTACAACCTGATACACAGACACACAGACACACACACACACACACACACACACAGACGGACGGACAGGTAAACTCACAACTTTGCTTGTTATGCATATTGTTGAGAAGTTCAGGTCGCTCTGTTAAAGAAACGGGAAAAAGTATAAGTGGAGTAAGAAACACTCAGGGACCGAGGATATTCTATATATATAGGACTCAGGGATTTAAATACAAGCAGTGGGATTGTATAAACATGATGATATTAGTACTTTAGAGACAGGCTATTACTGAAATTATATTTGTGTATACCGAGACTGGGAATTTATTTTTGAAATAATAAGAAGCTTATAAAATGTTAATTAATTTAAAAGAAAAGTTTTTGTGGTGTCGTTCATTTAATGATTTTATCATCACTTTGACAGTTTCAGTTGACAGGATCACGGCAACTTCACATAGTTACTTAATCTTTTCACTGCCTTGCTAATCTTGAATTTGTTATTTTATCTCCTCTTCATTTGTTGCAGGGCGTGCTCCGCGAGCTGGAGCAGAAGAAGCCCCAGCTGGACGAACTGCTGCACACGGCGGAGAGCCTCAAGGGAACGGAGAACCGCCAGCAGCTGCACGGCAAAGGTAGGTTTAGTTGTAGAACTTGCAGGTGTTAAAACTGCTGGATAGTGTGGATGTTAGCACGACGAGTACGACAATGAAATGTGGGTCTACAGTGGTTTACAGGTGATTTTATAAAGCGTTATTTAACGGAGTTTCAGTTACTCGAAAGAATTGTCAACAACGAAATAATTGCGTCTTTAGGACTACAAACATTGTTGAATTTCAATCTCTCTTAAATCCCAACAATTCTACCTACAAAGTAGGTATTATGCATGTATGTATTGACGAATCTATTGCTATTTTGAATTTACAAACTTACGTTTGTACTCGAAAATTTTGAACATATAGCCCTTACATTATAGAATTTCCAGGTTCCTAGTAGGCCACTGACAATCAAGTTGGCTAAAATTATTCCCTTCCTTCGATTCTTACATTAAACAAGTTAAAATCTCCCAGGAAAACATTTAAATGTGCGCGTGGCGATCACTCACATATTTATAAAAAAGTGGTTTCACTAAAAACGTTTTGTTTCGAAAACGGCATTTGGACATTATATAATATTAACCCAAGTTTATCCATAAAAGAAAGAACCTAACATCTTCATCAAGTTATATTACTGTACTAGTGGCACAACACAACGATACCATACATGTGCACCTCTCCAAGTTCTATTACCTGGAACTCTTCAGAGAATTAAAAGAATTGAAAACGTTTGCACTACTGTGGGGGCGCCCCCGCCGGCTCGCAGTGGCCGCGTGGCTGGACATAGTGGACTTGAGGCGACTTGATTGGAAAGCTCTGGGAAGGAGCCGTTACTTTTATATCAGTCGTTCTATAATAACGTAATGTTTATTGTTTTCTCTTGATGTTGTCCACTGTGCAGGAAGATGGAACTAGAAACAATTTAAATTAATACTGTATGGTGGATTTTAGTTATTTTCTTAACATCATAGTTATAAAAATGTTCGAATATAATATAAGTAAATTCTGAAATGTTTAACAAAACATATTATACTGAGAAGTACATTTTTTAAATTCTCAGCAACCTTTATTTATTCTCACTGTGAAAAGCGCGTGTCTTGAGTTACTATCCAACTTAAAAATGAATTAAAATAATACTTTTCATTTTGAAATTTAAACCACGCGAAACATCCGTGACTCGTGGCAGTAAGAGATTAAACGTTAAATAACCCCAGTTCTTACAAACGGAGTATTTTACATAAAAACAGCAATCTGTAACAAACGGTTAGTGGTCGTTAACGCGCGTCGTTTCGACGTGTCGTGATCAATGGCGGCGATCCGACGCGGTTTATTTTATTTTATTACGTCGATGCGATGTTTACATTCATCCACTTAAGTTTTATGAGCTGCGAAGTTTATTGAGCGTTGAAAAATGTTAACGATTAAACCTAATTAATGATCTTTTAGTAGATTAAGACCCGACGCTACTACGAAATGCTCAATTATAAACTGAACTGATCATTGAGTAGCTAGTTGACTATTTTTATTGACTGTACACCATAAATCTAATCGCACACTTTATAGTAACTTGCATTTTATAATGACACACACAAATGTTAGTTTCTCATAGATTTTATTTGCAAACCAACAAGCAAAGAGCTTTAAGTCCAAACAACACCACTACAACATCACAACTATCTCCTCTCTCAACAAATTCACTGAGACACAAACATATTTGCGAGTGTAAAACGCGAACAAGTCGTAACATAATTTGCTGAAACTTGCGCACAATCTCGCAGCGAGCTAAACGCCCGAGTCAGACGGTAATTACTGCACGGCTGTGCCGACCCGGCACCGAGACAGCGCAGAAGAACAACTTGCAAGGAAACAACAGACTACAAGTAGTGACAACTTGCTTATCTAATGTCCTGAGTGTACTCGTATTAATGATTTCACAACTGGAGTACACTTTCCGATTTTTCTTTTACTTGTTTCGATATTTTTAAATGATGTCTGAATTGGTAATCGAAGTCTTTTCATTGAGACGAATATATTTATTCTGATGTTGCGAATTTTTGGATTCCTTGCGCGTGAACTGTTTAAAAAAACGGATGGTATCGGTGTTAGATTCTTCTAAATTAAAATAGTTTTTGATGCCTTTTGATTCTATTTGACCTTAGTAAGTTGGTGAATTAATGACTATCTAATCTTACTTGTTTATGTTATTTCAAATGAACCTTCGTATTATACGTTGCGTATGTATTGGTTGACAGAGCAACAGACGTACTTGTCTTAACCTAAATATAAAGAGGAATGAAAATGTCTGCGTGTCCCTCCGCTGAGTTCACTAGCGAGCCCCTGTGAGTGTTGGGGAGAAGGTTCATTAAAGCGGAAACTTCACTTTTATTCAATTATTTAGAAGTGTCCATATTGTGAAGTTAAAATTGATTTGAGATTGGCACGGGCTTTTATTCGTTTTCATTGTTGTATAAGTATTCTAAAAAGGCTTTATAGTAGTTTTTATACCATTTTTCCGATAAATTATTTGTAATCGCGTTATGACGTTATTGCGACGCACGCTATTTCGAATAAAAATAAGAGTGGTACGCTAGTTCGAAAACACATTAAGTCGAAAACCGCTATATCGAATGACGTTGTCGCGAACACGCTGATTCGAAAAACTGTTTGAATGGTACGACTAGCTCAGTGTTAGTTTTATCATCGTAGCGTAGGCAGTTCTTCGGGCACGCCGCAATCGCGGCGCTAAGACCCCTCTTTGAGGAGTGGCTGGATAGGCGTCACGGCGTCCTGACCTACCGCATGACGCAGGTCCTCACCGGACACGGAAGTTTCGGGAGGTTCCTGTGTCTGATAGGGAGGGAAGAAACGCCTGGGTGTCACCACTGCGAGGATCGTCCGGAGGACACGGTGGAGCATACGGTGCAGGACTGCCCCGCTTGGGCAGAGCACCGCCGTGTCCTCACGACGGCGATAGGCGGAGACCTCTCGCGCCCGGCATTGGTCGAGGCCATGCTGCGGGGCGAGACGGAGTGGGAAGCGGTCGCCTCCTTCTGCGAAGCAGTCATGCTCGTGAAGGAGGAGGCGGGCCGCCTGAGGGAGAGGACAGCGTCCTCCCTCCACCCCAGCCGCAGTGGTAGACGCCCACGGCGTCGGACGTCGCGAGACGATCTCCGGCCACCGTAGGCGCGGGCATGCGGGCGGCGAGTAATGGGCGACTCGCTGTCCGACCATGGACCATGCCCGGGTCGACGGCGCGTTGTGTTCCACGCGCGCCTCAAAGAGTGTCAGCATAGTGACGGGGCCTGTAGAGGGCCTGCTGGGGTCGCGGGACCAAGGGATTACCGTGACCCCGGTACGTAAAGGGCTAGTGAAGGACACCGTGGATTTTAGTCAGTACAAGTCTGACAGTCCCTCCCGCCCTGCCCTGGGTGGGAGGACTCATTTGATGATTTTACCACGATAAAAAAAAAAAAAAAAGCGTAGGCAGTTCTTGGTAATTACTGGGTTGCAAGTTCGATTCCCAGACAAATTCAGATTGAAATATGCTATTCGTAACAGTGGATTACGATACTAAGACTTGTAGTAACGTACCATTCGAACAGTTATTCAAATCAGCGTGTTTGCGACAACGTCTTTCGATGTAGCGTTTTTCGACTTTCGAACTGGCCTACCACTCTTAATTTTTTTCGAAATAGCGTGCGTCGTAATAACGTCATTCGAATCTTCATATCACTACCCCTGTTATAGCCTTACTGCAAAAATCCACTTAAAAACCCGAAGATTACAAGCGACAATTGAATAACATAAAAGAAAAACCTTCATAACACAAAATGATAATACGCTAACAAACCTTTTTCCCTCACCTAAAAACTTGCCAACTCAAAAAGAACCATCCAATGATCGCATAAAGTAAAGCTGACCCTTAATCTGGTTACACACCCTCCTCGGGCCCTCAGCCCTCTGCCGGAGGGACGCGCTTTATGTGCGGAGGAGTGTGCTCAAGTATAATCAAGTTTAGGCAAGCCCTAGACCCGCGAGAGACTCGAGAGGGACTTTTGCCCATAATTGAACCAATTAGCGGGCATTTTTTAAGGTTTTCTTTCAATGGATCTTGTTTGCATACATCTGTACGAAGTCTGAGTTTGAAGAGCGGGTCAGGGGTTTTTTTTGACTTCTTATAACAACACTTTTATAGTAAAACTTAACTGAAAGATGTTTCGTCGTTTAGATAGATATCAGTTTATAAACATACAGAGCTTTTACTTCGCGTTAAACATTAAAAGTAAACAAGCAATTAATTAGAGATCGCGTACACACCGCAACTATAACCTTGTTACGACACCCTCGTGTTACACCGACCCCTCGCAGAGACACCTTGCTCAGGATACCGGTAGCTGGCAGAATTGAGAGAATTATATAATTTGAGATAAAAAAGTTGCTCTATAAGTTTTAGTTTTTTGTCATTCATCAACAGTCATATTTATGCTTCTATGTACCGTTATAAAACACTGAGTGTGGAAGCTGAAACAGCTGTTTCTAGTCCGGTTGTGACGGCTTAGTGCTCATAAGTGAATATAAGAGCATTAGTCGTGAGCGTTGAGGTTTTGCCCGTCCTGGAGCAACTCTTACAAAATGACGCAATCCCCCAAGCATTCATAATTCCCTCTGCCCCGGATAAATTGATTCACTCCCTTCCTCTCAGCTGTTGATTATAACTTACCAAACACGACAGAATAAACCTTGAATCTTAGATGTTATAGTTGGTTTTTGACTAAAAGATTTTAAGAACAGCTCCTTGAGGAAACTGCAATAGAAATTGAATTTTGAATGTTAGGTGTTAGAGTTAATAATTGATTGCGTTGTGGTAAGACGTGCATTCTTGATGGCGCGAGCCGGTGCGTCGTTTATAATGTTGGCAACACTGGCGGCGCGGGGTGGCTAGTGGCAAGTATGGCAACATTCAATTTATGCGGCACACGAGCCGCGTCGTTAGGCGGCGCGCGCCGTGACCGTGCGATAGCGGACGCGCTGCTAATGTGCTCCTGGGAATGGGCGTTCAATTCCATTTTATTTGCAGCGATAAAACTATTTAGTTGCAATAAATAAAAAATGCAGCATGCATTTTTTATGGGCTCAATATTAATGAACCAAAATACAAATGAAACATTAGCATAAGTACGAAGTTGAGTGAAATACAAAATACTTAAAACATGGAAAGTATTTTACTCGGAAGATACAATTTCTTGTAAAGAGAAAGCTATTTATCGAATAACATTGGTCGACTGCTTCGTCCTAGAGTGGAGTCTGTGTGCCGGAGACAAGAGCTCTTCAGTAGATCTCGAGCCGAATTGAGACCGTTCACTATCATCTCACGTTACTCTCTAAGATCCTCCCACAAGCATAGATGTGATCGTCTCAATAGTGATTTTAACTCTAAAAGTAAGGTATAAATAGTACCGAATAACTTTCAAACGAGGGAATAGAGGATTTCACCTTGCAAGTGTAAATTGCGATGGCCTAATTGGTAAGGCGTCTGGAGTACTTATCCAGAAGACGCAGGTTCAAATCTCACTTGCAACTGAATTTTTATTTTCAAAAAAAAAAAAAACTTTACGATGCGTTATTGCGTTTAAAAATAATTAATAGGTTTTGAAATAGTTCATCAGTTGTGCAATAAGTGATAGAAAGTAAATGGAAAACATATCGCCAATAACTATTGGATCTCTAGATTAACCAGTATACGTACAAAAATATGAAAGACCACTTCTCACCTTTATGCATCAAACGTATCTTTATTCCATTACATTTTGGAAAATGGTGTTGTAACCCGCACACGTTTATCTAGTTCTAGTATATAATTTAATTCTGTTACACTTTAAATATAATGTGTTATTGCTTTATTTTCGAATTCAGTTAAATATACCCTATTTTTTATAGAAGACACGCATTTTGCCGCATTTGATGCGACACGGAGAACGAATCGTGTCCCCATAATTCTAGAGTGTGATTGTGACTACTGGCCCAAGATCAGTATAACAAACAGTCAACTAATAAATAAACAAAAGCTGATACATGACTAAGATCATGTTATATATGATATCCACGTATTCCCGGTATATTTAGCGAGAGTTTGTGTTCCCCGCGTCTCCCCCGGGACACACTTCCTACTCTAAAAGTTACGCACAATGTTAGAGTTCAATTCTTTTTTCTAACTTTACACATTGTTCTTTTAGACGACGGTATATTTATAAAGGAGGCTGTACATGCCTGATGTATGTTATATGTGTGTCATACATAAACGAAGTTCAAACGAACAGTGAATATTTATAGTTGTACTGAAATATAAGCTCTAAAAGTAAACCTTCCAGAACAGTTTCATTTCAAGCAATACAATATTAATTTCGACAAGACTATCATAGTCTTAACATAACTGAGCAGCTGAAATATCTCTGCGTTTCAGTGTTCAGCCGACATGCCTGAGAGCGAAGCCTTTGCTTTCAAAAAAAACACAACGCCTTGCCAATCGTAAGCTTTAAAGGCGTCTGTTTGCCTTCCTTCCAGTTCTACAAACCAATTTGCGGTTCAAATGAATCTTTCAATTCTGCAACAAAGTTCTACAAATATCTGCACACATAATTGTTACGTTGAAATCTAATTTTCCGCAAATTTACAGCCTTTAGAATATTCTGTGTTACAAATCACGATCTTTGCTACAGTTCGTAGCGCTGCGTAGGGGGTGGTGCTACGCGGCTACGCGCTACGGAGGGTCGTAGCGCTACACGGCGGGGGTCGTAGACGTCTACGAGTTCTCTTGTAGTGGTGTGTTTGTGTCGATGAGTCGTACGTTAATAAATTAAATGTGATAAAAAAGTACTTTTTTTTGTAGTTTTATTACTACTTTAGTACTGCTACAATGAAATATGAATAAAATAATTAACTAGCTTTTACGCATGAAATTAAAATGACACGCTCTGATAGAACACTAATTAATGGAGTACTCAGTAAACAATTTCGCCTCTATTTAATTGCACAATAATTTAACAAAACATTCTAGCACTACAAACGAATAATTATTGAACCAGTGAGCGTTTATTAACGCGAGCACATCACTGGTCCTTTGAGGCGCGGTCTGTCGGTAAATATGAAGTGTGGCGCGCTGCGTGGCGGGTGCGGGGCATCTGCGGCGCGGCTGCGTGGTGGCAGCGGTCGCGACCGGCGTTCCATTAACTGTGCGGTTTCTACCTTTTATTCTTTGTGACTGTTCGCTTGTATACAGTTGGCACATGTGGTAATTGTGTCTTGTTTTCTGCTTCGTACTTATAAACTGGGAAAGAAAACCGCTGACAAACATTAATTAACAAAGAACTGACGTACTTTTTAACAGAAGAACATAATTTTATTTTGTGGGTTTTTTTTTAATATGACATAAATGCATTTTTAATCGACGTTAAAAAGAGGAGGTTTTCAATTCAGTCGATATTTTTTTATACCGGACTGACTTCAATGTTTCATCATTCTATCTTGTCTTTACTTACAATTTTCCTCTGATGATCAAAAGGAATGCCTCTAGTTTAATATCTGTACTCTTCGAGATCATAACTCAGTATGTAGGTTACGTAGATGATATTATTTCCAAGAAAATTGTATTACGTTTACTGTTTTAAATTCTGTGAAGCGTGTCTGTGAGTCCAATATGGCGGCAGTTACTGACTAGATAAATAAATGAAACGTTCTTATATCCACATGGAATGCTTATATTTTAGGTTAAGATTACTGTAATAAAAGTATGGAAATCTATGTTATAGTTAATGAAATAAAATGTAATATTTGAAATTAAATGAATATAGAGTACCATCTGTTCCTTTCTTCTGTGAATCATTAAAATTGTTTCTAGTACATTTTAGGTATTGATAAACTTCTACCCGCGTATTTTACGGAGGAAATTATCTCAAAGCAATGTTCTTTTAAGATAAATAATATCCTATAACCTAACCCAAGTCATGGGTCTACCTGCCAGTTTTCTAAAGACATTCAACTATTTTCGTTCCATCTTCGTTGTATTATGAAATCGTATAAAACTATGTCGGTAACCAAAATAATCGTAATCAGCAGGAAATCAGATCAGATTCGACCGTATCGTATAGATTTTGAGATTTCAACACCATCTGTTTGAAAAACTAAATGAAATTCAATCCATTTAATCCCCATCCCTTCCAACTGCTCCCAGGACACCTGAACATCCATCCAACACACGTTTCCATATTTAGCGTCGTGTATCTCTGAAGACATTAAAGCTCGGAGGGAAAGTTCAGACGTATCGTGATTTATTTCAGGCTTCAGGCCGTAACGACGTCTGGCAAGTTCGCCGGAATACAATCGAAGCCGAACATGCCGCGAGTTAAGGCTTCACGTTTTATATTTATAACATAGCTCTGTGTTAGTCCTTTGTTGGTAAGAGGACTATATTTTATAGTTTACGTGAGAAATCGCTCGTGTTTCATAATAGGCCCATCTTCTGGGTTAAGCTGCGCTTGCCGAGGTTGGTCTGTGGATGGGTGACCATCTGGCATACCGAGTTTCCTCCGTGACTCGGAAAGCACGTAAAGCCGGTGGTCTCGCCTGTCATTTGTAGATCTTTGACAGTCGATACTGTTAGTATTACCTAGTTACTGGGTTGTAGAGGTCCGATAAGCAGTCGCTTCATGTTAAATACTGATATTCAGTTGACCCCAATATAGTTGGGAAAAGGCAGGCAGATGATGATGACGTGAGATGTTAGATGGTGACTGGGGTAAAAAGGTTCTGGAGGATTGAAAGATCTTCTTGTCGATGACCCTTGCTAAACTGCCACTGGAACACTCATATCCTGACGAAATTTTTTAATATGCTGAATACGAGAACATATATGATCAGTCGATGTGGTGACGATTGGGGGAGTTCCCAACACATCTGCACACTACAGGACATATCCTGAAATGAGCTGGTGTGTTTCGGGTGAAAAAATGATGATCCGTAATTATAATCCAAATATTTTTGTGTCACAGTTTATAGACATTATCGTGCGATACTTTCTTACCATAACGCGAACGAAAAAAAAGAACACATTTAAATCATTTTAGCTTTCTGATAATCTCTTAAACATTTACGTAACAATATACATTGACTATTATAATTTATTTCTTCGTATTAAGCCCAGAAGCTTGTGACGTCAAGTTGAAGATTGAAATTCGTGGTACTCTTCATTCAATGTACATTAATTTGTTTGAACTAACACTAACTTAGACGAGCTCTTTACTTAACAGTTTCGATCAATTATTAATGATATAATAGGTATTAATAGTTTATTTTCCGACACTCAGCAACTTCACGCCTGTTTGAGCATAAGGGTAGGTAGAATTGAATAGCACCCTCACACATGTTGACAGATAAATCAACATGATAAACAAACAACCACTGAACATGATAGCTACAAGTTAGCATGTTAAGTTGTGTATATTGCAGATTCTTGTGAAAACATGAAGCTACAGCTACAGGATGAAAGTTATCCCACGGTAATGTAAGACCTAAATAAATAAAAAGTATTTCATATTCTTATTCTGGCTATGTTTTATTTATGTGTCATATTTTGACGGAACATGTTCAACCATTAAGAAGTTAAAGGTAACAGGCAGATATAGCTATATACTGCTAATTACAAATGGTATTATTTCACATAACTTATCATGAACTCCAAGTTCAGAAATAACATAATAAAGAGTATAATGTTATTTTGATCCATAAAATGAAAATACGTATAATTTATCGCTAGAACGATACGTATATAGCAATAATCGTGCATCATTCATCAATAACTGTATGAGTACTGGAAATGAATCATATCAGAATATGAAACCAAACAATTGATCTGATAAATCATTTCCTCCAGTCTATAATATTATCTGTACAACCAATATACTGAACACTTCACACATGATCTCTACTAATTCAATAAGCTAGAGATCATCAGCCGCCATGTTTGCTCTACACTACTCGATTGCATTACTATTAACGTTTAGCATTGCTAATTAGGGGTCTACATAGCTCTACATAGCTCTATGTAGCTCTACATGGAGAACTGTGTTATGTAGCGTATATGACTGTTAGGGGTGCTTTAGTTCATGTTATTGATGGGGACATAGTTTTGTGGATAAAAGCTTTTAATTATGGACATAGGCCGCTCCTATGGGCATGCGACGAGGGGCGGCTAGTAATGGGCGACTCGCTATCCGACCATGGACCATGCCCGGTTCGACGGCGCGTTGTGTTCTACGCGCGCCTCAAAGAGTGTCAGCACAATGACGGGGCCCCCTTTAGAGGACGAATCCTGCCGGGATCGCGGGACTAACGAATACCGTGACCCCGGAATGTAAAGGGTTATTGTCTCTCTTGTAAAGAGTTATAGTCCCTCCTGCCCTGCCCTGGGTGGGAGGACTCATTTGATGATTTTACAACACTAATTAAAAAAAAGGCCGCTCCTATAGATTTCCAACATGACCGGTTGAAGCGGCTTGCATCCAGCGCGATCCCTCTATAGGGGAGGCCTATGTTCAGTAGTGGACGTCCTACGGTTGATATCATACTCGTAATATCTGCTGATGATGTCTATTCTTGTTGAGATGTTATTATGATGGTGGAAAGTTAATTCCAAAGTAGTTATAGTTTATAAGGAGTATGTAAGGATCCGATCGTAGCAGCAGGTGGCACTCTGATGTTTCTGCCTACCCCGAAAAAGGTATGACTTTATGTGTGTATGTAATAAGTTCGTACGCGTCGAAAAAATTTAGAATATTCTTTAACTTCAATTAACTACTTCCTCATTAATAAAAGTTTCATCAAAATATCGTAAAACGTTTTCCGCAAGCGATTTAGAAACCTGTAAGTAGTAACAGAAGTACATAACAACATGCCATGCTGCGTAGTTTTTAACTACTCTTTACACGAAAGCGTTATTTAATACCTAGTAGTAAGACCGAAGAATATTTACCGTTTAGAACTGGAATACTAACTTCAATTAATATCCTAAATGGTATGTATTGAAGATTTCCCACTTCATTTGAAAGCGTACCGTAAGGCACCGGTCTCGTCGCAGGCGTTGAGCGAGAAGCGATTTTTTTTGTTGGTTTGTTAGAGCTATGTAGAGTTAAGGTTCTACCAGCAGTATGTCAGCTACCAGTAATATATTTTAGCGGCGTTGTGCACTTTTTTTGGAATGGGTAAAAAATATTAAACTCGCGTCAGGACACGTGACCTGATCGAAAATTCGTAAGACGGCGCAGGGCGCTGGCGCGAATGTTCGTGTTTGTTTATTACTATTGAAGTTTTCACTTCTGCCGGCACTCCCAGAGTGCAACCCGTCGTTTTTTTTTTCTGACACGACGTGCATAAACAAAGTCAAACTAAATTAGCTATCGAAGGACATTCCACAAACGCAAGGGTTATCCACATGGTTCGTGGCGCTGTCGAAACAGGTAACCCTTCCAGGGTTACCCGTAAATGGTTATTGAAAGAACAGCGTGAATTTTAGTAAGTTCGAACCTGACGGTCTCTTCCATTCCACCCATTTCAGTCAATTACCGCAAATAAATAACTTTGGTTAAGTGTGTGAGTATTTTTTGTTTTATTGTATTTATGAAATTTCCAAAGTCAATTTTTTACTTTATGTCGCATGTTTCTTGAGTTAAAACATAACCGATGTAGTTAGTCGCTCGCCCGCCGGCAGTGGGACAGGTGCCTCTGGCCAAATGAAGCCACAAGCCCACAGCAGTCGGTAAATACTTGGCTAACTTAGCAAACAGGACCGTCTTTATCTGCGAGAAATAGCCGGGAATATTACAAACCAACCTATATATTTACTTGGTTTATAGGTAAACACTCAGTATTTGAGTAGCTAGGCAATTATTTCAATTTCAATAATTATTCTGTTACTTGCTGTTGCCAGCAGTTTCGTCCGCGGAGACATAATCAGGATAAAGACTATCCTTCGTATTAATCCAGGTTATAAACTATCTGTGTACGATTCCGTTCAGTATTTTTTGCGTGAAAGAGTAACAAACATCCATCCATCCATTTTCACAAACTTTCTCATGTATAATTAGTAAAACTAACTTGTGCGACATAAGATTATTATCATACTACCCGAGATATTTATGCATTTTTATGATTATCATGAAATTGCGAGACAGAGACATGACTTCAAGTTTGTTTCGTCATCATTTTTACGTAATCATATTAATCCTGAGCTGAGCACTCATAAGCTCTTAATACGAGAACAGCTGAAGCTATGAAAAGAGGATTATCAAGTCAGCAAGGTCAGAGGTACAGGAAGTACCAGAGGGACGCTCGGACTACTTAACTATCAACCCTCAGGGGAGTGCTCTTAAAATCTGTTCCAAATTGCCTGAAACTTACGTTCATAGGGTACTCGCCATTTACTTTATAAACGTATATATATAATAATCAGTATAGCTTTTTCACATCTATATTGGGTTCGATTTCTAGTTGAAGTAATAAAAGGACAGACTGCTTGAAGTCACAACCTCCAATGTCATAACCCAGTTAGTTAGCACAATAAGGTAACTAATACTCGTTAGTAAAACTTTAGCTTTAGCACCTCACTTCTCACGCATGAGGTGGCGAGTTCAAACCCAGGCAAGTGTGTTTTTTAATGGATATGTACTTCCTAAGTTTATCTTGGTTATCATTTTTGTTTTTAAAAACGTTGCCCCACACTAGGAATTTCTCCTGTGTCGTGGGTGCCTTTACAAACATATAAACTCACATACACAAACGCCCAGACCCGAAACAACTACTTGTAGATCACATAAATATATGCTCCGTGCGGCAATCGAACCCGCGACACGCAGCGCAGCAGAACAATCGCTCAGCTACTGCGCTAGTCGTGTCGTCATGTTTCATTATATCATAATTATTTATTTTGAAATAGCTTTCAAAGCACGAAGAAAAAAGATATGTAAAGTATGGTCGACTATCCATGTACATAGACATAGTACATAGACTAGCACACTACTACACTCTGAAGATCAGATCTGCTGCAGTTTAGTAATGAGAACCTCAGATATATTATAATGAAGTAAAAAACAAATAAGCATAATTTCCTGTACATTTCAGTCATGCTGTCGCATTGAATAAAGCAGGTTCGTCCATTATTGGTAATATTGTTAGTTTCTCCGACCGCGCACTGCTCATACAAATTCAATTGACTTGTAAATTGCAGCGAACACTGCATATTACAGACTGTCGATAGATTTTTATACCATTTCCTTCTAGTTATAGAAATAGTATAGAATTTTCTACTTATAGAATGTTCCTTTTAATCTTGAAGTAAGAGAAAGTAGTAAGATTGGCGGGCGTGGGTTATATCGAATATGTTAAAAAGGTATTTCGTTTATTGATGTTTTAAAATTCAGTATCATAACTGGTTTTATTATTAAAATAAAACCAGCCCTTACATTTCAGTTAAACATTTAGGAACGAAAGGAGTAAATAGTTTTTTTTTTAAATACTCATAGCATTTACATATGAATGACTGATTTGCTTTAAGGGCTTTAAGGGCCATTCCTAATGGTTGGCCGAATTGAAAGCCTTAACAAACTTCTTGGTGACCTCCTGGTCGTCACTGTTGACCCCCGGCCATGTGGTCATCAGATCTTAACCTTCAATCGTCCACAATCACAAATCAAGCCGAGCATTATCGCGGCTGTAAGGAAACGTGATCGTTAACCTATATAGCTCGGGACACCCGCGCCGCCCTTCGTCAGTCGGCGCCCGCCCTCCGGTCCGAACGCACGCGCGCCGCCCGCCCAAACAAATACCCCGAAAATAATGTGCCGCGACCGGCCGGTCATACTAATCCGAGGCCTATATTAAACATATCAGCTTTTTAATTATGTATTCTAGTGTAATAGTGATAAGGTGTAATTTACAACGAGTTAGTGTCGGTGAGATGGCATAATGAGTGAAGCATTGTGATCACGGTGAATAGTTGGGATTCGCCTTTTGTTGAGGATTTATTTTGCGTGATTAAGCTTTTCAGTTTTTTGTTAAACTTAATTTGAATGAATTCAAGGCTTAGCTATTATTTTCTCTTGAAATTCTTGCTAGATGAGATTCCATCGTATATTTTATCTTGCGGATATATTATTAAAGTGAGTGTGTTGGGTGATCCTCCGATCTACTTTCAATTTAAGTTTATCGTCACTCTGAGCTCGATCTAGTCATTTATCTTCATTTGAACCAACAGGTGACGAGCAATCGATATCACATGTCTTTACTTACGTGCTTTAAATTAATAATCATAAACTGTTTTAAGTAAAACCATTATTGTTTCTTAATCAAAATGAGAGGCAATTTTCTTGTCATTGGATCTACTTCTTCATTAATTAACCGGGTACTTCAAACATGTATTTTTCATTGAAATTACTTAGTGTTTTACAGTAGAACTTGTTGCGTTGGTACCTGTTTGTTCTGCGACGTCTCGTAATTAATTGTTTCACATATAGTTGCGTCTTTACGAGGCTGCCGTCGAGGCTTTGCTTAAATAATTCAAGTTTCCACTCTTGTAATATGTACTTCAGTACATTAAAATACTGGTTAGCTAAGGACTAAAGAAAATAGTTTTCTTTGAGTATATTAGGGATGTAGTATTAACAGTATACGAGTTACTTAAGTTAACAGAAGCGGTAACTTAGGTTTACTTAACGTACTCCCCGTCGGCGTTGAGATGCAATTACGGTATTTTAGCATGGTTGGGGTTGTTATTTTTTAAATGCTTCAAAAGGTATATTATCATTAATGATAGAGAAAATAAGTTACTCTATTGCAAAATATAGTTATAAAAGGAAGGAAGGACCTAAATTATTCTTTTGAAGTAAACAAACATATTGAGGGAGTGTATTTGATTCCACAATATGTAAGCTCTCAGTGGCTCAATGGCTAAGACCTCGGACCGGATATTGAGTTCGAACTCCGACCCCACCCTATTACTAGGCATATTGATGTGCTCCCACTCTTAGCAGTGATACATCTAACTAGTTTTATGAAGCTTTACTGATAGATAGATAGAATTCTTTTTATTATACACATTACAGGTATTACAAAATCATCGTTTAAATTAGATTGACACAATGGCTTATAACAAATAATGCTACGTTACCTAGTAGATGATAAAGTCACGGCTGAGCATGAGGTTTTAGGTTCGATTCCCAGGTTTTATATATTGTGATAGAGTTTTCGATCAGGAATCTTTCAGTTGCAGCGTTAAATCTGTATTTGTGACAGGTTAATGGCGGTTACGCATGTTATTCCAGAAGGTTTAGTTTTATTTTATTAAATATTTTATGTTTTGTTTGTTCTGGACTCTAGTCTTACCCAGCGAGCTTACCCAGAAGAAGCCCATTTACCGTTACTTTGAAGAGAGGCTGAGGAATTCATGCTGGAAAAACCTAATAACACTTTGCACGACCTGGGAATTGTACCCAGGACCTTTTGCTCAGAAGTCACGCTTACGATTACTAGACCAGAAAAGAAATCTGAACAATGTGTTTCAAAGTAAGGCGTGTATATAATGTGATGATAATTAGATATTTGTGTAGGAGCTCGTAAGCACATCAGCTTTCCTCGTTAACTAATTACATTCCGTGTTCGTCAGGACGCGGACGACGCCATGTTGGCTAGAGATGAAAGGACACCGTCATCTCACAACAAATTGTATTTTATATTCATTTCTGTACTGGAAATTATGTCAAAGAATGGCTTTTATAAAGGAAATGGGACAATGTTTTTGAAGATCTTGAATTATAGGTACAATAGAGAATAGTATCTTCGAAGGTGGCTCCATTTAAGTAAATCATTTGTCAGTAAAAGTTTAAAAAAAAACTCTGTCCCACACTTGCAATAAGTCCTGTACCGTGGGTGCGTTAAACTCATATACACAGACACGGAATAACTATATACACAGACAGGTCATACAAATTTTATTCCTTGCGATAATTGAACCTGCGACATACAGCACCACATTGCCAAACACTGTTTTTTGTGTTGTTATTTCGTCACTGTTTTCTTCTTCTTTCTTTGAAATACGTCGGGGTTTTTTGTTGTGATACAAGTACAGATGGCTACATAGGTATCAAGCTATACAAAACCAGTTTATCGTGGTCTCGCTTTCTATTATCTTTCCGCACATTCAACGATCAGCTTATATTGGTTTAGTGTAGCTTGATATGTAGCCGTGTGTACCACAAACAGTCGTCTCGGCTTCACGGAATACATTTCCTCCTAATTGGGCTGCAGACGACAGATTTCTATGGAAATCTTTCCGGGTAAACATGACGGTATTCAGTTGCGAATATACGAATGTATAGATAGGCTGCGTTATATAACAACATTATATACCTACAGGGTGGAAACGATATAATTGCGGAAACTTAACATTATTAGTGAATAGGTTACTTCAAGGCTAACGTGCTTCACCGTCCTCCACATAACAACATCAGGAGAGCGCGTGGTCAACGCGAGACTATGGCTCAATAAAGAAAAAAACCAGATAGATTTACACTTTTGTTAAAAATAGCAGATTTGTTCTTGTAATGGCCACCACGATAGTTCGCTGTCACTGCGGGAGGTGTGGACATGCATACTCTAGTATAGATATAGTAAGTTATCCCTTTGAGCATGATGAAAGACTAACTATGCAAGCCCCGACACGTTATCACAAGGCCATTTTATTTACTAAATGCAAATGATATGAACATCCCTATATCTTGACGAGAAACTTAATAGTAGTTTCCTTTGAGACCGCGACGGGAGCATGCTAATCCCACCGGTGGCTCCGCGGGCACGCGCCCGTCCCGCCATCCCGCCGGTGTCGTCCCGCGTCCCGCCGGTGTCTGTGTGCGAACAGTTCCATAAGTTTGATGAGTTCTAGACGAGCTGTTATCACGTTAGGTTTATCTTTTATCTTTGAATTAAAGTTTGGGATATTTGGACCTAGTTCAGAGAATCTAAATTTTAGGTTATGGATGATTTAGATACTTAGTTTAATTGCACATTGGTGACAGTGGTTACAACTTAGGAATTTAAAATAGGGATCTCACTTACATAGATACAAAAGATGATTTACAATTTGACTTCACTTTTTTTCACTCGGATATTAAAATCATGATTGTTGTTCATATTACAATTATTGGCACTTGTAAACACTGTGCCAACAAAGTGTTAAATTTACACACTACTTAAATCCGTTAGGCACAGCATAACAATTTCATATGATAGTGATAAGCTTATCATATTAGCGTGCTGCAATATCATAGGCAGTTAGCGAGTGATTCCTGCTCTGTGGTCCCGCTGATGACTGCATAATTAGTGTGATTGCTAATTTGATGTAAGCTAGTGTTAGTGAGGCTTGAGTCAATAGCTTTATGGAGGTTTTAGAGTTTGACATTATTGAATGCTTTTAGTCGAAAAAATTATCAACTTTGTGTTCCGACAGTTACCAGTTCGATTTTGTATTTTTTTTCAAACGCGTGTTTATTAAATATGAATCCAGGCATTGTTTAAGAAAAACGTCGTTATTACGTAAATTCAAAAGAAAAACAACAGCTTTTACGCAAACGCAAAGCCACTGAAAAAATCCTAAATATGAGCATGAAAAGCTTTTATTTTTATATTAGAAATAAATATTTATACAATGAGAGCGAAAAATATCATGATACCAGGAAAACATAAGACATAGAGAGCAATTCGCGAAGAAGAATGGCCCATTGCTCTCGCGGAATAGCTCGCTATCATCATAAACCGGAACACTTACCTACTCACCTCGTTTCACGATAAGCTTGAAGAAAAGCAAGCGATGCTATTTACTAACTCTATGGCGAAGGAAACATTTGATGAAAAGGATGAGTTATCGCCGGATAAATAAACACAGGAATATCAAGTTTATTTCAATTACAGTAAGGTCTCTTTTCGTTTCATCAAAATTGAAAATGATATGTATTATAAGAACAGTTTATCGGTAACAGGAAGGTTTTAATATGATAGGATTTATGGTCATTACTCTAATAATTTATTTTAGATACCAAGTTTCAATGCACGGACGGTAATATCCGTGAATCAAGTTTCAATATCGGATGCTAAGTAACCACGTCTTCATCGTAACTTCCATAAGATAAGGTTCTTGAACTGAATATATTCATTTATTTAATTAATGTGGGTATATAGTATATACAGTAGTTCCTGTATTCATATTTATGTGTAGAAATGTTTTTTGTAGGTACAGTAGTGTCGTGTAGAATTGGATTCATGATCGTTAAAAATAACGTAGGAACATACTTTCATCTTCTATTCGAATACTTTAGGTTTTCAGCTATTGACAGAATTTGAGATTTTTGTATTAAATAGGTGCTAAAACACATTATTAGCTGATTCTAACTACAGATAATGTATTTTTAGTGGCCATGTCCCACTCCAGGGCAAAAGCCTCCCCAATATTAAAGTTATTACTTTACGAAACAAAAAATCTTATATCGGTCCCCAGTTTCGCGATCACATTCCACTAGCTAGATAAATCACAAAATTCCTCAAATTCGTGAGCGAAACAAACAGCGCTAGTGAATAATCTCAACATATAAACAAATACAGTAATGCACGTAGTCTGTCCGTCTGTCCGTCGATGTTCGATGATATTACTAATATTAGTGAGATGAGACTCATCGCGGACGGGAATAGACCAGTTTGGCGTGATTTGTGTTATACAGTCTATCTCAATGGTGGCTCGATTGACTGGTATTTTACGGTTAGTCATTGTTAATATTTAATGAGAATCGCTAACATTACTGCTCAGTATTCGTTCTTGGGACCAATACTTCGTTATTCCGGGTGGTATTCGAGTGACTGTCAGACTCATACTGACTAAAGTTCAATATGTTCTATCAATAGCCCATAGCGTTCCAGGGTCACGGCTACCTGTTAAGACAGTCTCGTGACACTAGGACTGATTCCTGAGTTGTGTAAAGTGTAAAGTGATATTGGGACTTTCCGTAGCATCCCAGTAATTAGATGTTGTGCCCAGTTGATGGCAATAGGCTATGCCTTGAATAGCCCACCGCTATGTAAATATAATATAATAGGCCTTATCTAAGAGAATTATAGTAAAATATGAGCAAATATTCAAACTTTCTTATAATTTTATAGGTCATTGATATAATATATGTATGTATGAGCAATACTGAAGAGAAATAGTGACTTCAGATAAGTTTCTTGTTATACCTTTGTCAAACAGACAGGCGAAAGCGAAGCGAGTCCAAGGCGATATCGAACCGAAGCGAGACGTCAGTCTGATAGTTCTGTCACGCTATCGGAACGCTTTCGCTTTTCTATGTGACTGGATTCAAACAATTCCATATATTACAAATATAAACGTCACGCTTCGCATTTACCACGTCAGTCTGTTTGACAAAGGCTTTAGAGTCTACTCTAGAGACGGAGATGAGATGTTAGAGAGTTAACTCTAGTTAACTCTCTAACTATCGTAATAGCTAATAGTGGTTATAATTGAATCCCTTTTCAAGTAAAAATAACCCTTACTCTCTAACTCTAAAACTCTTTATTTAAAAAGTAAAATGAATCTTAATTCTTTGTATTTCAATTCTCTGCAGGTAGCAGGCACTAGGACTCAAACAAAACTTTTGGCAATTTAATTAAACAAATATTTCAAGTTGCCCCTTGTTCAGGCAGTCCCTTGTAATGAAAAGTGTTATTACCTGAGAGTACTTGAGACTTGAGTACTTCAGATACCTACCTACTTACTGTAACATTCTTTATTAAAGTAATGCTGATGTTACTGTACTGAATTAACAGAAACACAATTCGATTTTTTGCACTGAAGAGTTATTTAGCGATGTAGCTGTACTAATACTTCAATTCACTAGTTTGATATTTGAGCCCAGCTTATGCGATCAACTATGATTACGACAATAAAGCCTTTGTCAAACAGACAGGCGTGACGAATGCGCAGCGTGACGTTTTTACTTGTAATGTATGGAATTGTTTGAATTTAGTCACATAGAAAAGCGAAAGTGATCCGATAGCGTGACAGAACTATCGGCCCGACGTCTCGCTTCGGTTCGGTATCGCTTCGGAAACGCCTCGCTTTCGCCTGTCTGTTTGACAAAGGCATAAGAGTAGTGGTGGCCCAGAGGTATCGGCTCGGATTAACTAGTTGTAGGTCACATACAGCCAGGCGCTATTTAATATTTCATCACCACTGCTCTCAAAACGGTGAAGAAAAACATCGTGGGGAAACCGGCGTGTCCTAGAACCGAAAATTTGAAGGCATCTGGCATCTACCAAACCTCACTGGAACCACGTGGTGGATTACTCCCTCTCATACAGACACAGGACTCCTCTCTGTGAGAGGGAATAATGCAGTAGGAATATTATCAGCTGATTGTGTTATGCTTATACCTATCAACTGGGTACACCTCAACTCAACGTACTTTTGTAAGGACTAGATCCTTTTTATTAGCGCCCATTGTGAGCTTCTTTAACTGCGCCCCGATCTGATCTATTGCAGTTCTGATCTGGCTATTTCTGAGCCCTGTGCCTAAATGAAATCAGAATTTATTTGCCACTGTCATGGCTGCCATTCGATTAAAACATAACTTTATCGGCCATCTGGAGTCACGTCGCCGTAATTTGAGAACAGGGTGACATAGGGTTTAAGCATCACACTCACACACGCGTGTCAAGTGACAAATGTGTAGGTATGCGAGTCGCATCTAGCGCAGGATAAAGGCAATATCTTAGCGGTTTTGTCGAGCGACGCTCGTTCATTAACTAAGTCTTTAGCCTATTTAGAGCCTGTCTTATGTGTACCTGTATATCGATTGGACAGCTCACCTTACCAAATGAGCCCTCCCGGCCTGGGTGGACCGGATGGGACTGGCAGTCTGGTAATGTGTAATGTGCACCGTATTCCTTCAATTGCCCTTTACGTTCTAGGGTCACCGGTACACGTTTGGACAGTTCCGCGACCCCGTCCTGCTAAGCCTAAAAGTATTTAACGATAACGTTACATTTTTAATAATTTTTAATAATCATATGTAATTAATCCAAGACACGACTGTGGTGTTCTGCATGTTTTCATATTTTTCGATTGTGCAAGAAAAATATGTACACTTGATGTTTTGAAGAGAAACAAGATAATATACAGTTTCAGTAATCTCTTTGTATTACAAATAAGCTCGTTGCCAAAGAGAACCTAAGTAAGAAATACCTTTTACTTAAGTAACAGGATTTGCTCGAGTTTTGCGCGAAATGATAAGCAGCTGTTACACTTTGATTCCTTGCTATGTCGGATTTGTTCTTTGAGAAATATTTGTAATCAATTTGTGTTTTTCAAAGAATCTTTAATACTTCAAATTTAAGGGAGCTTCCAACTGGTGCTGTACATAAATGGGTTTGATATTTTAAAATTGTGTGTATGTTTTGGAAATCCGGCTCGAAGGACCAAATATGTAAGAGTGAGATTATACAATCTTGCTTCTTGGATCAATCAAATCTACCTTATCTGATGAGCCAATTCGCGACATGTGTAAATCTGCCCTGAGATGCAGGACTAGCATAACTTATTATCATACATGTTCGTTGTAAATCTCATTGTGTATTAAAAACAAACATTTAGAAGCCAGCCAGACGTATACGATGCAAATCTAGTAGGATTTAGTGTGGCCATCAGCAAGACTTGTTGTGTTGGCAACTGGACGCGCCAGAACGCGCTATTAAACTGTGCTGGACCAATTCTGAATATTTGTCTTTGTAATACTTGCCACCAAACGTATGCAAGCTCGGGCACAGATATTTTCACCCGTTGACTACTATAGATTAGGAATTTTATAGAAATCACAAATAAACCAATTGGAGGAGATGAAAACTGAATTTGGAAATTGAATGGTCTTTTAAATTCAAACAAAACCGAATTTATGCTTCGCCTATTTGATACAAACAATGCCAGTCTTCAATAGAAAAGCTATTGTCTTTCTCTCCATATCCAGCGATACCATAAATCTATCTAGATTTAAAACCTCCTGAAGTGATAGTACCTCCCCGTGACGTGCAGACGAAGAATTGCTGCGCCCACTCGATATTCCTGTCGCATGGACACCAGTAAGACTAGTGATGTGGCCAGCAATGTAATTATGTTCTCTGATATCGATAAAAATGCTATTTTTAACGGGGGTATGGGATCTATGTAAAAATGTTTTTGAAGTTTAATTCGTTAACTAGACAGAATACTTTTTATTAAAGTCTTATTAATAAGTGACGGCACGGTTGACGGCACTGAGTGATCGATCGCTGCGCAGCGTGTTGCGGGTTCGATCCCCGTACGTGTCAAATATTTGGATGATCTGCAAGTAGTGTTTCCGTACCAAGGTGTTTGTGTATTTGTGTTTGTAAACACACCTACGCCACAGGAGAAATTCATAGTGTGTGGCAACGTTTTTAAATTAATTGCTAATATGAATGTTGGAGTGGCGGTCATGATGTTTTGAGAAATATCACTGCTTCTGGATGAAAATAATGATCATACGTAGATTCTCATTGGTGAAAAACAAAGACAATTGCAAAATAATAAAACATGTGTGTAAATAAAGAGCAGAGCTCCACTACATCAACAGTAGATATTTTCACGAAAGTTTATTGCGAACATTAAACGAATGGTGTTCACAGGTGAAGAACTACATCTTTATAACTTTTATTTTTAACAAACTAATAAACTTCAGTTTTATCGACTCTCAATCCATCAATTAGTTTTTTATGTGAAAACTGTCTGCTGTTGAACGTTAACTATTTTCACCTCTTGCAATAAAATTACTCGTTGTAAATGTAGACTGGAAACTATACACATACTTTATTGTAATGTAATTACTTGAAGTTATTTTTTGAAGTGAAAACTTCTTTAGCGGCGTTGAGCACTTTTTCTGTAATGGGTATAAAATCTTAAACTCGCGTCAGGACACGTGACCCTGACCGAAAAAGCGTAGGACGGCGCAGGGCGCTTGCGTGAATGTTCGTGTGACATTCGTTGCTAGGTAACATTGTTTATAAAAGATGTACGTCACATTGGAAAATTATTGAAATAAAAAGTCAACCATTTTTGCGAGTTTTACTAAAATCTGTTCACAAGATATTTCCAACAATTACTATTCAAGTTTTCACTTCTGCCGGCACTCCCAGAGTGCAACCCGTCGTTTTTTTTTTTAAATTGGAGAAATCTCACCCGCTCTATGAATTTCTCTTGTGTCGTGGGTGCGTTTAGAAACATGCATACACAAACACCCAGACCCGGAACAACTACTTTTAGGTCCTACAAATATTTGTTCCGTGTGGGGATCGAAACCGCGACATGCGCAGCAGTCGATCGCTCACATATCGATATCATCGACGTTATCCCAACACAAGCGGTGCGTCTGGCCTCTTGGAGCGAGTCCAGGCGGAGCCGACTCAATAAATATGTATGAATCGGACATGTCGTGTTTTATAAGGGATAATACGAGTGTTCGCTGGGAGTGGCCGCGATATGCAGTAACGTACGCTCTGCACTATTCTAGGTTTATTTCCAATTTATCGTAAATCCTTCAAGATTTATGAAGCTAATACTAAAACTAATGTTAGTGTGTGTTGTTTTATCGTTTCTGCGTTAATTTACCGAAACGGGCAACGATAAATGTCACATATTCTTCTGGCTCTGAGTTAAATTAAGAGTGGAAGGTTATGGTTAAGGTTAATAAGAAATGACTGCCTCTTACAATGTCCAAGAAGTTTAATTTGCACCAAGTCGGTACACAAAATGATTTTATAAAAGACTTTTTAATTTAGATTCTTTCAATACTAAAGATCTATCTCCTATAATCGTGCTTCCACTTCAGTGGGAATCTAAGTAATAAATGTTGATTAAAACCGACGACACAAAAATTCCGGACCGTTCCAGGGCAGGTCGCTCAAAAGAGTTCAGGAATTTCCCTTTATAATGTCACTAATTGGTAGAAGTCGAGCAGAAATGTTCCTAAAATCTAGGAATTCAGTGAAAAGACTTCATTAAAAACTTATTTCTTTGGTTGAAACTTACACCTATTTTGCTTTTGGTAATATTAAAAAATGTGCTCGATGGTGACAAGACTGAAGTATTTAATTGACATTATTGAAGTTCATGCGTTTTTCTATTGTAAGTACATAAATGAAAGATACTCATCGAAATTATGTTACATCCGATGCTACTCATAAATAGCGGCTGAAAACCACTCTAAACACATAACCATCCTAGTGTACGCCTATATCATCAAATTCACCTGACTTTACACAATTCACGTCACAATTTGGCAACGATACAACTCCACGCTACTCACTGCTGACAAAACACACGTGCAATAAATCACATCGCGACACATGTATCACAACACTAGTCGTGTGTCACAACACTAGTACACACGGGTGGGCGTGGCCCCGTCGCACGTGCTCGTGTGTTTGTTTACATCGTGACGTCACTAATGTGGGGATTAATGACCCCTTTGGGGGATTGGAACGTCATGTTCTTTTTTTGTTTTTTTTTTGTAAGTTGACAGTCGGACATGTTTTTGTTTGGTGGTTGACCGATTGGTTACAGAAGTTTGGCTGTCTTGTGGCATAAAGTCGCTCCAAGGTAATACAAATGTATTTAATATCCATCCTATAAAACTACGAATATGAAACATTATAAATATGAAAGCGAGATTTTTGTTAGCCGCTCCTTAAGGTAATACGTCTGAACGGATTTCGTTTATGTTAGAAATAAATCAAGACCTAGGTTTGGATTCTAGATACTTTTTTTTCTAGTAGCATGTTCCCGTGACATAATTTTAGGCAGTCATCAGTCAGTCACATTTAGATGTCTGACCTAATGCATAAAAATGTTCTAACAAATAGTTGTATCACTAAATGCCGAACCAAACTCTGTAATTGTTTAACCGACCAACAACTTCATAATTAATATTATAATTAATGCAGTTTTATTAATTCGCGATCTGCTCTTTGATGAATAATTAAGCAAAAACAATTGCTATTGAATATTTCATTGGTGGTTTGTATAAAATATTAATTTACCTTAATTTGGACTTCGCTGTTTCTAAGGACAAATTCTAATTACTCCTTCTAATAAACTTTGATATTTCAAAAATAACTTATAAGACCTATCGTTAAATAGTTATTGAGTGATCTGTTTATTAAGTTCCGGGTTTTGCCGTTTTGAAATCGTACTTCAGGAGATTTCCGACAGCCGTCATAAAATATACACACAGAATTATTTCTACAGAGGTTTAATTCAATTCTATGTACACATATAATAATTTCTAGAGCGGTTTGAACATTAAAAACGCTCTCCTGTAAACCTCGGTTTAAAATTAAAATGTCCGTTTGTACGTAGGGATCGTTGATATGCCCCATGTGTTTTTTTTGGGATGATAAAACCATGAAACGAGTCCTCCCGGAAAGGTTGTCAGACTCTTAACTGATTAAAAGTTCATTCGATTGCCCTTTGCGTTCCATAGCCACAATATCCCTTAAAGACAGTCCCACGACCCTGGAAGGAAGGAAAGGAACGCCTGTAAGATAACAAACAGACAGAGAGACAGACATTAAAACATGACTTTTAGAGAATATTTTCAACTGTTGAAGCAGTTTGTCGCCAGAATCCTGAATATTCAGTTTTTATTTAATTGCAAAATATGGTTGCGTTCTATTTATGTCACGGTTTGTTGAAAAATGATCGGTATTACCGTCACATGGATGAATCTGACAGAAGGACCAGATCAGAAAACTTTATGGAAACTTAAAAGTGTACGCAGTAATTTATCGAACGAAATAATTTAAAAAAATTGTAAAATAAATAAATAATACCTAGTTGTAATTCAACTAGAGATGCACTAAGTTGAAATCGGTAGTTCATAAATTCCCTCGCTATAAAAAAAAAAAATCGGTTGCAGTGACACAACAAAAATAAACAGAAAATGTATGCTCAACTCTGAGATTAAAGAAGACCTCAAGATGAGCAAGCAATCAGTTTCGATGACCAATGTGATACCATCTATGATGCCATTGGGCTTCTGTCCTTCTGCACTGTTCTGCTGATGCACCACACGTCGTTATTACGGCCGGAGCTACGATATGATGCTGAAAACTCTCCCATTGATGACATGTAATCGTGACGTAGTGGAGTATTGTGTCTCTTTTTCACTTTTTAATCATTCATGTCATTAAGCATTCATGGATTTGAGATATTTTTTGTGAGATACAATAATTACTGAATTGACAACATTGTCCCTACACTTGATTGTGTTTGGAAGTGGAAACTTTTAAAATTGACGGGTGTTCCGATGCTTATAAATACGTTTCCCAAGTCACTTTGGAGTCGGGTTCATTTCCCGCACGTAACAAATATTTGCGTGACCTACAGTAAGTATCCGGGGTCTGCGTGTTTGTACAAGTGATTGTCACTGATTATAAACGCACCCACGATTCAGGAGAAATTCCCTCTTAGAGGGCCAAACCCTGCCAGGGCCGCGGGACTGACTCATCAGGTCACCGTGGCTCTGGAACTTAAAGGGCTATTGAAGGATTTTAGGAAGTACACTCGACAGTCCCTCCTGCCCCTGTGTGAACATATTTGAGGACATATTTGATGATTTTACCACGATAAAAAAGGGCAATAAAAAATCCTCTTGCAACATTCAATTCTGTCCAGTTTGTACACGAATTCCATCTGGCCAGCCAAACCGTCAATCATGAGACTTGCACACAGCATTTGCATCAAAAACCTAATCGTATGTACAGCAGTTTATAGCAGCCGTCACACTGCCCGGAATAAATTCTCGTAAAACTATGATATACGACTCATACACCGTGTATGTTGCTCATACAAACATGTGTGGATGTTCGAATGATAGTGTGTATGTATAGGATGGTAAAACAGCTGTGTTTGTGGCGAGATATCGATGCATCAGTGTTTTCATTTCATTTCAAATTCCAACTCGGTGAAAATAGTTTTGGGATGAATTGTTTACTGGGTTGTAAAGTAAGCTAATTGAATTATGCAAACGCTTTCATAATTTCTTTCATTGCTGGATTTAAAAGAAAGAATTTAACACAAATATAGTAACTTAATGAAACCGAATAATCGTTTGTCTAAGTCTTTAAGGCTTGTTGAATCTTAAAACCCTTTAATCCATTACCATCTCTCGATTGGTTTTTGTTAATTTATCTTTCAATCAGAACCCCTGCTTTCCGTGCGATTTGCTAGCAAATCTGCTCAGGAATAAGACATTCAAAATACAGACATCTTCACGAAAATATCAATAAAAAAAGCAACATAAGATTCAAGACGCGAATAAACTTCATAATATCACAGAAGGAGATCGTTTGCAGTTATTGTCGGCATCTGTGCGCCTCCCGGCTCCGCCTAATGCGCCCTTTTCTTCGAGAGCCCTCAGCCCTCCGTGTTGTGGCGCATGTAATTGATTTTGTTAACGATAATCTTCGTATTTTGGGGAAACAAGCGCGACTTAATATTGTTACAACAACCAGATATTACTTTCAGTAGTGATGTTGTTTTGGTACCTACTAACTAAAATGTTTGTTTCTGGTATGCAAGATATTATACTATGCCTAAACTTGTCAAATTCCTTTTAATGTTCCAACTATTTATGCTTGGACGGATTGTAAGAAACTGTAATGGAAAAGGTACCTGTTTAAAATGTCTTGTTCCCATTTTCAGAATGTAAGATAAAACTTGAATTTTCATACATGAGTGAGAGCAATTAAATTAATTGGGTTATAACATTACCACCTACGCGTGAAATGTTAATGGAAACTTCGTTACTTCATTTACGTTCCAGATAATTAAAAATTACCTAATTAATCACTCTTAAAATATCAGGCAAATTCTTTGAGAGAAATCAGTGAAATTATTCCTGAATATTTTGATGGAAGCTCTGAAGCCTCGCATTATGCCAAAATGTTCACATAACGACGCCATTTTGTATGTTGTTTGCTGTGACATGACGAATGGCGGGAAATCTGAACGACATTGTGGAGAGAGGCGCTCAAATAATCTGCTTCAGAGCTGCGTCTAATATACTGAGAAAAATGTAAATACGTGTTGTATTAAAACGTTTTCAAGTGAAATCGTGTGTTATTTTAGATAGACAAGCTCAATGAAAGATTTCTAAAGCGCTGTATGTAGGAAAAAAAAGGTTAATTGGAACATTTACGTAAAACTAGCTGTTCCCCGCGCCCCTCCCTCACAACAGGGTATTTTACTGCATAAATAAATTGAAAATCTGTTTAGTTCGTCAGTTAGAGTATTGAAGAATAATGAATACGTATTACTTTGTTTTTTCAAATCAATGATAATAGACAAAGATAAAACTCTTCGACAATTTCAGGAGCTTGTGACGTCATATCGCTTGTAAAATTGTACCGACCTAGTGACATTTTGTGATTTTTAGATGCGTTGTATCTTCCTAAATTTTGGTTTACGTAAGAAAAGAAAATATACGGCTCAAATATTTTTTGACAATCCATTTTTCGGACTAATGAAATATTTTGAGCAAAATAACCTATTGTGAATGGACTAGTAGCAGTCTCTAGGGCCTCATCTATCCCAGTACTAAAACTATAATCTAAATACGTTTAGTATTTTTTGCGTGAACGATAACAAACACACACTCACATATACTTACTCACAAACTTCTACATTTATAATATTAGTAAGATTAATTAGGGTGTGGTTTTAAAAAAGGCTTTTAAAATGGCCAATAGACTTGAACTTTATCCCCACACTTGTGAAGTTCATAATACAAACAACAAACTTTAGAACCGAATCCAAACTGTCAATTAAGAACATTACTTTGAAAGTTGAAATAAAGTTCAAAATACAATGACTGGCTCGGGTTCAAGTAAAGTTTGAAGTTGTTTTGCTAGGCGGTTCTTTTTTTTCATCGTGGTAAAATCATCAAATGAGTCCTTCCACCCAGGGCAGGGCGGGAGAGACTGTCAGACTTGTACTGACTAAAATCCACGGTGTCCTTCAATAGCCCTTTACGTACTAGGGTCACGGTAATACCTTGGTCCCGCGACCCCAGCAGGCTTTGGCCCTCTACAGGCCCCGTCACTATGCTGACACTCTTTGAGGCGCGCGTGGAACACAACGCGCCGTCGACCCGGGCATGGTCCATGGTCGGACAGCGAGTCGCCCATTACTCGCTGCCCGCATGCCCGCGCCTACGGTAGCCCGAGATCGTGGCCGCAAGGCGGTTCTTGGAGCAAAATATAATATTTGTAGAGATGGTATGATATGAGGGTTGTCCACAATATGGTTAGCCCCCGCGTGGCCATTGGCAGTCGTTGGTCGTTTGTCGCTGATTAGTATTCCGCGTATGCGACTGCACATCTCGGAATAATAATACCCCGGTGACCTTTTATGACACCCACCATATACTGGTATGCTCACACGAAGGAAGAATTTGGTGGAACGATGAATATATTCGATAAGAGGGCTTTCGCTAATCAAGGATTTATTGAGGCCAGTATTTATTTATTGGTATTAATAATTCCTATCTTATAAACATACAGGATATTATTATGTGGTGCTGAAATCTTATTATGTTATTCGTTAACGAAAAGGAATAACACTTGTTTTCTCGAATGCGCATAAGTACTGACGCCTGTCGGGGCCGCTGGACTGTCTTATTAGGTCATCACAGTCCTGGAACGCAAAGGGCAATTGAAATACAGGTTGTTTTTTGAGCAAGTTTATTTCGCTCCATCTAGTGCGGGAGGATATGAAGTATAAACAAAAATGGTAAGAAAAATGTTTAACTAAAATAGAACCAAATATGTATATGACGCATTCCCCATTCATTTGTTTTGTTTTGTTATGGGGACTAGCAGATACTTTTTCTTCTTTAGTTACCTGAACTTATAATAATATATAAATGAACACGAATTTTAATATGATTAATTTTAATAAATGAAACAACGGGCTATGAAAATGGGTTTCTGCACTAATAGTCCCGCTAGAACAATAATTTACGTTTGTATTGTTTGCTCAGTATTATAATAATATGCTTGATAACTTACCGCAAAATGTTGTGTTTATTGAAAATGACACGCGATAAATTACCACCATTCATAAATAAGGCTTAACGAAATACAATGCTGTTGTTTATTTAAACACATTCAGCAATATCAAATTTACTAAAACTTTACATGCGCACTAGCCTTCAAGCGCGGCTTTAGCTGCGTGTAAAATGGGTCAGGAATTATCCCACGGGAACACACTGAGGGAATAAGCGGTATCCTATGTTCTAACCTAAGTCTATGTGTCAATGTCATCAATGTCAGAAATTTACTCGGTTTGGAATAGACTGAAGAAAATGGCAGAATAGAATGCCCGACCATAATAGGGTATTTTACTGCATAAATAAATTGAAAATCTGTTTATTCCGTCAGTTAGAAGATTGAAAAATAATGGACACCTATATATTTTTTTTTTATCTATGAATTTTGATCATTGACAAAGAATACCTAAACGTTTCCAAATACGGGTGTGGGGACTTGTGACGTCATAACGCTTGTAAAATTGTACCGACCGAGTGACGTTTTGTGATTTTTAGAAGCGTTGCATATTCGTCAATTTGGTTTGCGTAGCAAAAGAAAAGATACAAGTCTAATATTTTTAATAGTCTATGTTTCGGACTACTACAATTTTTACCGTTCTATGAAAATGTTTGCACGTCTTAAAAAGCCTCTAAAGTAGGTAGATATACATCAAAACGGGCAACCAATCACTTGCGCGATGATGGATGACGTCACGGCGATGGTTTGTTCCGCGTCGTCATCACTCAGGCGCTGAAGTGGAACGTTTGATTGGCTGCTTCAGGTAATTTACGAGTCTGTTAGGACATTATTTATATGTATGAAATTATAATGTCTGTGATATTAGTGCGTAAATTGTTGGCTCATTAACTAAATGCTTTAGATATAGGAAGATGATTATGAGTTATGAGGTTTTTTATGCCAGGAGTTGTAAGTTGCGCAGAGTTACGGACTAATGGTTAAAAAATGAAAAAGAATAGGATTTGGACAAATAGTAAAACGACATAGGAGAAATTCCAAGAGTGGGGCAACGCAAACAAAAAGCTTTTGTTCAAACAACTCGCCCTTAGTGATAAACCTCGGGTATGCAACTAAAAGTACTTCTTAAAAAGTAAGGAATAAAAGACTTATGTTTATTTTACTACATTTTTAAGTATACTTCAATGAAACAAGGAGGTCCTTGTCTCGTTCTTAGATAAGACTCTTTAATGAAAAGAGTAATTTCTTCCTTCCTCTCAGGACAATCTCGGCGTCTTGCCAAACTTCGTTTTACTTCGACAAAATGTTCGTCTGCTCATTACTAGCTAACAAGTTCTTTTATATAAATGTAAAAAAGTATTTACTGCCCAACAATTAAAAAGGGTTTTTAAAATACATGCCTAGTTTATTAGAATCATTTTCTTTTCGATTCTAGTACGTTCTTTATCATTCAATTGGCAAAGCCTTCTAATCCCTTCTTACAAGATGTCCTTTTCAAATCCCGGAATCAATTAACCTAATAATGTGTCCCTATAGCCCCACTGTACCCTGTTGACCGCAACATAACCTCAAAGGCATAAGATATGTCATCGTACATTGATAACATCTAATTCTGCCGGGTCCGATCCGACCGGCGTCGGCTCCGGGTCAGGGGGTCGGGATGACTTCCGATCGATATTAATGTCGATAGGCGGCTGGATCCACGCCAGCTGTCGATATCGAGAGTTCGTGCGTGATGACATGGAATGAGGAGGAACAGAAGACTCACTTTTACTTCTAAAAGGGTTCTTGAGTAAATTACGGATCTTGGAACACGCAGTGTCGAGTTATATAAAAGTTATAAATATTCGACTTTAATGGCAGTTTTAATAACAAATCAGAAGCCATCAAAAGTATTTATTGGACTAACATTAATATTGTAGTTTTTTTACAACAATAATAATTACCGAAACAATAAAACCAACGTTACAATCACGTAAAAAAGTCTTACTGAAATCAAACATTGATAATAGGGGTTGTAGTCATAATAGAACCTAATTAAGTTATTAATGTGAGCAATTGGACTCCTGCGCTATGTGTCTCGGGTTCGATTTCCGCACGGAACAAATATTTGTATGATCTGCAAGTAGTTGTTCCGGGTCTGGGTGTTTGTGTGTGTGTGTGAGTTTCTATGTATGTAAAAGCACCCACGATACAGGAGAATGTCCTTGTGTGGGGCAACGTTTAAAAAAAAAACTTAAATTTAAATGAATTATAGTCGGTCTTTGACAATCTTATTAAAGTTCAAACTTAAACAACATGAATTATCGATCGAATGTCAACCATTGGACGACCACCTTTTTTATTAATTGTATTTTTAACCATATTTGAGGTTCTTCGTAGTGATGCTTCTGTATCTATTTACTCTGTGCTTGCTGCCGTGTTTGCAGTGGCGTTTGATTGAGGGAGGGCGAGCCGTACTATCCCCACACTGTTCGTACTGGCTGCACTATCTAGAGCTATGCTCCCCGTACTCTTGTATACACAGTTTTTATTGTCGTGTGGTTGGCAAGTGTTGTTGATTGCTCTGGTATGGAATTAGGTCTCAGTAGCGGCCTTGCAGGGAGAGCAAATGTTCATTGAAAGAGTTTATGAGGCTGGCTTGTGGTTCTAGCTGATATTTTGATGTCAGAGACTCGACTGTAAATTGAAGTGTTTTATAAAACACAAATAAGCTAGTTTCCGGAATAAATTTATTCTAGATCTAATTAGTCCGTCAGTTAGAGTTTTAAATTAATAATATTATTAGTACATTACATATTATTAGTGAATAATCACACATACAGATATATATGAAAACACGAGAGTAGGGATTTAGGGGAGTGACGCCAGAATGCATTAAAATGACACTACGGCATGACATATTCTGAATTTTAAAAGCGTGGTATTGTCGTCAATTTTGGTTTACGTAACAAAAGAAATTACTAATGTTAAAATATTTTTTGATAATCTAGTTAGATTTTTCATTCATTCATTCATACAACGGCTCAAAAACAAAATAATAAGACATCGTACAATAGCATAGAGATCAGAAAGGAACTACAAACAACTCAGTCAACATTGTAACACAATAATACAGTTAATTAACTCATCATCCAAAGAGTGAGGCAAAACAATATGTCATAGTTAAAACTGACACAAAACAAGATAGAAACTAGTGGTGCGGTCGTAACGAAGTCGACCCAAAGTTGAACGAGTGTTGCGCGATAATTGCGCAACTAACAGTGGTCGTGAATCATTGTGGGGCAGGTGCGGGCTTTACGGGAGGGATGAGAGGATCCCTTCGAGTGAGGATGTGTTTTAGAGGGTCCTTTACGTATGAGGAAGGGTTAACTGCAATGACACGATTTAATGTTTAGTTTGGAAACTTTTAATTAATATTTTCTGTTAGTCCTTTGGATTGATGTATGTGATATTATGTCATTATTAGGACTTCTTCCTTACTTTAAATATGTACACTTATATAGTAAAATATTGCATATTTATGGTTATGTAAACAACAAAACAAGCTTTTTAGCGTCTCCCATTAAAAAGCAACATAACCTAACTACAACAACGCAACACAATCTCATAAAAGCAGGCTCATTAACGTCACAGAGTCACTACGTCACAGTTTCAGCACGTAAAACTTTACAACTTACGTAAATACGTTACGGCCTTACGCCATCTCGCGGCCGAGTTGTCGGCCAAGTGGTACGGCCAAGCGCCGAGCCAAGGGCGGGCTCTAATTACGAGTAATGGCCGAACTTGGGACGCCTCGAGCGCGCCGTGCGCTGAAGATAATGAGCTCCGATTGTTCCTGGCTGCTTAGCCTTCAAATAGAGATTGTTGGTGACACTAGTTGGTTCCTCAAGAGCCATATTATTGTTGCAGGACTTTTTCTGTTTCTATATTTTATGGTATTCATGATGATGTAAGATTTGAGTGAAAATCTTGCAACAAAGCGTTTTCTATGACTGCTGTGCTTTGTTTATACTGTTGCTAAGCGACAAAACATTGGCTTGTACCCACAATAAATTATTCAATAACATCACAAGATCAAATGATATTCTAATTCTGTAACAGCAATATTAGCAGTAATAGTTCTCTCAAGGTCTGTAACTAGTGTGCGGAGGATACCCAAACATATTTAATTAAAGCAGCCAGTAGTTAGGTTCAGAATAATGTGAAGGCTTGTTTCTGTAGCCTTGCCATTCATATTCCACCCCTTGCTTTGAATACGGTAATATATGCGCCTGAATTATTTAGCAAACTATGATTAGACATGATGGGGCTCAGCAATTACTTTTTTATATTCATTTAGATTTCAGGTAATTATTTTGCCATCACTCATTATGCCAAAGTGAGTTGAAAAAATATTCAGTGAGTGTAGTGAAATCTGAAAACCATTATTTATTTCGTTCCAGCTTGTGTATTTGGTTGTGAATGTTTTCCTATAAATTTATTGCACAATTAATGTTACCGTGACATAACTTTTTAAAAATATAATATAGAAAATATATACTTAAATATATACTACTACTCTGTGTATTCACGAATTTTTATATATCCACTATTTGTGTAGAACATTTTAATATCCAGTGTTAGTGAGTGTACATTTTGATGTATTTATAATAGTAAAACAAAAAAACAATAACAGTAAGCTTAAAAATGTCTCAACCACCGCAACAAGGTTTTGTACCTGAAAAGGTTCAGGAGTTCAACCGGAGGGCCTCTCAGGAAGTGTCGGAGTCTGCTCCTCACCTAAAACTTCGTCCTCAAGAGACGCCGAAGAAGGAAGCCCATCAGAACGGTACTGACAAACAACCCGAAAAACCGCCCAGAGATGACAAACCAAAAGTCGAAACTGGTTATGCGTCCCGGCAAAACCTGGAGAGCAAGAATCCTTTCTCTCCCAACTTCTACCGTAACAGCCGACCTCACGGTCACTTCGAGATGGGTCCACGAGGGCTCGACTACTCACCCCATAGAATGGGACTTGACTTCTCCAACCGATTGCGTGATTACGGCCCACAGCGGTCCACGTCCATCCATGGACATGAAATGACTGATGCTCCTATGAAACCCGAGTATTTGGGTCATCGAAGTCACTTTGGCAGCCAGATCGTGCCGGGTGGGATCAACCACCCTGATGTTGTCTTCAGACATGACTACTACAGTCAGATGGGGTTCTCTCCTCCTCGAGCGTCAAGGTTCTCCTCACAGGAGTATCTGAACGCACCGGCTCAGTACGGGCGGTGGCCTGACTACCGTCAAGAGTACAGGCAGCGACGACGCTCCCAGCAGGATCTCCACTCACTCGGACAAAGTCCTGAGACAGGTATTTATCAATTTAATACTAGATCTTTTTCATAAACTATAAATACCATCAATACACGAGTTATATATGGCTGTTCACTTAAAAGAAAAGCTTAAACTGTTTCTCAATGAGAAAAGTTATGTCGACCATAAATTAATCGAGCCTTTAATATAACTTATACCCGAAACAATAAGCGGCAATTTTGCCTTACGGCTATTTATTCCTTTTTGGTACGGTCCGTCAGTAGATTTATGTTTGTGGAGCGGAGTCGACAAACATTTTTATAAATTGGTCGCGCTGTGCCGCCCCGCGTATTGATCATACGTTTTGTTTCAATTGACGAATGGCCTGTCTAAACGAACCGTGAACCGTGGACGCCAATATAACCAGGCGCACGGAATTAGATAAAACTTTGATATTTCATTTTCTCTAAAAACTACCAAAGCTAGGTGTTAAAGCAAGCACTAGAGACGCTTCATTTTGTGTTTTCATCAAGAATTTCCATAGAAAAATCTGTTAAATGGAAAAATCGTCTTTATGGTGCCATTAGATAAGATTGGCAGCGCTTACGGCACCGAGCAAAAAGGATACCTTTAATTTAAAAGTACCGTGAAAGAAAGTCGACTTCTTTTAATAAAATCTCACAGTAGAAACTTCCAATATTAAATATTAAGGAATTTTTATATAAAAAATGTAATTCAGCAATCAAGAAATCTAAGTAAAGAAAAGCAGGTGGTCCAATAATCCCGAACTCACCCACTGAACCTGGAAATGTTTGCTTAAAAATTTTTGTTCGCCTAATGTAATCCTTTGAGTAAATGTATGTAGTACGTGGTAGGCTCGTGTAAGTTCGGCTATGTTCGGAATGAGCCGACACGTCGACTATATGACTGATTTATAAGTTCGTGCACACACGCGATCCCGACGCACGGTGGGCTGGAATCGTCAAGTGGGGACTTAAGGATTAAAATGAGTATTTTTGAATTTTATGTACTAATACAAATATTTTTTGTTATATGTAATTTTTTTATACTTAGTATTTTTCGAGTTATAGACCCCTAAACTTTGTATGAAATATTAATCGGTTTTTGGTTTAATCTGACATGTTTTAATATTGTATTACAGAAATATAGCAAAAAACAAATTATTGGTAAACATTCTACATCACCCTTATTACGTCATTTGTTTTTAACAATACTCAATAGTGCCGTGACCCTCATTAACGCATCGTCCATTGAGCGCAGCAAAATGATGACGTGTCATTATGTGATAGGATGATGAATAGCAGGTAAAAAATGATACGGTTACATTTGAAAAACAACCATCCTCAGTACGTTGTTACACATCGTAATAAACGCACTATCCTATCTCACATTTTCGGAATACTAATACTATTTATTACGTAAAAATGTTCGATTTGTTGTCAAATATTGATATTGTTGTGCTATTAAAGGAAAGTGGAAGTTTTAAAAATAATAGTGTTTTATATAGTGCTATTAAATCTAGATTAGTCCCCACTGTGTTAAGTGCTGAAAACGATAAAGCGGTAAAAGCGTTTTGTGCAAAATATTGCTATAATCTGCAAAGGAGACGGCAAAATGCTCATAGCAAAGAGGAATTGTTCAGCAACAATAATAGTGAATGGTTATCATCGGAAATAAAGTGGCCTGATTTCATTGTAAGTGCATTTGAAAGAAACCAAGACTCTGTTCCTAGTACATCAAGTGAACATGAATCTCCAGCAAAAGTGTCTACTGCCACGTCAACGAATGTAAGTCCCAGAAAACCATTTTGTGAATTAGGACCTAAGCAAAAAAAGAGACGTACAGAACATATTCATACAAATATGACTACAGAGGAAATATCTCATGCATACATTATGAAATTACGAGAGGATGGTAATCAAGGAATATCTAAAATCCTCGAACACCTACTTAAAAATCCACAGGATGTGCAAAAAGCGAAAGATAGTCTTTTAGGTAAAAATGAAAAACCTAAATTTACTCCAGATGAAACTTTGGGACTTGTTTTGTCCCTTAAATTAACAAAGTGGCAATATAATACTTTAAGAAAAAGTATCAAAGAGAAAAATGTCGACATGTTCCCTTCCTACTACAAGGTGCAAAATGCAAAACAAGAATGCTACCCGCCAAAAGATGATATCACCTTAACAGATACAACTGCTGGAATAAAATTGCAGCGTCTATTAGATATAACCACCAAAAGGATATTATTCAAAGCAATCAATATTGATAGCACAGACTTTAAGGAGATGACAATGATAAGCAAATGGGGAATGGATGGTGCCTCGAATCAAGCAAACTATAAGCAAAAAATGACAACGGAGGACAAATTGGACAGTGCTTCGACATATGATTCAAGTATTTTTATGGGTAGTTCAGTACCAATAAAAATTATTTCTGAGGAACAAATTATCTGGGAAAACGACTCACCAAATTCTGCATATTGGTGTCGTCCAATATTTTTCAAGTTTGAAAAAGAGAATAAATCAACGATTTTAAGAGAGAAAACCGAAATTGAAACGGAGATAAATGAATTGAAGGAAACAGAAATTAGCGATTAATGAAGAAGCGGCTGAATCTAGAAATAAAGACTTTAGGCGATATCGCCAACACCATTCAAGGAAAGTCTGCAGAAGAGCTAATAATGAGGATATTTTAAATAATTTAATAATTAGTTCAGACCCAGTTAGTATATATCATCAAAACGTCATAAAATGATACGGAAACACAAACCATTTTCAGAAGAAGCGAAAGCCATGCTTCTTTTATCTACAACATTTGAAGATGATGAGCGGGAAAATTTGTTAATGTGGAACATTTAGAGAACGAATCTGAATCTGATGAAATTGTCTAAGTGATAATTTTGTGAGTGCGTGTGTTTGTGAGTGAGTTTGTGAGTGTGCGTATGAGTGGATTAGGCCTCCTGGAGACACCACTGATAAAAAAAAACGCGCTTAGTTCTCTACCTCAAAGGTGGTGTGGAAAAGGGAATGAAAAACAATTTTCTCCAAAATCGAAGAAAATCGAAGCAAGTGCTATATCGGATAATTTGCCTAAAAAATAGCGCAATCGAATACCGAAAGCGGTTATTTGAGAACTCTTGAGAATTAAAAGTTATTCATATAAAATCAAATTTCTCCATACAAAAATAAATTCAAATCGTTATAACTTTTAAAATATTAAGTATATACAAAAATCGCAGAAGAAAAATTTCTTGTATTTAGTGGTAGATCACCAAGCCGTCTTTATTTTTTTTTTAATTGCTTATCAATTTTCGTGAATCCCTAAGTCCATTAGAGCTTGATTTCAGCCCACCGTGCGACGTGAAGGTGTAACGAAATAGTTTTTATTTTAAGGAAGATGGATTTGAAAAATGTGGCGAACTTTGATTGAGTGTTTTTGGGATTGTTTTTTGGTTTAAAGACGGAATGCAATTTAGAATGTTTTAGTTTCACAAGAACTAGGGTTTTTATTTGTATTGTATGAAAAATACTACAGTATCATCTATCAAAAATACGACAGATCCAATATCACGCAGTGGTAGGCGCTCCCGGCGACAGACGTCGGCAGACGATCTCCGGCCATCGTAGGCGCGGGCATGCGGGCGGCGAGAAATGGGCGGGTAAATGCGGGCACGAATTACCTTGACCCCGGAATGTAAAGGGCTATTGAAGGACACCGTGGATTTTAGTCAGTACGGGTCTGACAGTCCTTCCCGCTCTGTCCTGGGTGGGAAGACTCATTTGATTATTTTACCACGTTAAAAAAAAAGATCCAATATCATTCTAAACACAAACGAAATGTTTTTATGTTTTTTTGTTTATTCATTTTTAAACATATTATTAAATTTTTAAATATTTCTTACAAAAAAGTAATAAAAAACATTTAAAAATATAAAAATAGTGATCCGCCGGTGTGGGAGCAGGGTCCAAGCTACCGGTGGTTAGGGCTCCAGAGACAGGAACCTCCTCACAATGCGAGCCGTATCGAGGAGAACTGCCTTCTGAATCAGGCCCTTGACCCAACCCCCTAATGAGAGCCTCGAAAGATGTTCGTCGAGGTTCTTTGCCATCAGGCCATTGGCAGTAACGACAATCGGCACAATGATAGCCGAGCTCATATTCCACATATCGACAACCTCGCGCGCTAGGTCCAGATATTTGATTTGTTTATCTTTCTCAGCTTTCACGAGGTTCTCGTCATGCGGGATGGTAACATCGATTATCATTACGCGGCGCGCTGATCTGTCTATCACTACTATGTCAGGCTTATTAGCGATAATAGTCCTGTCAGTAATGATAGGCAGATCCCAGTACATCGTGACATGGTCTTTCTCGAGAACTGGGTCGGGCACATACTTGTAGTACGGTACTTCGGAATCAACAAGTTTGTATTTTAAAGCAAGTTGCTGGTGGATAATCCTGGCTACTAGGTTATGCCTGTGCAAGTACTCGCCATTAGCAAGACGAGAACAACCAGAGATAATATGTCTGATCGACTCACCCGGACGGTGGCATGCCCGACACACGTCAACCGTCCCATCTTTCATAATATGTCTCCGGTAGTTATTCGTCAGCATAACTTCGTCCATAATTGCACAGACAAAACCTTCAGTTTCCCCGAAGAGGTCACCGAAACGTAGCCAGGATACGGACGCTAGAAAATCTACATCGGGCCCATGAAGAGCCCGGTAGAAACGTCCGTGAAGCTCCTTGCTCTGCCATACCTTCTTGCGATCTTCCGTAGTGAGTACTACAGGTTTGCGCCAGTCCTCTTTAGCCATGGATAACGGGGTGAGTCCCTTGTCCACCGCGACCACATCTCGGTGCATACCCACGCTCATATTCACAAAATATTCTCTAAGACTGCACACCTCGCGGTTGTGGAGGGTCTTAGCATTTAAAAAGCCTCGACCCCCGCACTTCCGCGGGATGTACAGCCTCATCACCGATGATCGTGGGTGATGCATCCGATTTGCGGTCAACAGTGTACGGACTCGTCTATCCAAGGCGTCGAGTTCAGATTGAGTCCATTTGAGTATGCCGAAAGAGTACATTAAAACCGGCATGATCCAACCGTTGAAGGCGCGCACCTTGTTTCCGCCCGAAAGAAGGCTATTTAAAACCTTTTTTAGACGTCCAAAGAAGCGCTCCCTCAACGATTGTTTCACTTCCGGTACATCAATTCCTAACGCTTCCGACATACCCAAATACTTGTAGGTCTCGAATGAGGAAAGTGATCTAAGGTGTATGGAATCTGAAAGCTGAATCCCTTCAGATTCCATAATCTCCCCTCGCTTTACATGCATGACTGCACATTTGTCAACACCAAATTCCATCCTGATGGCACTACTGAAAGTTTCAGTTACCTTCAGTAGCTCCATTAGTTGCAATTTGCTGGGGGCAAAGAGTTTCAGATCATCCATGTATAGAAGGTGAGATATGACCTGACTACCTCTCCTCAACCGATAGCCTAGACCTGAGTCCTCCAGCAATGTGCTTAGAGGATTCAGGGCTAAGCAGAACCAAAGTGGACTCAAACTGTCTATTATTATTATGTTTATTATTACCAAACATATATTTAGAAGGAAACTTTAAAAAATGTTTTTCTTTATGGATCCTCGTATTTCTTCAGCATAATCTGTAAAATCTGATCAAAGCGGTCGCTGTCACTTTAATACATATTCCTTAAGTTAAGATGAAACACTAAATAAACCATGTTTATAGATAACGATTATTATCAAAATATAGTTCGTATGACCTGCCTCGACCCTCATAAATATTACTGCAGGAAATATCATTACTGAAACCCTTCCTCTGAAATATATTGAATTGTTTCACATTAAACACCCATTACCGTTAAACTTACAAGTGATTTCGAACCTTTAGCTATTAACATAAGGTTGAATGTTGAGTGGATGTGATATTGATTTATAACGTTGTAATACAGGGTGTTAGGAGCGCAGGTGATCGCTGAAAGTTTCAGCGGGTACTTCACACGCTTGTCGAACTTATGAGCGATCGGTTCTCAGTATATTGAACGACTTTAATACAAGACTGATGCGTATTTCATAGCGTCGTAAAATGGAGAATTTTAGACAATTTAGATATTTTTTCAACTTTCTATGTGATTAAGTTTAATTGAAATGCGGTATCAGATGGATTTTGGACAAAATAATTTAAATATTGTATCTAGATCTTAAAATAATGTTCATGCGTTATTTATGCAATCAATAGTTGTTCTCCGTGGTTATTGGCCGTAGCGCTTCCTCAATAAATATGTCTATCCGACTAAAAATATTTTTTTAATTTAGAACCAGTAGTTTCTGAGATTAGGGTATCTAAAACATACTACTCAGCTTTATAATATTAGTATAAAGTTTCATAAATTAAAAAAATAAACCTTAAGATATTACAATATAATCAGAAAGCTACCTTTTTCATGTCATAAATATTAATTTAAAGCTTTAATTAACGTGTATGACATCGTATTAAAATGTCACAGAAACCGAAGTCTTTGTAAGAGGTATCTCGGTGTGTGAGACTGCGATTAGCAAGTCAAAGGCGTGTGAGCGGCGAGTAATCAAAGGTTGACGTATTCCATTAAAATATCATGTTTATCACGCGCCGCCGTGAGATCAGGGGAACCGTATATTTTTCCAATCAGCTGTAGCTACTCCACTGGCATTGAGTTAATGGTGAAGGCAGAAAGTTAACTCCGAACGACTTGCGAAAGTTGTGCGAAGAATTTTAAGGGTTGAAAATAGTTGTATTGCTACCATACATAAGTATGCATCTTAAATAAACTTATCTTAAGGTTTTGAGTGGTTTCTTCAGTGGAAAACTATTTGACTTACTACCTGCAGTTCCCAAAAGAAATGAGTAAAATGTACCAGCGTTTATTGACTTTATCGGTTTCTAGTCTTCAGGTACTCATAGCGTGCGTCCTCGTCCATTTCTCAAAAAAATCATCAACTATGTAAAAAAAAAAAAAAATTATGCATTCATGAAATTAAACAACCGTAATATATAACATATAGAAAAGTCATGGGAGAAAACTTTGCAGTGACACATAAAAGATAGGAAAAAACATAATTTAACCTACTGTCTCTATTTCTACACCGTGGTACTATAAGTCCCGGGGCGCCTCGCCCGGGCTGAGCTCGCGAGCCTGCCTCATCCCTCATCCCTCCTTCTTCATTCAATTTTAGTGCGAATATGTTCCTCCAGGCCGTGTTTTTGTTACACTAACAATATTTTACTTTGATATCATTTAGACTCTGGTTCGGCTACAAACATTGCTCATTTTCTGCGTCTTTGAGGTTGGTAAGAAACCACTTTAAATTGAGGAAACTTCATTAAGTTGAAAATGGAATGAGAATATTAAGAAGCGGTTGCTAAATGAACGTTTTAGAACGAACGAAAGAGAGTAATTTTTTCAGCGGTGTATTATTTTCTGACGAGAATACAAAAAAAATGATTAGATCTAAAAACTAGTTGAGTGTTAACCCTTACGAAGTCAATTGAACATCACACTCAACAAAACTACCCAAAAACGTAAAGTTCACAACCCTCAAACGATGTAGTGGCGGATTAACATTGACCCAAAGATGAGCGTAGCGCGCGGTCGTTGACCCGGCGCCGTGTATCGATCCCATTCATGCATGGCGCTGAGCATGCCGCTCACCTGCCGGGGAACTGCTACTGTGCGGGAACCAGGAAGGATAGAAAACGATAGTCAATTGATAGAAGAAATATTTTAAAAAGAGACTGTTCTGTATCCGGCCCATTCTGTTTCATTTGAAAATATCTTTCGTAATTATGTAACTAAATAATAAATTCTATTTTCTTGTAAGCTTCAAAAGTACCTTTAAATATTTCGAATTTTCTTTAAAATGTGGTGAACTTGAAAAAGTTATGAAGCAGTTGATGTAAAAATGTGCGAGTAATGGACTGACATGCACACGTGTATATTTCAACATGTCAGTAACTTGTTGATATTGTTTTCAAACCATTTTATGTTCCATCAGTGGTCAACTCAATTTAAACTGAGTCGGTAAGTTGAAAATGTTTTCCCTTTTCAAAAAGAAAGTTCTATTTTGGACCAAAACGGCAATAACTAATTACCCTATGAACTAAAGTAAACTATGACAGATCTGACTAGTAACTAGTTAGCGGTTTCCCGCGGCGCCACCTGCCGGCTTTGTTGTCAAATTACGAGATCAAACCAATGTGGCCCAAGTTTGAGGTTGACTGACATCGCTCGCGGCTGAGATCTGTTGCCATCAGCAGGGTTGGAAATTGGGCAGGTGTCTGTCTATGTATACTTATAATACTAGCAACTCCTCTATGTTACTCTATTATACGTATTTTACGATTTCCTAAGGGTGTTGATAAACTTGAGCATTCACTTATAATGAGCATTCTTGTGAATGTTACATTACAGAAGAACAAACGAGAGCGAGGTTTTTTCTGTGCCGACTGTCAAGTCTGACATCTTCATGAAGAAAAATTTTTTGACGACAAATCTATGAATGATGGTAAAACACCATACTATAATATAAATCGCTGCGTATTTTAAATGAACAACACAATCTCAATCTGTGTGACAAGTGTCTGGTTCACAGTTATAACTGACACTTCATTTCTTCGACTCCTTCGGTCACCCCAGTAAGGTTTTTATTCCAAGGAGAGTTTTCATTTCGTCCTCAATCGTTTTGACAATTTTAACATTGGATTAGAATGGGGTAAAAAATATATCATTTATAGTTCATCATCATCATCATCATATCAGCCCGGGATCACCCACTGCTGGGTATAGGCATTTATAGTTACTTAAAGCAATTGTTGAGACTTACCTATCCACTAAATGATATTTCATTGAAAGTGGCTTTGGTTTCTATCTACAATTTGTGCCGGCTCCGAGACAGTTTTCCAAGAAACATTGCGGAATACTATAAATAACATTTCTAGGAATATTGCTTTTATTAAATTAATTTTTAAACCGTTATTATTAGAGCTTTTATTTCCACTATAGCTGCAAAGTCTTGGTATGCATGCCGATGGTATATGCCGACTTCTCCTCAGTGAATGAATGAATACTGCAGAATTAAATTATACTCACAAAAATGTACGCATATTAAACATGAGTTCTGCAAAATATTCCTCTTTTTAAAGTAAATAGGGTTTGTTATCTGGAGTCCCCATAGTTAGGGGGACTGGAACTTACATGGGGAATGACAAACCATAACAAAGTGATAGCTTGGAGGTGTAGTGGCACGCTAATAGTATGGAGAACATTATTATGTTTCATATTATAATGTGTCCCTGCCTCTGCTCCCGAATTTCCTAGTGTGATTTGATTAAGGCTGCACGATGTTGCTTTGACCCCAGTTCCGTTGGGGTCATGATTTTAGATTGCAAATGTAATAAATCTGGGGTTGTTATGACGTCGTATTGCTTCACTTTAGAGGTGTTGCTTGTACGTTTGACTATTTCTGTTAATTTGTAATTTTTTTTGTGTATGGCATCTCGCAGGTCAACCTAGAAGAGGTTGTGGGCTGCTTAACCGGACTTTTCTGTGGATGCCTTAAATTACTCTAAGGCCTCCAGCCAGGGGCTTAAAACTAAAAAACTACAAACTTAGTGACCACACGCTAAGGGCACCCCCTGTGGGGTTCGGACTTCGGCTTAGGGCGTCACTGAGAGAGGACAGCAAGGGACAGGCTGTTAATTTGTTACACATTGCTTTGCTTTTTATGCGGCAGGTACGGTCTAGCTTACTCTTCGGAAAATAAGTAGGAAGTCGCGATTTTGCAATGTTCTTTCACTCTCAAAGTAAAAAAGACCGTTGTCTTGCATTCAATACGTTTAAGCGTAGTTTTGAACAAGTTTCAAATCTTTTTTTTTGTTTTTCAGGAGTTTTGCTATTCTTATTTCTAACTGTATAAAAACTAGACAGGAAGCTTGTGTGAGTTAGTAGACACCATGTACAACCTTTTAACCTAGATTTAGACCTCAACGACCACTGCTTAAAGTCGAGCCTTATGTGTCTGATTAATTAAATCTCTTTGGTATTTTCCCAACTTACTTACGTATAGCGACGCTCTTGGCGTATTTATACTCTTGTAACTGACCTAAAGTGGATAGAGGAACTCTGTGGTATTTTAGTTAATCGAAGTTCAAAATAATCCTTTGTCTTTTCCAGAGAGTATCGATAACAGATCCCCCACAAAACAGTTAATTACTGTACCCACTTTCGAAACACAGCAATTCAAAACTATGATCACAAAATACTTGATCGCAGCACTAATTAATCCTTATTTATCACCATCCTTTGGACCGCAGCCTATAGCCTGTGGCTGTAATGACGATGACGGGCGCTCATTAGTGAATATAACAATAACGCGTAGTTACTGTACCCACTACTTCCACCCATGAGAGGTTGAGGGTCGTTAGCGATCCTTATCGACTGGAGTTACTGATGAAAGTACGAAGCGTAGATAATACTTTGTTTTGGTCACTTGAAGAGTTGTTTTCGTTGATTCAAAACAGATGCAGTTTGCGGTCAAAATTATCGAATACTTCAGTTTTTTTCAATTAGTTTCATGGCAGACTTGTTGAACAAAGTTAGTACAATAGACTGCTATTGTACCTTTGCCAGGCCAATCAGGGGAATATATCAAATTACTCATGAAATTGTAAACGTATGCGTTTCATCTAATACATTTCTCCGTAGGATGTAGGCTACTCCCAAGTAATGCTGTGTACTGATATACGTTATACCTCAGATAAAAAAAAATAGGCGTTATACATTGTCGTTCTTGTTCTACCAGGAGTCAATCTAACGAGAAAAACCAAATATTTTTCCGATCTATTCAATATCCTGCAAATGCGTGGTTATCATAGCAAGAGGGGCCATCGAGCTGCATCGCAAACTTGTCGTATCAATATCGAACAACTTGGTCGGTGGCCAAGCGCATTTTTGTGTTTGCCAGCCGACTTGGCGGGACTTGCTCTAACTTGGCGGAACTTGGCAGTTTCTTTTATTCGAATATCGAATGCATTGGTATTTTTTTTTAGTTAAGTAGGGGTGTTGAGTTTCATTTGCGCGTGTCTTAAGTTTCTTTTATGATCTTGTTTCGACAAGGAGTTCAATTTGAATCTTGCATATTTGTTACATAGATTAAATACGTAAATATTCTTCTTCATTGTTATTTTAATTTTATTCACAACAGTGAAACACAAAAAATTCAAAAACAAATCCAAATCAGCATAAAACAATCCCTTCTTCCGCGAAGCTAATTCATTCGTATCATCTATCTGAACGAATTTGAAAAGCGCCTCTAAACGAATGCGCATACAATTAAGCGCGTAACTTGTTCCGTGGTTGTTTGCGCGCATGCTTGTTGGCGCCAATGTTGGCCAAGTGTTGGCTGAATGAAAATTATGTTCATGGTAACGAGTTGGGACATTACCATACAAGCCATTTATGGGGTGGGGAGCTAGTGACCGCGGGTGAAGAGAGAAAAAACAGCGTTATTAGGGTTCCATAACCCTATTACGAAGACTCCGCTGTCCGTCGGTTTGCCTGTCTGTCTGTGCGTCTGCCACCAGGCTGTTATTCTGTCTTATGAACCGTGATAGTTAGACAGTTGAAATTTTCACATATTATTATCGATCTATTTCTGTTGCCACTATAATAAAAAATACAAAAAAATAAAACGACGGGTTGCACTCTGGGAGTGCCGGCAGAAAACTTCAATAGTAATAAACACACACAAATACACACGAACATTCGCGCAAGCGCCCTGCGCCGTCTTACGAATTTTCGATCAGGTCACGTGTCCTGACGCGAGCTTAACATTTTTTACCCATTCCAAAAAAAGTGCACAACGCCGCTAAAGAAGTTTTCACTTCAAAAATTGAATGAAAAATTATTTAAAAGGCCCCCATACAACAAACATGACGTTTTTAAACCTTCGTGCGCTAGTCTGACTCGCATTTGGCCAGTTTTTGTATTTGGTAGTATAGCTACACAAGACTGTATATTCTGTAAATTCTGCCATTTTAGAGCTGTTATTTGCTTATTGCAAGCGTTTAAATTGCATCAAGCGTGACGAGAAATTACTACCTTATAACTTTACACAACACTTCAAAACGTCTAGCTGTCACTGCGCGATGCCATGGAGACGGATGCTCTTTATAAAATAACTAACTGTCTGCACAGTGGAATACAAAATGAATTGTATATAGAATCCAGTGTTGCTGGAATACGAGTGCAGCTATCCGCGTTAAGATTTTAGATTAGACACGCTGTTGTGAGCAGAAATAAGATCATGCAATATTCTTTTATGAACTCTTTGTGTCTTCATTCCTTTTTGTTCAATAGATTGGGTTTATAAATACGCGTAAACACGTATTCGATATCCAGTTGGTACTAGAAAAGTAAGCAACCTAAAACGTTAATAGTAAGAAGATACTTGATGATGTTTTATAAGGTTTTACTAATGCCGTTAATTACTCATTTCATTTTGGTTTACCTGATTTCTATGGCGCAGAATCAATCCCATCTTATCTCATTTCCTTTAATTTAATTTTAATATTCGACGTTCAAAAGTGCCTCTTGGATGGCCAAATTGAAAAAAATAATTTGACTTTGACTATTAAACCCCTTTAGAATTAAGAAAAGAAAGGCATTTTTTTTTTATAAAACACGTTTCCCCACACCAGTAATTTCTTCCTGTATCGTGGGTGCGTTTATAAACATAGAAACTCACATACACAAACACCCAGACCCGGAACAACTACTTGCAGATCATAAAAATATTTGTTCCGTGCGGGGATCGAACCCACGACACGCTGCGCAGCAGTCGATTGCTCAGCCACTGCGCCAAACGTGTTGTCATACTATTCAATCTATATACCGACTCTCTTACTATCTCCTAAGTCTCTGAGCATAATATTGCTCATATTACAATCCTGGTTATTTTCCCTCCAGTAATTTCTCTAGGCCGGATTCTAAGTAAAGTCTACTTAAAAAATAATAACCATTCCACTATAATATTCCCATATTATCAACTAGCAACCCTGGCGAACATCTCCGGTTGCCATGCAATAGTTTCATAAAGCTTTATACGATGGACGATGAGAGAATGATAATATTCCGAGTCGGGAATGATATCGTAAAAGAAGATGGCTTCCCCTACCCACTGAGACATGGTGGCTATAGTTACCACATATTAAACTGAGCTGTGTTTACTTGTTTAACAAGACTGACTACCTAACTACTACCGGCTGACTACCGACTTACTAACAGTAACTTACATACATTTTGTAATATGAAGACAGTTCGTAAATTCAGGACCTGCATTAATTTATACGTACTGTTTACGTTTATTTTTAACCACTGTTTAATTGGTCGTTGCTAAGCTGAAAACAAGTAACCTTAGATTATTGAATTTCCAGATACCTAGTAGGCCACTGAAAAAAAAGGAAGAAAAATTACCCCCGTCATTTGATGCCTACTTTAAACAAGTGAACATCTCCAAGGAAAACATTTAAATGTGTGCGTGGCGCTCACTCAGCCATTTATAAAAAAACTGGCTTCACGAAAAACGTTAAGTTTTATTTTGAACACGGAATCTGGACATTTAATAATCTAAGCTAGTAACACAACAATTCTTCTTGAAGAATTGTTGTGCCGATAGCTGGATAGCCTACGGTGTAAACACTTCTTATCAGAAATATCGTCCTTTTAACTTTCAACACAAATTTCTCCCTACTTACTTTACACCCTTAAAAAGAGCGTGAAAAAGTTGCAAGTTCACGTACACGCAAGCGATACCTCTGATATTTCAGGCGACCGACACTAGGCCGTATGCTTGTTTGTTACTTTTAAGTTATAAAAAAAAAACAGAGTGAAAATATTTTTATACGAATCATAGTAAAAGGTCTGGATCATAACTGACGGGGCCCCCTTAGAGGGCCAGAGCCTGCTGAGGTCTGCCTCATCAAATAACCGTGACCCTGGAACGTGAAGGTCTATTCAAGGATCACCGTGGATTTTAGTCAGTACAAGTCTGACAGTCTCCCGTCCTGCCTTGGGTGGAAGGACTAATTTGATAATTTTATCACGATATCAAAAAAAAATGTTTTTAAGGAAGATACTCTTTTCCCAATGTAGTTCCACGTTGTCGCTAGGCAATTCACTAATGATAATAATTTACCATGTTATAAGCGCCTATAGAAATCGGTTTTAACTCCAACACGCGACTGAATCATCAGCGATTCCATCGCTTGACGTAACTCGCTACAACAACATTGACACAGCGCTGCAGCCAATGACGCCGCCTGTTGATTTTGTTCCCGCCTCGCTATTCACTCATCGTAGAACAAACAAATTAAATTCAACTACGCTTTGTTAAAACTATGAATTCTAATTAGCGAATTCATTAATTTATGTTTTAGTAATTTAGTTGCTTTATTATTAGTTCGGGTAAAAGGACCAATCATAATCACGAGGAAAATACAATTTATGTACAGTAGTCTTGTGTAATAAATAACATGTTGACATCACCATCTTTAGTGGTAACAGCAGTGCGGGTCGTATCCATTTAGAGTAGTCGGTACTAAATCTTAAACCTATTTTACTTGCATTCTCAATATTTCTTCAGGTCTTTTAGCATATTGGATTAAAGCTCTGTTTAATTGTCTGAAGTTATAGAACGATCTTTATCACAACATTACACAACACTTTATCCCAAAATAAACTTAATTTAAATGAAATTAATTAGCATATTCGTATGTCGACTGTGATCAGGCGTACCATAAGAATAAGAAAAATATCAGCTTAAGGGTAGTACTTTTTTTTGAAGTGAAAACTTCTTTAGCGGCGTTGTGCACTTTTATTGGAATGGGTCAAAAATGTCAAACTCGCGTCAGGACACGTGACCTGATCGAAAATTCGTAGTTTCGTAAGTTTTCACTTCTGTCGGCACTCCCAGAGTGCAACCCGTGCGTGGTAAAATCATCAAATGAGTCCTCCCCCCTTTATGTACCGGGGTCACGGTAATTTGTGAGTCCCGCGACCCTAAGGGTAGTACCAGATAAAAAAAAATGTATACGTTGTAAGTAGGTAGCATACATACACGTCTGCTGTCAGAAATAGGTACATCGTAAATGTTGACATAGGTAAGCAATGTCGTCAAGAAAGGCCAAAAATAGCATGAATCTTTAACTGAACGAATTCTGACACAAAGGAAAAACGATAGAAATAAAAATGTTCCACTTGGTTTTATTATTAAATGGTTCGAGAGGAAACAAAGAACAGTTTATTTTCCTCTTCACCTCATCAATCGAGAGGGGCGAAGGGGGCATTGTGGAGGGGTGAGGGGGTGAATATGATGGTGTTCAGGTGACGAACGACCCGTCAGGAACTTTTTTGAACCCGATTTTGTGTGGTTTTTTTGGATAAGAAATCATTTTCATGTTAGAATTTCATGTCTTTAAATGTAATATATTTAGTACTAACAGACAAACTGGTAACAGAGAAAAAATGCTAAAAATGAGTTATTTTTGCAACGTGTATACCACAATCCACTATGACTATTATTGTTTATAATCTGACCTCATAGTATTTCCTTCAGTTTAATATAGTATGCTAAAATAATGACGTCATAGTTCAAAGAAAAGCCTTGTTTACATTGTGACACATCAATACTTGGATCAAAACCAAAATCTCTCAATAACTGTTGGTACTACCGATAACAAAAGTGTCTGGTTGACATTTTTTTATCAATGTTTTTTATCTTGCCCTTCTTTCATAACTAAGTCTATCCAAATATGCTAACGTATTAGAGAAGAAGTTATTTATTTATTTTTAATCGTATCTGTTTATTGTAATAATTTGCTTTTAATAATAAGATGCCAGCAACAAGACAAATACAATCAAGTCGGTAAACACTAAAGACGCTCGATCAGCAATTTCATTAAAGCATTTACCAATTAAACAGAAACGTAGACAACAATCTGAGAAATTCGCATAACAATAATTCACGCTCCCTCGCTAACTAAGCTAATGAAACATGGCGCTTTTACAGCCAGCAATGTATACCTACTGCAACTTATTAAATTACATTGCAGTAAAGTTATCCATAGACGCGTCACATTAATATGACAGGATGAAGTATAAAGAACGGTTATGAACGTCAGTTTGACTACATCGTGTTCACGGCATCCAAATTGCCGACAGAGCCGAGTTATGTAGGAAGACATTGGAATCCATAAAAACACACAATGTCAAATAAAACCATCGTTCAATAATTTCCCCTTAAACATCGCGCTATTTGCTCCCTTTATTGTAACCTAATGGATATCGGGTTGTTAAACAAAGCTTCTGTTACCAAATTATAATTTCGGGAAAATAGTAGAATTCGTCGTAATTTTGTAGACAATGTTGATTAAGTTTACTGTGCTGTCAAATTGGGTCGCCAAATGATAACTGTTTTGCTGTTTTATCTCCCTCTCAAGTATTATTTTCTAGAGGCATCTTAGACATCTTAGAATGAAGATCAAACATGAAAAAAACTTAGCTCGTTTCTCGAGTGATACCACTCCAAAGTAACGAAAACCCATCACTGCGAGCGAAAAGAAAATTTAGACATGTTTCATTCGACCTTAAAATTTTAGTGTAACTTCAAATACTTATATCCAAGCTCAATATTAAAGATTGGGCATTTCCAACACGTACGCCTTTCAAGCAATATTGAACTTCACTAGCTTTTGATATGGTTGATATTATGTTGCTATGCGCCACTCAGTTCAATTCACATCGACCCCTCGTGGGTTTCTCACAATTTTATTCCTCATATAATCGAAGCCGTATATTCTAGACATCTGTGTTATATTTGTGAAATGTTTGTTCTATCAAAACTTCGTCTAAACCACTCCTCTTTTAACCTACTTTACCATTAAGGAGGGTAGTAAAAAGTTTTATGATTTCTTTCACGCTTTTGGAGGCGAGAATGTTTGAGGATAATCATCCAACACATTTTGACTATTCACAGCATAATTATTGTGTCATATATTGATAATAATCTTAATATCATATTGTCGATGATTGATAACATTTTATGTCCATCACTATATTTTGTCGATTAAAAGTTTACTCCATCCAAAGTACATAGTTTAGTAGAATATAATCAACTTAATGCCATTCTTATCAAAGATCAACCCGGAAACAAAGTTAAATAATTATAACGCAGGCCCAACACATAAAAAATAACAGTTTAACGACAAAAAAGCCCCTCAAGTTAAAAGATAACAGAATTATACGTGATTGTACGCCACCGTGCACACTGGTATAATTGTGAACAGCTGTGTACACAGTGCAGGCACAACAGTAACTCAACACCGCAACATCCTTCACTTTGTTTACTATAAAAACCATTTCGGTGGAAATAAAAGCGGGTCGTTGATAAGTCATAAAACAGGCGAATGGCAGCCATTGACCGGTGTGACGTCACATATTGACAGTAACCTGTGTTGGGGTTATTTCGGACAGTGTCGTGACGTGGACTTGAGCATTTGATTTCGGTGAGAATGTGGGCTATAAACAGTGAAAACTTTTGAAATCGGTAGTAGATCAAGAATTTCATTAGAACCATAAACTTGTCCTTAAGACTGTGAGAAAATGTTTAATCACATACCAAAATATCGATGTTTTCATCCAAGTCGTGGGAAACACTTGTATGAGGAATGCACAGAACCGAGAATTATGCCAAAAAAAATGTCGACGTATATGCATAGCAGCATATAGCAGTACTATAGCTAGGCTGAAATGATTATCATCGTTTCAGATCAAATCCACCACAATGTCGAAAGTATGGAAAAGAAGAACATGACGCTTGTAAAAATAAGAAACGTTTCCATCACATTAGCAGCTTAAATTAAACCCATTATGAGCCTAAAGAGTTAAAACCTAAACAGTTGTCTTACTAAACACGCTTGCACGCGCGACCATCATAAACCATACGGCACGCGGTTTATAGCATTTTTACTTTTATTGCATTACTGAATTAGATTAACTGGCGCACGATGTTGTACACGATTCAATAGATGTATAAACAGATGAAATATGTAGACAAAACGCTTTGAAACTGATTTATGTCTTCTGTTGTATACAGTTCTTAACAGTTCTTGGGATTGTTTGATACTGTGTTATTTGAAGCATTGAAGGTTTGAACGCTTTTCTTTTTTATATACATATTTACAAAAACACTGAATTTTTTTGAATAAAGCGTAATCTACTCATGGTTAAACTGTGTAATTCTGTCAATTATGTCATTTTGCTTGAACATGAGATTACAATTTTACATTGGCATTTCTTTTCATTAGCTTTTACTTGACGTATCAGAAAATTAACATCGTTTGTAAAGTCAGCTGTTTCTTTCTTATTAAACATCGTACCTTAAAAAAATCGTTGCTATAAATTTCTAGGAATGTCTCTTCTGTCGTCGGTGCATTTACAAATATACAAACTCACATACACAAACACCTAGACACGAATCAACTAATTGTAAATCATACAGATACTTGATCCGTACGGGAATTGAACCCGCGACATGCCACGCAGCAGTCCAATCGCTCAGCCACTGCTATAACCGTGCCGTCAAAATTCTCCTACACGTAGAACAAGAGATTGTTGATTTTCTAAATATTGATACACAGTGTTAGTTATTTTAGATGTATGGAAAGAATGAACACATTCTTTGGCGTTGAGAAAGTATTTGTTTTCATTGTTACATGTAACGTAAGGTGATGAAATATGTTATTATTTCTTACCGTAAGGAGTGTTGAAAAAATGAGAATGTGAAGAATTGTAACAGATTCTATGAATCTTTTAACAGCAAGGTCTAGAATCAAAGGGTGAAATACTCTTAATATTTATAATATCCGCCATTCCGGGGTTTAGTTCCGATAGTGTTTGATTGTTTGAACAAGGTTGAAAGTAACAAAAACTACACTGATTTACAATACAATCGTAAAAACATCAGATTGTTTGTTGCATCTCCAATTACGTTTGAGAGCAAGAATTGGATCCTTCAAAGCTTTTACTGTAAAACTTTGTTAGAAAACGTTCACGACTGTGTCAGAAAACTTCTAGAGTTTAATGTTTTTTTTTATACAATCTGAAACACTTACTAAAAGAACGGTTTGACAAAGAAACATTACTATCATTAAATTTTTCCGCATGAAAGTGTACAAAAGCTTTCGTTTAACAGTTTTGCTTCAATAAAAATCATTTATACCAATTTATTTTTCTCCGAATGTAGTTAACTGGAGCAGATGACAGCGGCTCGCTGGACCAACGTCTGAAAGTCTGAAAGGGTAACAGACGACACGTAATTGAGATTGTTGAAATTGTTTGTCGCGCGGTGACCGAGTTAGTAACTGTCTTCATTGTTGGACAGGATTTTAATTAACCTTTTTTTGTTAACTGTTTTGTTGACGTATTTCACCTACGTCGTACTTAAGCCTTTGTCAAAAAGACAGGCGTGACGAATGCGAAGCGTGACATTTTTATTTGTAATGTATGGAATTGTTTGAATCCAGTCACATAGAAAAGCGAAAACGATCCGATAGCGTGACAGAACTATCGGACTGACGTCTCGCTTCGGTTCGGTATCGCTTCGGAAACGCTTCGCTTTCGCCTGTCTGTTTGACAAAGGCATTAAAGTATGTACGGCGTTTGTTGTATGGAAAATGAAAAGTGCATCTAGTATATGAACAGGAACTATTATTTTTTTTTCATTAAATTGACTACAAAGTTCAAGTTTATGTCACAAAAACGTGAAAGATCGTGCTAGGGTCTCTGTAGCAGGACCAGTTTTATAGTCAGAAATAATTATGCTCTTGCGTTGGTATTTGAATATTAATTGATTATTTATTTATTTAAACTTTTACGTACAATTACATTTATTCTCTTTGTCACTTAAGATTTATATTTCTAGTTCATAAATAAATAGGTACTTTAAGATCAATCAATCAATCAAATCATTTATTTCAAGTAGGCCAATTACAGGCACTTATGAATTGTCAAAAGACATAAAATAAAACTAGTACTAAAAATAGTTATGGTGCTACAGTCCCAGTCACAAGACATAAAAACTGTGAAAGTACCGTAGGTGCTCATTCCAATGCGTAGATCTCTATGGAGAAGAATGAGCAAGAAACTCCATGGACACTCTTTTTCAATCGCCAAAATTTTTACAAAACCTTCGTGACATCATTCATCTTCAGATGGTACATTATGTGAGAACGATGTGGCAAGTTAATAGTGTCCATACACGATACAGTGTTGTTCGAATTTTCCTTTGTAAAACATCTGGGTAAGGACGCACTAAGGTTTTTTGATAATTCCATTTTATATTTCTCTTTTACCGTATTGTTTTATGGAGAAAAGGGTCTTTTTATCCAGGTTTTAACGGTTTAAACCCTTTGTTATCCATACCCAAAGGCTATTGATCAATGTAAGGTAAATCCTTCTCTGTTATGATATGGGCTTTTAAATCTTTTTGTACAGTAAATATACGTTCAGTAGAGACGTATATGTTTACAATATTGCTGTTATACAGTCCAATAAATATTGAATCTGTGCGAGATAAATGTGCATTGATACTGTTTATATTTATATGTTATGTAGTGTTTTATGTGTCCGAAGATTTATGTTGAAGTTTACTTTTTGTACATGAAATTATTTTATTGCTGATAAAATATTTGTCAGTCTCTTGTTCCATGGGTGAAGAATGTGATATTTAAATAAAAATGGTGTTTAATATATCGCAAATAAGTAAGTTGCGCTTATAACTGGAAAGGGGATTGAATTCTACTCTTGCTCGCAGCTTGTTCATGATTTTAAACCTTGTTTAAGTTTGCTCCCGAAGTTTTCTTACACCTTGGTTAGTATGTGTCTAAGATTTACTGTGAAAGTTCTGGAAGCTCGGCAGATACGTGGTATGAAAGGCCGTTTGATTTCAATGTAATAATTTAAAAATCTATGTAATTTCTTATTTGGAAATAAATATCTTTAACCATAATTTAAAAGAACAATTAGCATTCATTTAATTGGGACTTTGAACTACACTCTGTACTCTGATAGATATCATACTAAACTATAAATATATAAGTTCAAATAACCATTTATGAACCATTGGTCAGATGCCTTTTTTTTTCGTGGTAAAATCGTCAATGAGTTTTCCCACACAGCGCGGGACGGGAGGGACTGCCAGACTTGTACTAAAATCCACGGTGATCCTTCAAAAGTCCGATACGTTCCAGAGGCACGGCTACCTGAAAAACCATGTCCGCGATCATGTCAGAGGCCTGTGGTGTTCCCAGAAGCGGCTAAATTAACTCTTGACTCCAGAGGGTGGCCACATCCTCATAAGAAAAGAAAGATACTAAACTATCTATATGACTGGTATCTTTGGTTGGACCGCAATCTACATGTATCTGATCCTTTACTTCAACTCAACTACTAATCAAACAGCTTGAAGCTAAGATCATTGATCTATCAATATGGCTCACCCAGCTTATCCTAATTCCTCACATAAGCTATCACTTAATCTCTGGCACTAATACTAATCTGCAATCCTCAGTAATGGCGGACCTTTGCGTGTGTACGGCGAATCAATAGCGGAACATTCACTTCTGTGCTTAAAGACCGGGCACATTTTCACGGAGTGTAATAAAGACTTTGGAGAAAGTCGGGAAGATTTCGATGTGTTGAGATTTTAAGCGTAATAAAATGTTGACCAAAAATTATATCCAATCTGCTATGACAAAGACATTTTCTCGTTTCTATAGCGCACTTGTTTCACCATCATCATCAGCCTGTATTCACCTCCTGCTGGACACAGGTCTCTGCCAAAGTTTAAAAAAATATCAAAAATAAATGTGCGCCTCGTGAGTCCAGTCTTGAGCTTTCCTCATTCAGTCAGATACTTATTGTTGACAGTTGAAAGTGACAAAATAGGAATAACGGTTAGTAGACGAGTAGCAGTAATGTAGGCGGAGGGAGGGGGAAGGCAATAGTATTCAATCGGTCGTCGCGGATACATTCAACGAACGCCTTCTCTGATGATGCAACCGATGTGTGTGTTAGTCTATGCTACTAAACCGTCTAACAGAATTATAAACCTTATCAACGTACGTTAAGGTCCTATTTCCAAAGGTATTGTCTATGAATAGATTAAAGCAAATGTAATTTGCAGTTAGATTCCTAGTTCCCACAAAGCTTGCATTAGAGCCCTTGGGAATGTACCAATAATAATAGGATAATTCAATTTGCTGTGAGTTTCAAACATTTTCTTGTTTTTAATTTTCTTGTTGCCTGTTCTGTATCCCACAGCTGGGCAAAGGGTTTCTCCTTCCAAACCTCTCTATTTTGAGCAATTTGTAGCCATGTTTGCCTTGCGAACATGATCAGATTGTCACACAACATTTCTTTTAGTAAGTTCTTTTTGGTTTGGTATCTAGCAATGTATAGTGTAAGAAAAAGGTCTAGACGTTGTAAATGAGTTGCGTTCCGAAGCGTAGGATTGAGTTCAGTCCCTGAGTGGTTGATAACATCCTGTATATGAGGTCTGCGGTCACGGCGGGCGGCGTGCGGTGCGCGGCGCTGGTTACTTAGCGCGGTCACGCGACAAACCTTTATGCCTTTATGGAGGCGGAGTTCTAACATAAAGATTGTGGTTTTAGCTTTGATGGTGGTACTATAGGAAAAATAATCACAGCTGATAATAATTGAATTGATAAACGGTGTCAGATAATAATTCGTGATCGGATAATAATTAGAACGATTACAAATTACGGGATTAAATTAGAGAGATTATTAGATCAAAGAGATTAAAACCATAATAAAGGCATAGAAATAAAACGGAAGTCATACTTTTTTAAACAGATGAGCAACATAGAATCATTTAAGTAGTCGGCAAATTTAAAAGAGGGTTTAAACTCATTTAAAAGCTAAGTGCTTAAAAAACTAAGATACGCAAGCTGATTCGTTTGTCGCCAATATGGGTCAACAGTATATGGGTCACTGAAATCATTTAACAATCAATTCCATCTTACGTGGGTAAGATTTCAAGGTACTCTTAATAATAGAAAAGTAAGCAATCGCTAGAAAAGTAACTGCGCGCATTGTGGCTGTACCAGTAGCCGAGGCGCGACATGCGATTGTATTAACTCAAAGTAAAGGAAAGGCAACGAATACTGTGGTAATAAAACAAAAATAACATCCAACAAATGGCACAGAGAACTAGATCATTGTTATTATAATAAAACAACATTTGTGTGACCCACCGTGCAACGTCCGAGCGGCTACCTGCACAGTACACAAACAAACACAAAAACATACCCACTCATATTTATCACGAAAAAAACACAAAGAAACCCTTGTTATGCGGAACCCGCTGAAGACACAACGGGATTTAGGGGTCCTTAGTTAATAATTAATCGGACAGAACCTTAGGAGGGGGGGCACTTGAGCCAAGTTTATGAAAGTCAAGAATTCCGGGCGTGGCAGTATGTAAAGTGAAAGAGGGACACTTTGTATTTTGTAAGTTTTGAAAAGTATGAGTTTATGTTCGGAGGAAAGCCATTCAAGTTCATGAGTGTTCAAGATATGGACAGTTGCGATAATTGGCTTAAGGTATTGTCCTCTTAAGGGGAAATCTTATTAAGTCGGTACTTACTAGTCTGACAGTCCCTCCCGCTCTGCCCTTCGTGGAAGGACTCATTTGATGATTTTACCACATAAAAAAAAAGTCGGAACTAACATAGCTAATACTTATGTTTACATAATTCAAATTGGGTCCTAGTACTTTGTTAGTTTATTTTAAAACCAGAACTAGCTTCTGATGAAAACCAATACAAAGACAAAGGATCCAGTGCCCTACACTTTCCCTACCTTATCATGGTGTGATGTAATTGTTATTTTCGAGTTGACGGTCAACTACACTCTCGATAAATGTACCAATCATGACGCAAAAGTTTCACAATACAAGTCACGTCTGAACGATTTTCATTTGAAAACTTTCGACCAAAAATAAGTAGCTCTCAAAACAACTCATAATCCGTTCATTATTCCACATAATAATATATTATTCAACTAAATAAATAAACTTGGCGGCGTATTTATTCACGTGTATTTTGACACACAGAACTGAGCTCGATGAATTTAGCGAAACAATAGCTTTGAGCTGAAATTAAATCTAAGCTCAGCGGATTATTTGAGCTGGTTGTGATTCTATTGTACCTTTGTTTCCATGCGTTGTAGCCACTGCGAGGGAATTATTTATTTTATTCGTGAAATACTTACTTTATGGTGTTTCTTTTAAGAGGGAGTTCTATTATCCAGTTGTTTTCTTTCCATATTGTAAATCCACACACGTGGAGAGGATTTAGTCGATTACAATCGTGTGGAGCTTCTTTTTAGCGGTGCTTAGGGATTTATGAAAGGACACGATGTTCTAGAAGTACACGAAATTGTAACATTTAATAAAGTAGCAATCTATCTTTTCCAGAGTGAATTTGACAGGTAGGGAAGGTTTTTTGTAGGAATTCCTCCTGTGTCGTGGGTGTAATTACAAACATTGAAACACACAGACCCGGAACAACTAATTGTAGGTCATAAAAATATTTGTTCCGTTCGGGGATCGAACACGCGTCAAGCTGCGCAGCAGCCGATCACTCAGCCACTGCGCCAACAGTGTCGTCGATGTGCTGGTGTCTAATTACTATAAAGATGATTATTTGTACAATCTCGACAAAAGATACAATATAATGAATAAGATGTTATGCAAAACATTAATCCAAAAACAAAGCATTAAAGATATCTTGAATGAAAATATATCAATTCTTACCAACTTCACCAGAAATCAACTGTTAACAAAAAACTGTGCAGCGATCCTCCCAACTCTTTGAACAACTATACTCTTAAAAGTCACACTTTAAACTATAGTTTTAAAAGTGACTCTTTAAAGAATAGTTTTAAAAGCCTTCAGTGTTGCACCGCACTTCGTCCCTCAAGAATCAACTTTTAAATGTGTTCACTTGAGTAACTAGTGATGGGAGAATGCAATGTGACTTTGATTTAAAATATAATGTGGGGAGCTTTTCGATTCACGGAATATTTTGTATTTCACACGGAACCATATCACGTACAGCCAGTGCTTATCATTATATGACTTTTTATCGTGGTAAAATCATCAAATGAGTGCTCCCATCCAGGGGGGGACGGGAGGTACTGTCAGACTCGTACTCACTAAAATCCACGGTGATCCTTCAGTAGCCCTTTACGTTCCAGGGTTACGGTTACTTGATCAGACAGTCCCACGGATCATTATATGACTTATATATATTTAGTACTGGAAAATGGGTGACCGTACTATGTGTAAAAGTTGTAAAAAAAACTTATTTTTTTTAGTACGCACAAATTCATTGTATCCTTTTTTTTACATAGGTTCTCTACTTCATTTTCTTTTATCATATTAGGTAGGTAAGTGACTAAATATCCAAATCAATGAACGCCATAATTTTTTAATAGCAATATAATAAAAAATCGCCTCAGAGTTTTAAATACAAAGTTCGCAAGCACCTAGAAAACTGAAAAGACTCGTGAAAATAAAAAAAGTCAACACTCCTGAAGCTTTCCTGAAAACTTGAAAATCGCGGAAGAAATTGTTTCATTTACAGGAAAGGACAGAAAAAAAAACATCAAATCTTTTTTTAGCACTCACTTAAGAATTTTACGTAATTCAAACCCCTCTCTTTTGTTACCTCTAAAACGGTTACTTATATAAGAAAAAGTTACGAAACGCCCCTTGTACCTTTATGAAATTAAAGTCGGGCTATTTCGGAAGTCGGAAACAACTGATAATTTTAGAGGTATTTTAAGAAACCTGTAAATATTTGGTAGGTGAGAGGAAACAATTGAGTTAATTGTTACGATTATTACGACTGCTGTAAAACGGCTTACAGGAATATAAAACTGGATTGTTATATTACTATTTTTTTTGCCATTAAATTATTGAAAAGGGAACGAAAATAACTGAAATGTACTTTTATCCTTGATATGTATTTTCAAGCAGGTAGTTTAATAACTTTAAATAAAACAAAAGCTTTTCTCTTTAAATATGGTAATTTTAAAAGAATAGGTTATCAAATAAATAGCGGACTTTTTCGCAAAAAAAGGTACTGGTGACCTTTTTTTTTTTTTTTTTTTTTTGTGTATGGCATCTCGCAGGTCAACCTAGAAGAGGTTGTGAGCTGCTTAACCGGACTTTTCTGTAGAGATGCCTTAAATTACTTTAAGGCCTCCAGCCAGAGCTTACAAACTAAATAAAAACTACAAACTAAGTGACCGCACGCTAAGGGCACCCCCTGTGGGGTTCGGACCTCGGCTTAGGGCGTCACTGAGAGAGGACAGCAAGGGACAGGCTGGATCACAATGGTTCATTATTTAGGGACTGATTTTTAAAACTCTACGGCTCAGCATCGCGGGCTGGCTCTTGCGAGGGGCGGGGAGGGCATTGATTCGGACGTCGCGACGGTCGTCCTCGGCGGCGAGGACGGAATGACGGGATCGATCTGTGTTTGTGTTTGCGAAGTGTACTGGTTTCCCTACTGCTCTCCTGGAGGAGAGTGATGGGGTCGTCGGGGGTGACAAGAGTATGCCTTGGTCGGCGAATTTTGCTGATACGAGACGGTTCGTATCGAGCGGCCGCTGCGACTAGGGGATTGGGGTGCCTGATGGCAGAGTCAAAGAAACGCTTGGAAAGGCGTTTCATGAATTGGAGAATGGTGGGGATTTTAAGGTCGAGGTGGAGGCTATCGTTGCGGACATAGAACGGGGCTCCCGTGACTTTCCTAAGATAACGGTTTTGAAGGACCTGCATTTTATAAAGGTGGCGGGGATTGGAGTGCGCGAATATGACACCGGCATATGTCATGATGGGGCGGATTACAGCGGTATAGAGGCGAATTTTGCATTTAAGCGATAATTTGCTTCTCGCTGTAATCATGAAGTGGAGCCTGCTTACGGCAAAGGCAGCCCGATTACGGGCTGCTTTTATGTGGGCGCGGAAGGACAGATTACTGTCGAGGATAACGCCTAAGTACTTGGCTTGCTTCTCCCAAGGGATAGGCTTACCGTACATGGTTATCGGACTGAGGGGGCGGAGGGGAAGTCTTTTGAGCGGCGACCTAAAGAGGACCGCCTGACTTTTATCAGGGTTAACCTCAATTCTCCATTTCCTAAACCAGTCGCCGAGGGCGTTGGCTGCGGATTGGAGGGTTTGGGCTATAGCGGTTGGACTTTGACCAGTGTAATATATGGCCGTGTCGTCCGCGAAGAGAGCTAACTGAGCCTTTTTGCTCTTGGGAATATCGCTAGTGAACAGCGTGAATAGGAGGGGCGAGAGGACTGAGCCTTGAGGGACACCGGCTCGGATAGGGTGAGGGGAGGAGAGGGCATTCCCGATGCGATAGCGGAATGTGCGATCAGACAAAAAGTCTCGTAAGATGAGCACGAGACGGTCTGGCACACCCATTTGGTAGAGCTTATATAATAAGCCATTGTGCCAGACCTTGTCGAAGGCCTTCGCTATGTCGAAGAATAGACCGCCAGTCATTGCACCGCGTTGGAACCCAGCGCTAATGTGCTCGACTATACGGTGGACTTGATGGATGCACGAGTGACCGGTCCTGAAGCCGTATTGCTCGTGAGGAATGAGGCACTTGGCATCGGCAAAATCTCTGAGTCGCTTATAAATAAGTCTCTCGTAGATTTTGCCGAGAACGTTCAGGAGACTGATGGGACGGTAACTCGTGGGCTCAGACTTGGGCTTGCCTGGCTTAGGGATACCGATAACAGTGGCCTCTTTCCATGCCTGGGGAAAGATGTTGTTGGTCAGAGCGCCATTGAAGATGGCGGTCATTAACATAACGAGCTGGGCGGGGAGGATTTTAAATACCTTATTATTGATACCGTCCGACCCGGGAGCTTTCCGGGGTCGGAGACGTTTTATGATGTCCTGCACTTCGTCTGGAGTGACTGGAGGCAGAGGATCATCAGGGTCTTCTACGGGAGGGAGGGAGGTCCTACGTTGGACTTCAGAGTCGACCTTGAGGAGGTGACTTTTGTCTACCGGTTGGGTGCTGGGAGAGCACTGGGATTCCAGACTGTCGGCCAGGCATTCGGCTTTCTCAGAGTCGTCAAAGGCGACGCTCTTATCGGGACGGTTGAGGGGAGGCATAGTGGCCTCTTCGGTGGCACGCAGCTTTCGTTGCAGCTGCCAGAAGGCTAAATGGGTGGGCTCGAGATCGCTCAGCATCTCATTCCAGCGGTTCGAGCGAAGCTCAGCGATGCGTTTCTTTACAGCACGCTGTAAATTGCGCATGTGAGCCCTGTTCGAGTCGCATGGAAAGTTGCTGTAGGCACGGATGGCCGCGTTCTTCTCGGTTATCAGTTCACGTACGTCATCGGGAAGTTTCCAGCGATGATCGTTCATCTCTGGGACTTCCCGTGAGCAATCCGTCAGTACGGATTGCACGTGTTCTGTAAACGAGTTGATCGCGGCCGTCGTGTCTGCGACGGAGACTATGTGGTCGGGGATAGAGTCCAAGTGAGGTGACGAGGTTGATTTCAGCTTATCGCTTACTTTCTTCCAGTCAGTTATCACTTTGGTTGGAGGAGGCTGGCTGGGGTCGGAGGGACCCGAGCGAGGGATTAAGTGCAGGAGCACTGGACGGTGGTCAGAGTCTAGCTCGTGTAGCGTCTCAATAGAATGCAACTTGAGGTTGACATTCTTGAGAAGCGCTATGTCGAGCACGTCGGGACGGTGGTTGGGATCACCGGGATAGTGGGTGTGCTCAAGAGGAGCGATGGGGTCAAAATTTAGTGAGGCGCTTAGATTGAACACTACCTTCCCTCTAGGGGTGGTAGTAGTGCTATTCCAAGCGGGATGTTTGGCGTTGAGGTCGCCTGCCATGATGACGGAGTCGCTCAGGCCGAAGAGGGCTGTAAGGTCTTTGGTGAGTAAATTGTGATCCTCTGCGCCGAGGGCAGGGGGAAGATAGGCGGATATGATGGTGATCGGTTGGTGGCCGGTCATGCCTAACCGACAGACTGAAACCTCGAGAAGAGACTCGAGGGGAGGAGGGATTAGAGGGATGCAATGCAGGGTCCTTTTGAAGTAGATGAGCGTACCGCCCTTGTGACAGCGTGACCTGTCGTTGCGAACTAATTGATAGTTGGCAATTTTAGGGTCACGGTGGTGCGGTTTTAGGAAAGTCTCCTGAACGAGAAGGATGTCTAACTGGTTATCGCGGAGGAAGGCAGCGATTTCGTCACGCTGACCTCTAATGCCGTTGGCATTGAAAAAGCCTAATTTAAGGGATCGCGGTTTGAGGACATTCTTATTTTTAGTAGCCATTGGACTAACTAAACAAGGTGGAGGGCTAATAGGGCGTCACCCACTTCGGGGTGAGCGTCAAAGATTTTAGAGTACTCCTCGGGACTACCATTGGAAGCCCTGAGTTGGGCTGCCAATTGTCTCGCCTTGGATCTCAAAATCTCTTGGTGGTTGCGGACCGTTTTGAAGGCATTGATTATGACATACATGTCATTAGGATCAACGTCGGGCACATGGCCGGAGGGTACCGCGGGAGGGATGGTTTGCGGGGCTGCTGGAGCGACCTTGCGCGAAGGTGCAGGGGCAGTCACGGGAGCCGCGGGTTTGGGGGCGGGGGCTTCGAGTAGCCCTGGGGTGGGTTTTGGGGACGCTGAACCTAAGGCTGGGAAGGCCTTTTGGTGGTTCAATGAGTTCCACGGAGAGGGTCGCTGAGGGCTAAGCCTCTCGGGAATCTGTGAGGAAGGAATCTTCACAGATGGGGATTCCCTCTGCTGGCGGGCGGCAGCGCGCTTTGCCAGTTTGGGAGAAGCGGATTTGGGGGCTTTGGGGCAACCGCGGTAGTTAGCCGGGTGTCCTACTTGGCCGCACAGAACGCAGCTAGGGGGTTCGGTGCAGAGGGACTTGTCCTTAGGACGGGGACAATCAGCCGTGCTGTGGCCGCCTAAACATTTGACGCACCTGGGTGGTGCATAGCAGTGGGCCTGACTGTGGCCGTACAGCTGACAGCGGTGACACTGTCCTACTGTGTGTGCTTTGTAGGGCTTTTCAATTGAAATGCCCGTCAGGGAGCACACGGATTTAACTTTGAAAATGGGATGGGGACCGGACTCGACAGGGTCGCAAACTACCAACACCATGTCGTATAGTTCGCCTCCCCTCGCCTTGTGAAGGCGGTGGACGGCAGAGGTAGGGACGTTTTGGGAAAGAAGGTCGTCGAGGACGTCCTGGGTAGTGATCTCCTTGGGGATCCGCCTTATCACCACACGGGTGGGCTTCTCCTCAGGGAGGGAGTAAGTGTGGAAGGCTACGTTCTTTCCACGGAGTAGGCGGGAGAGCTCCCTGTAGTCCGAAGACGTAGGGATGATGACTTTAATACCCTGTTGGGTATTTGTCGCTTTTGTGTATTGGATCTTTCGATCCGCACACAATTTGGAGATTTCTGTCCATTTGGACTTCTCCTGAATGAAAATCGGTGGTGGGGGCCTAGGCTTCCTGGTAGAAGCCGTGGGAGCGATTGCCATAGGGCTGGAGGGGCGGCTGGCGGGGGCCGCCGGAGGGGTGGGGGAAACCGGACGAGAGGCCGGTGGGGAGGTCGGAGGAGAGGGGGTAGGTGGGGCTGCAAGGGGTTTCTTTGCCTTGCCGGCTTGGGAGTGTTTCCCTTGTTTCCTCTTTCCGATGACGACTGTAAAGTCCTCATCGGAGGAGGATGCGGAGTCGGACTGTTCAGAGTCCGAAATGGGCACTGATGTGTCCATTTTCTCAACAACATGTTTGGATGTTGAGGGAGTGGGGGCAGAAGTCGCAGAAGGGACAGGGGCCGCTTTTGCAGAAGCGGTTTTGGGAGATGGGCCGTGAGAGGCGGGGATTTTTGTCTTTACAGACAGGGAGGTCGATTTGACCGGGATGCCTTTTTCGGCGGGCGGGGGAGATAGTGGGCTCTCGAGCGCATCACTAAATTTAGTGACGTCGGTTTCTGCTTTAAGAGCAGCGAAGGCCGAGTCATATTTACCCTTTAGTAAAGGGTCTTGGAGGAGGGTCTCGACAAACTTGAGGAGTTTGTCCATGATTAAGTCAGCTAAGAGCGGCCGACATGAGAGTGAAGCTCTCGGGATGTAAAACCTAACCCTAACAACCTAACTCCCCGGGTGGGTGGGCCCGGGGGTGAGTAGCCTCCCTGCCGAGGGATTGTGTATGGCAGGGAGGTGTGTACCTACGGTGTGCCCTAAGCTTGTAAACCTGTTGCCAATCTTAATGTGCAACAGGGCCCTATTTGGGTCTGGTGCGAAGGGGTAGACACTCCCAACCGACACCAGGTGTGTAGCTGTGAACGAAACCAGAGACTAGGTTTGACTAGGAGTCCCCCCAAGGCCAAGGTCCTAGCTCCCGACTCCAATAAATTAACCTCGCCCTGAAGGGGTTCGGCGGGATGGATTGGGGCACCACCCTCTTGGCTTCGTTGACACCGTAAGGTTTCCACCAAGAACCACGAAACTGTGGATTTTCCCTGAAGGGGCAAAAACACACGCGGGACGTAAGGGAAATAAGATGAGTAAGAATTGTCCTGAAAAGGACAATTTTTACTCGAGTAGTCTTGACTACTCTCTTGACACGTCGCAGCAGGACACGACGAAATCGCAGCGGAGAACACAGCACTGGCACGGAGCACACACGAGGAGACGTCCGTACGCGGCGGCGGTCGGGCGGCGAATGCTCTTGTACTGGTGACCATGACATTCGAAATTTAAATAGTTATTCCACCCAACCCTACATTTGCCGGAATTCTCAATTTGATTGCGCACAGCTATCGACTGAGTGACGCCAGCGCCTCACCTGGACAAAGTGGGAAACTTTGTTTTACAAGTAATCTACCAAATTGCCCAACGATTGTAATCATTATTTGGGCCTCACTTTGTGTTAGATTATTAGGCTCGAGGCTGTAGGAAACTTTGACAATATTGTTTATTGGCACTTAAAGAAAACGACATTAACAGTTTAGTTTAAGAATCGATCAAGATGTGGACAGAATTTGATGTATGAGGGGGAAATCAATATTAATTCGTATAATGTATTAGAATCCTCTCAGTAATTGTAAAAACTCTTACAACGCTAGACTGAAAGCCACATATATGTAAAGATTTCATTTCCAATGTAAATAAAGCCGTATTTTTGTTCAGTACGTCTAAGCCAGGCGCCAGTCGCCCCTTACATCCCTTAGGCACCTATTTATCATATCCCAGCCTCCAAATATTTTTCTTACCTTTCCCGGAATAACACCGATACATACAAATTAAGGGTCCTTTGGGGTAACAGGATTATGATACATGCAAACACGTTGTCCCGGGTGACGTCATTATTAGGTTTGACCGGGTGAAGTAGCGGTCTCATCCGCACTTGTTTGTAGTGCGGCTGGGTGGACGCAGCAGGTGAGGGTTAATTATCACGAGATAGATGTCGATGTGTTTGGTGGCTACCTGTGTTTATAGTAAGATGGTTGAGTATTGATTTGTGTTCGTATTTTGGCAAACATTTTAAATTATATTAACTTTAGTTTCATGCATTATGTCCATTGGTTTAATAACTGTAATAGTAAATATTCCTAAACACTTTTGTAAATGTTTGATTGCTTGGGACACCCTTTATTCTCCATCACTTTCTTATTTTGTGTCCTTGAGTAGTTCAATCGCTCTACGCAGGAAAGTCCTTTATACGTGAATACATTTTCATCTTTGAGTATCTCACTAGCAATAGTTTTCCTTGAACTCAGTGGAATTTCTAAAGTAACTACATCCTTACGTAAGAAACCACGTTGTTCGTAATACGGCCCCAGCTCGCTCCCACAATGATATAAACTTCAACTATTTATTTATCTTCACGGCTGCAATTTTCTCAGTTTATTTATTAGTTTCTAACTCAATCAGTTAAACTGTCTGTGCTGGTTCTTGTTTAGATATAAAACAGTAGAATTTTGTATTGCAAGGTCATTACTTAAATCTTGTATTTAAAAATGTTGTTTATCTGTGGTGGGGAGTGGAGGAATGAAATTGATTACGATGGTATTAATTTAAAAAAATATCAACTCTAAAATTGGACATCTTTGTTACTCGTAACCGTGTTACAGTTTCTTTCCAAAAACTCCATAACACTACATAGTTTAAAACAAAGTCGCTTTCCTCTGTCTGTCTGTCCCTATACTTAGATCTTTAAAACTACGCTACGGCATTTGATGCGGTTTATTTTTAATAGATAGAGTGATTCAAGAGGAAGGTTTATATATATAAAACATGCACAACATAGTAGAGATTGCACCCGTGCGGATCCGGGGCGGATCGCTACTACAATATAAAATATGATTAGCCGTAGTATGATTTATACCCGAGAAATATAAATTAAAGAAATATTTGCTCTGGAGATCGGCCTGAACCAGGGGCACTGCTATCTAAGCATGAAAACCGCACACAACTCAGTGTTTTATTATTACTCACGGACGTAAGATTAGTAGGTAATTCAGAATAGTAACAGGGAGTTGGTTTCATTCACACGTTTCGTATTTTCGTTGAAGGACTAAGAGAGTAGTCCCCCCGGCCCTCAGGGTAGGGTGTCGAGGATGTTAGTCAGATTCAGTCAAACTACAAAATCACCTTGCTTGTTGTAGATAATTGGATGCTGTGTTGATTTTGTGCAATGCTTTATAACTTAGATTAAGTTACCTCTATCGTTGTGCTACGCCATGTCTTCAACAGATTTGGTGCAAGAAATATCAATACTTACAAATACTTTTCTTTCAATACTTTTAAAAATAATATACTCAAGTTGTCTACTTTCAATAGATTCATTATCGATGTCCATACAATCTCATCTTTCAGCGACAACAAAAGCAGAGATATTCAACATTTTCCATTTTTCTCGATGCGATATTACGTACACTTTACAAACAAATAACCTTCGTATTTCCCTTTATTTCCGATACGAAACAATTCGGGGGCAAATCCGGGACTTATCTGTCGTAATGCAATCGGGATGCTGGGTATTGTACCGGTACCGGTGTACCGGTAACTGTACTGTATTAGAGTGACTCTTTGGTACCGAAACGCGGTACCGAGAAATGTGAAACAGATACGTGTTCTTTGCTTTGGGATCATTGCGTACAATAAAATCGAAAATGGGATATTCTTTTACCCAGGGCAGGGCGGGTAGGACTGTCAGACTTGTACTGACTAAATTCACGGTGTCCGTCAATAGCCTTTTATGTTCCGGGGTCACGGTAACTTGGTCGCCCCGACACGGGTTGGCTTTGGCCCTCTATAGCGGGCCCCGTCATTTTGCTGACACTGTTTGGGGCGCAAGTGGAACACAACGCGCCGTCGACCAGTGCATGGTCCATGATTGTACAGCGGGTCGCCCATTCCTCGCTGCCCGCACCGCACCTAAGGTGGCCGGAGATCGTCTGCCGACGTCCATCGCCGTGGGCGGCTACCACTGCGGTTGAGTCGTGCATTGGACGCTGTCCTCTTCCTCACGCCTCTCGCCTCCTTCTTTGGTAGCATGACTGCTTCGCAGAAGGAGGCGACCGCTTCCCACTCCGCCTCGCCCCGCAGCAGGGCCTCGACCAATGCCGGGCGCGAGAGAAAATGGGATACGTGAAAAAACTTGTTTACTATCTTTGTTGTCGCAGTAACTTATTTGTTTTTTTTTCCTAATTAGTGTTTTTTGTTTATTATTTACCTAACCTGCAGAGTATAGAAATATTTATGTTTGCTTAAAAAATGAAGTACCTACTTACCGGAAGTATTGAAAGATTCTTAAGCTTTTTTTTTCTTAGTGTTGAATTAAATAACACTACCAGAGTGAACTACGCATTTATTCTTGCAATAAAATGATATTGCACAGAAATTGTTCTGAATAGCGCGACTGCACCTGTTTCAACCCCTACAAACTACCCTGAGATAGTGCTACTCTGAATAAAATTAGACTAAGATAAGACGTTCCACTGAAAGTGCTGAAAACTTTGCGCTTTTACAGAATGCAAGTAATTCTTCGTGTACACGGAGTTGAATTAAAAACTCGACACCTTTTTTGTTGCTTTAAGATAAATCTTTTGTTCTCTGGAGAACAGAAAAGAGTTGTATTTGCTGATTATCGTCTTGTAAAAGTGGAGATATTGAATTCGTATAGAAGATGGACGTAGGGACCACTAACATAGTAGGGACCACTAGTATGTATAGGTAAACAAAACTGTCATTAGGGTAGTGGAATCACTGATTGCTTATGTTATTGATAAATTTGAGAAATGGCACGGCTGATTAAATTCATTGTGATCGCTATAGTACGGGGGCCACGCCAACATTTGGTTAGTGATTACTTCTCAAAAGATTATTAGTATATTACATCAGAGAGTTGTATCATGAAGCTATGAAAACTACAGTTTCATAAAAATCAATTTCTTTAGGTATAATAATACGTAACGTACGACATTTTTCTCCCCATAACCTTAAATCTTACAGAGTGTTAACCAATACGAGCCGCGTACTACGGTTGTCTGCAGCCATAAAGTACAGGAGATATTGCGATAGTCTGCTTGCAATATTAAAGCAGAATGCGACAGCACACGCTTATAAACGGCAGCCATCGCAGCGCCGCTGTGAAGTGCCGACGCGGGAACATTCTGTATAAAAACCATTGTTGTACCGGTTGTTACGCGGTCGACTGTGAACGAAAAGAATTAGTCTGTGGCTCTAGCCTCTAGTACTTATTCTGTTATCGTTCTGATTTATTATTTTAGTTTCTACAAGATAGGTAGTCTAGACTTTGAAATGGCTGTAATTTTGAACATTCACACTTTGCGTTTAAACTTGCGTCAAAAGACTGCTTAAAATTATCAGATTCAAGAAAATAAAACCTTTTTTAAGTTGGTGAAAGCTCTTGTCTGAATGTCAGTTGTGTTGATTCAAAACACTCTTTGTGATAAGACACAGTATAGTTAAAATTTTATTAATTCCATAATTTTGAATAATTTGTCCATTTTTTTTGCATACATTTTTAGACAAGGCCCTCTTATCGAAGGGATTATTAAGTATTATGACCCAAACATTGCCTCCCTTCAGACCCAACAAATTAATAAAAAAATCCCATCTCGTCCACTCGTTGTAATGTGAGTGGTCACAATAATCTGACAGCGCGGCAAACGACGCCATTTTGTGTCATTACGTCTCTCGCGGGGGACCATCTGACATGTGACGTGAGGTGGACATTGACAACATTAATTGCTGTGGGACAGGGAGATTTCTGGATTAGGAAATAATTCATTTTGTACCGGTACTGATCAGGCTTGAAAATGATGTGTTAACTGAGATTTCTACACAATGGTCAGAATAGTTATGTTAATATTTTAAGATTGAGTATTTTTGCAGTCGGTGTTGGAAAAAGAATCCTTTGCAATGTAAGAGTATTAACTTTGAAAAAACCAGAAAGTCGGACAAAAAAAGTCACCTAATAAATTTTTATTCGATCATAAAATCTGTAATTCTTTTAAAAACCTCTCAGAAAATGCTCTGTTTTAAGTAGTTTAATTTCCAATTCAAACTCCAAGTTTATTGGAACACCTGGTGCAGACCTATAAAAGATTTAAAAGTCATCCCAACAGGATAATAACTGGCGGACACAAATCCGACGCAAGTGGGGACTTTAGGGGAGAGAGGGGTAAACAGGGACATTGGGGTGGCCTACGGTTATTACGACACTTGTCATGTGTGTTGTATAAACCGACCTTGACTACTGTGTGGCGGGAAAACAATATTCTACTGAAAATGTAAAGAAAAGTGAAAAACAAAATAATATTGGTAAAATTTTGGTTACCAAAGCAAGTAATAAACAGTAACAAACAATAAATTTGAATTGGAAAAAGGGCGAAATTTAATTCAGAAAAAATGTGATAATCAAGAGAAAACATAGCACGGGACTTTTATATTTTTTAACGTGGTAAAATCATCAAATGAGTCCTCCCACCCAGGGCAGAGCGGAAGGGACTGTCAGACTCGTGCTGACTGAAATCCACAGTGTCCTTCAATAGCCCTTTACGTTCCAATGTCACGGTAATTCGTGAGACCCGCGCCCAGCACGGGACTAAGTAAACTACTACAGAATGCGTGCTAACTAACATCTAAAACGCTCGCACGAAACTAAATAAAAAACACAACCCTCTACTATTACTCACAAGTACCCAAAAATACTAAGCTCTAGTGAAGTCCGTCTGCGCCATTAACAAACTCTATTGTACGTGTAGTATAGAAGACAGTATTAATAAAAATTCAATACTACGCTACATTTGCCACCCCACCTGCGAAGTTCAGGGGTAAGTGCGGCTATTTCCAACCAGACAGACGAAAATGGCGGCGGATTTTAAAAGGGGTGGGGTCGGGTCGAACGGAACACAGGTCCATAATGGAGATATTTTGTGATTTAACTTGAACGGGTCAAGGGTGATATAAGTTTCTGTTAAAAAAACAAAGGATTTGTGTTTTTCAGTATAATATAATTTTATTGTATCAAGTTAGAAAAAACTTATTGGTTTCGTTTTTTAATTACCGTAAAATAAAACATACAAACCTGAAAAACACACAATTTCTTTATTAAGTGATCCTATAATCAATTATAACAAAATAATTTCCCCATTTAGTTCTAAACTCCGCAGCCTCATATCTTCTACCTGATTAAAATTTCACACTCGCACGCGGCTAAGACCGCGCACAACGCGACTGCAATTAACTCTAGGGCTATACTTTACGCCGCGTCGACCCTATTACACTAAAGAAAGGATAAGAAGGTCCACTTCATACAATAACAGGGCAAGTTAGCGCAGAAAGACTAAAAAGTGGGAACAATTACAGTGCAGTGGAAATTATTCCTATTGTACTTTTCAGTGACTGTTTCTCATAATTAGAGTCTATCGTAGTCATTCCAGCTGGTTTATTTGAAAAGTTTTATGCATTATTTTGAACAAAAAAGGGGCCAAGCTAGATCATTTCTATTGAATTTAACGCTTTACGGTTACCTAAGTCTCATAAAAGGGAAAAACGGTCTCTCCATGAACATATTTCTCATCGTCCAACGGGTTTTGGTTAAACATTGGATTAATTAATTGTGTGGGTTTAAACGATTTTTTTCAAACCTATATTGTTCTACTGCTCGGCAAAGGTCGTCCTATTTAAACGCTTTAGAGAAGATCAAACTTTAAAAGAAAAATACATAAATCTTGTCCCTTACTAAAGTCGCAAAAACAAACTGAACAAAATATTTGCATTGGTTTTGAGTAGAAGGAAGATGCTATTCAGGTCATCATAGAGCTATCCATTTGTTCACTGCGTTTTCGCGCGTCAATGAGCCTTCTGTATCTATCTACTCCATGTTGTAGTGCAATACTTTAAAGCCGGAGCCGGCTATATTAGCTGTGTTTTTATTTACTGCCCGCTCTGGACCAGGTTGATCGCGGATGGAGTCAATTTGTGCTGTTACATCGTTAGTAATAGCGAGTGTTTGCGCTGCTCTGTTGATGTTGATAATGAGGATTTATGGCAGTTGGGATGCAGTATATTGTAGTTTGTAGCAGCAGCTGGTATAATTTCTGGTTTATGATGCTTTTTTTAGGAATATTTGTTTTTTATCAAAATATTGTTTTCAAACAGTATTTTAACAATCAAAATTACACAGAGGATAAGAGCCTCTCCTACGTTCTTCTAGATCTCATTAAGTTTCGTCCTCCCCGGCCGATCCGGAGAAAATGAGTCCAAATGCATACAAGTCGAACGTCTTCAAAGTTATAAAGAACATGATTCTTCTGGATAAGCTCACTCCATCGTAATCTTTGTCTCTGTGACTTCTGGCTTAGACTAGAGTCAAGAGCAAACTCATCTTAAAAAAATGTCTAATCTAATCTAACCTAGCTCTCGTTACAGCACATGAAACTTTATATCCAATCCCCCAATTCCTCAATCCCAGACAGCATGCCCAATTAGTGTGTACATACACGCAGCCAGCCCCCGCCATTAGGGTTGCGTGACCGCCGCCATAAACACTAGATTAGCATATCTATCGCGCCGCTTGCGCTGTGGCCCCGCGACCCGGCTTATTAATCGCTTTTCTACCAAACTCTATGAGTACTGCAATGGGGAGAAAATTGCAGTTTATGTACCTACATATGTTATATATATATATAAGTTAAGTGTTTCGTGGCACGTTTTGGTGGTTGTTGTAAAGTGGTTTTTGGTAGTGGTATTAATTTGGGATAATTTGACGTTAGTTTGTAGTTAATTAATGGGGTCTAATAGCTGTAGCACATGATTATACTTGTAACTTTGTTCTTATCAAGCGGATCCAATCAACCAAAGAAAATGTTACTTCATTCATCCCGCGGGTCGCATCTGAGCGGGCTCATCGATCAAAGAACCGTGAGCAAATCAAAACAATTCTTTCATAGGTACAAACTGTTTCTCAACCAAACATTTACCGTCTTTTTCAATCGACTAACCGATCCTACAACCCCTTCTACCTACAATTATTTGACTAAACGTTTTCCCTAGCATCGCGTATTTGTATAAATCTTCCCTCAAAACATTATCCTCATAAATAACTAAACACGCGAATATGTATAATATATCAGCGTCCATTTCGCCCGTTCCTCCCCTTCCATTATAGCTGGCCGCGCAGTCGCGATGCGGTTTCCACCGGTTAAAACCGGTTGGTACCTGTGTGCAGCAGACGCGAGCGGTGTAATCTGACCCCTTGTCTGATACTACCCTCCATGGTGGGTAGTGTTACTGACAAACCCTCCGTATCTCTTCTGTTAGTATTCAAACGCAAAGATTAGTTATAATGCCATTTAGAGATATGGTTGGGTTAAAAATTTGTCCCATTATTAATATTTTTCGTAAGAGTAAAGGCGTAGACACATCATATTAAGAGTAACGGTGCAGTTTCCAGTTGTATAAGGTGGCGATTGTTAGGTCTATTGCTATTATATATCTCCATTGCTCGTCTTGTCAGCAGGCACCGTCATTTTAGCCATAATATCATAACATGCGCTCATCGTCAGTAACTGCTGACCGTTGCTGTTCAAGAAAATCTTTAACCCATACAGATTTGAAATCGAACCCTGACCAGATAATATGCTATGGACAAATTCGGAATCGTTGTTTCAAGAATGTTTTAATCTATTATTAAACTGATGTTTAAATTAGGTAAAATATTCTACTGCTTTTCCTATTAATTTTCTCTCTACGCGTCTGCGGTTTTCATCTTTGAGACGATCACAAAGCTTGCAGCATGCCGGCATCGCGGCCGCACTCGATGGTGCTGACATTTCCAATTAACTGTATCGACTGCAGCCGACGTTATTTACTAGCTGTTTTTATTTGTTTTAATAATAATGTTGAGCTGTGCAATGTTATATTAGAAAAGGTGGGTGTTTTGTGTGAGAAATGATATGTAGTAAAAGACGCGTGATGTCTGACTGGGGGCTGGACCCCAAGTAGAATGGGATAAGGACAGGAAGATGATCAAGTTTGGATGAGAATCTTTAAGTGTCTACCCAAGACTGATTTGTGGCCGAATCTTTAAAGTTAATGTACATTTTATATCTTATTTTATTTCCTGCTAGCTGCCTACAACTTTGGGGTTTTTAAGTCAAGAGTGAATAGTTTTCTTTTAGGCAATCGTGCTTTACTGTCGATCACATCATCACTTACCATCATCCGAGATATTGCATTATGTTACTTCTATTTTGATAGTGATTATATTCCTATGAGTCTTCCCAACTTCTGACTGTTCCTGTGAAGTCACCAAGGTTTGACTGAAATTGAAGACACAATCAATTTGACCACTCCACATCTCTGTTTACCTCGTCTCAAACTCCACAACAACCTCATCAGATTTCCTTACTAATCTCTCTAAGATTGCTCCTGAATCAGCTCACGCTAATTGGCGCAGAACCAGCCAATCACGACACGCACCGTGATTACCGCTAACGCTGCGACACTGCAGGCGAAGATGATTGGTGTTCTAGCGACACGCAAACTGATGAGATGGTCTGATTGCTAGATTTGTAATTAACGGCTGTATGGTGTTGCTGAGTATTTAAATTATACTCTCTGACTAAACACTTTATAAATAAAGTAGTTATTATAGGTCATCATTTGACGACCTGATTGGTGTCTGTCAGTGGCTGATGGTTCGACTACTGAGCAGCGTGTCGCGGGTTCAATTCTCACACGGAACAAATACTTGTATGACCCACAAGTAGTTATTCCGGGTCTGGGTGTTTATAGTGACACGAGAAAACTTCTAGTGTGGGGCAACGTTTACAAATATGCGAAAAAAAATTGTTCCTGTTTAAATATTTTGTAAAACATTAAGAAACGCCCCTGAATCATTGTCAGCTAAAGAAATTTTTCTCTGAAAGCCACCAGTTAAAAACTCGCAAACATAAACGGAACAGTGTGTGTATTCTTACAACATTAAAAAGTCGCATCCGAACAAACTTGGCTCAAAGGCTTCGTACCCTAAAGTTGAACAAACAGCCATTGAGTCGGTCAGTGCGTTGTGTTGCCGACGTGGAAATATGGCGCTTTTTCCTGAACCCGCCCATGATTGAGGAGCCACTTCCACCCTATCGCGCCCTGATTGTACGGCTGTTCCCCTAGGGGTGCGACCGAGTCGATACTTACTTCAATCACTATTTGTTTTACTATGGGCAAAAGGTAAGACGTCAAAATGATTGAACGTTGTTTTTTCTGTTATATTTTTTTGAGTAGGTATGCGGCTGGTAGTTTACAGAGCGAAGGTTGGCTGTATGTAGAGTGGGATTTTATTTCTATTTTCAAATTTTACAATATGGGACAAAAATTTTACTACGAATATAAACCATTATTGTGAAAGCCTCATGTAAATAGGTTAAAATAATTTCAAAGAAAAATCAATATAGAACAAAATCACTCACTAGTAATTACCAACACCCTGAAATACACATCATAACACGAATAGTCTATAATCCGATAACAATAAATATCGATACAATTTGATGTCCCCACATTTCGGCCGATCCCATCAATCGGGGGCGTCATTAGCCCATAAAAGCTTCCACTACACTAATGTCCCCACAAAGAACGTTTATTTCGACCCCTTTGTATCGGGGACCTTGTCGCTACTCGTATTGGGGAATTTGGGGGAATTGGACTACTCACGCTCTGCTAGAATTACGGGCCGTTACAAACTAGTAATCTACTCGCGGTTTCATTAAGGTTAGTCGCATTGTTCTGTTGATTACTTGTAGATTTTTTATTGCAAACCGTTATGCTGGTTCTCGGTATCTTTAAAATTTTATTACATTGTGAGAAGAGAAAGATACCGTTACTTCTATGATGCAAGGATTAGGTGCCTTTGCATTACAGATCAGTAAATGTGTTAAGCGTTTGTCTATTATATGTCATTTTCAGCATCCTGTGTCGGTTGTTGATACAGAATGATTTTTTGAATGACATTAGCGTTAACCTCATTTAGTAATTTGTGGTCCAAAAAGGCTTCAAAGCTTAAACTCTAAATGAATCAAGATATCGTCCGATAAAAAGCACATCAATGTAAAATACCAAGTTAACCCGTCACTCAAATCAATCCATGCACAAAACAGAATCATATTTAACCCTCCTCTGGCTGCGTGCTCGAGTGCTTGGCTCACTCTACCGTGCACTCATTTATTCATGAAGCATCTCGCTATGTGTTAGCTCTGTGTACAGTCATAGAAATTTGGAATTGTACTGTTTTTACGATTGTCACACACTTCGTGATTATTAAATTTGTATTATATATGTAATTAATATTGTGTATTATTAAAGGCCTTTCATACGATTGAAAGTGAAACAACTACCTATAGTTGCGATTTCATTTTTTTTTTTAAAAGAAGCGATGCCCCTCACTAGGAATTTCTCCTGTGTCGTGGGTGCGTTTACAAACATATAAACTCACATACACAAACGCTCAGACCCGGAACAAGTACTTGTAGATCATACAAATATTTGCAATCCTATGGCATTTGTTTTTTCTTTGGCAAGTCAGCCATTTTGTCTATATTGCCAGTATTATAATATTGCCGTATTCACAAAATGGTAAGTCTGACGGTTAATAAAAATAAGCTCCATTTATTTATTATCGTATTTTCCAAACCATCGTCTTTTCAACACAAAAATAACTTGTTATTTCGTCTTGTTGGAAGAATTAAAGTGTAAATAAATTAACCGCCATCTTCCTAGCGTGGATTGTTGAATAATTCAGTGTTGGCGACAATTTGACGTTGCTGCAAGGTCACGTCAATTTGACAGCTCGCTTTGAGAGCTAATTGGGTTTCTGAACGGGTCTGTTATTTTGTTATTTTCATCTGACGGAAGGTAAATGAGGACAAAGGTATGGAGTATTGAGCGCCGGTAATATAAAATTGCAATTTTGGCTCATTTAATTTATCCAATATTTTTTTAGTTGTATGTATAATTTTTGCATTTAGCGGCAATGTATTCGAAATTATCGAAGAAACTGCATGTAAGAATTATGATAAGCCGCAGATGAACAAAAATCACGTAATTATTTTAATTATTAAGAAAAAGAATGAATCTTTTTTTTTCAGTTTAGTTAAATGACCATCAATGTTATGTTTTTATGAAACGTTTTATTAAAGCCAAGGATTTAATTTTACTTAAACATGAGCTATGAACCATAAAATAAAACCCAGCTACAACAAAAACAGACATAAACACTCCAGAATTAAAAACGTCCATATTTATAAACGATTAAAAACAAACAAGTCCGGTTGACACGGGTCGCACGGGCTGTGTTTTGTCTAAATATAAACATTTGTGTGTAACCCTTACCGTGTGGGCGCACCGGGGGCTTGAGTATGTACGACTGTTTACGTTGTTTGCGTCACATTGCGCGCTTCCTTCTTGTCAAGCGGCTGTTGACCCTTGATAAAGGGTAATGGATGGAGTTGCTTTGAAGTGATCGCACCTCGTTTGAGCATTGCATATTAATATATTTATTTCTGCCGTATTTTGTTATACCCTTGTTACCTGTCGTTTCACAGACACTCAAGCCAAGATAAATATGGGCATTGACAATTCACAAGTCAATAGATGTAAAAAAGAAAGATAGAAAATATTGTTTTTCACAATAAAATACAGTTTTAGTTATAAAAAGCTTTGGATCAATAACAGCTTCAGAAAAGTCAATTGAAAAATATTCATTTTGCGATGAAGACTAAACAGTACGTGCACAAAGTTTTCAATTTTCTCCTCAAAAATTGCATTTTTCTCGCTGCGAACTCGACTCGAGTGAGAATAACAAAGACGCAATGAAACTCTTCTAAACGTTGTATTTTCTTAGAAACTGTTCCCCCCCCCCAGCCCCTCCATTCCCTCTCAGTCACATTGTTCAAACGTTCACTCCTCGACACGGAAACTGTATTTTGTACCGAAGTAAGTTAGGTTTCCATTTTGTTATGAAATTGTCAGGAAAATTAATTCTTAGTTGTCCATTCATCTCAGAGTGAAATGAGTTTATTCAGTTAAATACTTTGCAAGGTGTTTTCGAATTTGTTATTATGAGAGCAATTTTAGTTAGAAAATAACCTCTTATTTATGAAGTTTCCCCGCAAGCATCCTATGTAATTAGGTTTTTTAATTAAATATCAAAGAAGAAAGGCAGGTTTCCATCCATTCTAGTGCCAGTATATAACTTTGCAACGGGTGCATTTATTTTATTTTCAACAAAAAAAAACTCTTGTTGTAAAAGAAACAGTTCAAAATGGAATAATTAACCAAACATCATACACTAAACCAACATGCACCTTTCTACATCTAAAATTAAATTCGTCCGCTTTGAATATTTGACGTCCGGCTAATAGTCCGGTCCATACATCATACCGGTCGTGCAATATTAATGCATTTTTGTCCGAATCCCGGACTCCGGACACTACCGGCTTTCGGACGGTAATTATTTAAGATAGCGCCCTCTAGCGGACAGCGGAGATTCATCGCGGAAGTATTTCTGAGCTTTTATTTTTTCGGCATTTTTGCGGGTGTCCACTTGTGAAATATTATTACTTGTGTGTTAGCTTGTTCGTGACATTTTATATTGTACGGTTGCTCTAACTTTTTTTTAGTTGTTGATTAGATCTATTAAACTTTATAAACTACAACTGAAATAATTGAGAGGTTTTTCTCTTTTCTACATGATAAGCAATAACCAGTCGTCACCATCTCACCAACGCCGACGTTCTAGCAAACATATTACAAGTGTACTTCAAAGCTTCACATCACTAAACAGTCGACAATCTCGCGGTGTTTAGAGAGTATTTCCACAAGACGGACGAACAACAGCGGTCGTTTGAGTCGCGTCTGTGACGTCACGACGATGACGTGTACAATGCGTCGCGTGCTCAACGTATACGCACTCTCATTTAGCGCGCGGTCTGTACGCCTACAGACCTGAAGATAAATGGTGTTTGTTTGTCTGTCTGTCTGTTTGTTTGCTGAGGACAACTGTAAGCAAGAATCAAGTTAGACAGTTGAAGTTGAAAGAACAAGAAAGAATACTTACTATTTGAATAGATAGTAAACTGATTGAGAATGTGAAATTGAATAGTCATTTTTGATTCCTACAAAATGTCTTCAGCAAATGAATATTGGAAAACTATCGTTTACCAGATGTTGAGTCTATAAAATATTAATTTTCCTGTCAAAAGTTCTGAGGAACAGACTCCATGTTTATTTCATATTATTCTTGGTCCCAAAATACAATGAACCTAAAACTTTTACAACACTGTTCTCATTACATATACTCGTAAGTTTCAAATTTCTTCCATAACGGCCGGCCTTAGGAGACGCACTTACACGACAAAAGAATACAATATTTCTATTCATATCCCGGGGGAGCGGCCAGGGTTCCCAGGGTCCGGGGCCCGGGGTCGGGGCTCGGACACAAGTGGCCGGCCCTTTGTCGTGGCGTAGCCTCACTGTGTTCTATAAAAACGTTTCGTTCAACTTTCACTTGGGGATGAAATGTAAATGGGTATCATAATTTTGTACCGTATGATATTGCTAGTAAAGCATCCACACTACTCAACAGGACGAATATTTGCATACCTACTGTTTTATAATTATTATTTAGAAATAAGAATCTTGACTTGAGGAACGTTTAATTAATTTTCTTGTGTCTTGTTTCAGGTAATATTCCGTTATTAGAAGTTACAATGATGGCGTTAAACTGTAAGTTCAAGCTTTTACTCACATTTGTGTACTGTATATATATATATATTATATTTGTATACATAAACACGGTAATAAATAGTCAATAAAGAATACTTAAGCATAACAACAAAAACAAGAACGATCACCATAAATCAAAAAACAGATGGCGCTGTACTAAATCCGTTACCAAATGAATAAGTAATACCTCCGTTAATGGTGCAGCTATTGACCGTCCTAAAAACAGCACCCTGTATAATATCCCACGTATTTCACCGTTTCACGATACGAGCTACAGGATGATAATAATGGCGGATGATTGATGAAGCCACGTCGAGGGAATTTGATCAATTATCATTATTTTTTCGCCACAGATTGATGATGGCAGCGAAATTAAATTATTTTAGAAGTTTGTTATAGCTCGTAGGAATGTACTTATAAAAGGTGAGGTTTTATCGAAAATTTTCGAAAGTTTGATGAGAGTCCACCTTTGAGTGAATTCTCAAAGTTTTTCGTTTTGCATTTTCATTTCCGTCAGAATCTAAACTTACTGTCCCAAATCCGTGTTAAAGGATGTCAATAACCAGTGTTGTAAAAACATTTAATTAAAAAAGATAATTGGAAAGCGGTGTCAGTTCGTGAAATTCTCCATAAAATGTCGAAAGTCGCTTTATATTTAAAATAATCTCTCTTCGTCTACATGACTGACAATGAATTTTTAATACCCTTTGAGATTTCTAAAGCAAAAAATTTCTAAAGAAAATCTTCCGCAAACAATTCTTGAAATTTTACTTAAAAGTGTACTTTTTTATAAAATGTAAAAGAGAATGGGTGCTTTTGTAAAATAAATAACAAATACAGTATACGAGAATAATATCACAGAGTAAATACGTGAAAACAAACAGTATCCCAATTAGGTGCAGAGCATACAGCCGACGCGAACTAGTTTTGTTCCGCATAACGTCCAATTTAAAGTTTTACACTAATTATTGCACGCGACGTAGCTTGTAATGCAGAGAGTATTAACGAGTACAGCTGTATCTATTGATGGTAACTGTTAAGTGAGATGAAGAATAAAAATGTTTATTTTACTTAGAAAGAATTGTTTGTGTCATATCTAACGAGAACGAGATGTCAAAAGATCGATGTCATAAGTTGACGACACAAAGCACAGACCATTCCAACAAGAATTACACGACAAATCAGAACTGAAAAACAAAACAAAAGCTCATAAAAAAACGAAATACACAATACAGTCATAAAACGAATCCATGTGAATAAATCCTTTGAAATATTTGTCGGCGTATTGTCGAGATGTCCCCTCACTAGCGCGTGACTAGACTTTCAAGATGGCCGCCACAAATACGCGGGAAAACATTTTTTTTGAAATACCGGAAAAGCCGTTATAGTTTTGGTTGTTCTGCTATTTGAATCTTAATCTGGGTGTTATATCGGCAAGATTTAACTTTAGAAAGATTTTATGAAGCAGAGAAAAATATTAACAAAGTTTTACTACAGATTACCTTAAATCTTTTCGTTATCCAGTCGTTGAGGTAAAGCATAGACGAGATCTACGCAATCTTCTTTCAAATTGAATACTAAAGGAAACTCTGAGTTAAAATCTAAGTTTACCTTTTTAATGAAAATAAACAGGGGGATATCCTCTTAGCGAAAAAAAGGATAATATAGTCGAAGCATAAGCAAACACTAGGTTATTAAATTGTGGAATGGGTTTTATATTTATCTTCATCTTTTTTGACTAATCCATAGAGGTTTTGTAAATACATTACAATGAACCACGAAAAAATTATCATAAGCTCGTAAAATATTCCACTAACAGGCATGAAATAATACTTTCCTTTCCATCCATAATAAAAATAAAAGAGCCGCCGGTGTGACCATTTCCCGCCGCCGGCAAAAAGGGTTGCCAGCTCATCGACCGAACACAACAGTATATATTTTCTTTTCATCTATTTCGTTTAAAAAAAACTGACAAGTTGAATAAAAAGGGCCTCAGTTATAAAATGGTGGCGCTGGGAACGAATTTGAGGACGAAATAAAATAGAATAACAGCCTCCAGGACGGTGAGCTGAGCCTTTTATGTAGCCCGCTGCCGCTGCCCGGCGGTTTACACCGACTAATTCTTGTTATACCTACGAGTAATTTTCTAGCTCTATCTATTGGGTAACCATTCGACTTGATAAACGAGGAACATCCTGGCTTCATTTGTATTTATTAATGCAATTTTTGTTTTATTTAATTGAACAAAACTTTTAAATCGATGACTTTAGACGCTTTTAAGGTTATTATAGTTTTTTTTACCCAAATTTTACAAACACAAATAACAGATCAGAGTTTTTTTTTTAATAAAACTATAATCACACTAGGAATTCCCCGGTACCATGAGTGTATAATACACAACAATTGTCCAAAGTTTATTAGCAGTTTTTAACAACAAACTAACCAAATCAATATCGTAGTGACCTTCGGATGAGAATATTACTTTAATAAAAATAAACCGAGAGTCTCAAGATGATATTCCTACATAATTTAATATCCTCGGAAGAGCCAAGAGCTAACACACTAGACTTAATAAGAGGGACACGAGAAACCCATCTTGTTATACAACATATAAAGCGCACGTTGTATTATCTATATATATAAAAGGAGAACTGACTGACTGACATATCAACGTACAGCCGAAACAACTGGGGCTAGGAATGTGAAATTTTGCACACGGCTTCCTATTATAATGTAGGGGAGCACTAAGAAGGGGTTTTTGGAAATTTTACCTTTAAGGGGGTGAAAAGGGGGAATTAGGAAAGTACGTAACCCACGCGGACGAAGTCGCGGGAAAAGTGCTAGTACTATATAAACGAGTGCCACGCATACACTTAGCATAAATATGGAAGTTTCAATCTCCACCATGAGCCATGGTCGCCCTACAAGTACGGCCGTTTCATTATTCATGCATTTTCATGGAAATTTACTATGAAGGAAGATTTCCTACAGAGAGCATTTTGTTTAAACTTCAGAGAAATAAATGTTTTAGAAAGGGTTAAGATCTTGTGAATTACGTAGTTTTGTATAAAACATTGCTCGTCGTAATTATTAAATTTATTTAAGGTTTATGTTCTGCCTGTAACTGAGTATTTTTGGAATAGTATTAAAATTTAGTTCACAACAGGTTCAAAAATACTAGCGTTGTCAGAAGCAAACAGCCTTTACCATTATTATAGCTTATTGCTATTTGTATGAATGTTACCAATTTACTTCGTGTTCTTATTTTTTTTCCACGAAAATCAATATGATCAAACAATATCCCTCATCCCAGCTAAGCATACATAAACAAGTCAATTTATCTTTTTCCAAAGTTTATTCTTCAATCAGAATATGTTATAAGAAAATAACAAAGTTTCCCTTTTATGTATATTCTCCAATCTGTATGATCAAAGTTAGGACTAACAAGTATGTACTCGATGTAAGTTGTCAACTGCGGGGCGGTACCTCGCGACAACTTTTAATTACGTTCGGTTTCGCCTCTAATCGTTTACTAAGTGATAACAGAGGGGTTGTGGGAATAGGGAACTACAATAATATTTGGATTGTGTGTTTGCGTGATCATGTATGAAAGTGAAAACTCATCCTTAAAATATATGGATACAGGGTAATATCGCCTTTGATTTTAGTCAATGTATAAGTTATAACACGGTTACATATTAAGCTATACAAAACTAGTTTATCATGGTCTCTCTTTGTATGATCTTACTACAAATTCAACGTGACCGGACACTGGTTCTGCAAAGCTTGAAGTGTAGCCGAGTGTATACAAGTAAACTCACAACATTTATAGGAACCGAACCTTTGCAAACACATTTAACCGACAAAAAGTAAGACAGTTGAAAAGATGAAACTCGTTGTCCAGTTTAAATCTTTATCTAAAACGGCAAGCACTCTTTATATATATACATAATCTCTTTGTAAATATAATACATAAATACGGAAAATTATAGACCGTCGCGTCGTTGTGGCTATGGAACATTGAAATCGCTTTGAATTGTACCAAATGACGTTCCGTGGTGTCTGCCAACCCCCATGGGAAAAAGGCATGAGTTTCCATTATGTACATGTTATTTTTCTTGCAAAATGTTTATTAAATCACGTAATATTTTTAGAGGCTAACCTGTTTTTCCAGGGATGATAGGAATTGGTTTCAAGTTGCAGTGCTTCCAGGAAATAAAAGCTTTTAGTTTTCTTTCCAAGATTTCAACAACTGTGGAGCTTTGAGTTTAGTTGGAACAGGAAAATATAATATTCCGTTTTTGAAGAGCTGTTTGTTCTTTTTTGCAATTCTTTGTGCTGAAGAATACTGTTATAGGTCTTATCGTTTTAATTTCATAACTTTTTTGATTTTAGTTTTTATCCTGGAAGAAGAATTATCCAGGAGATGGCATTCTCTATTTTCTCTCATTTAAAACAAAATGTGTCCCGCTTGTCGTGGAGCAAAAGGGGCAGTCTGTTACTGACCAACCTTTTAACCCTTTTTTTGAAAGGTAGATTTCCATATAACATAGATTCATATTTACAGTTATGATTACAGAATACGTGAGGTTCATTCATCCCAATAACTTCCCCATACAAACGCAGTAACTCCACTAATTGTCTCACAAACTGCAGATACGAGCAGTCTCCATCACCCACACAATATCTGGATATTGGCAATATTTCACCTGGCGTTGTCTGCGCCGCGAGTGGCCGCCGCGCGCCGTGGCCCCTCGAACAGGTATTGTGCGGGGTCGTAAATCTTACATCATGGCCCCCGGGACGGACGTGTACATTGTAGGGTTTTTTAAATGAGGAAATCATCTTGTTTGGGCCAATGCAATAAATATAAAAAATATGCGGATATATGATGGTTGGAAATTGGAATTCATTTGACTCTTGGCTTTCATAATCAAATAATGAAAGATGTAATAAGTGAATTATAGTTTGGCTCCCATTAAGACAAAGATATAGTGTCAACCTTAAAATAACTATCTTATTATCAAAGTGTATTTGACGGTAAATTTGTTTCTTAATAATTTTGAAAGTAAAATTGTGGATTTAAATAATTCAAGAAAATTACCATGTAGAACTGGAATTATAATAAACGTAGTGACTTAAGTCTCGGGGGTGGCAGCCTACTTAAACAAATTACTTTCAGAACATAATAACACTTGTTATTCACTAAATTGCTGAAAGTTTTCGAAGAAAGCGAAGAAAAGTTTTTGAGTTTTAACAAGTCCATCAGGTATGAAATTATAAGAATCGAAAGAAAAATATTAAAAAAGGAAAATTATCATCACTACCTGAAGGTTGGATTAAATAATAAAGCCTCCATAGAAAGCAAGGAATATTCATATTTTGAATAAATAAATAGTATTATTTTGATATCAACATTTATTCCTTTTTTTATCGTGGTAAAATCATCAAATGAGTCCTCCACCCAGGGTAGGGCGGGAGGGACTGTCAGACTTGTGCTGACTAAAATCCACGGTGTCCTTCAATAGCCTTTTACGTACCGGGGTCACGGTAATTTGTTAGTCCCGCGACCCCGCCTAGAATAAAAATAGGGTGACCACAATTTGTTACTACCAAAGTTTTGATTTCGTTATCCGTACAGTATAAAGAAAATAAAATAAAAAAATGTATATTTTAGAGACAATGTAAAGTTTTGTACTTCATACGAAAGCTTCTTAATTCGAACAGGAAAAAGAATAATGCGGCACACTTCAATTTCTAACAAAGCTAGTATTTTTAAAGCAGAACAGGACATACGTCGATAAATAACGAAAATACTGCAAAAATTTCGCCCTTGTTTTCCGCTTTGACATCAAAGAAGTATTTTTGAAGCAATTCATTCGCGTCGCCGCTCCGCTGGTCCGACGGACTTTGCCGAACACTTCCGAGGTTTTCCGAACGCTTGCCAATGACCGGTGTTGAACTGAACTCTTGCTAGGATATAGAAAAATATTGTTTGTAATTTCTTGAATAAGTAAGTAAGGTATTAGTTAGTGGTTTAAATGGTGATCAAAATTGACGAAGACACAACGCTTCTAAAAATCACAAAACGTCACTCGGTCGGTATAATTTTACAAGCGTTATGAAGTTACAAGCCCCCACTCACGAGTTTACAATATTCATTGATTTAAAAAAAGTAGTTTGTTGCCTTGGCTGGAGGCCTTAAAATCTTAAGGCACCTGCGAGATGCCATACACAAAAAAACAAAACAACTATTGCCATCACGAGCATTCGAGTTCGAATTCAGATCTCTAAAAATACTTTTGGACAACCTGTTCACTTTTTCAGCAGAACAGCAGTAAATTTTGCTACTAGCATAACGAGAGATTAAATAGTTTTTAAACTTCTCAAGCTCCACCAAATTCCAAAATGTTGGTTAAATCAGCATTTCAACTGAATGAAGGACACGGGAATAGGTGTAATGAATGGAATTGAACCGGAATGCCTGGCAGTTAGCATGCCGCATTATCTCTGAGCAGTGGGGCGGTGGGGCCACCACCGTGAGGTCTTGGGGCGTGAGCGGTGGGGCAGAGCGACCACTAGTGACGATTATTACCATCACTTTGGATGCATTGTGGGCTGTGCTCCAAGAAGTAGTAACTCTTGGAGCATATTCTATATTTAAAATAAGATCGAATTTAATTTAAAAAGTCATCATTGTCTTCGTCACAAGTGAAAAATACGGGACCACTAGAAGTTTGTTATTTTCGAATGTTTTGATAAGAAGCTTTTATGATATACAAGTGTGTATTTTCGGGGAATCTTTAAATAAACTCGTTATTTTCTTTTTTAAATCTTAAAGAAATAATATTTATTTTGAAGAAGTTTTGTTTGAAGTTAAGTAGAGTACTGTACCTAGTTAAAACTTCTTAAGTTAAGAAGTCTGAAGATGTGCCTGCTAACTGCAGAAGACAGAAAGTAATAATTATCTTATTGATTCAATCTATCCACTGTCAAAAAATAAATCTTCTTTTTCGATAACGTAAGAAAAGAAAAATCTATAAAAAAACATTGTGGAAAGAAGTGTCTAGTTTTCATCAAAGGTTACGGCGAGGTTGCGACTGACAGCCTATCAATATGTCTACCCACTACGGAGACGATCTTCGAACCGAATATGTTAAATATACTGGAGCTGCTATCAACGAATATAAAAATAAGTTATATTTTTCTCAAACACTATTCTTACAAATAACACACACCAATAAATAAAACGACAAAACTTTGAACAAGTCAATATCTGATACTAGTTGTGTTTGTCATATTATTCTATTACTGACATGAAACAATAAGAGATCCCAATTCTCAAACAAGATTCGTTCGAGTATTGACAACATATATTTTTACAAGCACTTTACTTTCAGGACATTTTTCAGGTAACTTCGTTACTGTATTTTATTGATTGTCAAGAAAAGAACAGTGTTTTCTATGTTTTCATTTAAAACGTAACAGAACGTAGCTTTGTGAGTATTTCCATAACATACTGCCAGTTAACTATTTACAGTTCAACGAGAGTAAAAAGTGCGAGTGCAGTGAAACAGGGTTGCGTAAAAAACTGGCTCAAACAAGTTGCAACTAGCTGCAGCTAGAAAAAACCGGTTTCGGTTAGAAAAAACCGGTTACAAATTTTGTTCATTGTACTATGTGTAATAACACAGAACTAAAACTAAAAATGTACAAATATTACGTAGGTATTTAAAAAATAAATAAAAATATTTACAAAAGATACTATATAAATATAAATAAGATTTAAAAAAAAACACAAAAAGGCAATAAGGCAAGTGGTTATCTAATTTAAGTAGTTTTGAAAAAAAAAGTACCTAATATCCTGCAACCTTTACAATTAACATTATTGCCATTGAAAAACATAATCCCTCTTCAAAAAAACTTTTAATATGGCACAAATCAAGACAATGAAACCTATTACTCATCTCCAGAACCTAACAAATGCTTACGAAGCAAAAACTCGTCGTTTCTTATGTCCTACATTAATAGGACCCTCACGTCACTGAGTATCTGTCACAGTCCATTGCTGGCTCGCTTCGCTTACGTCGCGACTTCGCCGCAATCTCGCGAGACGTGTACAGCTGACAAATTGAATTCTACCCGTTAGGGTCGCCATGAGATAACGCCTGTCTTTTTTGTGGGGTGGAAAGGTTTAGGTGGTTTTGGTCGTTTAGAATAGTTTCTGTCAGACACTGATGTTCGAAATCGTGTCGGCAATTTCTCCGTATCAACTTGACTGAACCTTTATTATTATGGAATAATAAGAGAGAAAAATTGTGAAACCGACTTCCAATGAGAATTCGTTTTTTGAAAGTTAATTAGGAACTGTCAGCAGCAGTAACAGAATACTCAGACGTTGAAAAGTAATTTTATTTGATTTACTTTCAAAATTCATTTTATAAAGTTATGTTTTTAAGACATTTGTCTAAGAATAATACAGTCAGTACGCAAAGGCATCTAGCCTTTGCGTTTGGCGTGAGACAATATGGCCAAATTAAAAATCTTAAAAAGATGATATTATATTTACATATTTCGTTTCGCTTCACAATTTTTAATCTGGATCCGAGGATGACATCGAATCATGCTGTTTATGTTTGAAAGCCTCATCTTTGATCAAAAAAATTATACAAAATAAAAAGCAGCAGTAATTCCGTAACGCATGGTCACCGTAGCTCGCTGATTGGTGGGTTCTTCGGGACACATCAGGACATGTTCGTTGAATCAATCGCGCCCGTCCTGATTGATTGGCCGATGCATTAGCCTGGCTAATATGCCGCCGAGGGTTGACTGCCATTTATCAATCAGTGATGGATTCCATTTTATTTTGGCGATGATGTTTAGACAATGTGACTGTAGAATACGACTTACGGAGGCTGAATGTAATGGTTCTAGCTAAAAGGACATTTATCAAACTGATTTGCAATATTTTTCTTCTTTAAAGTCGATGGCAATCTATAAATCATCCGGACCCATTCAGTGGTCACAGTGGTAGCAGCGTTAGTAGCTATGATTAGGTCCTTAAAAGAGCATTTGTAAGGAAACTTAGGATGTTGTGCAGTAAGCAATACGCAACTAAATCGCAACTCCTAAAAGCTCCAGCGACACTTCACACCTTCATTTTGTCGCTGTAATACGGTCGCGTTGTGGTACTTGTGAATGCAATCTTATTTTAAATTAAATAATCATCTTTAACATAGATTGAAATCCGGGCCTACAAAAACACGTAAAATCAATAAAATAAACCGAGGGACACCGGGGCTCCGGGACACCGAAATTCCGGGACCAAATTGAGATAAAATAATTCGACGACAATCGAAACGAGCGACACGTGTGAGCTTCACTCATTAGTGACATTTTGTCAGTCGCGATTTTCTTCAATTTGTTACGTTTTGTAACGTGCTCAATTTGATCAATGTTTTTTTCTATGTAAAATAATATCATTCTGTCACTTGAGTAGACGCTATATATAATGTCACATGATTTATGAAAATATCTGAAGAAGAAAAAGGATTTGTACAAGAAAAATCATGTACATAATTTTCTTTATCAATGGTAGATACTTCCAACGTTACAACGTGAACTTGAGCCAATTTTGTAACTTTGTAATATGACAAATTGTGACGCGTTAACGATGTTTCACAACTATTTGACAAGTGGAGGGTTTAAAGTGACAAAGTTCAAAGGTGATCGATTGTTTTCGTAAAGTGATTGTACCGGGTCGTTGGCTAACAAACTGTTCCACGCAATATTAGAAAATATGAATTAGAAATTAATTCATAATATTTTCAGCGATTCTTATTTTACTAGTATAAGTTATTTAATCATGTCTCTACGCTGTATCTATATCTGCACGAATACTGATAATTACGATATAGTCTCAATAATGTATGGCCGTGTGTGTGGCAAAATAAAATTAAAACATATTGATACTGCGTTAGATTAGTCACTCAAGTCGCGGAAATTAACTTCAAACAGATATTCAGTTTGAAAATTGACTATTTTCCATTTAGCAGTTCATGAATTAGTTGAACGAGAACTGTTTATTATAACTTAGTTAACTTGCCGACAGCACAAACAAAATTTTGTGTATAATTAAGTCAGAATTCCAACTAATGCTGGACTTTAATTTCAAAACAGTAAATAAAGCAGTATATTTCTGAAGTTCATTATAATAAAAGCCTTGTAGAGGGCCCGGCGCCGACCGCAGCCGACCAGCCAGCTAAATAACTTACATTTCACATCGCTGTAATTTACTTTCCCTAATATTCCCTTTGCGAATATCCCATAGAGTGATGATCAAAGAAAGAAAGCAGAAAATAACCTAACAATATTTCGCTAAAGGCAAATAAAAATGCTATGATTTCGTAAACGACACACAAATTATATTTTATTTATAAAGTAAAAAGTACAATGGCGGCCGAAAAAACGGGACACAGAAATAATCCGAAAGAAATCCTATGAATAATGAAACGGTGTTCAGGGAACCTCTGACGTCACGACCAGTGTTGCCAACCTGGATGTGATACGGTGTGGTCACAGTTTACCTACTTTTATGACAATATTTGTTTGTCTGCCTGTATTTGCCTTAGGGCTTTTTTTTTTTTTTTTTTTATCGTGGTAAAATCATCGAATGAGTCCTCCCACCCAGGGCAGGGCGGGAGGGACTGTCAGACTTGTACTGACTAAAATCCACGGTGTCCTTCAATAGCCCTTTACGTACTAGGGTCACGGTAATCCCTTGGTCCCGCGACCCCAGCAGGCTTTGGCCCTCTACAGGCCCTTAGATTTATTTTTGGTCAAGTAACATCTGTTCCGAAAATATGTTCTCTGTAAACATTACTACGATTGACGTAAGTGAAATTGTTTGTTATCGAGGTCGTAGTTGTTTTAATTGTGTCCGTCCGACCTTGGTACATAAACTTGAATGTCTTTCTTTCTGTCTGTATCTTTAGTCATTCATCAAGCATGTCGCATGTTTGAAACGGTAAGCACTTTACTTGCTGTGGTACATCTTTCGTCCATGACTAAGACTTGTTGACATCCGTCATGACTCATCACTCATTGCCTCGCCTTACTGATTGCCTGGTTAGACTAATGTACGCCAGCGCTACTGCTAAGTATGAGGTTCTGAGTTTGATTCCCAAATCGGACAAAGAACCTTTTTTCAGTAGCAGCTCTGATTCTGGGTTGCCAGTGTGCAACACTGGTCTGTCCCTTTAAATAAAATTTCATAGATTTCGAAAGATAGTCCAACCCAAAAGGCTAAATATTCAACAGTTCTACTCTCTGTAAAACATGTGAGACAGAATGTAGCCTCCGGGCTCAGGGGAGAGGAAATCCCGGGCTTTGGCGGCCACTGGCCCGGCCGTCACGCGGCGGCTTTATTTAGCCAGAGGTAAGCAATAGCAATGCAGGTTTATGCAATTAAATTACTTTTACAAAATTATTTTAAAATTCAAGGTCTTTTTTAAGAATTATTTTGTTATTAATTATTTGTGGCGCATATTATTTCATAGGTTTTGCAAGAGCAATGAAATTCAACGAAAAATTTAATAAGGTTTACTCAAACGCAAAAAGTTCATAAAATACAAGGAAAATCTACTCAGAATTTTAAAGGAAGCTTTTTCCACACCCAACAAAAACATTTTTTATCTTAATACACAATTCAGACGTTACTATAGAGTTTTACAATACCAGTGAAAATCACGGCATCCCCGGACGATACAACCCTTTCAAACATTTACATTTCCGAGTTCTTCCGACAGTTTCCGATGACAGACGATGATGGCCAATTTTTCGAATCTCCATTTAAACAGGTTTATTATTGTTACGTCAGCCGAGGTAGCCTGGCTGTTTAATCATTGTCATTGAATTATAAATACTGTGTTTTTGGTTGGCCTGTGGTGCCTGGGGGTCAATATTTGAGGTAGTCGACGGATATATTTATCTTTCATGACGTGTTATACTCGTATGTTATGTTGCCGGGGCTTTTCGTGGAACGGTAACGTTGTTAAATAAATCACTTGATTGGTTGTTATCGTACTAAGTAAACCTATATCAAACGAACTCACTACAATGAATTTTTTCAAGAATGTAGAAAAAAAAATCTCATTTAGGATTTTGCGGGATTGTTCAATAGAGTTACCGCGGTCCTAAAACGCAATGGACATTTAATATTTTAGTCATTTAAACTCCCTTCCACTCTACAAGGGGCGGGGAAGTCATTTAAATCAGTACTTATTATTTACAAAAACAAAACAGAGTCGACGTTTAAAGTACTTTAATGTAGAAAATTAGAGGTATTTCCTTGTTTAATCTGATAATACATTAAAAAAAAAACTGTAATGAAACGAAAAGCAAAATATCCTCGCAGAAACATCCCATGTTTACAAATCGCAAACATTTCACGAAGTAGCTAATCCTGACCTGCTAAAAGCTATTGCCAGCAATTGCCATCGATTGCCAGTACGCGTGGCAATTCAGTGCCGAGCCCTCGATTAATTGGCGTCGTAATAAGCTGTCCATTGGCATCGGGAGCAGATATTCGCGATATAAATGAGAGATTCGTCGATTCGGATTTAAAATCCATTGGAGCACTCTCGCATACAAATTATTTTGCACTGCACTGTATGAGTTCATTTGTCACTATGGTCGAGATGTGCAACGAGGTTCTGTGGCAAAAGAGTATTGTTTTGTTTTTACATTTTCATGAAAACAATAGTGTATAAAAATGGAAAAACAGTTATTTTAAATAATGGTTTAAATGTGACTCGGAATGTTAAAGTAAAGTAAAAACAAAACAACGTATTAATATACATGAAATTAATTAAAGCGCCTTAAATTTTTTATAACTTGAAAGTGAGCTTAATTTACGTGATATAGCAAGCATCCATAGTCATTTGTGTTACTTAAGTTCAGTTTGTGCTTACTAATATTTCTGTCTATGAGCTATCTTTACCCAAAATACAAATAATTGAAAACAAAATAATTATAAACGTCACTATTAATCATGCCACAAGAACTACCTAAACCATCTTGAAAACAATTTTAAAAGCCATCTGAAGCGAACCCGCGGAATAATTGTAGTATAAATAATAAATAGTCCGCATTTGTCGCGCGGCCACTCGTAAATAATACCTCAGCCGGGATTGAACTGCCAGCCCACGCGATATACGTGTCATTTGATATGTCATTTAATTCACTTTTTGTGGGAAACGGTGAATGATTTTATTTTGAAACGAATGGATTTTTAGTTGAGTGACGGAATTGAATCCATGTTTTTAAGTTAAAGTTTTGAGGTGAACTCTTTGCATTTGACTGAGCACTTTCTATACTTTAAACCACATTGAAATATGAATAACTAGCAACCCACACTGGTTCCACTCGGCACGTAACTCAGAAATACTGTAGCTATCCATCGGTTAAAGAAATTTCTAAATAGTTTCTAAAAACGAATTCACGAACTAAAAATTTTACCTGTTCACAATAAATTAGTGTGCGAGTACAACAACAAGACATTAGAGGAAAAAAGTAAAAGTAAATGTAAAAGTAAAAGTAAAAGCAAAAGTAAAAGTAAAAGTAAAAGTAAAAGTAAAAGCAAAAGCGAAAGTCGAAAGTCGGAAGTCGGAAGTCTGAAATCGGAAGTCGGAAGTCGGAAGTCGAAAGACGAAAGTCGAAAACCAAACCCCGTCACGGGTCTAAATGAATTACTTTCACCCATTGAATAACAATGTACTAATTGGAAATCAGCGACTTTGCTTGCCCCGCATGATGTTGTGTGAAATAATTAAAATAGACTAATCTTGACGTGAAAACAAAACAAAACACAAACAAAAACCCAGCCCCGGAACAACTCTTCATAATTGTCAATTGTAGTGTTTGCGCGAGGCAGTCAGTCATCGTTAATATTTTATAAGCGCACACAATATCTATTAACATAACGTACAACGCCTTTCCATTTCCTTTGATCTCCCTTTATCGACCATTTTAAAATGAACCCAAATTAACATTCACTACACTCAATAATCTTTTTATTTCTTCCGTATTTTTGCATGCAATCCTCGAAATTAAGAATTCTCAGTCAGTCCGTAAAGGGGTGTTCAGGGGTTCTCCAATTTTAATGTCGTCTGCAACCCCGTGTTGCACCCCCTTCACCCCCTAACTAATTAACTTGTTCGTTACGCTGTCTTTTTTAACACCTACCCCTTTCGCAATCAAATTAAATTAAAAAGGCTTATGTTTCTTCTCAGCAATGGGTTTTATGTATTTCAAGTTTATTGTGATTGTGGGAAACATTAATAGGAAGATAGGATCTCTTTGTGGCCGTTTGTTTCCTTCATTTTGGCGGTGACTTGGCTTTTTGCCAGAATTTGCGCACGTAAACTTAAATAAGTTTAGTTTTGCACCTTCGTTACTTCGTACACAATCGAATGTGATTGCGAAAACCACAGTCTCATGTTACGAAATAAGTTTTAAAATCTGTATTCACGACAATAATTACACCAAAATCTTAAAATTAATTGATTACGGCCTGCTATCTCACTCAAAGAGAGAAATCTACCTCCCAGCAGTGACAACATCATGCCTATGTAATATGTATTAATGATGTTATAAGTTCAAGATCACTTAGTTTAGCATTTGTACGTTGGTCGTTTAGAGAAACGTCTATCGTCTAAATTCAGCGTCCCAAAGGATTACAAAGTTTTAAGTAAGGCCTTATCTGTTATGGACAACACTCTCTCTCATCTAACAGAATTTTTAATTACTGTAAAAGGTCGGCACAAAGAAAAACAAACATTTTGTTGATGAAAAAGATTTTCTTTTTACCTTAATACCTAATCAAACATAAAGCGAACGTGTTCTTTCTCAATCGAGCGGACCCTCCTAAGGGTTTCATTAACTAAAAGGGCGGTATCGCTAATTGTAATTCGGTAATTAAACCATAGCGCGAGGTTTTTACAATCTCTTGGCTTTCGGCACTCGGCTATAAACGGATTGGTACAGAAGTTTGGTTTCGTACAAAAAGCGGAGACACACTGACACAGTAACATAAGGTGCTTTGGCTAACTTGGAATGGCGATTCATAGATGTCTGCTATTTGTACTGGTAATAATTCATAGAGGACATGTTTCAATGTTAAAATCTGTTGACAAAATATAATTTCTGGGCTGACAATTCAAACAAGGAGATCGCGCAACTGTCACACGATTTTCGTGAAGCATGTGCGTGAGAATCAGTACCCTTAAAGCCGTATTACTTCAATATTTCACTTCATTGCAGAAAAGAGAGTCTTAAACAGAACGGTTAGCTCTAAATCTATCCCACAATAAACTAAGATAACAGCAACACTAATTTCAAAAGTCTTGGTAACCCCCAGACCCTTTGTACTTGCCCATTTTGTGATTCGGCGACCGTTACGGCTTTACGTACCAATCACTTGAATTTTAGGGTTAATAGGGTTGTTACTGGTGCTGAATATTTGAACCCTTTCGGCGATGGTTTTTGGAATGTTATAATTAGATTATGAACATTGTTTTGTTTTGTTTCTTTAAAAGGATTGTATTGTTATTGTGCATAATGTGCAGTGGTACAAGGATCTTTTAGCTGTTGACTAGTTTTGAAATGGCTTTGTTGACAAAAATGTGTCATTTTTTCTTAAAATTACAACTTATTTTAGTAACAATTTCCACTGCTAAGTTTTTCTTATTTTACTTTTTAGGCACACAATGTCATTAAGGAACAGAAAAGGTGTCTACCATTTTCAGCTAGCTACAACTTTATAGGTAATAAAATTTGTAGTATGATTTTAGTATCTAGTTCTCCCATCTCCAGACCTCTCATAACTTTACTGCTAATAAGGTCTCAGTATTCCGTTTATTTTAGTTAATTAGGCAAATGATGAAACCATCGCCGGGTGGGAGACTCCTTTGATGTCACTCGAGGTACCATTTTTACTCTTTAATTCATGTTTTAGTGAAAACTTGCAGCGTGTTGACTTTTTAATGTTGTTGTGAAAGTGAATTGAGTTGTGGAGTTTTGTGGTTATGTTATACTTTTGTCAGGAGAATAAAAGCGGTTTACTTTGTTGTTTTATTTGTTTGTAGTTTTACTTTTTGAAGTGAAAACTTCTTTAGCGGCGTTGAGCACTTTTCTGTAATGGGTACAAAATCTTAAACTCGCGTCAGGACACGTGACCCTGACCGAAAAAGCGTAGGACGGCGCAGGGCGCTTGCGTGAATGTTCGTGTTACTTTATTACTTTTAAAGAAGTTTGTATGCTGGATATATTCGTTGCTAGGTAACATTGTTTATAAAAGATGTACGTCACATTGGAAAATTATTGAAATAAAAAGTCAACCATTTTTGCGAGTTTTACTAAAATCTGTTCACAAGATATTTCCAACAATTACTATTCAAGTTTTCACTTCTGCCGGCACTCCCAGAGTGCAACCCGTCGTTTTTTTTATTTATTTTTTATTTGACCAACGTCAAATAAAAAATCTAATAAAAAAACGATTTTTCCTGCAATAGAAATCCTTAAACTGAGAAATAAAGAAACTAAATCTAAACATGTTACTATGTACATAATATAATCTCAATGCAAAAAGTAAATCAGCAGTAGCTTTTCTACGAAATTATAATAGTTTAAATTGCAACAGTAATTTGAGCATTCATTTAGGTATTCCGAAGTTTTAGTGAAAACATCCTTATTGTTATCAAATAATACTGCACTAGCACTTTGCCCGCGACTTCGTCCGCGTGGGTTACGTACTTTCCTAATTCCCCCTTTTCACCCCCTTAAAGGTTAAATTTCCAAAAACCTCTTCTTAGTGCTCCCCTACATTATGAAAGGAAGCCGTGTGCAAAATTTCACATTCCTAGCCCCAGTAGTTTCGGCTGTACGTTGATATGTCAGTCAGTCAGTTCTCCTTTTATATATATAGAAGAAGAAGATCAACAAATAAATATAAAAATTCATTAAAAAAAAACAGTGTACAAAATGTACAGATTGTTTACTAGATAGCTGAAAACGGCAAATACGTTGAAATGAAAACGCAAATAACAGTTTCCGTTTCCATGATTCAATAAAAAAAAAACATTAAAAATATAAATCAATTCTAAACCCGGTATCACAGTTTGGGAGCTCGTATTTTGCAGCTGTTGCATTTTCACTGAGGTTTTTTTATCTCGTATAAAATGTTACAAAGCTATAGTATTTTTTTACCGGTGTGAAGTTATGTAGAACAGTCACCATACGTTATTTGGCCGAAAAATAATACGTGCATGGGATTTCACTGAATTATTTATATTTCTCTTTATAAAGAATGTAGGTAATAGATTTAGCGTTTCTTATTGTAAATGTTATTATGAAAAAGATAAATATTGCCCAATTTTTTCCACGAAAAACGTACGTTGCATCACACTGTGCAGATTTTTTAAAACTTTTTTGCCTTCAGTGGTGTGTTGCGGGATAATAATAATAATAAGAACCTCGACCAACATCTAAGGAGGCTCTCGTTAGGCAGCTGGATCAAAGGCCTGATTCAGAAAGCAGTTCTTCTGGACACGGCGCGCATTGTTAGGAGGTTCCTTTCTCTGGAGCCCTGACCACCGGCGGCCCGGACCCTATTCCCGATGCTGGTGGATTGCTATTTTTTATAGTTTTAAATATTTTTTATTGGTTTTTAGTAAAAATATTTAAAAATGTAAACAGGAAAAAAAATTATGATATGATTATGTTTGTAGTCTTACATAAGCATAGCTGTAATTAGGGACAATATAGTTAAGCGCTTTAGGATGTCCACTGCCCACTGTTAAAGATTCTATGCACAGAATGTCAGAATGACTTTTTTATATTGTGTACAATTAACGATTTCTGTTAAAACAGCTCGAAATTACTCATTGTTGGATAGGATTTCTCTATCTTCTGCGCACAGTACCATACATCATACCCGAACCGTGTGCTTGTTCGTACTCCAAACTCAACCTTTCATTGCACTATGCACAGTGGGCACAGCCTATGCATATTCATAGACAAAAAAAAACACCGTTCCCTCTCAATCATACGAGTAGCAGTGCACTAGTTAGGTAGTGTGGACTCCCCTGTCGAAAAACTGATCTATAAGCGGTGAGTTCGGGTTAACCCTCCGATGGCCACAAATGGCGTATGTTGGCGGGTCGATTAGACCTCGTTAAACAAAGATTTTAGGCTTACCGGCTTTGTGCGAACACTCGTAATTTTTTAAAGCCTGTAACAATGTGGGAAGCTGTGTAAAGTGATTTGGGTTCGTCGGAACGGGTTATTTTATGTCTTTCGCACCTCGTAGATCCAATTATAATAAAACTCTTTTATTTTATAACGCTTTCAAAACTGATTGGATGAGATGATTGCTTCACGTACTGATTGTTGTAAGACAGAGATAGTTCAGTTTTGTGTTGGGAATTTGAATGTTGCCAAACTACCGCAGTACTACGATCCTTCCTTCATTTGTGAGCTCTTAAAACTATTTTATTTATATATCACTCTTCTCTTTGTATATTCATTAACGCGTATGTATAGTTTATGTATGTAATATTTTTATTTCAGCAAGCATAACCGGCTTCCCAGTGTCTCAGACGAGCGCGCCGCTCTTACACTTGAGGTCTCTGTTAAAAGGTTCGATGCTTGACTCATACAAATAACCAATGGGATAATCGTTCAATCGTACGATCAGTTTCATCTCAGGAATCAATATGGCGGCTTGAAAAATCTTCTAAACAGAAGCTTTCAAACTGACATATTAGTTCCTCAGAAAAAAAACCAGCGTTTGAATATCAGCCCTTAACTTCAGTTAAAAAATAACAAATAAATAACTGTTTTAAATCATAAAATAATACTTAACCGATTTTGTGAGCAGATTTTAATTTAACAGCAATGATGATAACAGAATATAAAAAGAATAATTAACACAGTTATTTCATTTTTGATGAGTTTCATTTCCCATCTAACCGAGATTTTACTAGAAAATCGCGTAACTATTGTCCTGCATAGTGCGCCCACTAGTCGGACCGCTGGACAAAGTTGTATCATTACAAACGCGACGATAACGCGTCCCGAGCGTTGGCAACTCGTTAATGATAATGTTATTGTCATGTTACTGACTTCGTGGTTGTCTCTATGTGTTTATAGTCTCGATAGTTACGTTTGTTAATAATCTATCGAGATATTGATAACGTAACGTAACGTCTTATTCCCTCAAGGGTTAAGCAGATATATATTACCACTAGTGGAATGTGGTTTAATGATCCATCAGTTATGTTTTAAACCCTGATTTTAGTCGCGAGATTATTACTGTTAATAAGAAACTATTAATTGAACTCAAGATCCGATGCACAGTAGTAGCATTAATTTGCAATTAAGATAACATTCTTATGAGACATTGATGAAATATTAGTACTAGTGGTAATTCCAGAACATATTTCATACATATATGTCATACTTACTATTTAAATGAACAAAAAATAAAAATTCTAATTAGGATTCATTCAAATAAGATACTTAGTTTGGATTCAATGAATTAATTTAAAAAAAATTGAATACCAGTTATCGTTAAGTGGACAGCCCCGAACATCTGCGTTCTAATAAAATACCCAAGATTTGAACGGCAGTAGATGGTTGTAAACCTGCAGGCTAACCCATTGTCACCCTCAATCACCCTTACAGAAATATATTAAAATGATGCGGCCGAATTAAACACAAGAGATCAGTGTTTAAATCTTGACCACGAATTTCACGCTGATTGCGATAGATACTAATGAAATTAGTTGTTTATAGAATGCTACATAGTCTTCAGTGGCGACTGTACGAAGGAAACCAAAGTCGCACGCGATTCTACTGACGTAAGTTGCATCGCACGAGTCCGTGAACTGGCCCACACTACGGGCACAGTGTGCCACATCGCTCGCTCCTGGACAAAGTTTAGTTGTAAACTAAAGCTAAACGACCGCCGTATCCCGTTGCGTGGTGTAATTAATTTTGTTTTACGTTGTCGTGTCATATCACTGGGGCTTCTTAGTAGGTGAGCTGTTGAAGTGTCGGCGGAGATGCGCACATTTTGCAAGATTAATGCGAGTAGTTTTAGATTGTACTTAAAGTGTAATTATGAGTAGAGCTGTTAAAATAATGTTGACATTGTTTCATATGTTGACAACGATGTTATTTAGTTACATGTGACATACTTACTATATTAGACAATGCATCAAACCTAAATAACACCGCTAGGCAATTTGGAACGAATGGTTCCAGTTTAATCAATCTGTAACACAAACCTTTTTAACATTATTTATCTCCTTACACATTACACACACATACTCGAATATAAATTAATTAAGCTTAACCCCAAATTCTTTTTAGTAATCTCATAAAGTATGGATGCCAGAATTGAAAATAAACATTTGTTGAGCACAGCAACGCATTGCGACTTCATGTACACCACAGTAACGATGTCATGAAACTTTTTACAGCGCCATAAGAAGTAAGTTCGGGGCATAAACTTGTATTATTGTTATTTTATTTGTATTTACTTATGTTTTAACGAGAGAAAAGGTTGTATTTTATTGCTGAATTCCTCTTTGGTAATATGGCCCTGAAATTGTTAGTGGCAGGGAGGAGTTTCATAACAGATTTATAGAAAACATATATCTTAAATAATTTAATAGTGTTGTCGAATTAATAAAGTAAGCCATGATGACATGACATGAACTACCGAATAATTAGATTTTTCTTGCGGATGATTTTTACACTGAAACTCAAATAACCCATTTTAATACATACTTTCGAATGATCAAAAACATACACATATTGTACACAACGTATTGTATTTTTTGTCTTACCAATTTATTTTATCTTTAGTACATTCCAAGTACTAGTGGTCCATTCTGAACTATTTTACTATGTGCAACAATAACAAACCTTTTGAGAATCATACGAGTTGACATCTGTAACGTTAAAATAAAACATAACTTCATTCCGCACACGATTTCAAATCCCAGAGCAAACGAAACGAAATATCAAACCGGCACAGTATTCCACTTGCTTTTGCGTAACGACCTTAGTGTTTCACTATTTGACTCGCAGCGCATCTCATTTGCACTGCGCCCAATTTTGTCCAGAATCGAGCGCGTCGAGCGCACTGTGTGTTGACTTTTTTTAAATGCTGTATACAATGTTGCCTTTATTTGAGTGTGAAATTATTCATTAGTGGCAGGTTTTTGTAAATATTACGTCTCATTCCTATGAGGATAGGTATAAACTATAGTTGAGTTTAACTGTCTTATCAGATAGCCGTGACTGTGGAACACTTGTTTTATAACCTACAACAATATTGGTTAATTAAGAAACATAGGTAAATGTTTCTTTTCTCAAAAAACCTGAAACCATGAGAGAATGTTCCAAAAACAACGTTTTAATTGCTGAAAGTGTTTTGGTAGGCCGACATGATAGACGGCGGTTCTCACAAAATACATCTTCGTTATAATATTTACATTTTCAACTCAACATAGCAGATTATATATTTATTTTCGCAGAACTCACCCCTATTCACCACGATTTTCAACAGTAAACCGTATTTCACATGAAACAAAGTTGAAATTCTATTGAGAATAGAGTTTCTAATGCATGCTATTTAATTCATAAAAGTCATACACTGGTTTGAGATTGCGTCTAACGTTTGTGTGTTTTGTTTGCATTTATTAACTGTGTTTGTTACAAAATGGCGGCGCAATAGAGGTGAAATTAAAAGAAAACAAGATCTTTGAGGGGGAGGCTGCAAAGGATAAATTAGGTTTCATGTGCCTGAAAAATAAGTGGAGATTCTATCAAACAACATTTAAAGTTGTGAGGAGGAACTTATTCTTCTTCTAAAAACTTTCAGCAAAGGTAGAACTTTTTCTTCAGGGTACAAAATAAATGTTTGTTACCATTTGGATATTTAGCAGAACAGTTTAAATGACCCGGTTATTCAACCTCTGTGAGCTATACTTCTTATCTATTTTAGTAGCTACCTACTAAAATAGATTACAAAAAAATAAGCATTTTGTTAATCTGTGACCTTTTTTTAATGGTAAAACATAATATTTTCCAAACATAGTTACCGCCGTCCTCAGGCACTTTGTTTGACACATTAAAACAAATCTCCTCTTCTAAGAATCATTATCAATTCCACCGTGTACTTGTTCCAAAGCAATTTACTTTAACTTATTCCATATTTACTTATCTCTCTTGATCCGATACCGGTACCATACCATCACCGAAGCCACATCAAATCTCTAAAGAAAATCTGTTTAAGAATACATTGCGGGCTTCCTTCAATAATATTACCAGAGATACGCGTCTAAAATTGCAATGGAAAACAAACTTTAACGGTTCGTGTATTTTCAATATCGAATTTCGTTTCGTTGTATAAATAAGTTTTGAGTACAGAATATGAATAGATATTTTAATATACCTGGTTTAGTTTGACAAACCGTTCCTTGGGGCGTTTCGTGCAATGTATATTTCTTAATACGAGTACAAACACATAATGGACATATGAGTCTGATAATATTTCATAACATATTATTGTACAATACAAAGAAGTACAAAGAACACAGAAGGTGTATGTAAAAAGAAGGTTTTTTGCTTTCTTTGAGAAGTTAAGAATTATAACATGTTCAATACAAAATTATCGTTTAAATATTCTTTCAATCATAAAAAATAAAACAGACATTGGTCTATGCGATAATTTGAAATATTTATCTGTATCTCTAGTTTTCTTTGAAAACATAAATAAACTATTTCCCTCGACATCGTGCTTATACATAATACATATTTTCAAAAACATATATTTTATTGTGATTCATGTTGATCATTCTAGAATTAATCATGTAAATTAATTAACCTACCTAGTTAAGATCGACAGAACTCACAAACCTTTTCAGCTCTCTTCTGTTTATAAGGACTGGTTTAATTAATTAGGTCTCACGGTGTCGGTCCTCGTAAAAGATACACAGCTCGGGAATGAACCCGCAAACCTTTCCAAAGGTAAAATAAAAAAGCCAGTACATAATTAAACTAAAAACGTTTCACCTAAGGACTCTTTGGAGACAGGAATGTACTCAGCGGACGATTTAATTGAAGACGTGTCAGGTAAAGAAGACTGATGCTATTTTGCAGTTGAAATGAATTTATTTTCCAAGTTCCATTGATTTCTTTTTTCTCTTCGGGCACAGTAAAGTGGCTATGCCAATTGTGGTATTAGTACTCAAAATGCACGTATTTGGTGACTTTAGAAGTTCCCAAGATACATTAGTAAGTCCAGTTTTTTACACCTGAGTTAAACACTACTTCCCGTAAAACAATTAATCACTCATTGATAACTATATTTTAAAACTTGTTTCCTTTAACCTCCTACAGTCATCAGAGACGATTCGAACATTTTGAATTTGAAAGTTTGTTAACTGCTATGGCAATAACAGGCATATGCCTGTTATTGGATGCATTAACAGTTTTGTCCGCCAGGCACGACTGTCGGACATACTCGTATCTGTCGTGTACGTGTACATGAGTATTGATATGAAGTATGTTTGTCTGTGAACACCTATATCTTATATCTAACAATAAAATGAATATTTTGAATTTTTGTTCACAGTGACAGCCCTTCGCGAGCACTGGGACGAGGCCAACGCCCGCGTGCTACAGCGCAAGGCGCAGCTGGACGCCATGCTGGGCGACTCGCAGCGCTACGAGGCGCGGCGCCGCGACGCCGACGCCTGGCTCTCGCGGATGGAGGCGCGCCTCGCCGCCATGCAGCCGCCGGCGAACACCGCTGACGTGCTGGAGATGCAGCTCAGAGAGCAGAAGGTATGTGTTTATAACAGGAATATGGAAACATAAACCTTAATTATTTATTAAGCCTTTAGCTGCCGGTCGCAGGACTCGACGAATTACCGTGACCCCGGAACGTAAAGGACTATTGAAGGACACCGTGGATCTTAGTCAGTACGAGCCTGACAGTCCCTCCCGCTCTGCCCTGGGTGGGAGGACTCATTTGATGATTTTACCACGTAAAAAAAGCCTTTAGCTGCCAATACTTTTATTGTTAGCACAGCTAAGAAGTGGAAGTCCCAACCGATCTATATTTCATTGTAGCTACAGGGTCTTTAAGAGTGAATAGATTGTTTCTAGAGTGTGAGTGAATAGACTGCTACTAACCAGTTACTGGTGGGAAAATATTCTCAAGTAATTTCTGCACGATGTGAGTGCTCTTTCCTGAATCAATGACCTTGAATGCGCCTAATGCCCTACCCGATCGTGCGCATTTTAGCCAGTTAAAAAAAAGGTGTAGTACATTGTGTAACTAATATTACGCATCTGATCTGAAAATAAAGATATTATTCCTATAAAAAAAAACCTTTTTTAACCCATCTTTTGACTTGGAATTGAGGACGTATTGCTCGTCAGTGGCACTAGTAACAATACGGACATGATAAAGAGTTAACCCAAACCACTGATTAGTTAACTGCAGCATCTGTTTCATTCGTATGCAAAGGCCACGCTTTCATTTAATTTGTCGTTTTTCAATTTTATTTCGAGTTCAAATATATTGAAGCTCCATCATGTTACTCGTATCTACAACATTATCAATGCAATGAGCCCAGCCATTCCAGGAATACTAATGTGCTCAATAGAATTTTTCAGGCACGACGTTGTATCTAAGTACCTATCTTCGCTCCTCACTGCCTGAATTCAATGTAAGAAGTAAAGAGCTTTTTTTTTAATCATGGTAAAATCATCAAATGAGTCCTCCCACCCAGGGCAGGGCGGAAGGGACTGTCAGACTTGTACTGACTAAAATCCACGGTGTCCTTCAATAGCCCTTTACGTACCGGGGTCACGGTAATTCGTCAGTCCCGCGACCCCGGCAGGCTTTTGCCCTCTATAGGCCCCGTCACTATGCTGACACTCTTTGAGGTGCGCGTGGAACACAACGCGCCGTCGACCCGGGCATGGTCCATGGTCTTACAGCGAGTCGCCCATTACTCGCTGCCCGCATGCCCGCGCCTACGGTGGCAAGAAGTACAGAGCTACATGATATTTATATGCTAGTGACATTTATGTCCATTTTACCATTTCCCATCTGTATTTTCTCTCGATAATGGAATAATCCACTTCTGAATCGTGCACCCACTGGTTTCTATGTTCCATTTCTCACGACACAGTGAGATACGATGTCTCCTCGCGTTATCTCAACTGAGTGCGTCGGACGCCGCATTGTCTGATCCCACTGAGTTCTGTCGGTATTAATATCGTCACATATATCCACCTGTCTGTCACCACATACATACTGCTCTGATCAGAAAGTATTAGATCATAGACGTAGCCATACTTATGCTAAGAAGTTGAAGAGTTTTTTGTTTGTTTGTTTGATTGTACACGCTAGTCTCAAGAACGAATGGTTCGAATTGAAACATAATTTTTGTGTTCGATAATCTGTAGGTTGAAGAAGGCTATATAAGATTATGTAACGATCAGTAGGGGCGGAGCAGCGGTCGCGGGACTGTACGAATACCGTGACCATGGAACGTAAAGGGCTATTGAAGGACACCGTGGATTTTAGCCATTAAGAATCTGACAGTCCCTCCCGCTCTGCCCTGGGTGATCTGCTCATTTGATGTTTTTGCCACGATAAAAAAAGGGCCGGAGCAGCGGGTGAAAACACGGGGAACACATAGTATTATTATATTTCTGGCTGTCCTTATATAGTATTGTTATATAAGTTTCGTATAATTTGAGCGGTTGGTTCTCATAATTTAAATAAGTTGAACTAAATTTATAGTATCACCTTGATTTCTTTTTTACTATCTCTGTTTTAATCGACATTTTTTATTAAGTTCGATTTCATCTATACATATAATAAATCTGTAGAAGGGTCAATTCTGTACATTGAAAATATTGAAAAAATAAATAGTGCTGGATCGATACCAAACCCAAATATATGATTAAAAAATTTTTTGTCTGTCTGTCTGTCTGTTTGTGCATGCATCACGTGAAAACTAACGGTTCGATTTCGATGAAACTTGGTATAATTATTCCTTATTATCCTGGGCATAACATAGGATACTTTTTATCCTGGAAAAATACGTAGAAAAAAAATCTTATTTTTCAGTTTTATTCATAGACGTTGTTCTGTAGAACCGCGAACACACGTTGCATTACCCGCAGTGGATTCAGCGCCGTCATTGTCAGAGTTACTCAAAATGGGGAAATAAACCATCCACGCGAAGACCGACATCCGCGCGGACGGAGTCGTGGGCGGAAGCTAGTATGAAATATTTTTATAAATATTTTTATCTAATGTTTGTCGTATAGAGTAGTTGTAACTGTACTTCGTAGCTGTTCTGTGACTTCGACTAAATAGAATATCAAATCATTTCAATTCATTGAAACTGAAGTTCATCAGTCCGCAGTTTGTGTTAGACTATCAGTAAAAAGAAAAACGGACAAACCGGAAATCGCAACAAAAGAAAAGGTGTGTAGCCTCTGGCCAGCCATGGTGGAATAGAATGGGGAAAATGAAAATAAACGGAAACAAAATAAACACTTTCGAGTTTCTAAGTATTGTTTTTCGACTGTGCACTTCCACTTTTGGTCTACATATTTTTTTATCGTGGTAAAATCATCAAATGAGTCTTCCCACCCAGGGCAGGGCGGGAGGGACTGTCAGACTTGACTTACTAAAATCCACGGTGTCCTTCAATAGCCCTTTACGTACGACACGCGGTGCTCTGCCCAAGCGGGGCAGTCCTGCACCGTATGCTCCACCGTGTCCTCCGGACGATCCTCGCAGAGGTGACACCCAGGCGTTTCTTCCCTCCTTATCAGACACAGGAAGCTCCCGAAACTTCCGTGTCCGGTGAGGACCTGCGTCATGCGGTAGGTCAGGACGCCGTGACGCCTATCCAGTCACTCCTCAAAGAGGGGTCTTACCACCGCGATTGCGGCGTGCCAGACGTTTGATCAGATTTTTTTTGAAGCACAAATAACTATGCAATAATTCGACAAACTCCGAGGAATATTCAACATTTTAGAAAAAAATAAGCTTCTGAAAGAAAGTTATTATATAACTACAGTTATTATATTGTCTATTTGATTGAGGTTGCGCCTTCATTATTTTTATTTTGAACTATTAACAAGTGCCTTTTATTACTGATATGTTTCAAAATTGTTGATGGCATGACTGGCACAGTGGCGGAGTGATTACCCCACGGAACAGCTATTTATATGATCTACAAATACTTGTTCCAAATCTGGGTATTTAATTAAAATCCAATACATAATTAAGATTGTATTTTAATGTAACGTATAAACGTATGTCCACTCGACAGAAAACGTGAATACCTATAGTAACATAATAAATATAAATCACAAACGTCGCGTAATATCGACATGAGGAAAATGTCAAATCGGAAATCCGACAGTAAATAGAGAAGATATTTTCTCGTTCATTCCGTTCATTCGTTGAGTCGATCATTCGTTCACTCGTGATCGGATTCTCGATACATGAATCTGTTAATGAAAGCAATTCAGAGATACGACACATTCGTGTAATGTGAAATATTGTGAGCTTTCAACATATTTGTGAACATGATCTTGACTTCTCAACTGAATCTTAATCAGAAAGATATTTTCGCTAAAATTTCGCGCTTGGCAGGTTATTACTCATTGTTTAAAGGATATCGAATGAAACTGCAATAATACAGATGGTATAATTTAATGTATATTGAATTATTTCATAAGTAAAGGAATAATCTTTTTTTTTAATAAATATACTTGAAAAAAAAAAGGTAACACAGTACTTCTTAACATAAGCTAGTTTCATTTCTTGTAGCATACGTTAGGCATATTTTTATTACAAAACTTTCCTAAAATTGTCTTGAGTTCAAACCCCCTATGTACCCCTTTTACAAAAACTTGCAAGCTTAATAATTTCTTGCGGAATCAGCAAAAATATGAACGTTGGGGGTTAATGCCGGCGCCGACGGAAACTTTGTACATTTGCATAATTACCACAACGATACATACGTATCCACAAACGAATGTATACTCGAACAAGTTATTTGGTGTTCACGCAAAGATTTACTGACAGTGTTAACACATCGCGCTTGTAATCCCTACAGGCTTCAACAGCCTACAATGTAATAGTGTTTCTGAATCCTATGTAAAAGATAATATACCTTTTGCTATCAACCAAGTGGTTTAGACTTCGGGTTACTACAAAGAAAAGCCGATAAGCAACTCTGGAATTGAATTCCTATTCAAAATAAATTAATTTAATTTCCATTAAATTTTGAATGTATTCCTAAAGAAAACAACAAAAGAAATCTGATTGAACTGTGGACCTCCTCTTTTTTGAAGTCGTTTAATAAGGTGTTTGTTTTAATGGCAGCATGCCAAGACTAGGTTAAAGATGACTAATATGTGCACAAATTATCTTGTTCGACTGTACAAGTAGTTATACGTTAACGTTGCGGGCACACCCACTTGTAACCGAGGAGGTTTGTGTACTAACTTTGAGGTATTATGTCTTAATGTACGTTGATGTAGAGCCGGGGTGAGCTGGGGAAATTCCTTACTTCTTTTTACCCGACTGTGGCGAAAAGAAGGGTAATCGTTTACGCAGTCTATTTATGTTTGTATGATCCACCGTAGCGCCAAGAAATGCTAAATCGATTTTAATGAATGAGGTGTGAATAGATTTGTAATAATGGTGACATAGGCTATTATTTTATCAAAATTTTATATGATGAAATTTATTAGTTGACAGTCGTTACAAGTAACCCCTAAATTACAGCTAATCTGGTAGAATTTTTTTTTTGGCTAGTAGCATATATATCTAGTGAGCTGCCGAAATAAAGAAATTTAAATGCAATGCTTATGATCAATTATTTCATTCTTCCAACGATAAAACATAACCTACTAACAATAATAATAGTTGTTGGAGTGACCGGAATTTCCGAAATAAAATTAAATGGAGGCTACTTTAAGAACCACATACATGAGAAGTTTTAATACCTAACAAACATCTTAAATTCTACTGGCGTAGTCGGTTACAGTGTATACTTAAAGAATTACATTGAAATATTTAATCTTAAAATATCCCTCAACTAACGCTACCCTTTAGAAACCCGTCTATCCACCCGCTTGTATCCGATATTACTTGCTAGTACGTATAAGTTCAAGTTACTCGTACGAGGGCCATAAATCCGCGTTAATTGGGAGCCGGCCACCGGAGGCTACCGGAGGCCACCGGAGGCCACGGCTAAGCTCTTTAATATTCCACTTTGCATTGCCACGGGACTTGCGGGTGTTTAACGTGCATCCTGAAACGTCTAAGTACTGAGTTATTGTTTTTAGTTTTGTTGTTAAATCAATATATTTTTATTTATGCTTTAGTTTACAAAAAAGGGGTTTAATGTTAGGTATCCTTATGCAAACAAAGCCTGAGTGTTAGGAGACTCCGCTCTTACATAGTATAGCATAATAATTTTATCTAATAAAGTAACAAACACCAGCCAATTTCTAGTTATCATTACAAAGAGACGGTATTTGTCTTATAGGTCCTACTTTGTGAATAGAATTTTGTTGCCAGCGGCTTTGCCCGCTACAACTCTTAAATTATCAAACGGGAACAAACAATTGAGATAAAAACTCCTCCTATTTGTGAATTCAGTTTGTAGACTATCTGTATACCTATCCATCCAAATCCATTCAGTAGTGATTGCCTGTAAGAGTAACAAACATCGATTGATCCATCCCCACTAACTACACTAACGACTAGTTCAACAACAGTCATATTTTAGAAATCAATTTTGTTGATGATATTGAGACGTTCTTCTCTTGATAAGAACCACAAAAATACTTTGAAGCTATACAACGTCACGAATGTAACGTTACTTTATCTTTGTAACAGCAGAGTCCAATTAAATTAATGTAAATTGTTACACAATACTGCCTACTTTATCTGAGGTTCAGAGATTTCTTCCACCAAAAGTTCAAAGTAACAATTCTTGGAGAAACATGACGTGACTGTAACCCAACGACTAAACTTTGAATAAAATTAATGTTTATATAACTGGAGCTATTTAATTACATTAATAATTATGCTTATCTTAACGTCCGATCTTTAATGCTACAACCCAAGACATTTGTTTGGTTCCACCACCGACATGACTTTAATTTAGCGCCATCTACATGCGACAGTTCATAGCTATGTTATAAAAGTTTTCTACTTTACCACTAGATGGCGCAATTATAAGCATACATTATTAGAACCAACCAGTTGTTTGAACTTATTTTGTTCTCTACATATTATTCATTCCTGTCGTCTTAATATGTTTTTTTTTTGTTTACAGTCATTCCACGCCGAGGTGCATCAATACAAGCATCAGATCGAACTGTTCGGGCAGCTGACACAGCGACTGATCGCGGTGTATCGCAATGACGACACAACTCGTATCAAACGTTCCACTGAGGCTATCAACCACAGATATAATGAGCTTAACAACAGGTAACATGATTTGAAGTAATTTAAATAAGATAGCTTGGTAGCTCTGAGTAACTTAGATGTTGCAATTAACACCATCTGTCTTCAGTGAGTTTTTTCATTTTAAACAACGCCATCTATTGAAATTGCATTTAAGCTTTTGACTTACGGTCAGTTCACACCGAGACACAACGCGACGTGACTCAACGACACTGCAAATATGTATCTTTTCTTGTAGTAGCTATAAAGTTAGATTTTGAGTCGCTGTTAAAACGCCACCACTATTAAACCGAGACGCTACGCGTACATATCAATAAAGCTACTCAAAATCTAACTCTATTTACTGCATGAACATGCAATGCAACATTAGAAATATGAATAGCACTTACTTAAAAAAACTATCTATTAAAAAGAAAGTAAAAAAAGATGTATTAATGGAATTAGTTTTTGAAAACAAGCCGTTTATGTTACTAGGTGCTGTATTGAAACATTTAAATTATCCAAACGTTTAATATTCATCAAGACTCTGTACAAACTAACTCATAAATATTCACCTTAAAGCATCGAATTCATGAATATTTCATTAACGGCTGATTAAAATAACAACTGTTATTATAATAACTCTAACGTAAACGATACTAACAAAACCATCGGCCTTTGAATAAAATTAAAATGTTAATATTAAAAAAACAGAGATAACAAGAGGCTAAAAGAACTATGAATAAAAGGCGTTTTGCCTATCTAAGAAAACAAGCCATATAAAATGAATACTTTCTTCCACAGTATTGTTGCTCGAGGCAAAGCGCTGCATTCAGCGGTTTCATCGCTGCAGAATTTCGACCGGTCTTTGGAAAAGTTCGTCGCGTGGCTGAGCGAGGCGGAGTCGTTGCTGGACGCTGCTGAAAGGGATCCTCATCTGTTAAAGGTAAACCAAGTTAATTCTTCACACAAACGAATTATAATAGTATTAAACTTGATTGTTTAGAATGAATAACGTGTTAAATAAAATCCATTCTCTACGATAAAAATGTGGATTCAATGACATTTAGGGTTGTGACATCTATCGGAAGTTGCGTGAACTACCTAGAGGTCGGGCTTGTGTTTAATTCTCATGTCTTCCGCTAGGTGTCTTTACAACTTGTTTGGTCCTGGGGAAGGCTGCCGTCACGGTTACGTGTAGCGCCATCTATGTTCAATGTCTCGTGTTACATCACTTGGGGTTTCCGAAAGTTTTGAAAGTTCCTGTTTTCATTTTGTAGAATACAGATATCACTGGCAGCGTGTGCTTTGTATATCGAAACACGAATTTGTTTATGCACAGGCTTGTGTAGATTTCTGAACCAGCTGATTGAATACAGGTTTGGAATTAATCATTTGCGTACACCCGAAAAATAAATCGGTTGTAAATAGAATACCGAGCAACTTCTTTCTTTCGTTTTCGTGTGAGGATGTGTTCACCGTCTGGATGTGTGAGTTAGTTATTCCGCCTCTGGGAACACCACAAGCCTCTGACATGACTTTGCAACAAAAAATTGAAATAATGTTTTCGGTAGAGTCAATACGAAAATAAATTATTGCTAGTCGTTTTCATTCAGTTCTATAAGCAATACAAAGTGGAAATCTCCTTTCTTATATAGGCCTCGCAAAATAAGCCTTTATCAAGAACCACATTTAACTTATACAAAGTCACAAAAGCAAACATAACGAGTTTATTTCAAGTAAATTATAACGTAACGCGATCAAGGAACTTGTAGGCGAAGTAATCTAATCTCGGCACAAACGGCGAATTTAATACAATTCCGTTTCACTGACAACTTTGCCCTTTGCTTCAGAATCGGCCAGAAATAATTACATTACGAGCATTTTGAAACAGGTTGCTAAAGACAGTGTCTATATGCAAATATAAAGCAGTAGTGGAGGTCTGTTGTGAGTTTAAACAATGTTAAAAGTGCACAAGTGCTTTATGCTGAGTGGTCGCTTTTCTTGTCACAGTCATGACGTACAACTATGTACTTCTTTTTTGTCATTATGTTTTTGATTTCATTTGTATTTTTTTTCTGTTTAATATGTTTTTGTTTTTGTCTTTGTTGTACGTATGCATGTCTGTATCAAATAAAATAATTTTTATTTCTTTCTTTCTTTCACAATGTAACGGCTGAACATTTACTCGTATAACAAATATGTAATTCACAATATACATTATTGAAACTTTAAATCAACTTATTATAAATGTTACTGATTTGACATTTAAAAAAAAAAGAGTTTGCTCTACATTAGGAATTTCTCCTGTATGGAATTCGTTTACAAACATATGAACTGACATACACAAAAACCCAGAAACGGAACTCGCGACATACTGCGCCAACCGTGCCGTTAAAATATGTTTTAATAAATTGGGATTTCCAGACTTCAGAACACACACTACTAGTGTGTATAAAAATATTTTTTTAAATTGAAATGTACAGTCAGCTTCACGATGTGGTTACCATCCAAGAAATCACCTACGTCCGTGACTAGGGTACCTAATTGATGAAACCCACTGTACTATTACAAATCTAAACATTCTATAGCAATTTTTTTGGGGTACTCGCTAATTAACCAGTTCTTACACCGCGACCCTTTTTTAAACCGATATGTCCCACTAAATACTGCTGTAAATCTCCTGACCCCACTACAACCATGTTATCCAAACTAATATTATAAATGCGAAAGTAACTCTGTCTGTCTGTCTTTCTGTCTGTCTTTTCTTCACGCCTAAACTACTGAGCCGATTTGTGTGAAATTTGGTACAGACATAGTTTGGAACTTGAGAAAGGACATAGGATAGTTTTTATTACAAAAAATAAAAAAAAACTGCCGGAAGTCACTATTCCACGCGGACGAAGTCGCGGGCAAAAGCTAGTCTAACTATAAAACATAACTTCTACAGTTTCCCTGTTTAGTGCGGAATGTGTTGCGATGTAAACTTCTGTCAATTTGAGGAAGTTCCCTCAAGAATCTCGTGTGTTCCCGCGAATGGGTTACAGCGGGGTACAACGGGGCTACGGGGTACCCCACGTGTTTTAATTCTCCATACCGCCGTAATGGAAGAGTTTCCTTTGATTACGTTAGCGGTTTGGGGTGAATACGATATTCGTACGTATGTTTATTCTGATTGCTCGGGAACTTTAGATTATGTGAAATGTTTAAGAGAATTTTATTATTCGTAAGAGTTTAATCTTTTGCTTGGTTTTTAAAATGTATTCCAAATAGCTTTTTTGGTTAAAGAATCTAAGGCTCTTGTATTTTTGAAATCTGTTTCACGAGAGTAGATATTTTCATTACTACCTATGCAAAATAAGATACAGCGTAATTTTATTAAAATTGTATAAACTGAATTTAAAGCATAAGAAGTAGGCGACATATTTAGCATGAATATTCTTCTCAAAGCTTTTCCAAAAGATTTTATTTTCTCATATAGACTAGTATTTACATTTCCCAGTATTCAGATTACGATAATAATCCATGTGTGACGTAGAAGCTACGAGTGTTCGTAGCCGTAGCATTTTACTACGGCGTAGCATTTTACTACGGCGTAGCATTTTACTACGGCGTAGCATTTTACTACGGCGTAGCGGAGATTAGTTTTCCTTTGAACTTCCTAGTAATTTGTGACTTCATGCTACGTAGAAATGTTTGAAATATTTTCTGTATTTGTCTTTGAGATAAAATATTATGTTGTAAATGTAATGCACATTGTATCAACGTGAATATTTTTGAAGTGAAAACTTCTTTAGCGACGTTGTGCACGTTTTTTTGCAATGGGTAAAAAATGTTAAACTCGCGTCAGCACACGTGACCTGATCGAAAATTCGTAAGACGGCGCAGGGCGCTTGCGCTAATGTTCGTGTGTGTTTATTACTATTCAAGTTTTCACTTCTGCCGGCACTCCCAGAGTGCAACCCGTCGTTTTTTTTTTCACATTAAGTCATACTAAGAACATTAATTCAGGTCTTAACTTTCAAATCTCACAATCTACTTAGAATATATCTTTCATAATCCGAGTTGCGTATATATTGAAGCAACGATAAGCCTTCATGACTGAAATGAGACGTCTGATTACGTACAGATGAAATATTTCTGAAAATTTTAATAAGCTCGAGATGGATGACAGAGATATGTATAATCCTGTAATAATCAGGTTATTAGTTACAAGGTTGACGTTTGTAGGCTGAATTTTATTTAAAAAATAATCATTTATTACTAACAAGGGAAGTAAGATATTTATGTTTTCACAAGTAATAAAGAATATTTATTTTGCAAGTTGGTTGTTAAAAACACTTTAAATGACGAACAATATTCTAAAGCTAGACGAGGCCGGTGCTTTGTTCCTTACTTTTCTGAAAAGAAAAATCCAGAGCAAACTCAGTGGTCACTGTGTCCTTTAACCACTCTACACGACAACATTTTGACACATGACACATCAGCTGAGTCGACCGGGTGATTCGAAATTTGAGATATTATTGAAGATTTTTGTCCATTTTCAGCATTCGATTTTTTTATCAAAAATATGTTACTACAGTTATTTCATACGATAAGTTTATGAGCAATATCTCCAAGAACGTGTTGAGGTCACTAAAACTGCGTCATTCCTCTGTAAAATGTGTGTAACATACAAAATGCTATGTCGTTCCAAAAACTATGTAATTTAGATGTGCTGGAAATATGTACATAAACAAGCTTCTCACGTGATGAAAAATGGTTAAACAGTGAAATAAATGAAGTAACTTACTACGTGCATTATTAGATTTGCCAGTGTGCATACATAATTTCATAAATAATAACGATCAAAGACTTGATAAAAATTACCAAAAACTATGTTGCAACATGACACTTCTTAGTGCTGACAGCAATCCCAATGTTCATATAACGATTGAAAAGGTTCATTCAGCCCAATCGATACTCGCAATATAATAGAACATGGAAAAAAAGTAGTACAAAGACATGGACCGATTTATCTGCTTATTTGACTAGAGAAGGTTTACTCCATGCAATAAATCTATGGAACGGAATCTGTAGACTCTTTGGTATAATATTTCAAGTATTATTTCGTTTTGAAAATAAGTTTTTTATTAGGTACGCAATAAATAATTAATTTTTTTAATTTAATGATTGGGATAGAAATAAATATTGGTGTTTCATTGGAGGCCAAACGTGTGTGTCTTTTAAATTTAAATTCAACCATATAGTTTTACCCATATTGTGTCTTCTTTATTTAATTTCAATTTATCTGACTATTTCACTTTATAAAACGAATCTAAACAACGTAAAAAAAGACAAACACCGGGTTCGGATCAAATGCTAGAGGGAGAGATATGGGAGTACTTCCAAATGATTCCCTGCAGTTATAAACAATTTAAATTTCCAACGCGCCGTGGATGGCTAAATTCGAAACTATGAGGAATAGCGAAAAATACTGAAAGAAGTCTCGTGGCCGATTTTGATAAAAAATGTAAATTACATTGTATAAAATTAAATTTTTGAAATATCAATTTCCAGTAATCAAACCATTAATGTTCTGTAAAGTAATTACATGCGACAAACATAAAGTAAAAAGTTTTCTTTAATAAATCGATTCAAACTTTAGTCAATGGCCGTAGCTCACTACATGTTCACAACATCGTGTTCTCATTTCAATTTTTTTTGCGAGTAATCACTTCGCGGTACAAATACATTTTTTTTTTTATCGTGGTAAAGTCATCAAAGTAAAGTCAGACTAAAATCCACGGTGTCCTCCAATAGCCCTTTACGTACTAGGGTTACGGTAATCCCTTGGTCCCGCGACCCCAGCAGGCTTTGGCCCTCGGTACAAATACATTAACGAAATTTTTGAAATTCGAACTTTGAGTGAATTGGCGCGAATTTTGATTTTGATCTGCGTACGATGACTAAATAATTGTTTGTATAATATTAGTTCATATTATACCAAATTAATATCACTTTACTGTAGTTTGTCGTATATCATTACGAATTTGATCCTTAACAGCGACACTATGAAATAGTGTAAAAATATAGCACGTTCTTTTTTTTTCATTTACAAGCTCTACTCCTGACCAGCAAAAATCTAAAGACGCAGACTTAATTTTTGCGATTGTAGGTGCGGGCTTGCGAACGGCGAGTATAGGGTAACTCACCGTCCGATCAAGGACTAGGCCCGAGAGGAATGCGCGTCGTGTTCCAAGCGGGCTTTAAGGAACTATCAGCGAACTGACGAGGACAAAATAGTGCCAAACGCGTGCCGGGCTAACGGAATTGTATTAAAATCATTAAAAGGGTACTGTGGTCCTAGAACGCAAAAGGCATATGAAGAAACAGGGTAAACACCCTGTTCCTTCATATTAAATATCTGTACGCGCGGCAGCAGATCAACCTACCCAAATCTGTCAAAATTTACCAATCAAACATTAACCTTCCACTATTGTGATAAGGTTGAAAATCGATTGAAAAATTTTACAGATTGAGGTAGGTTGATGTGCTGGCGTCTATACTTAACATGGCCAAACCAATGTTACGAAACAATTTTGAGAATATAAAAAAGAGAATATAATAATTTACTTATCTATCTTTTATTTGGTGGGAAACAAACTCATTTCTAATAAGCCTGTCAAGATCCAAGGCATTCCATATTCATTCAACCTTAATTATATTATTGTACAAAACAAAATGTACATTAAAAATTAGCTTATAAATTAAAATTTATTATTTTGAATAGCGAGTACCACAGCGAGCGCATTCCAAATCCAATTTTTGGAATTAATAATTGGCGCGCATTCAAACATTTATTACTGACATTGTTCTTTTGTCTATTATTGCTTTTTGGGAATTACAATGTACGTAAAATTATTATAAAAGCTTTAAAAATATTGTAACAATTAATAATTGTATTCTAAGCTTAAAACAAATTTATTTTAATTTTTATTAATCGTTTTTTTCAATTCCTTATTTTTTTCATTCGAGTTGACGAAAAATTCAATTATGGAATCGATTAGAATATTCGCTTTCACACATCATTACGATTAAAAAAAATAAGCATGGTTGTCGATTATGAATACAAATTGAGTAGTGGTAATGAAAAATACGTGTTATTAGCTCTGTATTAGAGAATTACGCTAAGATCTGGGCTTTTTTACGTTATTTATAATATTTGACATGATATTTATCGTAATTGTTATTGAGTATAAACGCATGTGTGTGATCCAAGTGAAAAATAAAAATGTAAACAAACACGAGTGGCGCGAAACTTCGACTTCAGTTAACAAATTCTTCATTACCACTGCTTATTTATGTTGAATTATGTATGAATTCGTTACCATACTAAATGACGAGTTATTCATCCCTCCTATAATGATCCCTTAGATGTCCCGAAACCACATTTTTTATGATTTTTAGCCCAACCCAGCACTGCCATCAAAATGGCGACGATCGTATTTAGACTTCTGGATTTTGTTATGGTAAATTAAGAAAATGCACGCTACATGTAGAAGTTTTAATGGCGTAAACAAATCAGATTTTTATTTAACATTCTTAATTAATGCGCACTCATAGGATTTAACGCTCAGAATATTATTATTTTTTAATTTAAAATGAGGATGTCGTATGACTACAAAGTCTGCCCCTTTAGGACCCGCTACTGAGCCGGCGTAGGTCTATGTGTTCGGGTCCTTTAGGACCCGGTACCGAACTATACGGTTAAAGTCGAGAAATTATATTAGTCAAGTCTTACGAGGGTCGTGTAGGTGTCTGAAATGGTCTGTCCAGGAAAAACAACACAGATTTGAATAGTAGTCCAGTCCGTGCAAACATTTGTCAGTTATCGTGTAGCTCGACTTATAACTCAAGGAATTCAACGACACGACGAACAACACCACAGTAAGGACATTAGGGTAGCCCGCATAAAGTACTCAAACTGTCAGATAGTCAATATTGTATTAAAAATTTCGTAGGCACTATTCTCGTAGGCTCGTAGCACCGTGCTACGTCGTAGCACTATGCGTAGCAAAACAAAACGTCTACGCCAGTTTAACACTGATTTCGTCAGGCTTGTGGGCCCCAAAAGTACATTATTGTCAGTTAAGTATTAGTATTAATTAGTGTCGAATATTTAAATATTTAACACGGTACGGAACAAACTCAACATATTTTTTCGTTGTGCTGTCTAGGAATTTCTCTTGTAGTTTGGGCACGTTTACAAACATACAAAACCTCATACTTGTGGGCCATAAACATATTTTTCCGTGTGAGGATTGAACCTGCGACACGCTACGCAACAGTTGATTACTCAGCCACAGAGCCAACCATCCTTGGCCTGACTTAGACAAGCGCGCTTAACCTCAAAGATCGATCTATTTGGTTGTTATTACGAGTATATAGCCTCGAGCTTAAAAGGCTACACTTCAGTTTAGTTAAAAGTATAAATAAATAAATATTCCACAACTATCACACAACGCCATCTAGTCCCAAGCTAAGTAGAGCTTGTGTTATGGGTACTAGACAACTGATAAACATACTTATATATTTCTAAATACATACATATTATACATAAATTACACCCAGACACAGAACAAATGATCGTGCTCATCACACAAACATTTGTCCTGGGTGGGAATCGAACCCACGACCTCCGGCATAGCAGTCAGGGTCACTAACCACTAGACCAACAGGCCTGTCAAAATACATAATATATGTATGTTTTATGGTTAAACTTTTCTCTTTAGTCTTAAAATATTATATAGTTTAGTGCGGCAATCAAACTCGATGGTCGCTTCAGGCGATATTTCATAGTTTTCAGTTGTTTTCAAGTCTCTTCACTTTAACTCTCGCCGGCTGATAGCTCATTATTATAAAATGCTTTTGTTTAAACTTTAGAGCGCTCGATATTAATAAATTGGCAATTATGGAGCGTATGAGGAGTATTTTGTTCAAAGGTGCTGTGTTGCACACGATTAAAAATACAATAATTGTTAAGTTTTTAATAAATTGCAAAGCTATTTTGTGCGCCAGGAAGATAGCTAATGTACATTTTGTGTTTGTGTCTATTTCCTGAACTTTCTATATCTTTGATAATATAATAAGAAGTCAATCCGTAACAAAAACTAATTGTATTTCATTTGTTATTTCAGGTAAGTCATCATTCCAATCTCACGGGTAAGTTTTACTTTAAGAAGTATTTCAAGCAACTTATTATCTCCCCGAATGTCCCAAAAATGTCAACAATGTGACTTTTTTGTGACAATTGAAGGAGGACGCAGGAGGGACTTGAGGAGGTTTTATTAAAGCCTTAAACAAACGATGAGCGATGTACTCCGGCCGAGAGGGCTGAGTCCGCTGTTTGATCAAAATATTTGTAGGACTGTTCACAATCTTGCCGAATAGTATTTAAATTGTCCAAGAAATGATGCCTTTGTATATTTAAGTACATGGCGATATTATTTATATGGAGTTATTTACAATTCAGCCGTTCTATGGAAACACAAACATTTTTTTTTAACTTTATTTTAAGTAACCTCACGAAACATAATATTCATATAAGAATCTAAAGGATTTTCATAAACATCTCTGATGGCATGTAAAATTTCACAAAATACCGGAAAAACTGCGATGAATAACTCGATAAAACCAAGTAAATGTTGATCAAAAATACTCTTATACTTCGCTACGAATACAAATCGTAGCACTCTACAGCGTAGACGGCTACATCTATCACGCTACGCTGCGCTACGCCGCTACGCCGTAGAGCCCAAAACAAACTAAGAATATCTGAGAAATGGCTGTCCTTATATTTTCGTCTTTGATCAAATAAATAAAGTGGATATGTTGTCTTCGGGACGCTTTGTGGTTATTGCGGATATACGAGGCAAATAACAGGAAGAGAGAAAATTGACTGTTATTACATAAACATTCCTTTGTTATTTTAACAGACAGTATTAAATTGGTTGGTTGATAATTCCTGCCACAATTAATAAGAAAAAATATATGTTACATGTTGAAATTAACAACGTTTGAGTAATAATACCTTGGCCAGAAGCTAGGCGTTGCCATTCGCCACCAGTCTCTTGGGCACATTACCAGCTGACAGCATTAAAGAGGAATTTTTCGATGTTTTGTAATAGTTTTATTTGAAAAATTTTAGTAATTTTGAATTTCTATGTTAATTTTATTTTTATAATACATCAAAAACAATAAAAATGTTAATCCATAATCAACATCAATAATATATTTCTTGCCATTTTTCCTCTCAAAAAATATCCCATCTCATCTCCTCCAAAGTTATTTGTTAAACCGCGGCTCCGTCTTTCATTTCAGCCTAGTTCCGTCAGGCTTCAGTCTCCGGTTTCAGGTTTTTGTTTCACGTCCGTAAACTGAGACTTATTACTTCAATTATTTTTCGGACCGTTGTCTCTTTTCAACATTTTCTGTTCATCATGCTTTAGGGAATGAGGTCAGTGTTTTTAGGTAAGAAGTTCATATAGAAAGGGTACCAACGTTTATCTCCTAGGTTTGTTCTGTCGGTCGTGGGACTGTACGAATTACCGTGACCACGGTACGTAAAGGGTCCTTTAATAGCCCTTTACGTACCGTGGTCCGTGGATTTTAGTCGACTATCAATACGAGTCTGACAGTCCCTCCCGCTCTGCCCTGGGTGGGAGGACTCATTTGATGATTTACCAGGAAAAAAAAAAACTTTGTTCTGTCATCGTCTTGTCCATTTATGATACTTCATATACCTTTAAATTTTTGCATGCTAAATGGCACAATGTAACAGGAACAAAAGACTAAATCTGTAACAACTTATATGGATTTACCTATATTGAAAGCAAATAAAGTATTTATATTTCAATATGTGTTAAGTTGATTTCATATTAATGAACACAGATTTTCGTGGAATATTATTCACCTCAATTCGTCAGTGAAATGTGAGATGTAACTTGGAAATTAGTCGTTATATCTTAGTCTGTTAAATATAAGCTACCATTGCGACCTATTTCCTGAAGAAGTAGACAGAGACATACAAATAATTCTATACATAGTATTTTTTAAACGTTACCCCACAACAGGAATTTCTTATCATATCACTGGGTGCCTTTACAAGCATTTAAACTTGTATACACAGCTAGACCCGTATCAACTACTTGTAGATCATACAAATATTTGTTCCGTGCGGGTATCGAACTCCCGCCAGGCAAAGCAGTAGTCAATCGCCAAATGTGCCGTCATAAAATGTAAAATGTTGTAGTGCACTAGCCTATAACCAATTTTTTTTAGGTAGATCATTTTAGGCTGTCCAAAAATGGCGTTTATTAAACAATACCGGCCATATAGGGGCAGTTTACCAGTCCATTGTGTACTAACATTGTTAGGATCGCTCTCCAATGGAACAGGTCTGTGTGATCGTTATCAGCCCCTATGTGGGACTATCTAGACCTAACAGACAGACAATTAACAGTCTGAATACTATGTATCTGGTTAATGTTACTAATGAATGATTCTGATTGAACTTATTTAGATAAATTATAGTCCCTTTTAGTATAACACGTTAGACGAAAAAAAACTATGTTAAGTCATTTAAAATGTCTCCAACCATTTGAACTAACATCGACATTTATGATAATAAATATGAAGAGATTTTTTACTTATTCGTTTTATTAGAAGACTTGTCAAACACAAATATAACCTGGCAGTTGATAAAATTATTGTTGGCTTGTGCAGGTATTTTAAGGAAATTTGGAAGCCCGTCAGCTTTGCATTTGTTTAGACTTAATCTAATCCTATCCTCTAATTATATCAGAACTAGCTTTTGCCCGCGACTTCGTTCGCGTGGAATAGTGACTTCCAGCAGATTTTTGGTTTTACCCACATAGTTCCCGATCTCGCGGGATATTCTAGGGAACTCTTCAAAAATCAACATAATGAGCTCTGCGTTTGAATTTAAGAGATTTTTAATTTTAATTTAAGAGATTTGTCGATGGAAAAAGGCGAAAATGTTATTTTTCCCTTATTTTCTCATCATTCTACTGATTTGACATTTCAGTCCAAAAGGAAAAAAGACTGTTTCTCCCTTGACAAATTTTCTATTATTTTAGGTTTTAGACATTATGAAAGTTTCTTACACCAAGACATTTCTCTTTACATCTGTTTACCACGTTTTTAGTTTAGCCATCCTTTGCAAAAATATAAAGGTTTTGTGGTTTCGACACTCTTGAGCACGCAACGTAGAGTTGTCCATGGGAGAAACAGTCTTTTTCAAGATGTACCCCCGCAACTTTTAGCGTTTGCCCTTGGGCTTTATTTATGGTCATTGCAAACGCAGTTTACAGCGGAAACTGAACTCTTTTGAATTGGAATGGCAAATCAGTTAGAATGATGGGAATACGGGGAATAATAAAAGTTTCGCCTTTTGCCATCCCAGTCATAATAACGGCTTTAATGACATTCCGTCCTAAATAGGTTATTTGTAACCGTATACCGTTATATAGTCTTGGTGGATCTAGTTATATAGTTTCTCATAAGCATCACAGGAACACCAATTATACAACGGAACAATTTAAAATTTACGAAACAGGACCAGTCCACATAAACTATCATACAACCGACAATAAGTACAATTTTGGTTCCAACGCCATCTATCAATCCATAGTGACAACTCGTGTAACTATCGACACCATTGAACGATCACCGCCATCTATTGAGAGTTTAAGGAATTATCTATACTCCGTTAGAGCATTTCATAAATTTTATTTTTTATTTTTATTTTTTTGTAATAAAAACTATCCTATGTCCTTTCTCAAGTTCCAAACTATGTCTGTACCAAATTTCACACAAATCGGTTCAGTAGTTTAGGCGTGAAGAAAAGACAGACAGACAGACAGACAGACAGACAGACAGACAGACAGAGTTACTTTCGCATTTATAATATTAGTTAGGATTTAGATGTTTGGATAGAACGGCTGTAGAGATTTTGATGAAAAGCTCAGAGACGGGTTATATTCTGGAATACCTCTTAGAATACCGTTTTTCCCGATACGTTCCCGTGGATCAATTTTCGATATAACTATAATAAACAGATAGATAATAAACAGCAAGGTATATGAAAACGTCTGTTCAATATTGTCATACCAAATGAAATTCCACGCCAAACAATTTCTAGTTACAAAACAATAATCAAAGTCAACTCCACTAAGAACACAAATACTCTAATATTATAAACTCCAGAGACGATTAAACGCACGCGTTCACAACCACCTAATATACATAATACATAAACAGGCACATAATAAGGCGTCGCACACACGCGCGACAAGCCGTGCGTGTGTCAAATAGCTGACGTTCATGCATAATGCGCATATCACGCGTTAGGCCCGGCGCACAATATTAATATCGGGAGGCGAACACCTGCGATGCATATTGACGTGTGTGTTATTGCGTTTTATATTTTCGTTTGTAGCTTGCCTTGTTTATGTTGGAGGAATCGCACTGGCGACCTTTAGCGCCTTGATCTAATGGTCGCCAGTGCGATTGCCCGGTCCCGGTTTTAAATACCGGGTAGGGAAACGTGTTACTGTCTTTTCCATTAGAAATTTCTCTGTACCAGCCATATTGGAAATTCGAAATTTTGGATCTGTGTCCAGTTGACGGTATTAGGCTCGCCCCATATTACATGCTGGCGAAGTGGGAGTGTATGAGTAGGTACTCCCCTTTTTTACAATTTTCTCACTACAACCTTTTTTCATCATGGTAATATCATCAAATGAGTTCTCCCACCGAATGACAGCGGCACGGACTCTCTGATTTGTAGTGACTAAACTCCACTATGATCCCGCAGTAGCCCTTTACGTTCCATGAACAAGTATCAATGTGCCTTTATCAATTCATAATGTACTTTCATAGTTTATATTTGAAATCAGTGGAATCGGTGATGGAAAACATAGTGAGGAAACCAGGACTCACTCAATTTTATGTTCAAAGTTATATCAGAGGTCTGTGCGATTTGCCGTTCTTAACTAAATGCGATAACATTTTTTTTTTGTTTTTAATGACATAAACACACACCCTACTTTCACTCGCTCAGCTCCAATAGCTCACATTTTATATGTAAACCCTGCATTCTCCGGTTACATTATTTTCTCTTATTTTATACCAATTCGGACGAGCGTCTGAAATTAAAACAAAGTATTTGGATGCGGGTGAAGCCTGTAGTATGTGTATGTATGTTTGTTTGTTCGCTTTATCCTCAGCAAGCAAATATTTTGGCAGAGAGATTGTATAGAACAGAGGGGCGATACTCGACAGTATTATTTATAATAGTTTCGTTTAGCAGTGGTTATATTTTTATTGTTTCTATTATTATTTTATGGAAGGCTTACAGACTAATAACATTAAAGATTAGAAAAACTGAATAATACTAAAAATTGCCAATAACAAGCCTCCACATGTATATGTTATTATAATATCAAACGTAACCTAATTAACTATATTGCAGCTCATTTTACTGCATTTAATCAATATGTGACCACAGCTTAAGCGCAGTTAAATATTATAGTTTTAACTTTACGGACAATGTTCGGAGAATATCATGTGTTCATAAAATAACTTCACTCCCATTCCTTTTTCCGAAAAGTTTTCCAGATATGTACTTAGTACATTCATGTTTTTATGTCACATACCCCAAATCCAGATTCTTTAAAATTCTATAATTTTTTTACCGACTTGGGAATCGAATGCAAGACGTCATTCTCAGCACTTGAGACCACTAGGCCAAAGAAACAGTCAGCCTTTACTATTGGGGCACAGTATACAAATACGTTTATGTGCTCAACAAAATACAACATAAATAGGAACTTAATATCTCAGCGATTTAAAGCTGACCTAATTCCCAATACAGTCAAAGCAATATACGAGTTCAGTTCAAAGCCGATCGGCCGTAAAACCTCAAATTTCTTTACGACTTCAACTCCCATTTCCGGCGGAAGTTAAAAGAGCTTCAGTCGATAATAGGAGGCTGCTCATCGGCTCAAGTTACCGCCCTCCGGCACAATTAACGTGGCCTTCGGTAAGAACCTTTTAATTATCTTAAAGCTGTTAAAAAATCGTAAATTTTACAATAGAGCCTTTTTGATCACTTTTCGGGGAATCGATAATGAGTTAATAAGTAATAGTTATTTATGCAACCGTTGTATAATCAGGGGTATTAAAACACGAATGTGGGTTTATCACACGAGGCGTAGCCGAGTGTGATAATAGTATCACATGAGTGTTTTAATACCTAATTATAACGGTTGCATACAAGACTTTATCTACAATCATGCTGTGAATCCTCTATAAAAGATTCTCATAACATACCATATTCGCATACCTTATTCGAGTAAAAAAATGGCGGGATATAACACGATATGACGAGTTGTTCTTTTTTCAAAATTTTAGCGATCTGGTGGTGAAAATGTCATTGCATGAGAATGTTCTTTTTTTGAAATTCATTATAACACGCGTTTGGATGATATAATGATCATTATATCATTGAGTGTTTTAATGTTGGCAATAAGCTAATTGTTATAGGTTCTTTTATAGAGGATTAATAGCATGATAGTAGATAAAATAATAAATAAGCCTATGTGTTATTATTATGGTATATGTAAACTACACTTTTGCTCATTTTTAACAAAATGTATTTACGTGAAAGAGTAACAAACATCCTTCCTCTCATTTTTACTAACTTTTGAGTTTAAAATATCAAAATTATCAGTAGCAGAAAAAATACGTTCCAAGTAAGATTTTAATTTTCTGTTCACTAAAAGACTCATTATGGAAAAGACCGTAAAATATTTGTCCGTCATTCTGTACAAATAATTCTAAAAGCAGTCAACAGAGGGTTGAGAAGGGAAAGAGGTCAAAATAAGGAGGACCACAAAAGACGGATTAGTAGCATCAATTGGACATAGATGTACTCGTTAGCAGTTTCACGAGCTTCCCATACATCAGTCATATAGCTGACATTCTTATTCAAACTGCAAGAGTGCTGAGACAGGTTTTAATGACATTAGTCAAAATCTGTATATATAAAAGGAGAACTGACTGACTGACATATCAAAGTACAGCCGAAACTACTGGGGCTAGGAATGTGAAATTTTGCACACGGCTTCCTATTATAATGTAGGGGAGCACTAAGAAGGGGTTTTTGGAAATTTAACCTTTAAGGGGGTGAAAAGGGGGAATTAGGAAAGTACGTAACCCACGCGGACGAAGTCGCGGGCAAAGTGCTAGTGTGCTATAAATTGTAAAAACTAGACTCAGATATTTTACTTCGCTTATTAATACACCGTCATGGAAAATAATATTGTACAAAGGCAGACTACGTGTGGTCCCGCGCTGTTTTATACCAGTCTCCCTTACGTTATAATATATAGTGTTTTCCGTCATTGAAAAATACATCGTTTTTAATTCCATCTGTTATCCAATAAAACTGTAACATTAAATTTAAAAAGCAACAAAAAAATACAATGTAGGTTACATTAACATGTTTATTCTCGTACAAAAATTAAACCTAGGCTATTCGCTGAACCACTTTAACAAACGAGCCGACAAATTGACATAACTCAAAGCAATTGTTTTAATTCAAAACATAACGACGTCCACTCAAAAATAAAACAAAACATCTCTTTTATCACTTTTAACATTTCTCTACAGACTAAAAAAAAAGTCATGTGTAAAATCTCTTTTAACCGCGAACTATCGTCGGCACATCACTTGTATCTGCAACTCTTTGCCACGAGCCGCGAACTTTCCGCACTCGCTGTTCGGTGGAATGCTCTTTAATCTTTGAGATATCGTCAAAGTCTAGGTTTTCTTTTAAACATTCAATAACACTAGAAGTTTTGTTAGTTTTCTGTTGGAGTTTGTCACGAGACGTATTGTTAGTATAGTTCTGAAATAATAATCGGGGGTAACTATGTAGCAAAAAACAAGGAATCGTCTTTTAGTTTTTCTCATACACTCTATACATAAGTGAATGGTCTACCAATTTACTCAGTATCAGTTAAATGTCTAAACGCGACTTTTTATATCTAATATCCTGTTCTGTAAAACCTTCTGATTAAGGAGTATGTATATAAAAATGAAGAAAGTGAACACCTGTAAAAACCTGAATACAATGTTGATAAAATTCTTTGGAGAAACTGCAACCATACCACTCTCACTACTATTATAAATGCGTAAGTTTGTGAGGATCGATGGCTGTTTCTTACTCTTTCACACATAAACTGCTCTTCTGATTAGCATGGAATTTATTAGACAGATAGTTACCTGGATTATAAGATACCTACTTTTATCTTGGTACGACGTTTCTTTGAGTTCATAAACGCACTTCATGCGGGCAACGTCGCGGGATTAAACTGGTGTGATAGCGATATAAAACATGAAGATAATGTAAAACATGCTTCCTACCACTTGTGTAAAGGTGTCAAATTAAATATTAGCAGAAAACTAGCGTGTGTCGCCTTCACTCCTCCTCAGAGGTACTACAGATACCTCCTGTGAGGCACGACACCAACTTTATGCATTAAACTGTCGTTAGTAGCTTATTAACACTTCTCAATTGATTCTTGGAAACTTTTGTTCACTTATTATAGAGTTTTAGTTAACAGGAGTTTTAATAGTTGATGGAAATTGCCTTCCATCCTTTTTTGATATTTTAAATCGTTGCACACTATCCTACCTGTAATATTATCTATCTTTAGTTCTTTTCAATCTTATTTACTTAAATCTTACAAAATCACCAAAAATCAAGTAATTAATTTCAAATTGGGATGGTGCAGGCACTTTAGAATTGTCAAAAGACAAAAAAAGAAAGTGCTACAGTCCCAGTCACAACACTTAATAACTATGATAGTACTGTAGGTGGTCATTCCAAAGCGTAGATCTCTATAGAGAAGAATGGGTAATATAATAGCATCACACAACCTACTTCTCATAGTCAGTGAAACACTTCTGCGCATCTAACTAGTCGGGAAAAGAATCCGCGGTCCGAAACATTTCCCTCCAATAGCCATTAAACTGTCCTACTACTAAAACTACAGCAATTACAAAATGCAAATGTACTTAACATAGAAAAAGACAATACAAACACAAAATGACCTATTAAAAACTCGTTACGTCACGCCATTGTAGTCAGCCATTGTCTCTGGTTGCCACGGCAACGGGGTCCCCTAGACCCCGGGGGTACGCGGTACCCCAAGTATAGCGCTAATGGAAAACTATTTGTACCATTGTCTGCTTTTGTATTAACCGGTACAATACAATACAATAGTGGGAAATATTTTTGGTTCTGTTTTCCTGAGTGAGGATCACTGGGTATATGTTGTGGTGTTTGTTTATTGAAACTGTTTTGGGATCTAACCTTGATATAATTGATTTTGGGTACTGCGAAAGTTACACTATGCAGATATCAATGATACTGCATTTTTTCCTCCACGAGTTTATCCCTCTTTTTAAAGTTACCCCTTTCTAACCCAATACATGATGTAACCCTGTGCTGAATTTTAACCAAATTATTTAGTTGTTAATGTTTATCTTAGTATGGATGTTAAACTTAAGTAGACGTCAACATTGCGAGACTGATCGAAAGTATTACCGCAGCCGTGGAACGTAAAAAGACAATTATTATTGAAGGAACAGGGTGGGTGGGTTCTAGTGCATAAGATTTGGTTTGACACCTCTTCACGCGCCATCTGAAATAATTTCTAGTTTAAACATCTTTAAAACAAAACAAGCCCTTTTCATGTCTTTACTTTCGCTTTGACACGTACTTAAAAATGACATCATAATAAGACTACACTTAACTTAAGCACCTACTAATAAATAATGAACGTCAACACTTAACAGCAACTTTATCACAAAATAATAAAAAAGTTATTAACAAGCTCCATCTTATATTACACAGCTTCAGCTAAACTTAGTAGTTGTGTTAAACTCACGGAGAAGCGTCACTTTGTGTTGTACCGTCGTCTGTTGTCTACAGGCAGGAGGTCTAAAACGGCCACTTAGCAATATTCCCTTCACTTCGTGAATATCCAGTATCGTCAAGCAGTATTGAATAGTGATATCTGAACATAGACCTATAGCATTGACTGAACCATCCCAGGCCAAATGCATTTTTTTATTTATTTACTTTACCAATAAATAAATAAAGATATGACATGCAATTCTGTGCGTGTAAACGTTTTACGATTTTTAGAAAAAATACTAATGACGATTCTGGAAATTCACGAAGTGACTTTTAGGAATATTGCTTAAAGTTTCCATTTTAGAGTCGCAGCATAATTATGAATATATTAGCTCAAGATTAATGAGCTAAAGGAGTTCTTTCTTCTTCTATTTACTGCTTTTTGTTTTGTCAACAATGAATTACTACTGGTACAAGTTGCTTTGTGAATTTTAAGTTCTGTTTCAAACTTTGTGCAATGTAAATGTATTCTTGATACCTTTAAAAGACTGTAAAATATGAGTAGAGTACCTGTAAAGATAAACTCATTTAAAGAAAACAACATATGTATTTATGTATGAGACATTAAGTCTTTTATGACAAAAACATACTATCAGTCTCAAAAACATTGCCAATTAGGCGCAAACAAATATAAAAAAGCAAACATATGGTCGAATTGAGTAACCTCCTTTTTTAGAAGTCGTTTAATAAAATATTATAAATTCGTAAGTTTGTGACGATGATAGATGGATGTTTGTTACTCTTTTAAACAAAAACTACTGAACGAATTAGGATGAGATTGTACAGTAATAGATAGTCTGGAATAACACATTTTTTTTTTTTTTTTATCGTGGTAAAATCATCAAATGCGTCCTCCCACCCAGGGCAGGGCGGCAGGGACTGTCAGACTTGTACTGACTAAAATCCACGGTGTCCTTCAATAGCCCTTTACGTACCGGGGTAACGGTAATCCCTTGGTCCCGCGACCCCGGCAGGCTTTGGCCCTCTACAGGCCCCGTCACTATGCTGACACTCTTTGAGGCGCGCGTGGAACACAACGCGCCGTCGACCCGGGCATGGTCCATGGTCGGACAGCAAGTCGCCCATTACTCGCTGCCCGCATGCCCGCGCCTACGGTGGCCGGAGATCGTCTTGCGACGTCCGACGCCGTGGGCGTCTACCACTGCGGCTGGGGTGGAGGGAGGACGCTGTCCTCTCCCTCAGGCGGCCCGCCTCCTCCTTCACGAGCATGACTGCTTCGCAGAAGGAGGCGACCGCTTCCCACTCCGTCTCGCCCCGCAGCATGGCCTCGACCAATGCCGGGCGCGAGAGGTCTCCGCCTATCGCCGTCGTGAGGACACGGCGGTGCTCCGCCCAAGCGGGGCAGTCCTGCACCGTATGCTCCACCGTGTCCTCCGGACGATCCTCGCAGTGGTGACACCCAGGCGTTTCTTCCCTCCCTATCAGACACAGGAACCTCCCGAAACTTCCGTGTCCGGTGAGGACCTGCGTCATGCGGTAGGTCAGGACGCCGTGACGCCTATCCAGCCACTCCTCAAAGAGGGGTCTTACCGCCGCGATTGCGGCGTGCCCGGACCTCGGCTGCGACAGTCGCTCCCTCCATACTGCCCTGAGATCGCGCCGGAGCTCTTCCCGCCGCGCCTCGACTTGTCGAGGCAGCGGGGATTCGCCCCGACGCTGCGCCTCCACGCGCCATTCATAGACGCGCTGGAGGGCAGTCGCCTCCAGATCCCAGGGCAGCAATCCGGCTAGGAGGTTGGCCGATTCGCCGGCGATCGTGCGGTATCCACGGATCATCCGGATAGCCATGACCCTCTGGCATGCGACCAGCTTGGGTGGTCGCGTCCGGATGCTTAGGGCCCACACAGGGGCCCCGTAGAGGGCCATGGACCGCACGACACCGGCGTACAGCCTCCGGCAGGAGGCATTTGGCCCGCCGAGATTGGGCAGGAGTCGCTTGAGAGCGGCTGCTGCCCGGTTCAGCCTTGGGGCCAAATGCAGGAAATGCTCCCTGAAGTTCCACCGGCTGTCGAGGACGAGTCCCAGGTACTTCATCGTCCTCCCGACGCCGATGCGAACCCCCTCCACCGTTATGTGGGACTCTGAACGTGGCGCATTCAGACGGCCATGAAAGCACATGGCCTCCGTCTTGTGTGGAATAACACATAGGTTATCTTTTATCCCCGTATTACGGTTTTGTGGGATTAATTTTGACATAAACGCTTGCTAAGTCACCGGCATCAGCTAGTTGCAAATAAATGCAAGATAACCTTATAGTTATATTTTCAAATCACTAACTGAGTCGACACCAACATGTTCACCTCCATATCTCCTTCTTGATAACACGTGTAACAATCTGTAACAACATAACATCTCAGCACAACGTCTAATACAAAACTATCCGCGCTAATTGCCGAGATAAACTTGATACGAGCCGATGTATCACGTCTGTCTGTCTGTCTGTCGGCTTGTTAGTTGTTGGCACAATTACTGACTAGTTATTAACCTTGATAACGTTTGTGAAGCTGACTATGTTCGGCAATTAATGTGAGCGCTATCTGTTTCAGTTTGTTTTTTAAATGTATAACTGTTTATAAAATAAACAGTTATACATTTAAATCTATACTAAATTGTTAAAATACAATATCAATGTATAACCTACGACATTTTCCACAGCATATTAAAAGTTTTATAAACAGTGTGCTATTCTAAGCGAAAATAAAACAATTTTTTTTTCTAACAGAAAATCAGTGAGTACAGACAGTGAATCTACACATAAACAGTCATGCAAACAACAGAGAAAAAGTGAGAGAAGAGGAGAGATAATGATCTAGAGCTAGAGCAAGCTAATTGTAGTTATAGAGGTGTTTGCTCATCTGTCATAGTGATCATAGGTTTGTCGAAAAGGAGTTTGATAAAGACTCAAATCAGAACTGACATTTTAGAAAGTGTTTGTCCATGATTTTGGTGCTTGTAAACTATTAAACTGTCGTCAACTGTGCATAACAACAGTTTGTTCTTATTCTATCTACGACTCAGGTAACCGTGACACTGGAACGTAAAGGGCTATTGAAGGATCACCGTGGAATTTAGACAGCATGAGACTGACACTCCCTCCCATTCTGCACTGAGTTGGAGGACTCATTTGATAATATAACTACGATGAAAAAATATATTTAATGGTACCAGTGCAAACCAATGATAAAGTAAGGACGAGATAACAAAAATGTTACACCTGCCCACTATAATTACATTAGACACAAAAATATAATAAAGTTCTGAAAAACAATCATTCAGCGACCTAAAAGTTGAAGTCCCACTTCTATTAAAAAAACCTCCTTCACTATAAAAACTAGTTCACGGATTACATTTTTATTCAACTATTTACATTTCCGATGTTTGCAGCGCTTCACAGCGCTGTTGAGCGATGTTCAGCGCTTCATTCAGCGGAGTCTTCCGCCTTGCCTATAATTGGGTACTCGACTGGCTTTGAAATAGTGATGTTTTCTTGACGTGTAAAATAATGGTTCTCTGATAGGATTAAGAAAACAATAGAAAGTTTTTGACGACACAGTTAGCGCAGTGGCTGTACGATTGGACTGCTGTGCAACGTGTCGCGGGTTCGATTCCCGCACGGAACAAATATTTGTGTGACCTACAAGTAGTTGTTGCAGGTCTGGGTGTTTGTGTATGTGAGTTTCTATGTTTGTTAACGTACCCGGGACACAAAATTTCCTAGCGGAGTAATTTTATTTTTTAGAAATACTTGGGTGATGTTACAGAATTAACTCAATATAATACGTATATGCTGTATGTAATTTAATTTATTTCCTCTTTTATAATGCAGTCTGTCCATCAGTCAACAAAATCCTGGTGTTCCCTCCTCGCAGTGTTCTCCGTCGCTCGGCTCCCGTCGATTGAGAACGCAATTACACGTCTTGTGCCGCTTGATTGATGACCGGCTTGTTCCAACGCATTGTGTTGAGAACGAACGAGTGAACGACTGAGTGAACGAGTTCGAGACGCGGCGCTATTTAATGCTTTCAATTATGCTTGAAGGGGTGAAGTAAGAAAAACCTGAACGATTTCATGGTTATCGAAAGTTTTAGTTAATTACGCCTGTAATTCCTGAAAAGTATGGCAGAGGTTTAGCTAATTATACACCCGCATTTTGCCTGTGAACCTTCTGAAATAATATCTGAAAAATATTTTGAATTTGTCATCAACAGAATAAGTTGTTTTCATTTCCCACGGGTCTATCAATGTTACAAGTACGTACTTGTTTTACTGCGGAGGAGATTTATTTATTTATTAAAAAGGTTTTCCAACATATTCTGTGTACAGTATAGTAAAGGTATAGAATTATAATACGATTAGGACTTACACAGTCGCCAATTACAGGTTAACTAGCCTTCACAAAAAATAAGTGATAAATTCAAAAAAATAATCAAAGAAATACTAAAATTCCTGAAATTAGGGAGTAATCGATATCTTTGCTGAAAATTATGACTAAAATGCAAAAAACTAAGAACTTAACAGAGGAGATGCCGAAGTTGTATTCGTTCATTAATGAAAGATTTTAACACACCTTCATGATAAAAACACGCAGTTTCTAAACATCACGACCATTCGATCAACATTAAGACTATTCAAACATTTTTCTCATAATATAAAAGCGTTATTAAGAAAGATGTTATTTTAAATTCCTTACGAAATGAATGTTATCACATCTCATTTACAAGGTAAGCTTGTTCGTCCAATATTTTACAATTTAATCAAAATATTTTTTCCCGCTCACTGCCGACTAAGTGACCATTTATCAAAGTCTTGTTTATATTCCTTTCATAACGCTGGAATCAAGATTCATGTCGCGAAACTATTTATTATAAAAAGAAAACTAAAGTTGTCGCTGACACAAAAAAAAAAGCTACTTTTTGTTAGAAAAACAGTAAAAATTACGTTTTAGGAAAAGTGTTTTACGTACTAGATGAGATTTCTGTACTATATCTTAGCAAAATAAGAATGTATGAAATACAAACCAGGTAAATACAAACCAGGTAAAACCGAAACACTTCAAAATACATACCTAGCTCGGAAAGGAAAGGCACACACACAAACTAGAAAAACGACGATTTAATGATACGATTGATACGAAACGACATCTTTTTGATATTTGTTTAGATTTTCACGTAGAATATTTCACTTCATAAATGTCAATATGCCTATATTTATATTATAAGAAACCCTTCACTCATGACTACCCTTTTAAATTCATTTACAAAATACCTCGCCTTGGGGTCTAAATTCATCCCAATGTTAATTCAAAGATATCGCAAATTGACTCACGGCCACTTCACCGTCACGATTTACTTTCAAACTCCAATCCAAATTGAGTGTGCTGACGGCCGACCTGCAAAGGGTCTTATGTGTATTATAATATTAAATCATCATTTGCCTCACTATTTGCCTAGGCCGTATTACTCGACGTCCCATGAATAATAACGTTTGCATTTGTAATTTATGCGTGAACTGTGTGCTAAGTTTTGTTCAGGAGAACAATTATATTGTGTCGGTCTTTAGACTCGACTGTTTGAACTGTGTTTTATTTAAGGTAGTTTATGTTGTTTGTTACACGTGGCGTTTAATCTTGTGCTTCAACTTGTGAGTCTTGAATGACCGCCCATGACGGTAGTTAGTTTTTTATTCTCAGTCACTATACTCTTGACAGAGTGGTCGTGGTCGTCACATCAGGGTTGGTAGCTCGCTTCACAATGCGTCGCCATTCCTCTCGCATCGCTGCCTTCCTGGTAGTGATCTACAGTTCACTTAACTATCTCGTTGTTCAAAATGCCACGTTGCCTCGCTGATAAAATGTATCTTTCAATAAGTGAAAGACTGACTTATTTCTTCTGTTTAGTGGACAAATAAAATGCGTATTTGAATCTTTTCTATTTATAATATTAGTGTTGATCTGTGAGGATGGATGGATGGCTGTTTGTCACGCGTTTGGTGTGATTGGAGCGAAATTTGGCACAACGATTAGTGTTAGATGAGAGTTTTTAACGTGGATAGACTTATTGGGCACTTTTTAAGGACTATTTTCTTATAAGCATAAGGAACGCCAATCTCCCGATCTTCTGGCTTTTTATTGAGGCACCATTCTGTAAGAATTCTGAAGTTAAAAACATTGCAGTACCAAACAAATAGTTTGTACATAATCTAAATAGATATATTTATGAACAAATGTGTCCGAAATTCACTCATTTAGTAATCTACCAATTTCCTCATCAACCAAAAAGGACAATGTCTTGATAAACTTGGTTTTCAAGTTTGAAAACTTATCCCGCACGAGAGGACCGTCTGCCAATTTCTAGTACCAAAATATATCGACAAAACCACAAGTTTGTGTCTGTATACCTACGGTTAAGTAAATACAATAGTTGTGCAAGTGTCGTGCAAACAATCGGCCGCGATGTCACACATTCCGGGAATAGTTGCGACGATGTCTGTGACTGGCGCCGGCGAGAGGAGATCCCGGGATGTGGGATTGTAGTGATGTTATTGGGACTTTTCTTTTGGGTGATTCTTTTTTGTTGCCTTTAAATGTCTTTGAACATTACTATTAGATATCGCTATTAGCGATAAGACCGCCATTGTAAGCATATAATAAACAATATTGTAAAAGAGTAGCGTAAGTAATGTTTTGGTGTTCAAATGATTATTTAGCTGAAATCTAACACATTTCTTCAATAAAACTGGAGATTGGAAAAGTATAGAAGATTTTGCTTTTACGAACCATTTTATGAGTTTATTTTTATTCGTGATTCTCGCGTAAAAGTAAATAAATAATAAAGTTCTACCTGTAAAAACTTGGAACCGATTTCAAAGACTACCTTCGTAATCGACTTAAGTTTAAGAAGTGATATTAAATTTTAGTTCTCAACTAAAAACTTTGTCGATAAAACTTCCGCGTTGAAAATATATTTAACAACTATAAACAAGTTATGTCATTTATTAAACTCTTTACAACACGGAAAAATCTCACTAAACCGTACCGGGGAACTCCACCGCGATTATTCTACTTTCATAAACATTTCCCGCTGAAGTTAAAATATTAAAAATTTCTCTCTCAAAAGTATCGATAAATAAGTGGCAAGTTTCCCGCTGTTTCCCATCCCTAGATAAGGAATTCTGCCCAGTGGGCCGATTATCCCTTTTCTGGAACATAAATTGATTTATAGTTTCATATGAAAATTGCGTCTCACGCATTCCTAATACGGTATTAAGGAATTACGAACATATACGGAACCGAAGCATTTCGGCGAGGTGCCCTTTGATATCAAGAATCCCTTTTCTCCCTTGATTTTGTTTATGGCTGGATTAAAAAGGGATTTTCTTTGAGACTTTTTTTACTTAGGACGTGGTGAGGGATATGGACGCTGTGTTTATCCTCGGGATGTTTAATAAAATATATGAAAATATAGAGCTTAGCCACGAATAGGCTTTCAGGGTCAATGGGATAAAAATTTCGTGAAATTGTGGGGCCTAAGTAAAAAATTTATAATCCGTGGGATTTATATCCAGACCATTATCATATTTTTGTATTCACCTAATTATGTCGTGAACACAAACACGTAATAGAGAGCTCAAAGAACCCATAAAGTATGTGCTCAAAAGCCATTAATTTATACTTGCCATAAACTAACACCGGCCGGGTTATGAACCCCGAACGATCGATCGTAATTTTATTTTGAATCACCGCTCTGAAGCTCCCGTTATATTTAGATTTAAGACGGTAAGTAATACTTCAGATGTTTTAACTTGAAATCGGTATAAAGATAACGAGTTTTGTAACTCTAAAACGATATCTGTTTCATTATTGTTTAAGGAAATTCTCCTCTGTCATTGAATGAAAGGGTGTCTTTGGCATATCATCAGCACGCAGGTAATTTGGTGATATACCTATGTATATCTAGGTATACTAATATTATAAAGCTGAAGAGTTGTTTGTGTTTTTTCGGTTGAACGCGATAATATCAGGAAATAAAAGAAAAAAAGTATTGGATGGCCTATCTATTAAGAATATACAACATTATTTTTTTTATATGTGTAACCTGAATATAGTTTGTTCAGAATCAGTAACTGATTCGATTCCAATAATGTATACCATGTTACATTTGGTCCAAAGAATATTTTAATTAATTTTATCACTAGTTAATTACAATACAATCACGAGCAGGTTCCTTTTACCAAACGATTATCCATGAGTGTACGACAGAGGAGGCGCGAGTTGAGCGAGGGTACCGAGGCTTGCCGCGAAATTAGCAGATTTTTGAACGGACTACCAGGTAACAAGTTTATCACTTTATGATTTTTCGTGATATTAGACAGATGTATCGGGTTTCGCATAAACAAAAAAATAATGTTGTATAGGCTATATAGGAGCCGAGCAGCGGGTGAAGCCGCGGGAAACAGGTAATCTTAAATAATTTAAGAGAACTCTACAAGGTTCGAAGACATGGGCTGCTCATTTTGTTTGGAGGTTCCTCTCTAGAACCTTGAGCCTTGCCTTTGACCTTGATTTCCAGTAGCTTGAACCTCGTTCCTCATACCGGTCGGTTATATTATTTAAACGTTCGAATAAATTTAAAACAATCATCAAAAGTACTACTGTTACTATGAAAGTTCTTGAAAAATACATAAGATTTATTAAAGTCACTAAATAACCGTCTATTTATGAACAGATCTATCTATCTATACTACCTAGCTATCTATCCACATAGAAGCTAAAAGCCACCCTGTACATCAATGCTATACAGTGTGAATGGGTGTTTCGTTAGCTCCCCGAGCCGGCCGATGGGTGATTCCGGTGAGGTCCGAATGTGTTGCACTGCGCGCACCTCCGCATAATGGGGCACATAGCAACGTGTTACTTGCTTACTTGTATTTTTACAATTTCCTGTTACTGTAACACGTGCTAGTTCATAATTTTGAAAGACCAAAACTAAGCTTAAAGCTAAAAGCTTCTTGGTGGTACAATCCATAAACTGTTTTTCAAATGATATAATAATGTATGTTTGTATGTATGTTTGTCCGCTATTATCTCGCGTTTGACTGAGACGATTCTGATGTGGTTTTCAAAAAAGTGTTTATAATTTGTCAACAGTGACATCTGCTGAGTTCAAACTAACTCGTACAATTTCATGGTATGCTCAGAATTATTTTAGATACTTAAATCCCAACCAAATCATCATCATCATCATCATTAGCAGCTCTGTTCCACTCACTGCTAAGTTTAGGTCTCCCCCTTTTTTAACCATTTACTCAGCCAAATATTACTCCATAATATCAGAATGAAAAAAAAACCAATGTGCAGTAAGCACTAGACATAAGCCGAGCACTATATCTTCGAAGTACTAAACTGCAGAAGTTTAAAAACAAACGTAGTTTGTTAAAAGGTAATTCCAACTAGTGCAGTGTCCACACACACGGAATCGACGAGTTCCAAATGTAATGTCTTTTGCTTCCTTTAATATTCTCTTTTGAAACTTTTACCATACTGTGTGTAGCTTGTTTAATTTATTCTTAAGATGTCTTCTCTGCTGCCTTTTATTTAATATTGGAAAAAGGCTCTGTTTTCCGAGAACTCATGAACATGAACATTAATAAACATAAACATTCAATCGCGAGTTTGATATAAAAATCTGACATGTTAGCTATTACCCAGAATCAACGCTAATACGATAACTTTTTGTAGTGTATATTCTAGGTATTATTTATTAGCTTTCACTAAAGTGTTTGTCGATATTCGAAAATCTACTTTGCAAAAGATTGGAATTTTGGAGAGTTTCTTAATTATATGAGGTGAAACATAGTTGCTATTTGGCTAATTAATTGCTTGGTTCAATATTCATAATTATAGTTATCAGTAACCTAAATATTCAACATTGAGATTCAAACACTAACTTTTAAAACAACATAGCTGCACACCAATTCGCAATTCAAAACACACAACAGCAACATTAACAACCCGACCAATCAATTCCGTGTGTAATACGCCTTATAAATAACCCTTCCAATGCGCACCTATTTATAAAAGACCCTTAAAAATCGGTAATACCGGCTCTGAAACCGAAATAACAGCACTCGAGATGCATTACAAGCATTTCTAAGTTCGTTGCATCCACTCGGTATTTAGTATGGCAGTCATTTATCATATTGTATGAGTTTGATGTACTTGAGCGATTACTGGGATAAGATTGCGTTGCTGTTTGTGTGTTTTAAGATGATGTATGAATGTGGGTAGTCTGTGTTAAGATCCTGTGTAAATATAATCAGCAAGTTATTGCAAAAATCGGCCTTATAAAATAATTGGAAAAATAATAAATAAAATAAAACTTAGTGTTATGTTAATATTGTGATGGGTAAGTCCCGCGACCCCGGCAGGCTCTGGCCCTCTACAGGCCCCGTCAATTTGCTGACACTCTTTGAGGCGCGCGTGGAACACAACGCGCCGTCGACCCGGGCATGGTCCATGGTCGGACAGCAAGTCGCCCATTACTCGCTGCCCGCATGCCCGCGCCTACGGTGGCCGGAGATCGTCCTGTGACGTCCGACGCCGTGGGCGTCTACCACTGCGGCTGGGATGGAGGGAGGACGCTGTCCTCTCCCTCAGGCGGCCCGCGTCCTCCTTCACGAGCATGACTGCTTCGCAGAAGGAGGCGACCGCTTCCCACTCCGTCTCGCCCCGCAGCATGGCCTCGACCAATGCCGGGCGCGAGAGGTCTCCGCCTATCGCCGTCGTGAGGACACGGCGGTGCTCTGCCCAAGCGGGGCAGTCCTGCACCGTATGCTCCACCGTGTCCTCCGGACGATCCTCGCAGTGGTGACACCCAGGCGTTTCTTCCCTCCCTATCAGACACAGGAACCTCCCGAAACTTCCGTGTCCGGTGAGGACCTGCGTCATGCGGAAGGTAAGGACGCCGTGACGCCTATCCAGCCACTCCTCAAAGAGGGGTCTTACCGCCGCGATTGCGGCGTGCCCGGAACTTCTCAAACTTAAGAAAAATTTGAATTGCGTAGGTCGAGCCAACCTCAATTATGATGTTCTAAAATAGCTATTTTCCTCCAAGCAACTTCAAAACTCTCTTAAACTATCAGCGGACTTTATCAATCTTCGATCATAAACAACTTTTACAATACCTACATATTTTAACAGCGCGTGAACAGGTCCGGCTATAATGTACAGAGTTGTAAATCATAGCTTTAGTGCGCCGATACAGCGAGGGGGGGGGGAACCAGCGATATTTCACAATGACCCCTACTGCGGGTATCACCGCCGCCGACCTGCAGCGGGGGGTTGACACACGTGGCCGTTATTGTACCAAACTTTCAGAGGAAAAGTATTAGTGTCATGTTTATGTTTTTTTTTTCTTGGTTATTTGTTGCCACTAACTTTTCTACTTATAGGTAAGGGTAAATAATTCGAAAGTTTTACTTAGTTTGAATAAATATCCACATAAAATCAAACTGTTAATCAACTGTGACACAAAAACTGTCGCCGTTACATAAAACACGCATTTCCCGATAGCTACTGATTTCCACTCACACAGCGTTTTCTGAACCAATAAATAACATCAACATCGAATTCGTTACAAACACCGATACACACGTAACTCACGCACGTCCAAAACAAACGAGCGCCGGGAAAAAATCGTCCACAAACCAAAACAGAGAGTGCGTCGATGCAGAGGCGGAGATGCAGCGTCGCGACGCCAGTCGACCGGCGGACGCCGCGCGCGACGCACGCCGCGCCATGTGACGCGCTGCCGGGACAGGCCGCCATGACCGAGGGGGCGGCACGGCCCAGGCCTCCGCCGCCCCGCAAGCCCGACTCCCTTGCGCTCGCCTGGCCGCGCTGGGAGGACCCGCCACCCCCGGCGCCCGACAACCAGCGCCCTACGCCCGCACAACTTAAAGACTTCGATGGCTTTAGCCCCTATACACCGCCGAATCCGATACAAACCGACCGGCGACCGCGGCGGCCTCAAAGTGTGGTCTCCCCGAGAGCCCCAGTGAACCACCTCGCGCGCAGGCCGCACTCCATCGGCTCCGTAGACGATGAGTGGGGCCCGGTGCCGCTGCTGCAGCCGGTGCCGCGGCGGCCGCGGCCCGTGCCCGGCTCCATGTCCACGCTGCCGCGCGCGACCCTGCTGCCGTCCTCACGAAGTGATTATCAGTTGCAAAGACCAGCGATTATGACGAACGGTTACGGCGCCGTGCCGCCGTCCACGTCGCGCCGGCTGTCGTTACCTGGTGGTGTGCAGAACCCGCCGAAGACGTCAGCCACCTTCCACGGGCTGTCGGCCCTGGTGGGCGCGTACCCATCGCTGGGCACGCCGTGCACGCCGAGCACGCCGGCAGCAGTGCGCGAGGCGGTGCGCCACCTGCTGCAACAGCCTCGCAATGGATTTCCTATCATGGATCAAAAGTTGTCCCTGTTCATCGAAATCCTGGATGCTCAGGAACGATTCTCACAGGTACGTCAGTGCACGACATAAAAACCCCGGACAGGTAGATCTAGATAATAAGATAAACCCGTGTTTGCGCACATTTATTTCGGTCACATACATTTTATCCGGTGGGGAGATATTTACATCGGAATTGTAACAGAAATATTAAATGTGTGAACAAAAATGCAGAAAAGGTTTATTAAATGTGTGCGGTAGTGGAAATAGTTGAACGGCAAATTGAATCTGTTCGGGCAGTGTTGTGATAGTGTTAACAGCGAAATTAATTGAAAGTAATTACCGACATTAGCGCGGCGATAAAGCCGCCAAAAAATTAATTGTTCGGAAAATGATAATGATTATTCAAAAGCGTTCCGTTGTTTTCAGTGATAATGCAAATTCGGGTCGTGTTAGGAGTTAACTTCTCTCGTGTCTGCGGGAGTTGGGTTCGTCTCAATCATCCCTCCGAGAATTTACAATGTTATATTGAATAATCCAATACATGAGTTAGCGTCTGCGTCACAACTTTGAGTCAACACGAAGTTTTTAAAAGCTTTGAAAATAGCTATAAGAGAGTGTATTGTTGGGAGGAGTTATAATGTATGGACGTATTAAGACGTAGTGCTAAGTTAAAGCTGGGACTCGGAGACATTTTGCTCATAAAATGTGAGATGAGCGTTTTCAGGCGTGCAGCCTCTCGGCAACGTCGGCATGCGTTTGATATGTGTATGTATGTATGTGTGGCGAATGTTTCGTATGTAAAGGGAAGGTTTCGGTATTCTGTTTGCGATGCTTGGCTGCTGTTATGTATGCACATATGTACGCATAATGACGGGAAACGTATTGAATGTGATTCGAAGGTTTTCATTACTTTCTCGATGCTCTTGCTGTGTACAGTGAACTGAATGGGAGGTATTGAAACAGGTTTCTGTTTTACTGGCCTTGTATAGGGAGATGTGCAACCTTTCAATAACAAATCCGAATTCCTGCTGTGAAAATCTAGAGTCTAGTTGTAACTGGTGCAAGTTTATTTTAAATGTTAAAGTTACTTTAAAATTCATTGAAAAGCTCAGATCTGAAGTAATACAGATATTGTTTTTACAAAGCCTATCATAAATTCAGGTATATACTATAATTTCATACCTAAACTCTATCAACCAACCTTCCAACAAAGCCTAACAACCTATCAGGCTCACAATGGGAAGCCTATTCAACCCCAAAACCAACCAATTAAAATAATGTCACTCTGACAATAACTCGCTCGTTTGACAATATTGAATTCAATTAAAAAGTACGTACTCCTGAAACACTTGGCTGAAAGAACCTGAATCCACCCCCACAGTATTGTCGGCTGAATTTCATGGCGGCCACTCGACCTGGTTCTAAAAGAGGCTTTTGTTTCAATATGAAAAATTACTGAAACTGAAAGAAGTGAAAATGTTGGAAAAGTATTACATCTTGCGTTTGGAGGTGTTCATTAACCTTCGTGTGACATTGTGAGAGGAAACTTCACTGAGTTACGATATAATGAAGGCAGGGGAAAATGTTTTATTTAAAATGAAAGTTATTTCTGTAATTCCTTTTTTTTACGGATACCAACGAATAACTTTTCAAAAAAATAATCAATCTGCTTCGCTTTACTTCGTTATATGCCAGTTATACATAATCATCCTATAAACATATATGCCACGAAAAGAATTTAATATATTGGGAGCAAAATAAGTAAAACAGAAAATCAATGTAACCGACATTCTGATAATCACGAATTAGAAGCATTTCTATGTACCAGATGATATTCTGACTTCTCAACCCGACACTGTTTACGATATTAACTTTATCATAAGTAACCCTACATAAGCACATTCGAGACTGTAAGCAATAAGTATCAAACTTTGTTTCTAATACCGCCTAAAAACTTCCCCTGTGTATTTAGTCCTGGATACGGTTTAAGTTCAAGTTTTAAGCTACTAAGCCACATCCAGAATGAAATACTTACATCCCTTGAACAAACTTTTGTAATAAACCTATAGATTTCATATAAATAACAGTATTCATGATTTTAATATACCTCCATCGAAAGTGAGTCGGTAAATCGTAGCGCTACGGCGTAGCTCGTAGCACCGTAGCTACGTAGACGCGTAGCCATGTGCTACGAATAGGCTATAACTATTTTACTCGGGTTAAATGTATTTCGAATTCTCGTTGGGTTTTGGGGAATAGTGAAATATGACTACGTTTTCACGACTGTATGTCTAGATGGGGTAGGCTGAAACAGTCTTCACCTACAATTTACGATTCCGTAAAATACGAGTAATTTGACGGCACGGTTAGCGCAGTGACTGAGCGATTGTACTGCTGCGCTGCGTGTCGCGGGTTCGATTCCCGTACGGAGCAAGTAGTTGTTCCGCGTCTGGGCGTTTGTGTATGTGAGTTTATATTTTTGTAAATGCACCCACGACACAGGAGAAATTCTTAGTATGAGGCAACTTTTAAAAAAATAGAAAAAAAATCGTTTACCGGTTACAAACTGAACATAACAGATTCAATACGCAATATGAAATAATAATCACTTTCCGGCTGTCTGATATAAACTTCCATATTGCTTTTACTTGAGCTTCTATTGACAAAACTTCTCTGTGAAGTTTTTATTGTATATTTCTCGGAAAACGTTATTTGATGGATTTGTAACAACATATTATTGTAAACTTGCTCGTTTATGGTATTTAGTATTAACGAATTTGAATCGAATACATTTTATATACTAAACTTAAATTCTAACAGAGCAACAAAAGTAGGTTCGTACAGAGTGCTGAAAACAATGCGTTTTAACTTATTTGCACCACAATTTGTTTTTTTCAACGGAACCATTAAATACAATAGTTTTTATGATATTTTGAAAATGTTAGTTATTGGCCCAGAAGTGGGACATTTTCACTGAATACAGTGTGATAATATGTAAAATCAAAACTTCGCAAAGAAAACCCATGAAATCATTTATTTAAAATTTATTTCCAAACTTCGTTAAATATGGTAATTCTGAAAAATATTGTAATGGCCGTGATAGTGACACGTGACGCTTGTTTCCCCGGATGAGCATAAGACGTACTAATGCTTGAAACGCTACATAAAATCATCATCTGCCTAGCCTTTTCCCAACTATATTGGGGTCGGCTTCCAGTCAAACCAGATGCAGTATTTTACATGGAGCGACTACCCGTCGGACCTCCACAACCCAGTAACTGGGTAATACGATACCTCATGGTAATACTAGTTGTCAGACTTTAGAGTTTCTGACTAACAGTAACGACTGTCAAAGATCTACAAATGACAGCCGGGACCAACGGCTTTTAACGCTACATAAAATAATCTGCACAATTCTAAGTCCTAAGTTCTGTTCCCGGTTGATTGTGGCGTGTAATTTCAGCACATGCGTATTGTCTGTGTTTCAGCGAGTTTCAGTACAATAGTGCAGTCTGAAATTATTACTGCTATGACCCATTTACTGTAATGAGTAAAGTTTTACGACTCACTTTGTTTTATGACTTGTTTTTAGTTCTTTAAACTTTAAATTGAAATGTAATGGACTAAGATGATGTAGATTTGTCTCAAATGAATTGAAAAAAAAATATATAGTCTTATAATATGCTAGTGTTTAGACTACAGGATCAAGCTAGATTCAAGTCGCTTTCAAGTGGTCCTACTGGAAATCTATGGGGAGGCTTATGTTCAGCATGATGGTGATGAAAACATATTTTTATTTGTTTCCGAATTCGAGTATAAATGTGGGTTTAGAATATTGAAACAACTTTTCTTATGTATTCTTTTCTGAAAAAAAAACACATGACGTATTTTGATTGAATTTTAAATTCTTACAATCACATTGTACAATTTACAGTAAAATTAACAATTAATTTTACAGCACTTGTCTGTAAGACTATATAAGTAAAAACTTATTCGTCTCAAGAACCTTCTTACTTCCTTTACACAATTTACACCAAATTTGGAGTAAGCAAGAAATATATAAAATATACAGCAATAAATATAGATATAAATAATAAAATACCTCTATATACACCTGTGTCGTTACCGCTCTGCCTGCATTTAGATATTACGCTGAATATTTTAGTGTTTACCATGCCATCCAGCTTCCAATAGCAGTTCACTTTATTTAGTTTAGTTTTATGGGGGATCGGGTTATGGTGATTTGGTAGAGAAATATGTGGGACGTAGTTTTTTTGCTTCTCGTATTCTTGTGATAGATTGTCAAACTATGAACCGATGATATTTCATATCACCTAGCAATGTATGACATAAAAAATATGAGATGATAACTTTAAAGGTTTCCTGCTTGGATGAACGTCTTGGTATTTGGTCTTTAATTGCAAGTGATCAGTGTTCCTTTATAGTGGGAGAAGTCATTTTAACCTTTAGCCTACTAAAGGTTAAAATGACTTCTCCCACTATAAAGGAACACTGATCACTTTTTATGACACAGTTTTTATGACATTACTTGCCTTTAGCAGTCCTAACTGCTAAAGGCAAGTAATGTCATAAAAACTGTATTAAAAATGTAGAAAAAAAAAATAGCCCACATTAAAAAAATCTCGTGTGTTGTTGGTGCGTTTACATTCACCTACACAAACAGCCAGACGGCCACTTGTAGGTCATACAAATATTTGATCTGCGCAGGAATCGAACCATATCGCTCCATATAACCGGAGAACTCCATAGAATCGGTCGCTCAAACATTGCATTAGTAACTTTTCATTTATTAAAACTCTATCCTACGATCAAATTGCCCTGGGTCGACGGCGCGTTGTGTTCCACGCGCGCTTCAAGGAGTGTCAGCATAGTAACGGGGCCCCCCTGTTAAGGGCCAAAGCCTGCCGAGCTCGCGGGACTCATGAAATACCGTGACTCCGGAACGTAAAGAGCTATTAAAGGACACCGTGGGTTTTAGTCAGTACGAGTCTGACAGTCCCTCCCGCTCTGAACTGGAGGCTCATTTAATGATTTTACCACGTTAAAAAATGATCAAATTTTCCTATACCATTCAAAAAGAAAATTACAAAAAGAAAAACCTCCACAGACCGTCTTATCCGCCTCATAAAGCCATCCACCTGTATACACTATACAGGGTGGGGATGAAAAGAGTCAATATTATGTCGTGAACACTCTGTTTGTCCGTCTTGCACCAAAGAAAACACGGTACGTGGACACTGACCGCCCCAGCAATTAGTGAAGACCGATACTTGGTTTTATATCTCACGACAACAGCTGTACTGTGTTTTAAGAAAACTTTGAAATTATATCTTCGTACACGTACTTCGTATATAATTGAAGAGAAGTTTGTTTGAAGTGGAAACTAAGTCTTGTTTAGGTTCGAAAATGGTTATAGTTTATGATTAAATGAAACATTGGTTAATTGGACACCGGGGTTGGTTGACTGTCTGTGTCGCTTATTCGATTTTGTGAATAGTTGAATATTATTATTTTTGTTAATATTGAAGATCCGCTTGCAGCTTGCATATCATTTCCAAATGTTTTGAATATGATTTTGAAATCGATTTATTTTAACTGTGTTAAAGCTGAAGTTTGTTTACTTGAATTCGGTAATCTCAGAATTTGATTTTTTTCTTTTTTTTTTTAAATCTTGCCCCACACTAGGAATTTCTCCTGTATCGTGGGTGCGTTCACAAACATAGAAACTCACACACACAAAGACCCAGATTCGAATAACTTCTTGCAGATCATACAAATATTTGTTCCGTGTGGGAATCGAACCCCGCGACACATATCGCAGGAATTCAATTGCTCAGCCACTGCGCTGAACGTGCAGTCAAAATTAAAAAAACCTTTACGTGTTGGATAGTCCATTTATCGAGGAAGACTATAGACTTAACATCACTACGCTACGGCTGTGTAAGCGCGAGTGAAACTGCGGAAAAAGCTAGTAGTAAAATCCTCGTAACTAATACAGTATTAACATAATCCACATACAATAAAAAACACGTTCCCTCGAATAAAAGAACCAAATATAATATTATATTCCTTTTCATTGTATTCATTCAACCAAACCTGTAACACATACTGACATAAAAGCCCTCTTTTAGGCGCACGTCACTCATTACTCAACAAACAGTCGGATCAAATTATTCTAATTTCCTAACAAAGCCACGCGTTTCATGCATAATTTCCTTCAAAAGCCAAACTTTATGAATACTCCATGAAACAATGCAATGTTCCGGCATTCCTGAAAAATCCATTTTACTGTGAAATGGGACAACGGTCAAGCCCCAAGCTCTGGTTCCTAGCGAGCGGAGTTACCCACTTCCCTAGTGGTACTTATATGTCCTTTTTTTATCGTGGTAAAATCATCGAATGAGTCCTCCCACCCGGGATGAACGAGAGGGACTGTCAGACTTGTACTGACTAAAATCCACGGTGATCCTTCAATAGCCCTTTACGATCCAGGGTGATGGTTATCTGATGAGACAGTCTCGCGACCCCGGCAGTGTACTTATATGACCTGGGTTCGAACCTTGGTAGTTACTGGTTTTTGTTTAACTTTTGTTATTTCACTGATGCCCAGAGACTTACCTTATACGAGTAGTCTTTTATTCTTCACTGTTTTACATTGTGGAGAAAATGGCATGCCCTTAAATTAAAAAAAAAACCAGCCAAGTGCGAGTCGGACGCGCGCACGAAGGGTTTCCGCACCATTTTCTATCAAATTTCAAAACATTATGTCTGATGTATAGGAGCCTCCTCAATATTTTTTTTTTTATGTGAAAACTTCTTTAGCGGCGTATAGCACTTTTTCTGTAATGGGTATAAAATCTTAAACTGGCGTCAGGACACGTGACCCTGATCGAAAAAGCGTAGGACGGATGGAGAGTAGACAGCTATCCCCTCTCTACGGCGCGGCGAAAATGTATGCCTGGGCCTACTGTTTCGTTTAGGCGGCGCAGGGCGCTTGCGCGAATGTTCGTCTATGTTACAGCGTGTCACGAATCGAGGTCGAGGTCGAGGTCGAGGTCGACCTCGACCGTGTACGATAGCGCAATAAATGAATATTGTATTCTACCACATAAATGATAGTACTTTTATACTGATAAAGCAATTGGTGCAAAATTATTCCCTAACCATTCCAAAATATCAAACATGCTCAACGTTAATAATCAAGTTTTCACTTCTGCCGGCACTCCCAGAGTGCAACCCGTCGTTTTTTTTCTTTAGTATTTCTTGTCGTAGCGGCAACAGAAAGACATCATCTGTGAAAGTTTCAACTGTCTAACTGGTTAATGAGATACAGCCTGGTGACAGACGGACTACGGAATCTTAGTAATAGGGGTCAACATGAAGACGTGTGACATCCACAAACCCATACAGGGTCCATGTGGTGGATTAAGATCCCATTTCTTACTAGTAGACCTGTATCCTAGCGCTGTGAGTTTTGTGCATCGAATCGTTAACGTATCGTGTCGTCATCGTACCGTGAGCTGTAAGCAGGAGCTCTCTCGCTAAAAGCAAGCGTGGCTTTTTCTATTTTGTTTCGTTTCAGAGTTAAAATTAGTGCGCGTTTTAGCGGCCCGGCCACACATGTTGTATAGACATAACTACTGTTTTAAAACTTTAGACTGTTCTTATTAAAATGTGCATGTTTTTGGAGAGGATTTTTGGAGAAGCGAAGAGCATTATAAGAATAAAATGTTCTTAATGCTGGAGCCCACATGTGTCCACATTTTTTAAGTCCTACGATATCATCTTAGTTTTCTTTTATCGTAGATCTTTCTTTGTAACAACATGTTCTTATTCATCTTTAACCATTAAACCGCCACGCTAATATTCTTTCACTATTATGCAGTAACTTGGTCTTCCCACCACGACATCACCATCCCATCATTAATCATAATACTTCCGCATCCGGCGTCTAGTTCCCATCTTTAAATAGTTCCCTAATAACAGCTCATCTCTACAATTTATTATCTCGTTAGTAACGTTTCTTCTCAAGCCCGCGCTCGGCGACTGAAAAATTAAAATTTATTCTTTCACTGAACTTTAATCCTTTGATGAAGGCTTCTTTTTTCATAAAAAGTGTATCTTTACGCTTGCTTTACCTCCATATGAGCAGAGGTAATCGGGTGAGTTATTGCTTTGAATGGTTCTGTCTAGTTTACTTTTTGAAGAAGTTGTAACTTGTAAGTCTCGCTGAACATTTTTATCGGTATACAGAAGGGTAGTTCTTCGAGATCATATGGCCAAAATTCACATTCATAAATAACAAAATTGTATTGTGTATTAAAGTACGTTAAATATAACTCAATTATACGTTATACAGTTTGTGATCGATCATAAAATAATGTTTCATTAAAAAAATGCATACTATTTAATCCAGAATTAACGATCAATTTAACACTGCACCTTATAAGCCATCATAGGCCATAATTGCGTTACATAAATGACACAGTGTATCAAAATCAGAGTACGAAAGAACATACTAATATACAGTCTCTCAATTGCCCTGTATGACAATTTAACAAGCTATAGCCTCATAAAGACGCCATGCCATCAGAGGTAGCGAACACACTGGTATAACGTCGTCATTGTTTCTGACAGCTATGGGAAGTCATGGGGTATTCTTTGGGCGGGATATGTCCCTATTTATTTCTTATGTTTGAGATGACATTGTACGTGTATATTGCCTTGGTTTACGACAACCGAGTGATATGTCATTTTTAACACGCATAAAATTCAGTAGACATTATTGGTGATATAACTTGACTTGCAATATTAGCAAAAAGTGGATTAAAAACAAAGGAGATATACCATGCTAACTTAGATTAACGTGAATAATTTTCAGTTGTAGGTCCAACATATTTGGGCGAATGCGAAAGAGGGGCTATAAAATTTGCACCAGGAAACAAGGATTAGATTCTGAAAGGTTCAATAAAATCTTTAATTGACGACAATAGATGAGTGCAATAGATCATTATCTCATTTAAAATTCAGACATTGCTTTGGTATAATCATGTAAGGACCATGTAGGGTCTCGTAGGCGATAGTTTGCTGAAAAATGTACTACAACTTTGCCCCACAATATTTCTTTTAGTTTACGACAATTTAAACTCACACAAATATGTAGATCATACAAATACTCTATGCGGGAATCGAACGCGCGACACGCAGTGGTAACCGAGCCGTCCACTACTTGACTAGTCTAGAAGTTTCGCAAGCTAGTCTACAATGTTTGATTCAGCTTGAAGCCTCCAGCAATAACCCGATACACACACCCTTCTACATATTTCATGGGGGTAATAACCAGGCACACTTAGTAAGAGAACGAGCCCATCGTGGCAGCCATAACCCCGCTCATTACAGCGTGTTTATTTACACATCACGGCGTAGTTTTTGCCATAAAGTTGGTTCGATCGCCAATGCTGGAGTGTTGGCAGCCATCCACTGGAGCTTGCCAAAATGCGTGATATGAGTAACTGTGGTAGATGTGTTGACTGAGGGTGTTACGGACACCAAGGCAAGCTTTGGCTCTCTAAACGCCCTTAAGAGGGCCAAAGCATGCCGGGGTCGCGGGAATCGCTAATACCTGTTATTGAAGGACACCGTGGATTTAAGTCAGTACGAGTCTGATAGACCCTCCCGCTCTGCCCTGGGTGGGAGGACTCATTAGATGATTTTATCACGCAAAAAAAAAATATGTTATAGAGGTAATTCGTTTTTCCTCTCCTAAAGAAAAGTTGTAATGTTCTAAATGGCGTTTATCTGAAATAGCAGGTATTTATTTAAATCTAAGGACAATTTTCACGAATTTAATTTAATACAGTTAGAACATCTAGTTAATATTCCATTTTCATAATTATTGTTATTTTACTGGCAGCTGATGGATTATTATAAAAATATCTACTTATTTTGGGCTTACCGCCTACGTGACAGATATACCTCACCTAATGTGCGACAGTTTCACCTTTCAAAAGTAACAAATAATGTTAAAACATATAAAAGCCCTTTTCCAATTGTTGGGCAACTCGATACGAATGAATATGTCGTTTAGTTCACAACAATGTTATTATGTTATTGTTTATAACTCACACGACACCCGCGTGGGAGATACCAGTAATAAAATTATGGTATTTTTTTACGTGCCTCGAGTTTTTCGCACGTTTCCCGCAGAATACTGAAATAGGTGTTTATTCATTTTTTGGAACTTTTTTTGTTTAGATTAAATGCTTTTTTCCGATTATTTTACTGTATTTGTTTCAATATCAGTTGTTTTTTTTTTAATTAGAGGAAAATTAAAAAAAATGTTGGTACTCATAAATGTACTAAGAAGTCGATTTTTATGACGTTTGGTCCCATATTAAAAATTGTTCTTAATAATGAGTGGTCATTGTACTCATCCTTAAGTAATACTTTAAATGACTTAAATTTAACGTTGTACTTAAATGGAAACTTGAGATTAAGATTAAATTAGCAGTTACCAATCTCTTTTTATTTCGACACTAATTTTGTTGAAATATACAGTTCTAAAAATGTAGTCATCTAATAATTTTCTCTTTTGATAATTTTCTCTGAATTAAATCTTAAGGACATTTTGTTAAAAAGAAAAATTCTTAGCTATGATTCACACATTTTCGTTGCTACAAATGTTTTTCTTTTTAGTAAAAATTATCATACTTACCAAAGTACCATACAAAAATCAAAAATTAGATACTTTTTTCTTACTTTTTTTACACGTACATTTTTGTAAATTTAGGTCTACAACTTATTTTTATAAATGTAAAAGTGAGTTTGTTTACTGAGTAACATTTATATCAATTCTCATATAATTTAGCATAGATATAAAGGACCCTAGAGACAGTTATGCAACTTTTTGTACATAAAACTTCAAAGGGGAATTGTACAAAACTTCTTATTGTGTCGTCTGATTTCCTACAAACTTTGTGGAAATATTGAGAATTGATTGTCAACATCGATGTGACATCCCCGCCCCGCACTGAATCCTATGGTGGAAAACAACCCACCTTCCTCTCACAGAGAGGAGGCCTGTGTCCCAACTGTGGCCATATTATAGGTTGATTAGATACAGAGACATTTTTTTTAACGTGGTAAAATGTGGTCCTCCCACCTAGAGCAGAGGGGGAGGGACTTTCAGACTCGTACTGACTAAAATCCACGGTGTCCTTCAATAGCCCTTTACGTTCCGGGGTCACGGTAATTCGTGAGTCCCGCGATTAGATACAGAGACATAGCATATATTTGGAGAAGAAAAAAGCCAATAGTAAATAATAGACGTGGTTTGTGTGAGTGGCTTTCATAGACGCACGTGGCTTTTAATGTGGAGGCCGGTAGTGTACAACACCTTTTAAGATTCTTTTAGTAAGAGTAGACAACAATTCGCCCTTGTGCTGAATAGCATCTATTTAATAATTGCCTGTGCTAAACCCATACGGACAAATTGCTGAAACCGCTCTGGACATCCATATAAATATTTTCTGAAGCATCTGTAAGTCTGTAGCTTCTCCGCAACTTGTCCAGCCCAGCATGAATATTTCAAATTACAATCGTGAGAAGACTTTACCGAGACATCACAAGCAATCTAAATCCAATCGTTACAAAAACTGTTTTTAATTTGGAATTGTGTAGGTGTTACAACTACCATCAGACAATTCAGTTACAATGTTTTCCTTTCAAATTGTACAAAGAACAACTTCAAAGGAGACATTCCTTCCATACATCTTTATTTACAAACTTAAACATTGCCATGACTTTACACCCGCCAGCCGATAACCGTCCTTATCTTGTAAGGCTAAAGATAATTTCAAAGCAGGTGGGGTTTGATAGGTATACTGTAAAGTTGTATCTCCCAAAGTACAGTTGACAGAAATGATTCCCAATTATTAGAGTCTCCACATCTTGTTCCCCTCTTAATTCCTTTGTGAGGCACGGAATTAAAAAATAATACGCGTCGTAACAGGCCGGTTTGATTAAGAGCTTTTTGATACGAATTTATTTCGAGAATTTGAAGGAGATGGTAATGAGATTTATACTGAAGGAACTTTATTTGAAAAAAAATACGGAATACGAGTTTTTTACTTTGAATATTAAAAAGAATTTTTAAACTGATAGGCCTGCTAAAAACAAGGTTCGAAGCTTAATTTTAAAGGTAATGAAAGCCTTGGATGGTTTTATTTAATTTTAGACAGACTTGTGCTTCACCACTATCTCACCTGATTGTAGGCAATCTTCTTCTTGATTTTAAGCAATAATAAACTATAAAAAAAAATCAGCAGCGTGTGCTGGGGATCGTTTTAATAAAAAATTCGACGCTACATAACCTTTCAGAAATAAAGAGTTCTGATGTAATTTCGTAAGTTTAAAAATGCAAAATTTTCCTTAAATCTACTCCATAATCCACACTACAATCATTCACCATTCAGTGTTTTTTTAGAATTGCCAGACGCAATGTTTACAGTGAACCGATGCTATCCGTTATTTTTGAGCGCTTTCATTCGATCCGTCTTTATTACTGTGGGTGACGCGCCAGTAACTATATTTGCGCTCACATACAAATACCGCCGTATATTAGTGTTGCCGACTGTACCTGAAACTGACAATAATGGATGCTGTCGTGTGTCGATATGGACTTATAGAAAACATGGTTTTAAGAAAGAAATGCTGAAAATAGATGTTTTACAGTGTATGCTAAATCTAATTTGTATAAAAATATAATATTCAGTACTACGTTGAACAGATTTAACTTGGACAGGTTGTAACATATATTTTGTTTGGCGCAGTGGCTGAGCAATTGGACTCCTGCGCTATGTATCGCGGGTTCGATTCCCGCACGGAACAAATATTTGTATGATCTGCAAGTAGTTGTTCCGGGTCTGGGTGTTTGTGTGTGTGAGTTTCTATGTTTGTAAAAACACCCACGATACAGGAGAAATTCCTAGTGTGGGGCAACGTTTAAAAAAAAAAAAATATAATATCATGATAATACCCCTCAAAGGGTAAGGCGGTAAGTGTGTAAAGGTATGTTGAAATCTCATGTAATGAGGTGAATCTATGCATAATTCCAAAATACTGCCTACTGGATACCACTAGACCAATAAGGTAAAAAGATATCATTACCATCGTTATTGTGAAAGTCCTGACTTTCATCTGTGAAATTCAGATTAAGAAGATAAACAAAACATTTTCAGTCCCTCGCAAAAACCATGCTGATAATTTTTACTCCAAACTTAATATCCAACAAATTATTAAATAATTTAGCCGCAAATATTTTTTCGACCTAAAAAACGGGAAAAAAACACGTATACAGGCGTAATGATCCGTTCAACGATTTTGTTAACTCATCTCAACTGACCATTTTACGACGACCTTCCTTGCCCTTCTTGCTTCCTACATTTTAGGTCTTTGTAGGGGATTTTTTTGAGAAATCAGAGGTTAAATTATGCTGGTTGATATGTTACAAATTGCGTAAACAAGTTTAGTGGGCGTGTCAAATAAGACCGATGTACTTTTAACTTGGATATCAGAAGAGCATTTATTATGAAGTATTTTTATGGCGGTTAAGAATGATGTAATAATGGCAATATTTTCTTTAATCGCGTTAGTAGTCTCGAAAATACATAACCCACCTTCTGGCGCTGTCGATTAAATAGTTATGAAATACTCGTTAGCTAGCTAGCTAGATAAGTAGCGGTTAAAGTTGATGTAAGCGATCACCTACTAGTGACGGGGCCTGTAGAGGGCCTAAGCCTGCCGGGGTTGCGGGACTCACAAATTACCGTGACCCCGGTGCCTAAAGGTCTATTGAAGGACACCGTGGATTTTAGACAGTCAAGTCTGACAGTCCCTCCCGCCCTGCTCTGGGTGGGAGGACTCATTTGATGATTTTAACATGATAAAAATTAAAAAAAAGCGATCACTTACCTGTCCTCCCAATCTGACTAGCTTATAGTACAGCACAATAAATAAGGATCCATCTAAAGTTTGACCTACATAATATAATATTTTATTTCATCTTTAATTTCATCATAACCACGACCCAATTTACTGAGTAAACATCATTTATCATCAAGGATAACTAAACTATCCTGAGTTGGCGGCAGTACATGTAAACAGAATTTATGGAAAAGTAACTTTAAAACACGCACGCAAAGTTTACTTTGCGTTAAAACTTTAAATATTTTTATGATTTATTCAATATAATATATGTAAGTCATTCTGAAATCAACTTAATTCTTACAAGAATACAGTAGATTTTTATTTAAGCAGATATTTCACAAAAAGGAATCAAAGACTTGAATATAAAACAGCTTTCCTCAAACCACTATAAGCACTGGAGCATTAATACCTCTTTCGACATATTTTAGCGAAACGAGCTATTTTAAGCCATTTCGGGCCACGTACGTCTGACAGTCGTACTGCTCTTAAAGTTGCAGTACTGCATTTGAGCAGATTACCGTACCATTACTTACGTCTATCGAGAGTCTCTTTAGTTAGCGCTTTTTCGGGTTTAGAACTAAATGTACCTTCATCTTGCTACTTTATTTCAGGAGAAAATGTGGTTAGAAAGGTGGAATATTTTGCCTTTTAAATGTTTGTGATGTCTGTCTTCTTTGCATGACCAACGGCTTTACGTGCTCTGATTTAGACAATTCGTGTATTTTATCCTTGAGACTGGGTCTCTTTGGGTTAATCCAAACTAATATTATAAATGCGAAAGTAACTCTGTCTGTCTTTTCTTCACGCCTAAACTACTGAACCGATTTGTGTGAAATTTGGTACAGACATAGTTTGGAACTTGAGAAAGGAGATAGGATAGTTTTTATTACAAAAAATAAAAAATCTGCCGGAAGTCACTATTCCACGCGAACGAAGTCGTGGGCAAAAGCTAGTTAAATATAATATATTTTTAATGCTTGAATAATCCATCGGTTCGCTGACAGACGTTAAATAATGGCAATCGTAACGGGTAGTATGATGCTCTCTTTTCTAACGGTAGTATTGCCTGCTCTCTCCTTAATACGATTTTATAAATTTTGTGTTCTTTCTTTTCAGGTAAGTCCTGTTTATTATCAAGATTGAAAATAGTAGCTGCGACATAAGCTGTTTACGTAAGTGATATTGTTACGAAAAAGGATATTCATTAAGCTATTTAGTGAGGTATATAATTTGTGAAATGTATTGTGATGTCTGATTATACAGGAAGCCAACCCCAAAATAGTTGAGAAAAGGCTGGACGAAACTGTTGATAGCTTTAAGACAACCACTTTCATACTTTTAGACTAGCCATCTACAGACACAAGTATATCCCTTATGACTATTGCGATCATTCGTATGAAAACGCGCCAAAATAACTGTTTCTCTTTAACATACATCATGTCACACATCCCTCTGGCAAGCCATCATCATGAAACATAATAACCCCACTTAGTACTTCACTTGATGTAAGTGACGTACACTCGAGAGCGCATCGGCCGACCTTTCTGACAAATTATCATGTCGTTTTGTGCCCGTGATGAATTGCGCTCCTGACGATTTTGTGAGCACCAGCCATTTGTGTGAGGAGTTAAGTATGTGAATTATGGGTATTTTTATATGTGGTGTTTTAACGTATGTGTTCAGTATAGATCTGTGTCTTCTCTCTCTCTCTCTTGTTCGGTCTTGACCTAACTTGGTTAAGAATTCATTGTTGTATGTTCGTTTTTCGTAGCAGTTAATAATCTGCTCTTATTCTTAAAGAGAAAGTTATTTTTTTTCCATTTATGTGAAATGTGGACAAAATAGGTGATCAACTTGTTTCACAAGTTATATGTATAGTTAGTGTCTTTCTTGTATACAACAGAAAATTCTAATATTTCCTTTTCAATGCTAAAATGATTTTTCAACAAAACATCCGACTTTACAAACAACGCTAGAGATATCACAATTTGCATAGTAAAACTAACACAAAATTTCGTCCATTCTTCAAGTGCACGCCACTGGTACCCAGGTGCATACTCGCGACTCTGCGTCGCACGATTTTTCAACGCCACTCGGTTCGCGTCGCTGGCGATTTTGCGCAATTGACCTAATTATGACGTCGTGAAATTCAGCACTGAAAACTGTTTTAAAAATTACATTTTTCAGTTTCAGCTGAGCTCGGCACGAACTATTTAATTTTATGACTATTATATCATTACGGTTTGAAAACGAAACCGTTTTCTACATGAATGCCGACGCTTTAGAAAAATTTAACTGTTTGTAAAACTGTGTTGTAATTTTGTAGTCAGCAATGTTTGGTAAGATTCTAAAAAGAGTCTTAAAGTAAAGTACTAACAACTTTAGCTCTAGTTTAGTAGATACCATAAATAGTATCATATTCCTCGAAACTCCAAACTTCAGCACCTTCGAAACAAACTGAAACATGGCAAGTGAAACTACGAATTAAACCGCTCCTCTCCTACATTGACTGCTGTAAGATGCACCGCGTCCCCTACCGTTTGCTCCGCGAATATTTGATTAACTGGTAACAAAACGCTCATCATTTATTCACAGTCCGGCCTATAATTTGTTTAGGCCCTTTCACTACCCACCGAGATCTTCGAAGGGATTACGACGGGTACTCGAATCAATGTTATAAATGGTTTCACTGATAATGAATGTAATTTTACAAGGTATGTGCGTTTGTTGTTTGAATTCAGTGCTGTGGAAAATTCCTGTTTCATCTGATTTAATTTTAGTAGTATTGTCAAATTGTTCATTAATGTTTTAACTGTTTTTGGCAGCGTTTATTTCATCATTGGCTGATATTTTCAGTTGAGCTATTCTTTTCAATTGTTCTGCCTCCTAGCAGGGCTTTATATTTATTAATTATTCAACATCTGTTGATCTGCCCTCGATGCCATCAAATGCCATCAATTTTCTTACAAAAAAAAAAAATCTTATATCTATCTCAGTTTTAATATCGACAACATTTGGTAGTAGTCATTTTGATGACATAGAATATTCAGTGGCCGAGGGGAGGATGTCTTATTAAATTTTAATATTCTCCTCCGTATTTACAGACACCCTTGTAATTGAGCGTGTGACGATGTTTTAATTCATTATTCCTTTGTTGCTGTTGCCTTGATTAAATTTGTAACATCTTGTAAGGGATCGCTGAGAGGCCAGTGAAATGGGAGCTGAAACAATATTTTATGTTTCAGGATATTAAACAACTAAATTATTCTTTATTTCTCTGAAAACAAACATCAGACGGTGATCTTTTGTGTCAGCTAGTCGGTTTGCTCAAATATAATATTATCTTGAAATTCATCATTCATATTATGATCTCCAACAAGAAAGCCATTGTTAAATTATTTTAATGTGAAACCTGATAAGCCTCGCCCACAATCTCGGGTCGATATGGAGGCTTTTTGTGACCCTCTCCTACTCACCGGTTCATTTGTCAGGGGGTATCTACGTTGCGTTTCTCGGTTTTTGGTTCCAATTTATTAACAACGGCTAACGTGGTCGTACGTGACGGTTTTTTTGCCATGTGTTGATGGTTTTATTTTCTATTTTCCTGCAAGGGAAAAATGAAAAGATTAGAGATCGAATCGTCATCAAAATTAGTACATGCTTCATTGTAAGAAATGAAAACAACGAACAAGGTCCTAAAATCTAAAATATTTAAGACGAAGTAAGTCGCAATACCAATTCAAACTTAATAATACCTCTCTCTGAAATCCCCAACCATTTATCACAAACAATATTAAAAAATCTATCGGAACCGAGATTTATAGCAATAAACAAACAATATCAAGTGACACAGTTTGTTCTTGTTACGACATAACAGCGAGGGGAGCTTGTCTGCCCACGACAGCAATGGGACCTACCTGTTGGAACTTTTTGCAATCGACCGGTGTAATATCCAGTGCAATCTGTTCGTTATTTAGTGGCCTGCCTGCCAGGCTAATCACGGAGGATCATGTTGTTTTTCTTGATTTTTATATCAATGCAGATGTTTCTATTGAAATGGAAGTAGTCATACAAATAAAGTACAGTTTTATTTCTAGTAACTTTATGCTTGAGTTCTGTGAGAACAGATTAAAAAACAATCGGTTGTTTTTATTCGTTTTCATTACGTTGATATAGCTTAGACCTACCATCATGTCTAAATACTAGTTTCATTAACTGAATTGTGTTACAACAAATATCTTAAAAGTTCATAGACAACCACGAATGATCTTAAACGTGTCGTAATGATCATTAATAACAAAAATACTACATTTTAAAATAAAGTCCCCATATAAAATGATTCCTGCAGCTATTGGAATATCTAGATGACATGCAACATGTATGAGCATCCAATAAAACCAAACTAATTGATAGTGGAAGTCTGCTCATATTCCTTTTCTGCATTCGGAGTGTACTTTATTTTTAATTTCCTGTTCGTTCGTGCCGGCGCAGGAAACACGCGTCTCTCGCACAACTAGGTCTATTGTTATGGAAAAATGGTCATGTGCTTTTCGTTTTCATAGTTTGGTGAATCTTTTATACTCTGCGTATCTTTAGTGACCTTCATATTTTAGGCAGTTTTTTATATGACATCAAAGTAGCTTTATGTTTTCATATAGTATTTTCATGCTTTAGTATATAACTATAATCTAACTAAGTACCCATAAAACCTATTTTCTGATCGAAAAATATAACTCGGTAGCATAAAAAAAAGAAAAGCTAGTAATAACCCTTTCTTTATGAGAAAAACCCCAGTTAGTGTTCTAACGGAACACAGGCATCGTTAAAATGAGTTGCAAGTACAAAGTGCGGCCAGGAATGGCAGAACTTGAGGAAACAGATAATGATGGTCATCAATAATCACGCTGCACTCGTTACGATGCTAGTTAGCTACGGAGCGCAAGAAAGGGGACGTGTTCTTTATTTTTGTACTTTTCATTTTCTATCGTTTATTAAAACTATGTATATCATTTGGTTACATATTGTTCATAACATATTATTCTGTTCAAATTATCCACCAATACACACTGGATTGCCTACTGGCCACTTTCTCGCATAGGGGAGACCTGAGTCCCAGTAGTGGTAAAGGACGTTATAGGCCGATCATGATCAGGATTTAGACATTGAGTAATTTATATAGTTAGAAAACTCACTTAATTCGTTGATGAAAATGTACTCGGAGAACTGATTGAGACAACCAAACAAATATAATCCAAGACAGAAAAATATAAGTGAACAAACGTCAAATGAATTGTGTTGCTGAACGAAAATAAACACAAAACAGCTGGCATACTTTGTTTATCATCATAAAAGTATGTCTTAATTACTTTAAACCTATAAATTCTTCAGATAAAACTAGGTGAGTAGGTGAAAATACGGTCGTAACTGTAAATGTGATATAAACATATCTGACGAAAAACAGATCTTGTAGTGAATGCGACCTTGCTGGATCTAGTTCACTTATTGAGCTAGTATTAGATAACATTTGAGACAGTGCAGATTTTTCATTCATAAGCGTGAATTTGAATGGTATTTCATAAATAAATATATCTAAATCTGCGTGTGATTGTTTGGGTGAAATGAAAGTTAAATCAATCTAAAATGTTTGTAGTTACACTCGTTGTTAGTTGTACGTTATTGTCCAATTCGCGAAACACTTGCACCAAAAATCGACCAGCACCTATTTCCAGCAGAAGTTACCCAAACTTGTATGCAAACAAAAAGCTAGTCGAACTTGTCAGCCGTGTGTCCCCCGGGATAGAATGATAACTTCATAACGTGATTAGTCACCCGGCACTCGCGCCAGTTGTTGTATAACTTGTTCCTACTCGCGCCAGTAACTCGTACACACAGTTTGGGAATTACTCAGCCATTATCACTGGCTGCCCTGTTTAGGCTGTTTGGTTTAATTTTGAATGTATTGGCATCCGTAAATCTGTGAATCTGTACTGGTTTTGCCGTTGTTAATTAACTTGCCGAGCTGGATAACTATGAGTAGTGTAATGCTGGTGGCTGCCGTGATATAGTCATTTCGAAGTTGCTAGCGCTGGTACATTGTTATCATAGTCATATAGCTTTATATCTTTGTCTTGCAAAAGAGTTACAATCCGGAAATGAAATTAATTTTTGGAAGAAAGAAGGTAAAAGTACAAAATTTAATATCATTAGGAAGAAGTAGGTAACCAAAACTAGTACAAACAAAAATTTTATGAAAATCATTACGACTGAGAACGATTTCTCATTACAATATATCTGAAAACAGTAACCAATTCTGAAGCACCCCTCAAATGCATTATTCATTGCAATATTGATTCTATGATAGTAGCTTCCGCACCAGCTCCAAAATTACTGTCTCCGTAGTAATTCTACAATGTAATATCCAAAGCGCTGCTGTGCTTGAAATTGGCGTAATAACTTAAACGTGGTTAACGTCCAACTTGCGCGTTTGTTCGTCAACTTAGTTCACTCGACGTCTTGGCCGTGTGTACTCTGTTGTTGCTTAAGTGATTGGTTTAAGTTAGAAAATGAGTTCGTCTTAAGATGAAGCTGGATAGAAGAGAATGAATCCGTCCTTCTTTTTATTGTTGTGGTCTAGATTTTTATTCTGAGATGATGTTTTAATTTACCTTTGTTAAACATTTAGCTGTGTTTCTTTTTTGCTAGTTTCTTTAACAACAAGTTAGGCTTCTACTCTATCTACAGAGTCGGTCCTATAATTGTGTGGATAGTGTTAGTACTGTTCTATTTCTTAATCATTTATAACCTTGAAACCAAAACTCACGACGCGTTTTCGAATGAAACAATTTCTATCACCATAACTCAAATCTAGATTCAAGCAATAACCTATGAAATCCATTGGAGAATGTTTCTTCAATAAACGCCGTTATTTCCTCCACATCGTCTTTAACTAAATATTTGTAGGGTTCGTTCCATTGAGGTGTCAACATGACGAATGGGCAGAGCCGTCGATTTCTTTGTGCGCCGATTATAAAGAAAACTCCTCTTTCTACTATTATTCTTGAGAATTTTGTATGTTCTTAATGTTATTATGATGTAGTATTGAAATTTTTATCTTTGTTGACGGCATTATTGTTATATGTAGTTTTTAATTCGGATCTGAATTAAGGGACGGTGTGATATTTTTATTTTCTTTGTAATTTTTTTTTATTACTCAGTTTTTGATCAATTCCTTTGTCAGTATTCTTATTGCAAATACAGTCTCTGTGACTTCAACAATGTTAAGTGCATTTATTTACATAGTTGCCGATAAGATACAGAAAACATTACTGAACGTTCAATATCTATGCTGATGTTCAGTTTATGTCATAATAACTCTGATAGTTATTAATACAATGTCCCAACAATGAAGGCTTTTACTGCGGAAAGTAATGATCGTCATAGTCCTGTTGCCATTTCATAAAAGTTGAAGGCAATATACGAGGCAGAGCAAGCCGGGGTGAAATATAATGTTACCACAGAGTAAGAAAAAACATAGAAGCCGCTCTTCATTCGTGTGTTAGAGAATATAAATGTAATTTTAGATTTGTTTTTAGTTCGCGGGGCTGACTTAAAAGGCATGGAATTCTAAAGCCAACTTTTAGGAACAGGTTGGATTTTTAATCAATAATAGTCAGATAGTCCTTTTTGCTATATCTAGGGCGAACGGACTCGTTTGACATAATTGCTACACCAAAAAAAGGTTATAAAAAACAACTGAAAAAAAAATCTGGTTCTTCTTAATTAGAAATGAGGTAACAGTGGAACTATTCACTCGGAGTCAAGCCGATGAAGTTTAATTTGATACACAATATTTTGTATTAGGTAATGACAGTTTTTCTAAAAGACAATACCTACCTTTTTATTTTTTATCGTGGTAAAACCATCAAATGAGTCCTCCCACCCAGGGCAGGGCGAGAGGGTCTGTCAGACTTGACGGACTAAAATCCACGGTGTCCTTCAATAGCCCTTTACGTACCGGGGTCACGGTAATTCGTGAGTCCCGCGACTAAAAGGCAATACCTATAGTAGAAGTGGATCTTCTCTCCATATTCTTCCATTCTCCTACAAGTTCTTTTTAAAGGCACTGCCTATAGTAGAAGTGGTTATTCTGTTCTATTTTCTCCCATCCTCCTGCACTTTAAACACCAATACTGAGAGATGGTCCGTGACACTTTAGTGCCGGAGCCGCACCTGTCTAGAATTGTATTAAGTTGCGGAATGGCGGTGAGAAGTGGGTCAATTTGAGTTATGGCGCTACATTGTACGCTGACAATTTAGTTCGCTCTCTTCAAAGAGAGTATTGATGGCCATTTTATTTTATATCAAAGTACACTGGATTTTTTAAAATATTAGGGACGTCTGTGAAAATAAAGTAGTTTAATTACTTTAAACACAATAGTTCATTCTTTCAAATCAATATTCGATGTTTGTATGAAGGGATTGAATGGATTTCGATGACATTTGGTGAATGGATAGACCATGATCTAGATTAGGACATAGAATAGCATATCATAGTAGATTGATATGACATAATATTCAATCTACATCAGAGCTAACCCGTGAGCCAGAAAGAGTACTAGTTCTCAATAAGTCTATGGAATAAACGAAGAGTTTTTTTAGATAATAAAATCATCAAATCAGACCTCCGGACTGGGTGGAGCGGAAGGTACTGTCGCACTCGTGCTGACTAAAATCCACCGTGTTCTTTCAATTCCCCTTTACGTTCCAGGGTCACGGTTACATGTTTACACAGTCCCGCGACTACGACCGCATCAATCCTACATCGTGACAATTCTCCAAAAAAAAACCGGCCAAGTGCGAGTCGGACTCGCCTTTAAAGGGTTCCGTAGCAGCAAGTAACATTATATAAAAGTTGGTTGTAACTTTGAAAGATAAATTGCGGTTTACGATTTATGACGTATTAAAAAAAAAATGTAAGTTGGTACGCACAATATTGAGTGATTTACCATGTTATTTTAATATCATGGACTTCTTATAGGTTTTCCTATAATCTATAAGGAGAAAACTAATTTCTGTATTTTTTTCAAAATTTTAGGTTCAGTAGTTTCGGAGATAAGGGGGGGGAATGGTCAATTTTCGTCTATTTTCTTGAATAACTTGGAAACTATTTATTTTAAAATTACAAAAAAATACATTTAAGATCTTCTCAACAAGACCTTTCATTTGATATGCCACACGATGCAGTTTTCAGAATTTTTTTTTTAATTTTCCCCTTCCCCCCCAAAAATGACCCCCCATATACAGATTTCATCTGCTCACGTCACACCTCTGTGTTTGGGTCACAGGAATTGATATGTGTACCAAATTTCAACTTAATCGGTCTAATAGATTCGGAGATAATTGACTGTAAGCGACGGACGGACAGACACACGAGTGATCCTATAAGGGTTCCGTTTTTGTATTCAGACGTACGGAACCCTAAAAACTGTTGGACAGTAGCCACCCCGCCCCGACATCCGTCTGGTCTCTTAGAATTATCGTTTTAACACAAAGTTTAGGAACTGTAAAGCCTCATTTAGATGGGGCAAGAACTCGCATGCGAGTTTCACTACATTGCGGTATTTGTTTGATCAATTGAATTCGTTGTACCTATAAAGTCCGCAATGTAACGCAACTCACGTGCGAGTTCTTGCATTGTCTAAATGAGGCTTTACACCCTGTTCTTAATACCCTCAAAAAGTACTAATTTGAATACAAATCCATACCATCCTGGGGTAAGCAGAACTGACGCAGATGTACCGCGGTGCTGAGCAAATGTGTGACTGCACCAATAATTCATGGCCCGCCGAGATTTGTGCCCCTATCTGTCTCTGTTGCCATGACAACGCGCGTATTTTACTCAAAGTACTTACGTATGTACCCCATGGATGGTACTTTCTGTCAGATTGTAAATTATAACTTGGCTAATATTTTGCGGTCAGTTTTTACCGGTTTTTCTTTAATGCTCATATTTTTTTAAAACTAGCTAATGCCAACGGTTTCAACTGCTTCAACTTGAAAATTATTTTTTCGAATTTCAAATTTCATCTAAATCCGTTCTGTAGTTTTTGCGTGTAACAAACATTCATTCATCCATCCACCATCCACACAAACTTTGACATTTATAACAAAAAGTTGGAGTGGGAAGTAGCGACCTCCCGCTTATTACAATAATAATTGTTAATTAAATAATAGTCATTACCCCTAGTTGTAAACTGCATGATCAAAATAAATAGATGATGATATATTAACGCAATGACATAAAAAAAATCTTGCATAATATTTTTAATATTTGCAGAACAAAACTAAAAATAGTAATATTAAGAGATAAGCACAGACGTCCAAGCGTTCTAATATGAAATACTTTAAAACACTGTCGCAATTTACCACATCGGATTTATATTTCAAACTCGGACATAGCGCCTTAACACTCGCTTTCCACAAACTGAAACTAACTTTAAGTTGCAGTGACAAGGTTGAATTTTGTATAAAGATCCAATGTGTAGTTATATAAAGCCGTTGAAGCGATACATAGTGCAAGAACGGACGCGATCCATCAAAGTACAATACATTGAGAGGATGATATTAGATTTATAGATGGACTGCGCTGAAATATTCTAGAAATAGAAAGATTCTACTTAACTGCAATTTTCAACGTCGTGGATCATTTCAAATGTGCCTGTACTAGCTTACTTGAAATAAATGATTTGAATTTATTTCTATGACAGTCAACGAACTGCACAAAGAACAATAATTATAATACATAAATTAATAACGCATTAATAAGTACTAACTATTTATATAATTGGTCGTAAATGCCGTTCATAGAATAATTGAGAATATTTATTTATAGTTTATGTGCAATATGTGACAATTTTACGAATTGTGATGTGATTATTGGCACGAGGATAAACCTATACCCAGCTGTTGGTGTAAGTGTATTATTATCCTAATATAACTCATGTTAATCGGTTATTTAGAGCGCCAAAATTTGCCTAGGTCGTGGGGCTGTCTGCAGGTAACCGTGAGCCTGGAACGTAAAGGGCTAACGAAGGATCACCGTGAAATTTAGGTAGTACAAATCTGACAGTTCCTCCAATCCCATCCCGGATAGGAGCACTTATTTGATGTGATGATCTTTCACAATTTTCAGGAGGAAGACAATGCGTTAAGAATTTTTACCACCATATCATCATTTTGATCTTTAATACTATAGAAAAACAGTTTCCACTCAGTCCTATAGAAACTGTATTTAATTCAAAAGGAAATAGAATCTTCGCGTAAATCCGTGAGTACACCATATTTCTACAAAAATAAGTAACAGCTACAAATATCTCAAGAAATCCTCTCTTATCCGCCTGAAAGGAGTACATTTGTGATTCTTTCAAGATTTATTATTGCACATTAGATGGCGCCACTATCGGAATGTACTAACACCTGGAAAACCTGGAAAATAGTTACAGCTTAAAAATAGCCTGAATATGAACCTGCATAAAAGTGTTTATATGTAGCACATTAGTTTCGTCTGGAACTATTTATGCTGAAAATGTTATAGAGATAGGATTTCGATGCAGTTTGCATGTTTTAGAAGATAGTGCAGCTTTTTGTTTATATTTGTATTTTCCTTTAAAATTAGGACGTCACTTCGTTATCGGCACTTGTGTAAGTTGTTTTATGAACTATATTTTATGATATAAAGAGTTATAACTTGTCGTGTTCTGTGAAGTCGTATTTACACATGTATGCAAGAATTTGCATACAAGTTTCACTACATTGCCATATTTGTTTGATCAACTGAATTCATTGTCCATTTATAGTCCGCAATGTAGTCAAACTTGCATGCAAATTCTTGCATGTTTAAATAGGGCTTAAGAACTGAATGAAAAGCGAAAATTGAAAACAAGTATTGAAAATAGTAAATACCCGGTTTCATGTTCTAATTATAGCTGTATTACAATCTGTCGAACACTGTTAACATAACTCGATAACTTTATAGACAGACACAAAAAAAAGTTGATCACTAACATAAGCTGTTTTTTTTTTGTTTTACGGAAAAACAATTGAACGTTTAAATTTTGTTGTTCTATATTTTTAAATAAAAAGTTAAACAGAATAAAAAATCATAATATTATTTTAATCCACAACAAAAAAGTTTTCGATTTTTGAAAGTGATCGCCAACTTTTTTTGGTGTTTGCATGCATAATGATATGTTCAAGGACGTATTTGTTGTTTAGGTTCTCGTAGTAATACGTTTTAATACATGGATATATTTGTATGTCGAGATTTCCATTTTCTTTTTGTTCGTATGATCCCTTGACATGTTTTCCTTCTACATATTATAATAGTAACAATACAGAATCTTTTCCCGAGCAATACAATAGGTAATGCTTGCCACATATCGTCTGTTTCCCGAACAGAAAGACACACTTTATGAATAAATTCCACCTTAGGAGCGAACAACCAGGATCACAAACACAGGGTGATGTAATATCATACTAAATAATATAATTAATATCAAAATTCATGCCCCGCTCGCAGCAGGAGCGAATAATGCGAAAACAAGCGCGCTGAAAGCTCATAAATTATATATTCTGGACACTTGGCGATGCAGCGATGTTAAACAATTGGAATTTTTTCAACTACCTACATTATTTTTGCTTCTTGTTTTGAATTTCTTCTTGTTGTTTCGTGAGCATCCTGTAGTTTGTATGATTTAGTAACGGAGTATCTTGTCTTGTGTAAAAACTGCATAACGGTGAACAATTCCAGGATTATCCTAGTTTGAAGTAAAATGCACTACAAGTTGCTTTAATACATTTACATAGCGATGAGTTTACCATACTTTACGTTTCGTCAATTGTAAGGTGTATGATTAAAATGTAGCTCATTGTATCTTAAATAAATATCTTGGTCGATTTAAAATACATCTAACTGTTATCATTAGTTATTATCACTGTTACGGAAATTGCAACCAAAATGCTCTTGAACGCGATTTCACTAATCGCGTTGTTTCATTACTAAAACGGTTGGCACAGTGGCTGAGCGATTGGACTGCTGCGCTGCTAGTCGCGTGTTTGATTCCCGCACGGAGCAAATATTTGTATGACCTATAAGTAGTTGTTCCGGGTCTGGGCGTTTGTGTATGTGAGTTCATATGTTTGTAAACGCAGCCACGATACAGGAGAAATTCCTAGTGCGGGGCGACGTTTTTTTTTTTAAAAAAAATAACGAGTATTATCTAATATAACTGGTGACCTACCATGACGTTCCAAAACGACAGTAGTTCCACTGTGGGAAAGAGACAGAGCTATACAAGTCATCTAGCACCATCTCGTCCCCTGAAGTTGTAAAAGCCATTGTTCAGGAGTCTTCTTCTGCCCAAAGTAAATCTAATCCAAAACAGTATCTAATAATATTCCTTTCAAAAAGTCGTTGCTATAAGAATTCAATGTAAGTTGTGGGATATAAAATTCAAGTGCTCTCTTCTATTTAAAGCCGGCTACAGTTGCCGCGACAACTATTTTGGAACAGAACCAGAAACAAGTCGCAACGACTTTTAAACTTTCAGCTTGTTCGTGTTGTATTGAATGTTGGGATTCAATGTGCATTTGTATTATTCATATCTTGTTTTGTTTTTTCAATAGGTTTTGTGCTTTGTTTTGCTTATGAATACGAGTATATGGATATTTTCCAATTGTCGAATGTTTTACAATTTCATTTTACTTTTAATGGAACATTTTGTCCTAGTGTAAAGTATCGATCATAACATAACTCCTGTAATCCCCTAAGGCTAAGCCAGAGGTGTATCTATATACGGTTGGCGCAGTGGTTGAGCGATCGACTGCTGCGCAGCGTGTCGCGAGTTCGATCCCCACACGTAACAAATTTTTGTATGATCTGCACGTAGTGCAGATCATACAAAAGTGTAGTTTTCCGGGTCTGGGTGTTTATTTATGTCAGTTTCTATGTTTGTAAACGCACCCACGATATAGGAAGAAATTTCTAGTGTGGTGCAAAGCTTAAAAAAAACACATTTCAGCAGTCTTGTTGGTTATTAAATATGACTGAATTTCCTTTAGTTCATACAGCAATAGTAACTCAATATCCTTACCCAGTTGAACAATAAAACTGATCCACAAACAATTACGACGACACGACTAATCGCAGTGTCGACAGTCGCCCGCGTGCATCCGTCCTATCAGTCGGACACTTCCCGAATATTCTTTTTTCCCGTTCCCCCTCAAAAGAATCGGCTTGAGTTGTCCACAGTAATTACTTACTCATTTGGGCCCTTTGATTCTCCCCAGCCGGTTTTAACTTTGAAACTCGGAAGAAATTCTTATACTTTCGTTTTGTGATGAATTTTTTTTCTTCAAGTATTGTTGGATTACTTTCGAATTTGATGAGTATGGAATCTTCTTTGAGGGTTAAGTTAAATCAACGGTTGAGGGGATTACAAAATGAGATGGGTTTCCGGAAAGATTTTCTTGCAATCTTGTTGGAACAACAAAGAAATGAGCAGTGCGGTCTTTTGTCTGGTTTTTACATCATTTTCTTCTCCTGATGTTCTCTAGAAAAGTATGCCTTCAAGGTTGGTTATTTTTTACATTTTCCAAGAAATACAGATAATTAATATTTAGTTTTAACTCATGTAAATGTTAAAAAAGAATACACATTTATATGCTGTGGTATCATATGATATCAATTCTCTTTATAACAATAGTAACCCTTTAACACATGACACTCATACGAACTAAACTCGTAACCCTCTCGCTGGCGCGCGGCCGCAGCGACCGCATATCGACGCACGGGTCCCGCAGACCGCGCCCTAATGAACCACCAATGTGAGCCGTAATGACGCCGCATTTGCGCCACACACTGCGATTTAACGAAGACAAACCGAGGCTATGGGTAAAATTGTTACTTGTGCAAGTAACCCTTGATTTTTGAAAGAGAGTTTATTTTAAAGAATATCCTCTCAATTTCAAGTTTCTTTGCAAAATAATAGATGACATAAAACTTGCTAAGTACGCCAAGCAAGGGTTGCTCCAAAAAAAATGTCTGCAGGAAATAATTGTAAGTTTCTCAGTTATACAGATAAGTACGACGAAGTGACCAGCATAACATGACCCACATTCCCTTATGCCTTTGTCAAACAGACGCGCGAGTCCGAAGCGATACCGAACCGAAGCGAGACGTCAGTCCGATAGTTCTGTCACGCTATCGGATCGCTTTCACTTTTCGATGTGACTGGATTCAAACAATTCCATACATTACAAATAAAAACGTCACGCTTTGCATTGGCTACGCCATCCAGTCTGTTTGAGAAGGGCTTTATACTGCGATATAAGATGGGCCATGTGATAATGGATACTTACTGTATGTTCAGGAACAAAACTAGATACTTGATATTAAATATAAAAACACGTAACAAGTAAACAAAAATCTAGTCTCGGTACAATTATAGATATCTATTCTTATTAACACCACATCGTCCCGTATCTCGTAAAAAATATCCAATAAAGTAAGTAACACTTCTTGTAACCTTAAAAGCACTTTCATGTAGGTTGCTTTAAAACACGGTGGTAAAAATATCATAAAACAGTAGCTACCGAATTAACAGCAGATAGATCGGTAATCATGGTCCGTATTATGACGTCTTAAAACCAGGCTTGTTCCAGTGAGTGAACGAGGTGGCGCTAGATGACTTGTATAGATCTGTCTCTTTCACTAACTGGAACAAGCCTTTTTTTTTTATCGTGGTAAAAATCAAAAAATGAGTCATCCCACCCAGGGCAGGGCGGGAGGGACTGTCAGACTTGTACTGACTAAAATCCACAGTGTCCTTCACGAGCCCTTTACGTACCGGGGTTACGGTAATGGGAAAGTCCCGCGACCCCGACAGGCTATGGCCCTCTACAGGCCCCGTCATTATGCTGACACTCCTTGAGGCGCGCGTGGAACACAACGCGCCGAACTGGAACAAGCCTGGTTTTAAAACGTCACAATACCCCGGGTCGACGGCGCGTTGTGTTCCACGCGCGCCTCAAGGAGTGTCAGCATTGGCCTGTAGAGGGCCAAAGCCTGCCGGGGTCGCGGGACTTACGAATTACCGTGACCCCGGTACGTACAGGGCCAGTGAAGGACACCGTGGATTTTAGTCAGTACGATTCTGACAGTCCCTCCTGCCCTGCCCTGGGTGGGAGGACTCATTTGATGATTTTACCACGATAAAAAAAAAGACGTCATAATAACGCAGGAGGAGCTTGTGGTACAGATAGACCTTCCTTGTTAGGCTTGTCAGTCCATCGATGTTCGAAAACAGGTTAACCCGCTGATCTTGACTGTCAGTAGTAGATCTTTGACAGAATAACCGGGTAGTCAGAAGCTCTAAAGTCTGACCACCAGTATAAACGTATAACAGAGAGGTTTTCGTATTACCCGGTAACAGGGTAAAGCTATATGTTCAGACTGGAAATTCGGAACCAACATGGTTGGAAAAAGCAGCTGATAATGAGTTACTAATCTCACTAAATTCACTTTCAGGTATTACAACTGCATTCAGTATTATTCACTTTGACATTCTATGAGCCAGCTTAATCGACATTTCCAGTTGACATGCTCATAAAGGTTTTTAGATGGCCTTAGGTTCAGTTGATTGCAATCGTAAAAGCCAATTCGAACTTTATTGCAAATAGCAATGGTTTTAAAATCATGTACAGTTGCGCACAAACAATAGGTTCTATTTTAGATTGCTGAAACTCCACTGCAATATCATTAACATTATTAACTATGTTCTTGGTATTTATTTTCACAATTTGTGCTAGAAGAAAATTAGCTTTGTTAGGGTTTCTCTTTATTTCCCAGCGGTTGTTATAAGAATATGAGATTGGAATAAAATAAATATTTATTTATGGAGATGGAAGATAATATTATTAATCAAGCGTACTAAACCCTTGTAGTGTTTATTAACTAAATAGTAGTATTCCTAGGAATTGTTTTCTCGTCGTAAAGATATTAACTAACCCTTAAACGCCGCATCATAATCTCACGTTTAGTGGGTACGCTAGGCCGCAAACGGTACGCTAGGTCTTACGGGCTGTCGTATTGTAGTGGCGTCAACCCTCTCGCGGCGGGCCGGCGTATCGCCGCGTATCGCAGCGCGGGCCGCAGCGGACCGCACCAGGCCGCAGCGAGCGCTCGCTAATTAACCACAAACAAAAGGTGGCCATTACTCACCGCCGCATCCCTCGCTGATTTTATTCAACTTTTACAATAAAACACACCATTTTGTTTCGTGGGAACATTTTATTGTTAGCTGTATTGTGGATTGTGGGGATTAAAATTTAGTTCTATTGTTTCAGACGACCTTGAAATGACTTTGAAGTTTTGCGTTTAATTTGTTATCTGCGTTTAACTATTTTTGTGACAGCCATAGATTTTTTAGAAGGGTATTTTTATTGAAACATATTAAAAGTATAATAGTGCAGGATCTAATAGAAAATATCTGTTATGTTGAACCTGAAGAGATATTGGACCGGTCACATCTGTTACAGAATCGATAATATGGACCGTCTCATAGTGAATGCTTTGTAGAATGGAGGACTAGCTCGTAGGAGAGAGAGTCTATGTAATCTCTTCTTATCGAGTGATTGAGCCTGATCATCATATTTATGTACTTTCATTCCGAAGAGTATTATGTATTTTATTATTAATTTACTTCTTAAAATAATACAAGCACTGGGGAACTTTATCGGTTCAAAGCTCACGGGTCTATTGGATAGAATGCACTATCAATATCATGGTAAGTTATTCGTGTATTCTATTAGCATTGCGTTTTAAATGCATCGTACATTGCAATTAGCTTTATCATTTCCGCACCAGCATAAATTATTATTCAATCACACTTATTGAATATATTAATTACATAAAACATCAGTACTAAGAGTAAATTGCTGAACAATCGGCTGATTTTAATTACGACCGGCGGCCCTCTAGCGGCGCTGCGGTGAATTATAATTCATAGCTGTAAAAATAAGTGATGAATATTGTAGGGAGGGAGATCTACATTTGTGTTCGGTGTTTTGTTTGAGTAATGTCTAGAAATGGAGTGTTAAAATACGTAGTACGGTATACTGAGTAATATTGCAGGAATTGTGCCATTTGTTAGAGTCGTAATATAATTACAATGACTGCAGGGGCAACTTCTCTTGAACTATTATTTACGATTTATGATTCAAGACTTTGTGATGAAAATCGAAAAATCTGTAGGCTTTTGTATGGAGTTTGAGCATATTGTTTCAATGGTTACATTTACGTTTTTCAAAATCTTATTATAAAGTGTTTTATAACCACCGCTTTTCTAAAATGTTTCTCCACTAAAAACTTATTGACAATTCAAATATTTAAGTAAGTAAAACAGCACAAAATGCAAACTATTTAATATTAGAAATAACCGGAACAATAGCTAACAATATCCCGCGGTCCCGCCGCTATCTACCTCCAACGACTTGCATACAAAGTGGTCACATTATTCCGGGCAGCGGTTGATTTTATTCATACCAAGCCTGCTGCATTTAATTCATTTTAATTCTGTGTCCGTCCAGTTTGCGAACCGACAATTTTAATTATTAACTTTGAAATTATTTACCTAGCATTTTAGGGTTAAATGGATGAGCCTTTGTTACGTTCAGATGTGGTCTGGATCGTGGTTCGTTTGTTAAGTAATCTTTTTTTCAGGGGCTCTGGGGTTTTGTGAAAAGCCTTTTATGATATTAGGCTTTATCTCGTCTAGTTGTTAGGCACTTTGTTCGGGATCGTTAGTTACAGAGAATAGGATGAACGTCATTATGTACGCGGTTTGGGAATCAAGTGATAGGAACGGGCTAATTAATGCGTGTAGACAATAAGTTAGGGTTCTAAATTATAATTATTTTATCACAGGAAAAGGATAAAGAAGACGTCAGTAAATATTTTATAAATTTTGCCTGCAGGTCAATCTAGAATTAAATTTAGATACATTTCTACCTTTTTAAACTTACCGTAATCTCGTACACAAAAATAAATGAGCAACCCAGAATCTCATTCCACACTGCAGTTTCACGAAAAACAATTTCAACAAGATAAATAATAATTTAACCGAGTTCAAACGAATACGGTAAGTTTAATTAAAAACAACGTTTTATTTCTGCGCAACTTACCTACTTTAAACGTTCAGGTGCGATTTAAACCTATTTGTATGAACATGACACGACCGATTTCGATAAACAGGGGTCGGTTAGACCCCGAAACATTATCGCTACCGACAATGGTAATCGACAAGCGACACATAATAACCAAAGCAGACCTAAAAGGGTCTGTGTAATGGAGCAATTGCCAGTTAATTACGCGTGTGGGTCTAGCAGACCCCGCCTCGTTTTTGTAAAGGTTGAGTGTTTGGAGGAACTAGTAGGTATTTGAAATGAGGGGTTTGTATGTTTGTGTATCGGGAATCGGCAAGTGTTTTTGTGTATTTTAGTAATTGCTGACTTCAGAAACATTTGTTGTTTTCGCCAAAGTTGCTAGTACGAGCCCTGGCGAGTGGTGCATGCGTATTTCGCCAGTTATTTTAAAAGTCAAGTAATTAAATGATAGATAACAACTGCTTTTGCAGACCTGAAGTACGCATGATTAACCACCGCATTTTCGACTTCTAGACACAGCATATATAAATAGATAGTATACACTTTATTATGAACACCATTCAAATTAAAGGTAGATCTTTTAAAAAGGGTGACGCAATCTTATCGGTTAAAGCGAATTTTTCAAGACAGCCTTTGAATGCATTTGAAGAACAGGAAGAAATAGTACTGTAGGTAGTCTGTGGTGTACAATTAATTACACCACAGACTACCTACGAAAAATATTATTCTTTTAAGAATTTCTAAACAATTAATCTAGACAACGCCCGTCATAATACAAGAAGTTCAACATCTGTTAAACTCTTGTCTAAGAAAAGTGTAACTGCTAAACGACCCTCATATCAACGTCAAAGTGCGTTTTTAAGATGACAGTTTTTTTTTTAAGTATTACAGTTTTTTTTACAATCGGTGTTTAACTTTCTCGTAATGAGACGGCTCATTTATTCATGGCGGTTAGTCGTTCCGAAAAGTAGAGATTATCAAATATATCATCATCATCTGCCTAGCCTTTTCCCAACTATATTGGAGTCGGCTTCCAGTCAAACCAAATGCAGCTGGATATCAGTATTTTACATGGAACGACTGCCTGTCGGACCTCTACAACCCAGTAACTGGGTAATACGATACGGATTATCAAATATATATTTAAATAAATCCATAATAATAAAAAAATCCTTACGTACACCCGGGTGTACATAAGCGAAAACGCCCCAGCGCCTTACGTACACACGTCTGTACATAACAGACAGTCGCTCATTGGACGTTGATTTTTATCATTTTCATTCGCCCGAGAGGTTAATAAAAATGAAACCTCTCAGCCTATCTGAATGAGCATACTCTCGTAGTAGTCCAGTGATCCAGAGCCGCGCGGTTACAATTTTAGTTCGCTATCGATCCGTCTGCTCCAACTGTCTTATTAGTACTCTCTCTGTACTCTGTGATATGTCGCTGTGATATTTTGTGGATGATATTGTCTACTCGTTACTGGTTATCACTCTTATATTGAATGTCAGTTGCTTGCCATAAAACAACCAGAGGCCTTATCACGAGTTATCACGTTTTTGTGACGTAATGTAAACGGGAACTTTGATGTTAATAATATGTTTCTTCTTTGTAGACTAGAGGCGCTTTTTCATTTTCAAAATAATATACGCTGTAAATACTTCAAGAACGCTGTAAGGGAAATACGGAAATCATATAGGACTCAGAAGGTTCACTGTAAAGTGACAGTAATATCAGTGAGGGGAAAGTTTAAAAAAAATTGTTAATTTGGAATAGCTGGCGACAAACTTATATCAGTCCAGTTAGTGAAGTATTTTTTGTCTTTACTAATTTTAAACTTCTCTATGTAAATTAATTGATTTTATCAGACAAATCATAAACACACGTACATACATATTGGTAACTATTATGATGAAGTCATCATCACCTACATATTCACTAAAACCTCCACTACCGGACACCCATTTAACCAAGGATTGATATTGCAACCCAATGCACGAAAGTCCATATTTTAGTCACTGCACTAAAATAGACTACAAACACAGAAATGCAACTTAAAGTGATTACAGCTGCAAGCCTGCGGTTAATTTTAAAAGCCGGGTATAATGCAGGCTAAACCTAGCTTTGCCCGGGTAACACCGGGACCGGGTAAAACCTCAGCTAATACCCGTATTAACTGGGTAATTCGTCGCTAAGATGTTTATGCTTCGCCATTGGTTTTTTTGTTGACGTTATTTGTTTCGAGTTCGTCCTCTCTCATGTTTTTAGAGTCATATTTACGTTTAAATCATCATGATTCTCCTGCCTCTATCCTAGTTTTTCTGTTGTCTTTGGTTTTCGCACGGGAAAAAGGCGGTAATTCGTTGCAACATCGTCAAAACTAGCAAAAAAATGTAAATGTATGAATATTGAAAGAAACTATGGTTTCATTAAGAAAAATCCCAAATATCCACTATCAGACGGTTATAATGTAACGCAGATTCAAACAAACTTCGCTTTAAAATAAGGGAAGAATTTCATAAACTCAAAACTCGTACTTTATTTTTCAAAATGAAAATAAAGCACTTTTATTCAGCTAAAAAGTCAAGGTATATATTACAGTGTTTTAAGTTAGGGTAAACTCCGGATAATATGCGTAATCTCCGGCTATTAACGATTTTTGGGTTCCGTAGCCAAAGGGTAAAACGGGACACACTATCCGTCCAACTGTTAGTCTGTCTATTTGTATGAGTTCTATTATCAGGCTGTATCTCATGAACCATTGTAGTTACAATTGACATTTTCACAGATGACGTAGTTCTGCGGTCGCTATAACAACAAATAAAATAAAATATTTAAGGAACTCCCATACAGCAGACATTATGTTTTTGCCGTTTAAATAGACTATCTATTATATATTATTTTATATATTATATGTACGTATTATTTTATATCGTATGTATTATGTTTATATATATATATTTGTTTATTTAAGTATGCATACATTATTTTTAAATGTTGAACACTGAATATTTGTCTTCGGTAAAATAATAATCTCTCTATCGCTCCAAGGTATTTTTGTTTCGGGGTCGCGGGACTTACGAATTACCGTGACCCCGGTACGTAAAGGGCTAGTGAAGGACACCGTGGATTTTAGTCAGTACGAGTCTGACAGTCCCTCCCGCCCTGCCCTGGGTGGGAGGACTCATTTGATTTTGCCTCGCCAAAAAAAAAAGAAAAGGTAATTTTGTTTAATTAAAATGCCTTTGTACATAACTTATGTGAAGTGTTATTTAATGATATATGTGGACAATAAAGAATAAGAATAATGGTTCGAAACCCTTCGTGCGCAAGTTCGACTCGCACTTGTCCGGCTTTTAAAGATAATGCCGGGTTTGCCCGGCTCCCAATGAAGTCGATTGAAAACGCTGAGGAAATGAACATTGTTATTTTGGAGCTAAACGAAATAGTTATTGTTTTCAAGGGGACTTTTTTACATTTTGCTGATTATCTTGATCGGGGACCATCTTTATTAAAACTTTTAATGCGTAAGATACTGTACGGTTTTGAAGCTTTACTAAGTTGCTTATGAAAATGGATTTTTAAATACTATAGGTCATTTAAATGGAGGTAATGTCTTTCATAAATTGTAAACGCCAGTCAAGCCTGGTCTAGTTTTATATACATATATGAGATGAGAAAATTACTTATAAATTCCTTTAATTTTGATTATTAAATATGTACCGAACTGAATTACCAAATAAATTATAAATCTACTAATATCACAAACTAAATATTTACAAAAGAGACTAGTCATTATAACATTTTCAGATATTTACATTTATGTGGGTTGTTATTGGCACTCAAATTATCTTTACGTAAGACTACATACGTTCTCATGAAATTTTCAGAAACTTAGGGTAGGTATCTGAATAATTATCTTATTTATCTTAAAATAAATTACAAATCGTTTGTATTTTAATGAAAGCTGAAAATACCCCAGATTAATAGCTGCCAGATTAAGTGGCTGTAGTATCCGTTGCCATGGCAACTGAATGTAATTAATTATTCACACCTGTTAGAATTTATTTCGTAGGCTCTTGTACTAATGATAAATTGCTTCATTATTAAAATATTTAGTCTTTTGACTGCTAAATATTACTTCATTAATTTTGTGTTTGTTCTTTTCAGGTAAGTCCTGGTGATTATGAAGATAGCTCCTGAAATATATTTTGTAAGTGACGTTTTTTGCTTGAAAAGTTTTTTAAATAATTACATTTGTGGAGGTAACGTGTCTCTTTTGTGGAGGAATAGTGAAAGTCATGTAGACATTCGGAGAGATGGTGTTAAACATAAAAATGTTTTGTGGGATCCAACAACAAAATTATTAGAGTGGTATTGAGATGAAAAACAAAAATAACTCTTAAAGTACTGGCAGTCTTTTGAATCCGGTGCAACTTAAAGCCGACCCAAACACTGTCCATTGTTGGAGTCGGCTTTCAATTTCACCGGTTAATGTCTATTAACATAAATAAAATAACATCAAAATCATGCACTCTATTACTTAACTTAGTTCAAAATATAATTCAAAGTGCCTACTATTTATCATACCGAAAAACCGAGATCCTGCCCTAGGTCAAATTAATATTACTATCTTCTTTTCTCCCTGAGCTCGGGATCATCTATTGAACCTATTTATAGTCGGCCATCGACCTCTTACACAATAACTCCCAAAAAATCTCACTTAAACTGAACAAAAGGGAACCAGCCAATATTTACACGAAACAACTAGCCATTCTTCGCGTCAATTCATCCGCCACACAAAAGATAAGTACATAATACAACTTGTATATCTTTTATACTGACGTCAAGAAAAACATACTATCAAAATATAATAGCGTTCTTATGAGAAAAACACGCGATTCTCACCTCTAAAACAAGATAGGAAAGCGGCTGTTAGTAGTTATAACTGGCTATAACTGGCCATAACCGGCTGTTACTGCTACAATCTGGTTATATCCGGAAATCTTTCCAATTACCGGACAAGTGGGAGGATATGGATTAGTGAAGGATTTTTTCTTTTTTCTATTAACGTTTTCTTCAGCGAGCTGGGATTTGAATAAATATAGATGAGATTTTCTATTTTCCAGTGCACTTAACTATAATGCCTTGCGAACTTAATCTCATATTGTTGAAATAATTAGCTGTATACCTATTTTTTGTTTAAATAATGAGAAACAGGAGACTAAACGCTTAAAAGATTTGTTTTAAAAGTTGTATTTACCCTGAACTAAGTCTTCCAGGAAAAGGATCAAATTTTCTGAAAAGTTCGCGAAACTTGTAACACGATTCTCTACCTAATTCTACTTCAGAGATTATCTAAAGTTAACATTTTTAATAAAACCATTTTTTTATTAGCCACCCCATTTAATCGAGGTACCTATGTTTACTTTAAAATTAAAAACACTGACACTCACACCGAGATTCCAACCCTAAAATATTAAAATTAAAGATGATATTTGCTTGGAGTAAAAATCCAGGGGTACTCAACATAGAGCCTGGTGTGAATTTTATAAATTATTATTTAAGTGGGCTGGTAACTGGGTTTGCAGTAATTACTGTCTGAAACCTGAACCGCGAAGCTTTCAGAAAGTATGTCACTGCGCCAAGTTTACACAACGTGTTACCTAACTTTTTCATATATTTTGTTATGATTTAGAAGGTACCAAGATGATATTACTGAAGTTTGTGCCAGAATTAGTTTCGATTTTATAAGAAACTTGTGATCTATACATTTTATGATGTGCTTTATTATACCTAGGTTGTGTTAAACTATTAAAGACACGAAACTTGGACAGTGAGCACAATTATAATCATGTATAGTATGACGTACAAAAAGTGCGCCTGGAATGTTGTGTAGAGTCATATGGCAGCTCTATTTGAGTCAAATCATATTAATTAAAAAACCAACTTCTTTAAAAGTGTTCTTGATACAAATAACGTCATGCATATAATTGTGAAGAATGAAGCCGGATATTTTCTGAACAAAATTTTCTCCAGAAAATTATGATTAGATCAACCGCTATTAGTTCAGCTATCTCCTAACCACTTCATTATTTTAAAAGCAACTGCAGCTAAACTGAAGATTTTTTCATTCCATTAAGATGGAGTTTACTGAACAAAAACAAACAAAATACGAGACAACAGATTTCATTTCCTCCATTTAATCAACTCGTGCACACAATGGAATTTTAACCTTAGCTTCTTGGACATAAAGTTGTTATTCTACTATTTTGGAGGTTTAGGTTAAAAAGGGGTCGATGGGACATTTTACGGCTAGAAGTCACCTGTTGCAGGTAGCTACGAATGGTTATTGTTCAATAAAAACGTACAGTGTTGTGTAATGCCACCTCTAGACCGTTGGTTTCATGAATTTAAAAGCGTGTCGCGGTTTTCTATGTATTTATTTAAGTGTTCGTATCTTGTAACGTGATGTGTTGCGGCCTCACTGATTTCGTGAGGTCTTATTTCGTGAGGCCTTATTTTGTGAGGCCTTATTTCGTGAGGTCTTATTATGAGATGGCGAATATTGCGGCCTTTTTTATTATAGTTGTTAGACAGCGGAAAGGGAGGAGGTAATACACATTTCAGGATTTATAAAGGACATTGGGCTAATTTCGTACTTCACAGTGTTATTTTTACATAAGTGGTAGAAGGTCATAGTAGGCGTCAAGTCGCCACGTCATAGGATTTTGGCCAATCTGATGGATACCAGGACAGCATGCTCATCTTTGGAGATGCCGACAGATTCCTTTCCCCCACGATAATTCTTCCTAAAAGAAAATTTAATAAGAGTGTACAAACTATTATTGGATACCTATTTAAACTTTTATAAGCCTTTCTAATCTCTTAAGTATTACAAAATGGACGTTACAAGACTTACGTAACATTCCAAAGCATTCAGAAATTAGTCCTAGTTAGTATCATACGGGAATCACAGAATTATAATGATAATACGTAATTAACTAAAAGCTAACACGGCGAGGGTAGTAAGTTATTCAATTATGAAGAATTACGGCTTCTATTCAAGTTTACATCTTAATTACATATTCCATTTAACGTCAGAGTTTTTGATAATGTTGGCGGGGAAATGTTTGTGTTCTCTGGAAAATGGGGAAGTATCTACAATATTGACTTCTATCTAACATTTTTAAATGAATATTATTGAGAACGTTAAGTTGAGGAGCTCGCGGCTAAATAAATACAGCCGCACAGGCTGATCTTCCGGGTTAAGTCGCACTTCCCGAGGGGGGAAGCGAGTTTCCTCCGTGCCTCGGAAAGCACGTAAAGCCGTTGGTCCCGGCTGTCATTTGTAGATCTTTGACAGTTATTACTGTTAGTCAGAAACTCTAAAGTCTGACAACCAGTCTTAACATGGGGTATCGTATTACCCAGTTACTGGGTTGTGGAGGTCCGACAGGCAGTCGCTCCATGTAAAATACTGATATCCAGCAGCATCTGGTTTGACTGGAAGCTGACTCTAATATAGTTGGGAAAAGGCTAGGCAGATGATGGAGAACGTTGAGTACAGTGGATCAGATGCCTATGGAGCTAAAAATAATGTATTCTGACCCCATATTCGACTGAAACTGTAACCATGTTACAACCATTGTACGGTCAACTTTACTATCTTGTTTGTCGTACATATGAGACACACAACGCTTACTTACAGTTGTTAGTACCTCAGCTATATTCGCCTTAGTTAGGCTTGTAACTCAAATGTCACAAAGGTAATTTTCCAGTCTGGTGGACAGACATAATATCTTAGTACAAAAACTCCCACGTCTGAAAAACTGACCGTGAAACACAGAAGTCCTAACGTCCCGACGATACAGGCAACAAATCGGTTCGGTTAATGCGGGCGTAATTCAGAAGGGCACATAAAAAGGCCTACAATAAGGGCGCTAAGCCGGCGGGCAATTGGGACTGTCATTGTCACGTAATGTGCGCACTATATTGACCTCTAAGCAGGCCTTTTTAGCAGAAAGTGAGGGAGAAATCGCTTGATTAAATGTTCTGTAATGTTTTGTGTCCGATGTTTCATAATGTGTTAGCTTTGTACTTCGTTTGTTAGTTAGTTTAAAACTGAGTGTAAAACTAAAGTTGTTTAGCATTCCCCGGGGTAGCGTATTCATTGAACTCATGTTTGGATCGCCATGATTCGTCACGGTTTGACACTGTCGCGCGGCGAAATCAAATATATTTTGCATTTCGTGCCCAACCACGCCGAAACGATCTGATCTGTTGTGATGCGATCCATAATAAACTCATATACTTTAAATTTCCAATAAAAAAGTCGCGGAAGTAACAAATGAATAGAATACGGACATAGTGAACGTATTAGGTGAAAAACACTGATTATTATTTATTTATCAGCCTATTGTCGTTCACTGCTGAACTTAAGGCTCCCCAAAGAACGTCAACCCTCCCAGTCCTGGACACTCCGCACCCATCAACCCGTGGTGACTATGACAAACCCCTCCAATGGAGTTCTACATAGAATACACTGATACTTTGCTAAACTCTAATGTCCAAAAACTCATTTGAACGTACTATTCAGAGTCCTAGAATAGAGCACGAAAAAGCAAAATTCTCTCTAAAATTAGGTGAGAATGCACAAACCAGAGTATTTACCTAATAAAGGAATGAATTAACAATACACTGTATAGTGGGGTTGAATCCTACCTGGAACACCCTTTTTCACCCCCTCAACCCCCTGGAAATTATGTCGTCAGCCGGTTAACAGGATTCTACAATCTTTAGCCGAGTATGCTGCGTTTAAAATGAAGCTTTATTTTGAAACAAATGTTACTCTCCTTCGAAATAGGAAATAGGATTTGTTAGTGGAGGCTGCGGCTTTCAGCGGAAGTTGGATTTTTGGAATAGTATTATTGCATTAGATGTTTATTGGTTTTCAAGTACGGAATATGAGATAAGTAGACATACTGGTTACCGCTATAACAGTCTACTTCAGTGGTCTGGTATTGCGGTGCGAGGAATTTCCTGCTACAGTTTGCGGTTGCCTTTGAAACTGTATATAGTTGCCTGCACATTATTGTCTTTCTCTGCATCATCATCTGCCTAGCCTTTTCCCAACTATATTGAGGTCGGCTTCAAGTCGAATATCAGTATTTTACATGAAGCGAGTGCCAATCGGACCTTCATAACCCAGTAATACGATACCTCATGGTAAGACTGGTTGTCAGACTTGTAGAGCTTCTGAATAATAGTAACGACTGTCAAAGATCTACAAATGACAGTCGAGACCAACGGCTTTACGTGCTTGCTCTGCATACAAATTAAATTAAAATAACAGTGTATGATGTTAAGTTTACATAGCTTTTCAGTAACAGACTTGCCATATTTGTGTTAATTGTATCTCAGTAGATATACGTCTATGTGTTAACACAAAACTTTCCTCGTGAGCACAGTTCTCTCCGTCTTAATTCCTAACTTCCATCGTTACGAACAGAAATGTTTCCATCTAAATACTTTGGGACCAAAACTGCTTGTTCACAGAGTTTTTTTCTCCAGTGTTTTGGACATTTCTTGTTTTCGGCACGACGATGTAATTTGGTACTTTTTCGCAAATCATCTGGGCTAAGCATTGGGGTGAAGGTTCGACACAGGCGCCCCCTGGGGTATTTCTAATGAAACTTGTTTACTCGCAGCGCCAGTGGCGACACCTGACGGTTTCAAAATGAACTAATTAAAGGAGGTTGCGAAACTTAAAGTGCTATAAAATGTTGGACGTAACATTTTTTATGAGATTTGCTTTGAAAAAAATATGGAGATGTTTTTCTTAGAGAGGAATAAAGTTGTTTTGGGCTCGCTGTTATTAATACAATTTCTTTGGCGTAGTTTGCTTAGGAGCGGCTATTAAATGTGTTTTTTAATATATTCGAGGCCGAAGAAGAAGTTGAGGCAGCCTTTTTATACTTTTAAGATATTTTCCATCCATTAAAATTATTAGATTATGATCAGCCCTCACAACTTAATAGATTCAATCAATTGGTCCGTCACTCAGCTACTCTATTCAATTATTACTTTCAGCCCTCTTATGAAATACTTAGACGCATCTAGTTGTAATTTCTTTCGTCTGAAACAATTTAAAGATTCCTCCCCTGTTTGCAGCCATCCAAGCTATTACTTACACATACCATCCCCTTTGAATACGAAACAAACATATAACTCAACCGTTCGACTAAAGGAATGCTCTGACGTATGCTAAACAGAATAAAACGCAACGTAAGATTCTGTACGTGATACGTTTTGTCTTTGCTCCATACACAGAAATGTATTTTTTTTTTCATATATTTTATGGAAATTAATTTTGTTCTTTTTGTTTTTTGATTGGCAATTCGAATGCAAAACTTAGTAAAAAAAACTTGTTTTTTTTTTTTATATTTGCCAATGACAACACATATAAGTAGCATATTTAAGTTGATTTATTTTATAGCCTAAGATTCCACTGAACAAACACTGAACACAAAAAAACTACTTAGTATATAAAACACTTGTCACTTTGTTCGTGCATTACATAATCAATTTCAATGAACACTTAATACTAAAAATATTTGTACGTGTGGTGGCATTCTCCCCGAATGCCACACGTACAAATATTTTAAGTATTAAGTGTCGCTGCCGCGGTAAAGCGATTGCATTGCATTTTTTTTATCATATTATATTATACAATTATAATTATTTATGAAAAAAAGAAAAAAATATTGCCTACCGCGAATATTTGACGAGAATATCATCCCATCATTGCTCTATGAGAAATTACTCTACTAATTAGGCTATGGTCAGCCACGTCAGATTTTATTCATTCACGTTGACATGACAGATGTGACAGTGACAGTGTCAGGTTTATTTACGTTACGGAATTTCTTGATTCGGTCGCCGCGCTCAAAGCCCTCGATATAAGCTATGCAATAGCTTTAAAACATTTTGTTTAAAATATGCAATAGCTTTAAAACATTTTGTTTGGTTAGTTGCACATTGAAAGTCAGCTTTTAAGTTTTATAGCCGGTGGCGATTAAAGCAGGGGCAAGTTGCTAGAAATACTGAAAAAACAAAACATATTTTATTCTGATTTTGCCTGTACGTACCATCACAATTTTCAAATCTCTTAAAATAAGAAGCCTCCATCATAATTTAATATAATTTTGTATGAAGAAGTAACAGATCCATTCCTCCCGCCACTCGTTTAAAATCTCTCTCGTACGCATTCTTTCAAATTGGAATCTACATAACATTACACGGCGCCCATGTTTTATTGCTATTGATTCACATAAAACGTCACCGAACAACGGCAGTAAATGGCTTCCTTAAATACATTACATTTTAAATCAGAGAAAACGTAAGATTTAGAAGGGAACGTAAAGATTGAAGATTCTCAAACCTGATCTAACAGGTAACCGTAAGGCATCGTATCGTTAAGGCATATTGTAGTAACGCCGTGGATTGAAAAAATGATGGTAGAAAAACATGTTTGAGCTTTTAAGGACACATCTGCCATCCTTTAAACTAAAACAAGCATTATGTTATGAAATATAAAAAGCAAACCCGTAAAAACTGGTTGACAGTTATTTAATATTGACTAGGTACATAATACTCGTCACAAAGACTAACTGTATTAAATTCTAAGCCCACGTATTAGTTACAAATCTTTTGTTGGCATACCTGTACACAAAGGTAATACAATATTATGTTTATAAGACAGACATTGTTCTCTTTTCTACCGAAATACATACACAAAGAGGTTAGAGGTCAAACAAGAGGTCTTCACATAAAATACTATGTATTTACGTAACCACAACTTATACAGAGCGTAGAATAGCCGGCGACATGTATACATGTCAGATGAAAAAAAAAACGTAACCAGCAAAATAATTTTTGGGCTTAAATTCTGTGACGCTTGCCTAGAAGTAATCTAGGATAAATTGAATTAAAGACTGCAAGGTATAGGTGTAGGTAGCACAAGTATAGCTCGCAGGGAATACGGATTCTGGCAGGGAACTCCACTCCTTAACTGTAAGGAGCTCGTGGCTAAATAATAACAGCCGCACAGGCCGATCTTCCGGGTTATGCCGCGCTTGCCGAGGTTAGTCTGTGGATGTGTGACCATCTGTTATAGAGAGTTTCCTCCGTGTCTCGGAAAGCAAGTAAAGCCTTTGGTCCCTGCTGTCATTTGTAGATCTTTGACAGTCAACTGTTAGTCAGAAGCTCTAAAGTCTGACAACCAGTCATACCATGGGGTATCGTATTACCGTATTATTAGTTACTGGGATGTGGAGGTTCGATAGGCAGTCGCTCCATGTAACATACTGATATTCAGCTGTATCTTGTTCGACTGGAACCCGACAACAATATAGTTGGGAAAAGGCAGGCAGATGATGAACTGTACGCACAACAGAAGCAATAGAAGATGACCACTATGTACCGATGGCGCATTGCCGTACGTCTTCTATTCCTATGATAGAGAGGGGCAGGCCTAATCAAATTGAGCAGTAAAAATAAGATAGCAACATAAGTCGGTGTACTGGTGATGATGCCACATCTAGTAACGGCTGAGTTATCTTCGTACTCTATGATGTATTAGACGTAGGGTGGGTCGTATTAGGTAGACCTATTGTTCTTTTATCTAAGAAAACAATAGGGGTAGGCGAGATACGTTGTACATAGTGAAGGCAGTATCAAAATTGATATACAGGGATAGAAAAATTACATAACATCACACATTTTTGCCTCAAAGAGTTTAGGCATGAGGCGTCAATAGTAGTAAGACCAGTGGTATCGGCCCCGACTTACAATTTGTAAGTTTTGGGTTTGTATCCAGCCAGCCGTATTACTTTACGTAATTTATTTCATTACCACTGCTCTTAAAACTGTGAATAAAAACACGAAAAAAAATCGTCCTAGAACCAAAAAATCAAAGATATGTGACATCCACAAACCCGCACTTGGCCCGCGTGGTGGATTATGGCCCACAATCTGTGACGGAGAGGAGGCCTGTGTCCCAGCTGTGGGAATATTCATAGACTGATGATGTCAATAGTAGTACACACTCATTTTGCCTATAAAAAGCTATAAAATGAATTGCATGATTTGTTCGACTACATTGCTATATAGTCCTAAAATTGTCTCTTTGTGGTATGGTAGTGTAAAAACACTTGGAAGCTTAAAACCACCAAACAAAAGATAAAAATACGTTTCTTTCTCTGAATTCCTGTAATTTCATAGACGTTTGGCAAGGTGTTCCGTATCAGCCGCGTCTCCCCTCTAACGAGCTGTCACACAGATAGGCATCTGAAGCGAAGTTGAATTATTATTCCAACTTCCCCTGATTTTAGTTATATGAGTATTACTGGAGATATTATGTATGTAGGATGTAATGCGACGTGCGAGCGAGATAAATAATGCGTAAATTAGAATTGTTGGAAACTGGCAACATATAACGAGGTATCTTTGTGTATTTGCAACACTGAACTGTCAAATCTAAATTATTTTCTGGAAGCGTCTCCGAACGGTTGGATTTTATTTGCATTAGTTTAGTAGATAGTCTACTCATTTGAGGTCCATACGTGGTTCGTAGAATAACTAATATTGGAACTAATATCAGATTCAATCAACACTAATTGAGTACATAATTTGGTACATTTAAAAAACCTTAATTTAATAGTCTTTAAATACTAAAAAAAACCTTATTCAATTTTGGCCCAATTTATCACCGTTTCCACTCACTCTCAGCGACCGACTGTTTCCCTCAAATTATAACCACGATAACATTTAGATGACCGACCTATTTCTTATCTGGCAAACTTTCACCCACGTCGACGCAAAAGGCAATCATAGACAAATATCTTACGTCAATACCATTATTTGTGGAACGTAAATCCCCTACCTATTGCGAGATCGTAAGCAGCTTACAGATACACCCAATATTTTCTCATATTCGTGAATCAGCAAGTTCTTAACATTTAATAAAATAACATCTTATCATCTAAACAAACAGCTCGTCCGTGACAGCCCTAAAAAGAAAAATTATCACCTGTCACATATACAGGACGTTACAAAAAATAACACATTCACTAAAACGCACAATGTCGCGTGAAATCGCGCAAAAACGCGCCGCGTCGCTGCCTCGGGCGGCGGGGGGAGCGGTAGATTGTCGGCTGTTAGACAAATGGCGTGCTTACTTAGCCGTCTGCGTTTTTTTCACTCAGACTTACATTTCGGCGGCATTTTGTGCGAATTGTGTCGATTTGATAGTTTTTCCGGAGAATCAATGTTCCTATTTTGTAGAAGTATGTGCTGGATTTGGCTGGAAGGTTGTGTTGAATTGTTCAATCTGTTTTTACAATTTTGCTTGGTGTGATTCAGTAAATAAGTTTCTGTACATTTTTATATTTTAAGACGGCTTTATTGATAATATCAGAAGACATGATATTTTTGTATACTGACCTTTACTAATTTGACGACTTGTTTACTAATAAAATCAAACTCGATAACCTCACTGGCTTCAGTACTCGTACTACCTAAATCATTTCATTACTATGTTGTCTGGTCAATTCTAAGCCACGGTTAAGTTCAAGAGCTTGGCAATTTGGCAGAACATTAAAACAAACGTCTTCAAAGATTTACTCAACATAAAAAAAATTAATTTAACAAACCTTTCAACAGGTCTCTAGGCACTTCAAAAACACCCTCTCGCAAACTTACTCCATTATTTAGTATCAACCTGTATATTTGGCGAACCACACGGTGTTAAACCTTACTCACTGGACAACAAAGTCTGAATTTGACTGCGCAATTGTAAGCAATTTACGTCTTTAGGGAATTGAGACAAACTTTAGCCATTTTGAGGTAAGAAGAGAGTATTAGTTCGACAAGTTTAGGAGGTTTTCAAGTTATCTCGAGCGTTTAAGTAGTGTTGAGGTAAAACGGACCGTTTTACTGGGTGTTAAGACTGAATTTGGGTTTGTGTAGATAGGGTTGACAAACAAAATTTGCACGCAGTGGAGTGCTGACGCAACGAATGTGCTTCGTGTTTATTTTAATTGGTGATTGTTTTTGTGGAGTGTTCATCGAGCTCTCGAGCGATGTGGCTCGAATGGAAGCCGCCGTAGCTCGATTTGAAGTCGCTAATGTAGCTCAACTTCTCGATTGGAAGTCGGGCCACGTCGGCGAAAGCTTTGAGTTCATCTGCTTGATGGCAGTGCGGATTGAATTGTTATTGTTTTACGTGTCGAGCTGCTGTTGTTTCGATTCAATTATATTAAAAGTACGGTACAGATTAATTGGTAAGTTTATATTTGGGAGTAGGTATTAGCTCGCAAGTACCTTTATTTCTTTCTTTAATTTACTTGAGAGATAATTTCCCAGATAAAGCAAAATACATACAGAAAGCATCAGCTTAACACACAGTCCTCAATTAAGCACTATCCCTTAAAAGCTCATAAGCGGATCCAGGCAGCACCACTGTATAATGAGTGGTGTAAACGCGTGTACACGCTGGCCCACAATGGCAGGCTTTGAACCTGGAATTTTAATGAACGTCGATGTCATTACGGCGGGGTGTGGTGAGGAGGTATGCAGGAATTGTGCTCTGATTTCGTCCTGCGTATTTTGTTAGATATTGTTTGGTTGACAATGAGATGTATGTTATGGTGATGGTATTGTATGTTCGTGTATGTATGTGTGTGTTCTGACTTGCCCCAGTTTTTGAGCGCATAGAGATGTGTAAAGTTTCAAATACCAACACTAAGTTGATGTTTTGTTCAATGCTAGAATGAGGGTTTAAAGGATGAATTTATCAGCAAATGTTTCAGATGGTGTGGATGAAAGTTTCTCACTCTTTTCAGTCGATGGCAAATCACATCGGTAACGGACATGACTGGTAGCTTGATAAACCTGTTAATTTTTACTGATAAAGTCCTTTAAATATAAAACACATGAAGCAATTTTTATTAAGCTTTCAACGAATGAGCTGCCCGTATCTGTGGCCATTATTTACAACTGGCCACCTTATCGGGCCGAATAAATAAAATTAATGTGTGGCCACCATTTTAAAATTAACGACATCATCAATATAAGGTCTTTTCAAATGAGTATTATTTTCATATTTATTTGATTGGGAGAATTTTGAAGCTAGTATTTTCATTTTATGAGGTTTTGATACTTGTACTTTTTTGATTTTTATTTTAAACCTCTTGTTCCATTTAGCAAAGAGGCAAAGATGAAGCCTAAGATAAAGTGAGCTTACCCAGAAGGACCAGCCCCCCAGCCAAATCACAACAAGTCGCAAACGATAATTGTAAACGCTCGATACTCCCCAATAGATTTTCAACTTTATAGCTCTAGGCTAGCTTAAAGTTGAGAATCTATTCAAAATTTCTGAGCGCTAGCGACAGGAAAGATCGAAAACGATAAGCAATCTTCACTAGATCTTCAACGTTACACCGAAGCACATAAAGTTGAAAATCTATTAAAGCCTACTCGGCGTTTGCGTTTATCGTTTGTTACATGGCTACAGGGCCTGAAACTCCTACGCAGTGACGGAATTTTGAGTCAAAATTAATTGATATTTTCAATACTAGCGAAAAACATAGTTTTTATCTTTTTCGTCATAGCTGCGTATTTAAGTACTTTTGTACATGTTGAAAAATATTTTTTCTTAAAAATAACGAAATTTCCAAAATCTAAAATACCCATTACTAAATAACTTAAAATTCAATACCTCACACAAGCATAATCCCAAGTGCTATAATAAAAAGCGACTGAAACTGAAAATGTACTCAAACGTAAAAAGGTGGTGGTTCGCATTTCAGCTTTTTAATTCCTCCTTTGACGCGCGTCCAGACACAAAGTTAGTCGCAAATCGCATTACAGTGTGCCTTTGTCGCGGCGCGTCTGATGCACACTCTATACTACTTGTTATTTGCCGCGCCAGTTTGTTCTTTGATTTGCTGAAAGCATGACAATTTGGGATTCGTTTTAAATGGAAACTGTTTTAAAACATGTTTGAAACGAGGAAAGTGAATGTATCAGTACGTTGTAGATTTTTCAGGTAGTACTCGTTTGCCCAAACCGAATTTATATCAAACCATAATTAAATAAAGCTGGAAGGTAGCATTTGTTGAATGTCAAAAATACTAATGAAAGTAAGTATATAAAAAACAAGAAACCCAAAAAATAGTCCACTCAGATTTTGAGACTTTTCCATTTATGAAATGACAATAAAATCTGGTGTAAACTGTTAATTTTCGCACATAATAGTAAATAAATAATTATATTTAATCCCCATTTCTAAAGCTATAAGATGCAATCTTGATATAAACGCGATAGCAATAAAAACGTACTAGATAGAGAACAACTTCCCGAGCGCCTGATAATTTTCGTATAGCAACGAGTGTCAGTATTGTTATTGCAACCATAATTTTCAGGCGCTCATTTGATACTGACCTAATATTTCTGAGTTGTAGGGGTGTTTTATGGTGAAAATGGCTGCTGTTGTGTTAGGATAATGGGGTCCCAGATGTCATGGCAAACTATTTTACCATATTAACAATTTTGGTCTTATTTACGATTATACTAGAATCTAGCATCTTAAAACAAAACGAAATACTAGCAACTAGACATCGTTTTGCTCATAAACCAGGCTTAAACACAAATTAATAACTATTTAAATTAGTGTATGAAATAATCCCAAGAAGCGTGTAAATAACTTGACACGTGTCTTTAGATTATTTTCTTTAACTTGCTTAAAAATTCCTTAACTCAAACCTACTAAAGTTGTGTTATTTTTATCAGTTTTAAAGATAATTCACGACGTTCAAAATAAGTTAATCAAATAAGCTTTGAGCTCGGCGTCTACATAGATTAACCAGAACATTCAAATTATTGATTCAGACAGTGTGGCTTGCGTGGTGGACATATACGCCGAAATAGGTCGGACAGAACCCTCATCTCAGTCGGCTTCATAATTACTTCTCCACGTTAAATTTTCATTGCCCTCTCCGTAATAATATGAATATTAAAGTAAAAGGTCGGAACTAGTGATGTGTAACGACTCAGTCCCGCCACACGTGTCCCGATTTTCCGGGACTTTAATTCCGCCATGACGTCTCGTTGGGGACGCTCAAATATTCCGTTTTCTAAATGTCGCTGTTCCGTGCTTTATATTTTGTGTTTTTGATCCGCTGGTGTTGACTGGCTTTGTTATTCATTAATCCACATACGAAGCCTTATTTTCACCATGTGTGCCGGGATATGTTTTACGTTTTCTTTTTGGGAATATACGGAGTATGTTAATGTTTCAGGTCACGATATTTCTTTGAACATCTGCTTTATTTTGCACGTAACGGGGTATGTAACCCCTATCAAAATATCGCCTACTTGTTTTTGGTTTTAAGTTCAAAGCAAAAGTAATATTGTTGGGTAGCTTTTGAATTGTTTAAGTTACTGAAAGGTATCATGTATTTTCTTGATAGACGCGTTCTTTTAACAGCCTTCATTTGGTTTAGTTAGTACAGTAGGTATTGAAACTTTAGATTATAATGACAACTCATTTCGTTAATCCTAATTTCTAAATTTTAAGTTCCATGTCGAATAACAAATCCTTTAATCTCTTTGTATTCACTCAGAAAGCCGGTAATGTCCCGTGTAGTTACAACACTACCACTGACTACCAGGTACTTATTATAATATTAATTAAATTACGTTTTAGTGCTTAGTTTTACATTGTGTACTCTTGTTTTACTTTACACTTTGTAAATGATTTTGTTTCATTGTTATTTTAACCTTTGCCTCACCTGTTGGGTTAATAATGTGGACTTTAATGTTTTGTGCTAAAACATTTGATACCAAATAGTTTACAGATTATGGTTTTGGGTATTACAGTTTATAATTATAACATAACAAATAAGTTTGATAATAAATCTGTTAATCTCTGAAAGATTGTTACAGACGCCGGAATTTTAGTGACAGTAATGTATTCTGTAGTAACTCGTGTCTTTGTGTGAGGTTGCTATAATATAATGAGCAGGCGTTTCGACCATTTATTATTATTATAATAATTACGTTTAGCGTTAACCCAAAGTATTTGTAGAGGTGAGTTGAAAGTGTAATTATAATGTAATGTAATAAATATAATTGTTTTATAACTAGCGGTTACCCCGTTTACTTTCTCTTTTAATATTTTACATTAGTCAGTCTGTTGTACCTTCCTTCAGTAGGTTAAGCATAACTTCACCATTATGAAAGTTTAACAATTGTTTTCTGCAACACGAATGATAAAAAATATTTACCAAGCTTTTCCTTAATATTGTTTGATTGGCGCGGAAAAGATGAAAATATGAAGTTCATTAAAAATTTCCATTTAATTATTTCATAATGAAGGCGTCCCTCAGAGTAAACGGTACATTGTAAACATGAACGTAATCCAAAAAACAATAGCCAATAGCGAAGGCCCGTCAAAGTGAACCTTGTGACCGCCGCCGTATTTATTTACCATCGCTAATCCGCCGTGTTAGTACGACCCCGACCCCCACCAATTTAAAGAGAACAAGCCTAATCCGCCCTTTGTAATGACCCAACTTGGGGTTTTAACCCTTTCAAATACGTAGGTATGACTTTTTTCACCCCCTTTGAATTTATACCAGTTAATTTTTTATTGTACCACTTTATGTGGGAATGTCGTTACGATTATTACGTGACGTTTCCGAAGTTTGGCGGAAACGCCCGAAGTTTAGTCTCGGGTTGATAGTAAGGATTGTGTTGTATGTCAGGGGCGCGGTGATTATGTGGTATTAATTAAAAGTTGTTGTGTATGAGTGTGGATTAAGGATTTTATGTCCCAGTTCACGAGGTTTGTTTAGTATTAAAGATTCACTTTAAATAGTTTATTTTATTTTTGGTTTTTATTATTTTATCCCGTAATAAACTGATAAAATATAACAAACAAATAAAAATTCATCAAATTTTCAAAAACAATATTTGTTTAAGTCATTGATTTACAATTCTATAATAAGTACAACCAAATGCGTTAAAAACCGATAACACGCGGTTAAATATCACAGAAATATTTTTCAAAGGCCAAAAAGTCGAACACACCCCTAAAACACAGGTAATACAAAAAATTCAAGACTTAATCCCTTACTCGTACTCACCTACTTTCAAAGTGACCAAAACAAGCCAAGTTTTACGGTTCACCAAACCTTAAACAACCCTTACTTGTTTATCACAAGGTTCAAAATCCAGTGGTTTTGTGTTTCAGTTTGTGGTTAGCAAAGTGGTCGTCTTTGAATGATACTCGACACAAAGGGCGTGGGGCGCCTCTTGTGCGTTCACGGGTACTTTTAAATACTGACCTTGACACGAGCTCTTTGTAACTAAGAACTGAAGATCTTTTTCATTTTGAAAGTATACAGCGAAAGATAGGATCTTTTTGTCAATGCTGAATTCACAGAAAAAATGTTGTTTCGAGGAAATGGATCTGTCGAAGTCTTTCAGAGGGAAAATAAATAAATTGATGCTTGGAGGTTTGTTTTGGGTTACAGATACTACTCCAGAAAGATTATGTTTTTAATTCTGTGGGATAAAATTGTCAATTCAATGAAATAACTAATAATAAAAGGAACTAAACTATGTGTGCCTCTTCTGTAATTTTCGATTAAAACATATCTGATGCTAGTTTATATTATGATTAAAATCAATAACTGAGCCAAATTCGCAAACCTAATTCCAACTATCTGTCTGTAAGAACAACTAAACACACACAAAACTTGAACCTGGGTCACAAAACAGAACTTTCCGCACGTAAGCTAGGTACGCTATTCGTAGGGTTAAGTTATAAGATGGCGGCGACAGACGACGCCAGGATCTACAAATCCTGTTGAACTTACAATCACACTTGTGACAGTTTTGGACAAAGGCTGTAGTTAAAGATATGCTACTGGAAGATATGCAATGCTACAAAGTTTAAAACAATGTCATGATTTTGTTGATACTTGATAAAAAAGCAGTAGTAGGGGTATAGTTTATTTTATTAAGAGACGTGCTTTCGAGAAGATATACATAGTTACGTTTGAGTCAAAACGTTCTATGCATCTGATGGCGAGGCCAAAGATAAGCAAGGCAGCAAAGCTGTCATGGTCTTAAGAACTTCAAATAAAATTGTCATGTTAATATGAACCACCCATTTTCCGCAAATAAATGATTGATTGATAGATGTGAAGTAGAACCATTACAAGCATTACAAGAAATAACTATTGGTCGTATACAACGTTTTATAAGCATTACGAGGTTAGGTTTTGTGAAAAAACTAGCATCTACCATGTTTATAGCTTCGCTAGCACTGTAGCTTACCCTAAAAACTAGCAAGTGGCAACAACCGACGAATCCTCAGTGACAAAGCGACGAAGACAAAAGACGACGCGACGAATCGCAAACGTTCGTGTAGCTTTGTACGGCGACGTTGCCTTGTCGCCCTGTCGGTTTGTCGCATTGTCACTATCTTCGACGTTTCGGCTATGCTTTACTGTTATATTGGATCTGTTCGTACAGAGAAATATAGATTTTAAAACTTTATGCGAAGATTTCTTGTAGTTCTTTGGTTTCTCATACTCGTCGTTTGACGGTTTAATAAGGTCAGAATGACATTCATGCCAGAAGACAACTTATTCTGCTCTACATCTTATCTTGCAAAGTCTAATTCACTTACAATTCATTTTTCATTACTCATACTCTGAAAGTAGGTCATTACATGCCTGATGAGCGATTTGAAAGTTATCCATTGCAGGCCTAGGGAGAATCGCTTTCAACTGACAGCTGCCAAACTTAAGAAAAAAAAACTAGTTCTATTTAAGCATTTCTCTTGATTACAAAGCAATAAAAATAAAAATCACTAACAATTAAGTATTAAGAATGTAATAATATATTACGACTTTAATATAACTCAGTTACAACTATTTATTTAGCTAGACGACCACAGGTCAATAAGTTTAAAAAACAAAACAAGCGGGAAAGTGTCAATTCGATCAACACTCACTTTTTCTTCACATTTTTTATTTTACATACTTTTCCATAAATTTGTTCTACATTACTAAAATTATATACAAACTATAAATAAAAAACTTATTACTTACTAGTAATATGTACAAAAATATATAAATAAAAAGAAAACAAAAAACATTCAAAGGGCGTTAAAGAATACGTCTACATCGCTGTCAACGGGAACAGTGCCCAGAACGCTGGCAGCATTGCCACGTTGTATGGCAATACTGATTCGTTATGCTTTTCTTTATCTGATAATATATGTTCTTGTTCTTAATTTCTTAGTATTCGTAATGAAAAGCAAAGTGTTTATCTCGGGTAAATTACTTATTTAGTCCTTCGAACTATTAGCGCCTTCACTACGTTACGGGCGCCAAACCCCGTCTCGATACTAAATAAGTAACTTTCACCCCTTGGATAACAATGTACTGCTACACAAGAATACTACACAGACACAAAACTGAGCACCATTAAAAATAAACCACCAAAACTGAAACATTCATCGATGTTACAAAAAACAGAAAACACAGTCGTACGACAAAAATACAAAACCAAGGAATGTATCTTAAAAAATCAACACATACGTGTATTTTGTTGGACATTATTCATAAATGCAAATATGGGCTTAGCAGCGAGTCCGTGGGGATTCGCACGAGATCGGAGAAGATCGGGGATGATCGTAGGGGATCGGGGATGATCGTAGGGGATCGGGCATCGCGGTGGATGGCGCTGCTAAATGACGCGAAGTCTTTGCATCTTGGGATTCGTGGATTATTGAATATTTTTAAGCTGAGGGACATGTTTACAATGCAAACGTCGGAGGTTGCCGCTGAAAAGGTTTGAGTGATGTGTTTATTTGTATGCCTGTGGAAAAGTAAGATGGTTGCTGGAAATTTTATCGTTCGGTAATGGATTTTATGTTGAAACTTATTTACAAATGTCTGGTGATGTGGGAGGAATGCTTTGTTAGAAAAAAGAGCATAAGATTTTCAGTTCAGAAAATCTATCTCATTTAGGACTTAGATACAATTAGTTTAATACTTGAGTCCTCCCAGCGTGGAGCGGAAGGGACTGTTAGGCGTTTGGCTCTCTATGTGGGGCTGGGGGCCCTGTCAGATAGCTGACAGCATTCGAGGCGCTCGTGGAACACGACGCGCTGTCATCCGTGGCATAGTCCATGATCGGACGGCAAGTTACCCATTACTGGCCGTATGCATAGAGTTAGTTTTATGATAAGGGAAACTTCATTTAAGTACTCAATATACTCCGTATTGTTACCCTAATAATTCCCACAAACTAACCTCTATCGAGCCAAACAGCCCTAGAAATAGCCCAAACACTAACATGAATACACCAAATCACCTTGAGACATTCTTTTCCAGTTTCTCCAGCAATTTGCCTCCTATAACAGCCTTGCCGCCTTTAAGAGCTCCCCTATTATAAGCCAATAGGATATCGTACGCGCTCCGATAGAGTGTCGGAAGTGTTTTCCAAATTGTATAAGGCTTAAAAATAGGAAGGATGGCGGATAAGGGGGACTCAAATTGGTATTGTTATGGAATAAATTGGTGACTGTTATATTTTTGAAGGGTTTCGTAACGATCTTGTGGAGGATTATTGTTTATTTTATATAGTGTTGTAACGTTGCAGAACTTGTCGTATTTTGAAATGATTTCTGGATTATATTTGCGTATAAATTGACTTAAAAGTTGTTGCTGTTTTGTACGAGACCTTTTGTATGAGGCCTCAACAGTTGTTCTAAACTGACTAGTCAAAATTGCCAGAGATCTACATATCTGGCTAAATTAAATTGAAAATTCCATGCATGTGTATCTTGACACCATAAGTCAAGCTTTATTAAATAAAATATAAAAATGGCGTCGTTTTACATAAAAGCATGTCCTCTGGTATCATGTGAACGCTCAGCAAAACTCACATTTGATCCTTTACAAGATTTTATTAAAGTTTAAATATATTATGCAATATAGGAAACTCTTCTGCTCAAAATTATATTTCCTTAAAGCGTTTACCAAAATTAGGTAATGTTTATAAAATGGTGTCTACTGATCCTAACTATCACCATCACCATCACCAACATCAACCTTGTTCTACGTATTGTTTCGGCCGCTACTCTTTCGTGCGATGCTGCCCTGGTATCTGCTAATTATACCCTAAATGAAGATTTAAGAATAATTATTTCTTTACTGATTAGTAAGTGATGTTAATACAGAAATAATAATGAGTATGATCACTCTCAAGAAAACCGTGAATCCGTTGAATAGAGATTTATTATTCAGCAGAGTTTCGTAATATACGGCCTTTACTTATTGTCCTTTAAAAGGGTAAGCAAGACATCTTACTTCCAATCCCCCCGGTAGCCGTATTTAAGGAAGGTTTGATGGAGCAGGGATATCTAGCGGAAAGTATACCTACACCTAGCATTCTAGGTACTCCTAAAAGGTTTTTTTTTAATCTAGTTTAGAAAATAAAGTTCCATAAGTACCATTCCTTGGTGGTCATCAAATGGTACTCCTCCCTGGGTGAAGCGGAAGGGATTGTCAGGCTCGTACTGACTAAAATCCACCGTGTTCCTTCAATGCTCTTTACGTTCCAGGGTCACGGTTACCTGTTTAGACAGTTGCGCGACCACAAAATGTAACAGATTAATTCGTATTAAATATAAAAAAAACAACAAAGCTTTTAGTTATGTTTAGATTTTCAGAAATAATTTATTTTACATAGAGCGTAGACAATGATACGTTATAATCATTTAGCTGATAAACTACGTTGTTGACGGCACGTTTGGCGCAGTGTCTGAGAAATTGGACTCCTGCGCTATGTGTCGCGGGTTCGATTCCCGCACGGAACAAATATTTGTATGATCTGCAAGTAGTTGTTCCGGGACTGGGTGTTTATGTATGTGAGTTTCTATGTTTGTAAACGCATGTTTAAAAAAAAAACTCAATTCCACTTGACATTTTTCTTCAATTGCCTCTTACACATGCTACAAACATCTTCTTAAGCAGTATTTTGACCCACATTTACGAATATAATATATTATAATCTTTCATCAAACAGGAGCCGAGGTTTTTACAGCGCCTCTCGCTGCTTTAGCAGATTTTTTTTTAATATTGCCAATGATTAAGGCTGGCACAGTCAGAGGGAGTGGAGGGGAGGGGTATTTATTAAAAAATAACTCAGATGTAAAAGCGGTTTAAACGCGTAAACGTGTAGCGGTTAGCGGTTGTAAGTAAAGAGCGTAGAGCGGCTTGCAGGATACTTTATTTTTGTGTTTTTTGCAGCTGTTACCAAAACCATTTTGTATTCAGGGTTACTTTATCCGTTTTTTTCATAAATCTTTTGTTCAGTTCATTTTTTGACTGACAAGATAGTTCTATGTTTACAGAAAAAGATCAAAGGTGCTTCCACTTTAACGATTTTGCAAACTTTATTTATTTGTCTCAAAAATATAGTTTGATGTGTGACTTCTGATCTGACAGATTGTAAGCTATTCATACAAACTTTAATCGTCTGCAGCTTCAAAGATCATCATACAGTTGAAATAACGGTGATTCACTGTCTTTCTTTACATTGGGATGTGATTCTTGTCACCATCTACCCGCTACCTCTCATAACTTAATCCGCTGTTATAACCAGACCCCAGCTATGCGTGCGCGCTGTCAAAGAGCCGACGCCGCGATATTGAACATTTTTGTACGGACTGATTAAAATAATGTTTGTAATTCAGCAATACTGCTCCCGCCATTGTCTCTTTGACGTCGCTGTGATTTTCCATAAAATTATATGCGGTTCTGAGGCTGATGAATATTTTGGTTGAATAATCAGCATTTGTATCAGTACCTAACTTTCATGAATTATGAATTGTATCGGAGATTTTAGCTCTATTTGCAACATGCTGAATGGCTAGTTTTACCATAACATTAGCCATTTCCCGGGTCGACGGCGCGTTGTGTTCCACGCGCGCCTCAAGGAGTGTCAACATAGTGACGGGGCCTGTAGAGGGCCAAAGCCTGCTGGGGTCGCGGGACCAAGGGATTACCGTGACCCTAGTACGTAAAGGGCTAGTGAAGGACACCGTGGATTTTAGTCAGTACAAGTCTGACAGTCCCTGCCGCCCTGACTTGGGTGGGAGGACTCATTTGATGATTTTACCACGATAAAAAAAAAAAAAAAACATCAGCCATTTCGATTTCTGTCAATATGAGAGATTTGGATTTGTGAATTTATCCATACTTGTAAAGTTATTTATTTGAGAGTTTATACTGTGTAATAAATTAAACAATAATTTATCTCAAATAGGTATGTATGTACAGCCTTTGTGAGAACTGAAGTCTATAGTGGGTTCGAGACATGTATGACAAATCTCCAGGCCCTCGCCCACTTAAACCAAAGAAAAGAAAATAAGTCCATTATACAAGATTATTTTTTATTTGTGCGAAACCCGATACACCTGTCTAGTATTTTTGTGTAAAGAATCCATGTACGAAATTTTAAAACCGTATCATAAAAAATCATAAAAAATCATAAAAAATCATAAAAACATGCTCATTTCGCGGTACACCCGCGTAAACCGCGTCTCCTGTGTTATACACTCGTGATAATAGCTTGGCAATAGGTACCTAACCGTACGGTGATTGTATTGTAATTAACTGATAGTAAAATTTAATTAAAATATTTTTGAAAAAAATAAATAACATGGTGTAAAAATTATTGGAATCGAATCAGTTACTGATTCTGAACAAACTATATTCAGGTTTCGCATATACTAAAAATAATGTTGTAGAAGATAATTTCCTTACAATCATTTTTTTGGCGAGTCTAGTAACAACGCTGTCCACGTGACTGAATTCCATTATGTCGATAAATACAGTATAAGAGTAGGCGTTTTAGGATTCAGAAAGGTTTAACGTTTACACCCACGGAATAATTGACCTATAATATTGTATTGAATCGAAAGCTGTATTTTCATTGAAAAATGCGTGGTTACATTCAAAGTTCAGGTTTCACCAAAGTTGTAGATAATTTCAATATCTTGAAAGTTTTGTTGAACTTTAAGAACTTGCTGGTTTGTTACGGTCAAATCTTACAAGACTGAACAACTTCCTCGTAGTAACTTTAAGGTTAGTACCTGCTCAAAGGACACCCAGTTGACAAATAAATAAATAAAAATAAATGAATATTCCACAACTATCACACAACGCCATCTAGTCCCAAGCTAAGCAGAGCTTGTGTTATGGGCACTAGACAACTGATAAACATACTTATATATTTCTAAATACATACATATTATAGATAAATTACACCCAGACACAGAACAAATGATCGTGCTCATCACACAAACATTTGTCCTGGGTGGGAATCGAACCCACGACCTCCGGCATAGCAGTCAGGGTCACTAACCAACAGGCCTGTCTAAAACAGACAAAACCTAAAACGCTTCGAATATTCTATCTCTATTCCCTAGTTCAAATTTTATTACATATCTATTCGTCTACTCCCCTCTATCCTTCATGAGACCAACAAAAACTCTCAAAAGTAAATAAAGTGCGATAAAATCAGTTTTCCAACCGACACCGCGGCTTATTAGATTCGCCCGACATCGTAGCTCATCTAGTCTAAATAAGGCACTACCAATCCAATTCCTTCTCAAACTAGCAGGTATCAGTAACTTTGCATTACCATAATGGAAAAGTTTTGAGTGGTTGAGGTACTGAATTCGGTGTTTTTATAGTAGTGGTTAAAGTTACGTACTGAAAACTATTGTGCTCATAGCAAGTAAAGTTGAATTATCGTGAAAAAATAAACATTGGTCAAAATTATGACTTTATATTGTTTACCATTTTAAGCTATTGCATAGCTCTTATCGCGGGCTTTCAGCGCGGCCACCGAATCAAGAAATTTCGTAACGAAAATTAACCTAACACTCACTGTCACATCTGTCATGTCAACGTGAGGGAATAAAATTTGAATGAATGAATTTTTTCTTGACGTTTCACTTGATGGACGTGGCTGACCATAGCCTAATTAGTAGAGTAACTTCCTATAGAGCAACGATATGATGATATTTTCGTTAAATATTCGCGGTAGGCGATTTCTTTTTCCATAAATAAAATAAATAGATAATTATAATTGCACAAGTTGATAAAAAAAAATGCTATGCAATAGCTTTACCGCGGCAGTCCCCGAGTACCACACGTATTTTTTATTGACTTCACCCCCTGCGGGTTAGTAAGGGGTGAGGCTGATAAAACATGCTGACATTGTGGACATTTTTGATCTACCTTTTTTTTATTCTTGGCCCGAAAGTTCAACCAGTCTTACCATGGGTACCGTATTATCCTACACTAACCAAGCTAAGTAATATACTGGTATTCATCTGTATCTAGTTACGAGTGGAAGTCGACTCCAACAAAGTTGAAAAAAGGCTGGGATGGATGTTTCTCGTACAGTTAAAAGCCAATAATATTTTTATATCCAACTTCCAGAGTTTCATGGCACACAATAAACATTTTTGATGGCGTTGACCATACTTATAAAGTAATCCACTTTCCCTTTTATTTCTGCAACTAGGCCGGAATACTAAGTAGCTGGCATTAGGACGCGCCTATCCATCATGTTGTTCTACTGAAGTGGGTAGTAATGATAAACTTAAGACTAATAGTTTTGGAGTATGAAAAGGGTATCAAAAGGTGAAGCCTTAGTTGTACAAACAGATACTTTAAAGCTTTGTTAGTATTTAATTATGTTGGAAGAAAATTTGTACTTCAGGAGCAGAGGCCGCAGACAGTAACAATAATATCATCTTATCCGCTTTATAAAAATATCGTACTGACTAAAAACCACCCTGTTCCTTATATTGCCCTTAGCCTTCTAGGGCCGCGGTAATCTCTTAAGACACTCCCGCAACCTTGGCAGCCATTTGGACACGACGCACTATCGACTTGAGCCTAATCAGACGGTGAGCTGCATATTGCTCCCTGTCCGCAACCCCGCAAAGTTCTCCAGCTCGTACATATTGGGTTAGAAACGCTTACAAAAATATTCATGCTTATAACATCACCCAACCAAACATGACAGGTACAAGTGAAAGCTAAAATCATAAGCTGGCTTCTGATGGCTGCCTGTCATCCGTGTAACCTATTTAGGGGGTGAAACTAGTCCGGGCAGCGCCATCTAATATTTATGAGGGATGCCGAGCGCAGGCAACGCACGGACTTTTAAAGGAGAATGTTGATTTTAATTATTTTGATTCTGTTTATTTCTTGTAGTGGGCGGTGAAACGTAGTTAGGGGGTTGAAAAGGGTGATTTTTTGTATGACGGAAAAATGCTAAAAATGTAAATTAAGTTCTTAATTAAAAGTCTACTTTATAAACTACATTATTCCACACAGTTTTTCTAAAAAGACTTTTCAGGTACTATTAACAAATTCCATCCGTTTAAATTAAAAATGTTAGGAGCTTTTAAAAATATGAATAACCTTTTCCCTCGCATCACATTTGCGACGGAATTTCCACAATTCTCTCATCAATTTTCCTGCCCGTCCATACAATTTCCCCCACACTCATCTAAATAAAGCAAAGAACTCACACAAACGCACACAATATGATTAATTTGAGTGTTGTTACGTCGCGTCATAACGGCGTATTAGCATACGTCAGTCCGGCTTGTGCCGACAATCTATTAAACGAAAAAACTGCCCCTCCTCCCCGCTCGCCGTGGATACGCATACAATATTTATGAGATATTCTGCCCGAGAGATGAGATGTGGTTCATTTTATAAGCGAAAGATGACTTTTATAGTTAAGCATCGTTAACCGGTTTAACTGACATAGTGTTGTTTTTCTTATACAAAATTTTTTGCTGGGTTGACATGATGAACCTTATTTAATAAGTAACTGTTGATTTTGATATATATAAATACATATATTTATATAGGTAGCTCCCAAATATCACGTAAATACCTTTTTTGTAGCCTACCGAGACTAGTGAAGTGCAATATCACATAACGTACAGTGCTTCTAACATTACGTTATGATTTACTCATATCTACAACTTGGGGTGCTAAGGACAGGAAACCTCCTCGAGTGCCCGAGGCTGGAAGTTCCTTTCCGGATACGTCCGGGGGGAAGCCCAGATTCTCGGGACGGTGCGCCCCGGGATGCGGGCAAGTACTCCCCTACAAGGGGTCTCCTTGCCCGTATGCCAATGTCCTGTCGCGTCGCTCCACCACGTGTCCCTCTGCTCAGCAGAGGGCACAGTGGTTGGAGCAAGAGCGGGCACGGCGTGCACTTACCCTGCCGCCGGGCAGGCAGGAGGAGGTATTGCACTCCCACCTCCTCTTGCCACCGCTATAATCTCGTAGCCCCGAAGATTGTCAGGATCACGTCTCTGACTTTCGACGGGGGTCGAGGGCCTTGGCTTAACCGCCCGGGCCGCGAGGTAGAAAACCTCTATAAAAAGTCACCCCGAATCTCAAGCGGCGGAGCACCGCGAGGAGATGTATGGCTGACGGGAGTTCTTTTGAACAAATCAGTCGCTAGTGCTACCCTCGCCAGGGTACCGGCCGACCCCCTGGCGAGTAATAAATGTCGCAAGACGTAGGCTTACCTGAGTACAGGGGTCTCTGCTCAGGTGGACCTTTTATATCCCCCACACTCGTGAGAACTATATGGTTGATAAAAAATCCCCCCCCCCCCAACAACCGGCAGTCGCCGCAGAGAGCCAGGGAGGCTCACGTGCCCGTGAGGTGGAGTCGCTGGACCTGTCCAGCACGTCCGCCTCACCGGCACCGACGGAGCGGGCACAGAGTGCCGCTCAAAGTGAGAAGAGCATGGTGCTGACGCCCACCTCGAGGTCGGAGTCCGACAGCGCGTCAGACGCCATGAGCGCTCAGAGTCCTGGCTCTGGGCGCGGAGGAAAGGGGGCCGCCGAGAGGAGGAAACGCTTCCTCAAGCGGCCCCATTCGTCGTCCGACGACGATGTGCCTGCCTCGGGCCGGAAGATCCCCACCAGTGTGCGGGGTAAAGGCCGAGGCAGGACCGGAGGAAGAGGCAGCGCGGAGCCCTCCCTAGAGGAGACCATCAGGGCCGCCGTCCGCTCACTGGCCTCTAACAAGCCGGGGAAAAGGGCCACCAAGGACCGGGCCGCGGGAGCGGCCACGGCCACGATCATGGCGGCAGTGGCAGCGGCTAGCCTCGGCCAGGCTCCGCCCGCATCACCGACGACAGCGGACGAAATGTCCCAAATGCGGGCGGAGGTCGCCCGTTTGACGGCTGCAATAGAGGTTCTCCAGAAGGAGAACCTCCATCTAAAGACGGAGCTGGCCGGACTGCGGAAGGCAGGCCGCCGGGAGGAGGTCCCGCAGAAGTGGGGTAAGGAGCCGCAGGCCCTGCCCGCGCCAGCGGAGGACAGCAGCGCTGTCCTAAATCTGGTGCGGCAGGAATTAGCGGCCTTCAATCAGCGCTTCGCGGTGCTAGAAGGCCGCATCCTGCGCCCCCCGCTCGCGGCAACCTCATACGCGGCTGCTGCGGCCTCCGCGCCGCCTAAGCCGGCCCCGGAGAAGCGGGCCGCGGCGAAGCCTCCGGCGCCGCCCAAACAGCCCCCGGGTAGAGCCGCGGCGGCAAAAAAGGCGCCGACAAGGGCGGCCCCGGTGAGGGAGATCCCGGCGGCGGCGGCAGCTCCTAAGCCCACCACGGCGGCAAAGAAGATTGCCCCGGCGGCGGCGGCGAACCGGCTGTCTCCACAGCCCTCGCAGCCTCCTCCAGCCGACGCCGAATGGCAGGTGGCTGGAGAGAAGGCTACCAAGAAGAAGCAGAGACGGCGGCAGCGACAGCGCAAGAGGCGAACCGTCGCGGCTAGACTCCGCGCCCCCAAGACCGCGGCTGTAGTAATCACTCTACAGCCGGAAGCGGTCAAGAGGGGCGTGACGTACCGCGACGTGTTCGCAAAGGCGAGGGAGGCGGTGGACCTCCGGGAGCTGGGAGTCGACGGGGGCCTCCGGGTGCACGTCACCGCGACGGGGGCCAGACTCCTGTCGATCCCCGGCGCGGACAGCGGCCCTACCGCTGACGCTCTGGCCGAAAGGCTCAGAGCGTCCCTAGACGCGGAGGACGCCCGAGTGTCCAGGCCCATTAAGCGCGCTGACTTGCGCGTTATGGGTCTGGACGACTCAGTCTCGGAGGGGGACGTCGTGGCCGCCGTTGCCAGGGCTGGGGAATGCCCTGCCGACCAGGTCAAGGCAGGCATCCTTCGCCCTGGCGTCGGGGGGCTGCTGACCACCACAGTCAGCTGCCCCGTACCGGCGGCCAAAAAGATAGAGGAGAGCCGAAGGCTCCTGGTTGGCTGGGTGTCCGCGCAGGTGAAACTGCTGGAGCCCAGGCCTCTGAGGTGCTTCCGCTGCCAAGTGGGAAACCACGCGGCATGCGTGTGCACCTCGGAGGTCGACCGCAGCGACAATTGCTTCCGCTGCGGTCAGCCCGGTCACAAGGCCGGCTCGTGTTCCGCCCCGCCGCACTGCTTCGCATGTGCGGCGGCTGGCAAGCCGGCCGATCACCGGGCAGGGGGCAAGGCCTGCGCGCCCCCCGCCAAAACCAGGAGCAGAGGTAGGCCCTCTGCCACCGCCGTCCCCGCCGCCGCCGCAGCTCCTGCTGCCGCCGCCGCCGCCGCTGCCGCCGCCGCCGCCGCTTCTGCCGCTGCCGCCGTGGCTGCGCCCTCGCAGAGGGCCCTGGAGGAGGCCGCAATGGACTCCAATTAATGGCTCCGTTGCGCTTCCTCCAGGCGAACATCAACCACTGCGCCGCTGCTCAGGATCTCCTGCTCCAGAGCATGGCGCAGTGGTTGATTAATGTCGCCGTGGTCGCCGAGCCGTACTTTGTCCCGCCCAGAAATGACTGGGTGGCGGACCTGGACGGCTCGGTGACCCTAATTTCGTCGGCCGCCGCCGGTACCCCGCCCCTAGATCGCGTCGAGAGAGGGCACGGGATCGCCGCAGCACGGTTCGGGGAGATCGCTGTAATAGGCGTTTACTTCTCCCCGAACCGAACTATCGCCGAGTTCCGCGACTCCCTATCGGAGCTAGGAGACATCGTCGTCGCATACGGTTCCCTCCCCGCGCTCGTCCTCGGGGACTTCAACGCCAAAAATGTGGCTTGGGGTTCCCGGGCCACGGACTATACGCGGGGTAGGATGCTCGAGTACTGGGCCCTGGCGCAGGGCCTGGTCATCGAGAACCAGGGTTCTGTCCCCACGTGCGTGCGGTGGAGGGGCGAGTCGGTGGTGGACGTTACGTTCGCCAGCGCCGCCCTGTCGCCGCGCGTCACCGACTGGCGCGTTGTAGAGGAGGTGGAGACCTACTCCGATCACCGGTATATCCGGTTCGACGTCTCCGCCCAGACCTCAGACGCGCCGGTCCGACGGAACCCAAGTGGTCCGCGATGGGCGCTGAAGCAGCTGGACCGGGAGCTATTCCTGGAAGCCTCGATCGTGCAGGCCTGGGTGTCACCACCGGACAGGCCTGCCGACATAAACGACGAGGCGGAGTGGTTCCGGGAGGCCATGTCGGAGATCTGTGACATGGCCATGCCCCGGGTCCGGCAAGGACGCGCTCGGCGTCAGCTGTACTGGTGGTCGCGCGAGCTTACATCGCTGCGCGAGGCGTGCGTGGCCGCGCGACGCCGGTACACCAGATTCCGCAGGCGCCGCACCCGACCTCCGGATGCGGCGACCGTAGAGGCGGAGCTGTACGAGGGCTACAGGGCAGCGAAGACCGCCCTCCGCGACGAGATCTGGCGGGCCAAGGAATTGGCCCGCAAGGAGATGCTGGAGACCCTGGACGGGGACCCATGGGGCCGACCCTATAAGTGGGTGAGAGAGAAGCTCCGCCCCTGGGCTCCCCCGTTGACGCAGAGTCTCCAGCCTCAGTTCGCGGAGGACGTGGTGAGCGCCCTGTTCCCATCGCGGGGAGAGCATACTCCCCCGCCCATGGCTCCGTCTCCGACGGAATCCGACGGTGAAGCTGACGCAAACGCGGACCACAGCGACGACGATGTCTACGATGCTCCAGAGGTGACCGAGGTAGACCTGAGAGTGGCGGTACAACGGCTCAAGGCCAAAAATACCGCCCCAGGACCCGACGGCCTGCCAGGAAAAGCCTGGGTCCTGGCCTCGGGGACTCTCGGGCCTCGACTGGGGGGGCTCTTTAGCGCATGCCTGGAGAGGGGCCGGTTCCCGCTTCGTTGGAAGACGGGGAAACTGGTCCTGATCCAGAAGCCCGGGCGCCCTGCGGACTCTCCGTCCGCATTCCGGCCCATCGTGCTGCTCGACGAGGTGGGCAAGCTCTTTGAAAGAGTAATTGCAGACCGCCTCGTCGGGCACCTGAATCGGGTGGGCCCGGACCTCTCGGAGAGCCAGTTTGGCTTCCGGAGGGGGCGCTCGACGGTGGACGCGATCATGCGCGTGAGAGCCCTCACGACGGGGGATGCGGTATCCCGGGGCAGGGTCGTCTTGGCGGTGTCCTTGGACATCACCAACGCCTTCAACACCCTGCCCTGGAGTTGCATCAGGGAGGCACTCCGGTATCACCGGGTGCCGACCTACCTCCGTCGCACAGTCGAGGACTACCTGACGGACAGGGCCGTCATCTACCCCGGTCACCGGGGAGAGTGGAACCGGCGAGAGATGTCGTGCGGTGTTCCACAGGGATCGGTCTTGGGGCCGCTCCTGTGGAACATCGGCTACGACTGGGTGCTGCGCGGCGAACTCCCTGACGGCGTCGGCGTAATATGTTACGCCGACGACACGCTCGTCCTGGCGGAGGGAGAGTCGCACCAGGCGGCGGCCGACCTGGCGACGCAAGCGGTGGCGACAGTCGCTCAAAGAATCCGGCAGTTGGGACTCGACGTGGCGCTGCATAAAACAGAGGCCATGTGCTTTCATGGCCGTCTGAACGCGCCACGTTCAGAGTCCCACATTACGGTGGAGGGGGTTCGCATCGGCGTCGGGAGGACGATGAAGTACCTGGGACTCGTCCTCGACAGCCGGTGGAACTTTAGGGAGCACTTCCTACGTTTGGCCCCAAAGCTGAACCGGGCAGCAGGCGCCCTCAGGCGACTCCTGCCCAATCTCGGCGGGCCAAACGCCTCCTGCCGGAGGCTGTACGCCGGTGTCGTGCGGTCCATGGCCCTCTACGGGGCCCCTGTGTGGGCCCTAAGCATCCGGACGCGACCACTCAAGCTGGTCGCATGCCAGAGGGTCATGGCTATCCGGATGATCCGGGGATACCGCACGATCGCCGGCGAATCAGCCAACCTCCTAGCAGGATTGCTGCCCTGGGATCTGGAGGCGACTGCCCTCCAGCGCGTCTACGAATGGCGCGTGGAGGCGCAGCGCCGGGGCGAATCCCCGCTGCCTCGACAGGTCGAGGCGCGGCGGGAAGAGCTCCGGCGCGATCTCAGGGCAGTATGGAGGGAGCGACTGTCGCAACCGAGGTCCGGGCACGCCGCAATCGCGGCGGTAAGACCCCTCTTTGAGGAGTGGCTGGATAGGCGTCACGGCGTCCTTACCTTCCGCATGACGCAGGTCCTCACCGGACACGGAAGTTTCGGGAGGTTCCTGTGTCTGATAGGGAGGGAAGAAACGCCTGGGTGTCACCACTGCGAGGATCGTCCGGAGGACACGGTGGAGCATACGGTGCAGGACTGCCCCGCTTGGGCAGAGCACCGCCGTGTCCTCACGACGGCGATAGGCGGAGACCTCTCGCGCCCGGCATTGGTCGAGGCCATGCTGCGGGGCGAGACGGAGTGGGAAGCGGTCGCCTCCTTCTGCGAAGCAGTCATGCTCGTGAAGGAGGAGGCGGGCCGCCTGAGGGAGAGGACAGCGTCCTCCCTCCATCCCAGCCGCAGTGGTAGACGCCCACGGCGTCGGACGTCACAGGACGATCTCCGGCCACCGTAGGCGCGGGCATGCGGGCAGCGAGTAATGGGCGACTTGCTGTCCGACCATGGACCATGCCCGGGTCGACGGCGCGTTGTGTTCCACGCGCGCCTCAAGGAGTGTCAGCATAGTGACGGGGCCTGTAGAGGGCCAAAGCCTGCTGGGGTCGCGGGACCAAGGGATTACCGTGACCCCGGTACGTAAAGGGCTCGTGAAGGACACCGTGGATTTTAGTCAGTACAAGTCTGACAGTCCCTCCCGCCCTGCCCTGGGTGGGAGGACTCATTTGATGATTTTACCACGCAAAAAAAAAAAAAAAAAAAAAAAAATATCTACAACTTAAGAGCTTACATGCATTAAAAAGTATTGGCTGCCAAAAGCTGTTATCATATATTTCAGTCTTCACATGTGGTCTTGAAATATGCCTTTTATTGAATTAGCGAATACCTTTTATAATTTTGTACTCATTAACTAGACAAATTGCCATGCTAATTTCTCTCCATGCATTTGCTAATTTCTTTCCAGAATATTCTACGTAACTCCATGTCCTACTTATTTCCGCTTCACCCCTCTGACTTCGCCCCCAAGTTGAAGTGGTCTCAGATTAAAGTTGGGTCGGACACGGCCCGTCTCGGGAATCATGATCCACAACTAAATCTACCGAGCTGACTGAAAACTGTCTGTTTATTACGTCAAGCTAGATTATAAGAGATAACTTGTTAGGATGTTTAGGTTTCATTTTGAGAATATTCGACTTAAGGTAAAGTTTGAAGTCATGATAAATTACGATACTAAATAATTAAGAAATTAATTGATCAAGATACTTACAGTATAATTAAAGTTCTAATGCATAATGTTTACTCATTCACATTCCATATATCTTTAAAATACTTTGATCATTTAATTTCCTCCTAGATAAAACGAAAAGGTTTCACAGACAAAAAAGGGCCCAACAGCTCTATAAAATAGCCCATAACTCTACTCGTGTGCCATAAAACAAGACATAATATTCCCCTTAACACAACACCTTCACCCTGTCAACTCGAAGAATGGGGCGGGCAGTAAGGCTCGCAAAAAATTAACAAAGTAAGGTCTACAAAATAAAGAGAAAGGTCCGGTCCTGTATTAATAAAAAGGTTTAGGGATGCATTCACACCGTTGTGTAGCACAGGTGTGGGTGACACGAGGGGAATCATATCTTTACATTGTTGTGACTATTTTGGCAGGGCTGGGTAAACGGGACCATCTGTTGTCGCGGGACCTTCTAAAGGTAACCCTGAATATGGAACACAAAGGACAACTGAAGGAACAGTATAGATGTTAAGTCAGTAAGAGTCTGACAGAAATTATGTATTTGAAGTGGTATTTTATTTAGCCTCTTATTCTGTCGACCTTCTTGGGAAAAAGAACGTGACTTTATTTACGCGTTAGAAGGTTATTTTGTATAGACTCTTTAAAAGCTTCTCAGTGTTCTACACGTGTCGCAAATCACTTTACACCTTCCACTTAATCACGTAAAGCTTTACCCGCAACGTTCTAAAAACAACCCAATCGAACCAGAACCTATCCATTACCGACAAAACATTGACGCACGCGTTACGCACCCGTGTAACCGCGGCCATGTATAGGCACCTCGTATTTTACGTCCAGATGTCCTCGGTTACTGCTAGTAACAAGCCTGCGTTGTGCCGATAAAAAATAACTGTTCTCTGGAACAGTTATTTTACGCGGTATGTTGTTTTTCGGAGCAGTTCCCGCGTTATTGGGTATGCGGTATTTTGACGTATTATGTAGAAAATTAAGGAGGTATCGAATGGTTATGGGAGATTTATACAAGTAGCTGTTTTTTTTCACAGGTTGTTTTTTATTCAGATTGGGAAAATATTATAAAATTATGTTTTGTATTAGAAACAGAATTGCCTTTTTATTCATTTATTTAATATCTATTTAAATATTCATGTGTTTATTTATTTTTTGTTTCAGGTAAGGCAGTGTTTATCAGTTTCAAGTAACTATGAAATTATGTAAGTGCAATTATTTTTCTTCAGAAATACAACATGTTTCTTTTAAAATTTTCTTTTTTCAAAAATTCTTGTCGAATTATTGCTTCCTTTTCAAGGAACGTATGAAATAAAATGTAAATGTTGAAATGTAAATCGGTTTGAAAAGGCGTTGAAATTTCACTGACTCGGTGGAAATAAGCTTTACTTAAAAAAAAAAACCTAACCAGTATAAGGACAATTTTTTAAAAGACTTAATAAATATTTCCTTAAAGTGCGCAATACGACAGTTGACACTAAACAACGCTTAACCTCTTCTTGTCTCTTTCAACATATGCCTAGGTACACGGAACAGCGGTTACATTTGCAATATCATGTAGTCATCAGTCGGTAGCCGACATGACTTCATTAAGCCACTCGGCCAGGCTCGGCCTTGTTCGGTGTCACTCGGGTTTACCCCTTGACGAGGAGTTAGGGATACAAGCTTGCATTTTTTAAAGGAATTTGGGAGGGATCTTAATTATGGGCTTGGAATGAATGTTGTTCTTTTTTACGACGTAATATGTTGTTTTTCTGTTGGGTAATAATCTGATCTACAGACTTCACCCCTTTTCTGTCTGATTTTAATTAAGGGTTATTTTTAAAACCTTTGCCATTATGGCAGTGTCTTTTATTCTACGATGATATATTTTTATAAAGCCCAAGCAAATTCTATAACTTTTGGCCCTCGATTTTAACCACATACTTTTCGCTAAAAACTTGAATACAAGAGGTATCCCTGCCCAAGAGGCACCCCTTTCGCAAGTTCATGCGCGCTTTTGTTTTCCAATAACTGCACTAATTTTCTCTGCTCATATAAAGAACCAAGTTTGCCAAATTACTGCCAACACTTTTGTTCCTGTCAAACTCAAATAATCTTTAATCGAACATCTCCGTACGCCCCGAGTTATTAAGGCCCACGTACGCGACACTAGCGCCCGATGCAATCGAGCAGTACATGTACTCACTGGGGACCGCTGATTGGCTGCTGGATGACGTCATCCGTTCGTGTTGTCATCGGCGTGACGGCTATATCAAGTGTTGCGGATTTTGGGTGCTATTCGGGTAAATGATTCAAGAGGTAATTTTAAGATTTAAGCTCATTTAGCAGAAACCGATAGATCTACTCCAAATCTATCATCAATTGAAAAAAAAAACAAGCAAATTATTTTTATTTTAACATGGAAGTCGTACAATACCTCTTTGTAAGACCAATTTAGGGCTTCTGATTACCAGCAACGACTATCAAATCCATAAGGAACAGTAGGCATCAACTAGGATCTCAACCTAATCAACTGACTGTCAAAGAAAATGTATGACGCGACCTCAATGAGTTCACAATTTATAGAAAAAGGTTGAAAAACAATCATTTTTATCTTATGTTAATTATCCACTCACAAAAATATTTAAAACAGTCATCTATTTTAAAATGTTTTCAACTATAAAATATGAGACAAAAACATTATACAGCATTATTCATACTTATCATTGTAGTATGAAAACAAACTTCGCTACTAGCTATAATTTATTTTTCCGAAGTATTTTCATCCCTATTTCTAACAGTTTAAGGTATACTTTACTTTTTATCAGATGAAATAATATTTTTGTGCAGACCCTACTCTGAGCATCCCGCAAATGAGAGTTGTCACCTGTGATACGTAAAAATAGAAATATGTAGCGACAGCGGAAAAGTTACCCAAAGTTTTTTTTTTGAAACTTTATCTTTGCCATTTTGCTATTTATACAAGCTTTTTAACTGTCGATAAGTTAACAGAATACAGTTAATAAATAGGGTTAATTTCTTCCTCGTACTAAAGTCTCTTGAACATATCTGACAGAATATGTCTCAGTCACTCTCATTATATTATGTGTGCATAAAGCATTAAAAAAGCATCAAAATATTCCAGTTTTCATATAGCTCATTTCATTCGAGGCAGAGTTATTAAAACAATATTACCTGGAAGCATACTGCGAAAACCTACCTGAAAAGGCACAGCCTTCAATTTCAGCGTAATAAGCGGAGTTGATAACACTTTACATTTTTACCGAAAAAAATAAGGTTTTCAATTATTTTTTTTCTTTCTGTTTCACACAAGCCCCCAGCATTTACTATGCATACGTGAAGTTGATTACATTTTTAACACCTGTTTTACTTCGAATTTTTTTTGCTGAACCCTTTGTAAGCGGCCATTATGCAAATTGTCTATTACAAGCAATGAGCTGCACATTTGTGCGGAAGTTTTGACAACACCCGTAATTGCGAGGTGAAACAGATTGTCGGGGGGTGAAGTAAGTAGCGCGGGATTTTTAGGGGGTGAAGTTCTTGTTAACAGTAAGATTGAATCTAAAGTTTTTTTGTTTATACTTTTGGATTTGTTGTTGTTTTGCGGCCGACGTTTATAAGTTATCTTGTTATTGAGTTAGCTTTTGTTTACCTGTGTTTACTTAAATTTTTGGATTTATTCTGCAAGGAATTTCAAGTAATTTTAACAACTAGTTTTAGTTAAGCCTTTGGCAAACAGACAGGCGTGGCGAATGCGAAGCGAGGCCCTTTTTGAATTGTTTGAATCTAGTCACATAGAAAAGCGAAAGTGATCCGATAGCGTGACTGAACTGAGGCGATGACGTGGCGAAGGCGTATTTGCTCTGTTTGACGTCGTTCATAAAAAGTCAGCTAAACAACTGTCATGTCTCGGTTCGCTGCACCCAGTTTGACGTCTTGTATCGATTCGTTATCGCTTGGGACTCGGTCCGGTTCGCTATCGCCTGTCTGTTTGAAAGGCTTTAAACCTATATGTCTCACACCAAGGAAAACCCTTAAAAAGAAGCTCAATGTCAATGGAATGACGTTTCATCACTCGAAACACTCAAACTAATCCATTACAAATGCATTTGCATTCTATTATTTTAAACTAAACAAAAAACGCCTTAAATTCATTCTTCATAAAGTTCACTGCAACCGCAATTCAACATTTACATCTCGTCATGAATGCGTAGTTACGATTACAGCTGGTCCACATGACATTGCACTTTATTTTCTAAGTGTTAAGGATGTGATGGGTGATTTTGCAGGTCAGTATATTCGGTGTCTCATCACATAGTTGTCTGTCTGTCTGCGTGACAAATTGTTGCCAGGCAACGATTAATGGTATTATGATGCTTTGTAGATTTATGATCTGATGTAAGATAATGGAATATGATGTATGGAGCTTTGAGTGAATGCGTGTTACTGTGACTCGTTAGTCTAGTGGTTATTGGCACGACTGCTATGCCGGTGGACCTCGGTTTGATTCTCAGTTAAGTGTGCAATTAGGTATTTAAGTACCATGCATGTATGAAAAGACGTATGAACATGGATACGACAAAAGGAGTGTAATAAGGATCGTAGCGGGTTCCGCAGTCTCTGCTTATCCTATGTATAAAGCGTGAATTTTTAATAAAAAACCACTGTAAGCCATAACGATATTTATTTCATAGTAATTTCCTACCAATCAATATCATGTACAGTCAAAGTAATCTATGTCAATTCTAACGATCTCGATCGAAAACAAACGGAGGAAGGTTCTTCTCAATCTCGGAGTCACTAACACTCGTGGAAGATGACGTGTCACCGCTCTCTGAGGTGCTGGAGGACCCAGACTCCTCGTCCGTCAGTTGCACCTTGTAGTCGTAGAAGAAATGGTGGTTGTATGGACGTGCGCCCCCCTTAGTGCCGTTTGGACATCGGTGGTCTGCTATCTTAGTGAACACTGCCAAAGAGAAATAGATCAGGGATAAATAGGAAAAAGAAGAATATTTTAGATATTAAATCACGTTTGGACATCGGTGGTCTGCTATCTTGGTGAACACTACCAAAGAGAAATAGATCAGGGAAAAAGAAAGAGAAGAATATTTTGGATAGTAAATCAATCTTGTTAGTTAAATATTAAACTTGGATTTAGTTTTAATTCCTTTTTCACCTTCCAAATGATAGAGAAACCCTCATCAATACATTGTGGACTTTGCCCACATTAAAGACCTGAAAACCTGTGGTGGGACTGAAAATAGACCGCTGATAATCTTGTTGTTTTAGGCATCCATTTCCGCCAGAGATGAACTATTATTGTCCTTCAAGCTAGGCAATCAGATAAATCTTAGCTTATTGTATACTGTAAAAAGAGGCGATAGAGACTGTGCAGTAATTAGAATATTTCTCGCTCGCTATCCTAGTGGAAAATCCTTAGAAGTCAAGCCAGCTAACTAAAATATCTGTTACCCACTTGTCCCATCCTGGCAGTTCCTATAGTGCATCATGCAGAGACTCTTGAAGCTCCTCCGTGCTCGCTGGTACGCCCCGCAGATCCACTTGATGCTAGGATCCCGCCATTTCATCAGCATGTCCTCCGGACATTTGTTGCACTTACGGTGCCATTTTCTCCTAAAATTATGTGAAACTTTATTTGATCGCTCCGCCGCTGTGCCCTCTGCTGTTCAGAGGGACACGCGTTGGAGCATCCACCCGACAGGCTATTCGCATACGGGCAAAGAGACCCCTTAGGCACACAGTGCATAAAATAGTTTTTGCCCGCATCCGCTGCACCGGCCCGAAAAACTGGTCTTCCCCCCGGACGTATCCGAAGGGGAACTCCAGTCCACGGGCGCACGTGGAGGTTTCCTGTCTTAGCACCCCATCTCAATTTAGTCCTGTGCGAGGCCAAAAAGCTCCTATCTCAGCATGTGCTCGGTAAGACCCCTCTTTGAGGAGTGGCTGGATAGGCGTCACGGCGTCCTGACCTACCGCATGACGCAGGTCCTCACCGGACACGGAAGTTTCGGGAGGTTCCTGTGTCTGATAGGGAGGGAAGAAACGCCTGGGTGTCACCACTGCGAGGACCGTCCGGAGGACACGGTGGAGCATACGGTGCAGGACTGCCCCGCTTGGGCAGAGCACCGCCGTGTCCTCACGACGGCGATAGGCGGAGACCTCTCGCGCCCGGCATTGGTCGAGGCCATGCTGCGGGGCGAGACGGAGTGGGAAGCGGTCGCCTCCTTCTGCGAAGCAGTCATGCTCGTGAAGGAGGAGGCGGGCCGCCTGAGGGAGAGGACAGCGTCCTCCCTCCACCCCAGCCGCAGTGGTAGACGCCCACGGCGTCGGACGTCGCAAGACGATCTCCGGCCACCGTAGGCGCGGGCATGCGGGCAGCGAGTAATGGGCGACTCGCTGTCCGACCATGGACCATGCCCGGGTCGACGGCGCGTTGTGTTCCACGCGCGCCTCAAAGAGTGTCAGCATAGTGACGGGGCCTGTAGAGGGCCAAAGCCTGCCGGGATCGCGGGACCTAGGGATTACCGTGACCCCGGTACGTAAAGGGCTATTGAAGGACACCGTGGATTTTAGTCAGTACAAGTCTGACAGTCCCTCCCGCTCTGCCCTGGGTTGGGAGGACTCATTTGATGATTTTACCACGATAAAAAAAAAAAAAACTCAGCATGTGCTGCGACATTTTTAAAATGTCACAGCGCTGGTTTTTTGATAGGGCCATAGTGATGTCACGGTCAGATACGTATCTATATGGTGTTTCAAAATAAATAAATAACCAAAAATAAGATATAAACGTACAAGTATAATAAGCAGATAACTTTTTAAAATAAAATGAATAATGTATAATGATGTAAATGATGTAATGTAAATGGGTAAAGCAAATGATGATGATTCGGGAAAAAAGGCCAAACAAATGATCCCGAAACTAAGTTACCACCAAATTAAACCAATTCTGTGTAGTATTATTCGGTTTGACACAACAACTGCTGAATGGCATCCCTCACTCACGAATATGAATATACCGGCTGTTGCCAGCTGCTTCGCCCGCTACAACTCAAACATTATAAGAAGATAAAATCGGAATAAAAACTATTCTGTTTTAATCCAGGTAATAAACTACCAATGCACCAACATCCAAATCCGTTCATCAGTTTTTGCATGAAAGAGTAACAAACATCCATCCATCCATCCATCCGGCTCACAAACTTTCTCATTTTTTATAATGTTAGTAAGATCTTCATACCATCCTCTGCGTTCCACAGTTGACTTAGGTCCTCGATCTTTTTTAGGCCTCTTAGTCTTTGGTGCTCCAGAACTATCCTCCGATGAATCCGAGTCCGTGAACACGATATTTAAAGATTCGCCTCCAGAACCATCAGCATTTTCTTGAGCTGCTGTAAAAATGTTAAACATCACGCTGTTCAGTAACAGTGCGTCGTTTTGTATTCTGTTTGTGTGTAAGACGCTATGTACTGTGGGGACTAGTGTAAGTTCGTGAAGAACAAGAATTATCATTGACACTTATCACATTTTTACTTGAAGTTTTTACTGTGTTTATGGACCGTAGTGCCTCTATTTTTTTTGGGACAAACCCACCACACTATTCCCAAACTACTGCAACTCTTGAAAGCCAGAACCAACAGTGGCAACCACCAGAATGCGCCGAGACAATGAAGCTCGACGTGTCTCAGAGAATGAATTTACCTGTCTTAGATCCTGCAACGAATTTAATCAGAACAGAATAGTGGAGGAGTAGGAAAAAATACTGTTCAACTTCCCTGCATGCCAAGCAGGAGACATAACAAAACAAGGCCAATGGGCACAAAAGGATATTACAACTGGGAGAAGCCCAGTTACCTAGTACCACGGGTAAAAAATAGTGTAGTGACGGAAAAAAGACATGCTAGCGGGCTTCCCTAGTTTAACTATATCGACGCTTATCTCCAAAAATAGTAGTATTTCCTACGATCCGCCATTACATTGTGTACCCATTTTCGTACTTACCACGAAATGAATCGCTGTCAGATGACGTGGAGCGGTCCTTGCGTCTTGTTTTGAGTCCTTTTAAATTGATCTCATCTTTTAGAGTATCGTTGACTACTGCGGATGTCGCGAATTGCGCTGTGAAAGAAGTTAAGATGGTAGCATGTAGGTCGTATGTATCTTTCATGAAAACATCAAGCGAGTGATAAAGTTAGAACTTCAAAATTCTTTAATCATCTCTATAAAAGAAATGTTCACAATGATGAAGATCACTCTTTTAACTACCCTTTACAGGTACTTTTTGGTCCATTTTCATTGCCCCAAGAAAATTTTTTCCAACAATGCAATAATACAAATATTTCGCTAAGTCTTAGCAAAAATACTCATTAGCCATCGTACAATATGATTATTCTATTGCAAATCAAAGTATTTCTCAACATATTGTGTTGTGTGACAATTAGTCCCTTATTTAAACAGAAAAAATCAATAAATGTATACCGTAAGTGGTTTGTGAAAACTTTTTAAGGGAAACAAAAACTCACCTAAAATCAATACAAGTACAAAGTGAGCCCGCCGCGCCATGGCTTCGCGTCAATCATTTTATACCCCTTTGTGAAACATGCGTAGAAACCCATAAATTGCACCCATGGCAGATTTATATCCATTCGATTTGATTTCTTTTACGATTCCGATGTAATTTTGCGTTTTTATTTTTATTACGTAATGTTGTGTTGTTTATATTGTTTCACTCTTTAGGACCTGATCGGTTGATAGCAGTTGACTGTTCCCGTATTGTGTACTTCAAAGAATCTTTAGAGAAATAGGCTTCGTGTTATGTTTATGATACTTTTGAATCTCTGAACCTGCACGGGTTTTGCGTGGTAAATTATTTCGTTTATAGAGGAAGCCTATTATCGTCGTCTCTACCTGCCTTTTCCCCACTATTTTGGGATTGGCTATCAGCCTAATTGGATGTAACTCAGTACCAGTATTTTTTACTTGAAGCAAGAAATACTAGTGCAGTGTCAACTTCTCTGCCTGACCTCTACAACTGGTTGAGTACGGAATACCATACCATAGGCTGATTTTGTGATCTGAATAATATAATTTAATCTCCTTTGCATTAGCAAGCGACAACATTAATAAGTGCCTAAGTTACTAGATGAGAAATTACTTTAGTTAGATTTTTATGAAGGAAAATTCGAAATGATTTCGCAGGGAAAGCAAAAAAAAACACATAATATCAACTAATTTTACTATTCACATAATCACACTCTGTAGTTGTAGAACCAGTGCCTTCCATGTAGAGGGTCGTCTTTACATTTATGGTCGTATAATTTCACGAACACTGAAAAAAAATAAAACATCATTTAAACTTGATTACGTTAATGTGGGAAGAACTGAAAAAACGTACCAGTAATAGTCAGAATTTCAATGAAGTATTCATTGTATTTACTACGAGTATATGTAGCGTTTGATGATTGATGCGTCTTTGAGGCATACCATAGCTTTTGCCATTGGTCTGCACCAATGACATCCAAGATCTCTACGACCTCATCTCATTGGCCCCCTTCTATCACTGGACATTTAGACACACTGCAAGTTATCACCCATACCAAGTTGCCATTCCACCAATTTGTACCAACAAACTCGCTACCTTATACAACCAGAATATCTTTAAAATCAGAATGATCTCTGGGTAAGCTCACTCCATCTTTGGCTTTGTCCCTGTCTACCTAGACTATACTCCCGTTAGCTTGCCAACTCTGCTGGGTATCTGGATAACTCCAATACTTACTGGTCCCATCCTGGCAGTTCCTGTATCTCATCATGCATTCACTCTTGAAGGTCCTCCTGGCGCGCTGGTAGCTGCCGCATATCCACTTGATGCCAATGTTGGTGTGCTTCTTCAGCATATCATGAATGCATGGAGTGCAAGTTCGGTACAAGTTTGTACTGGACATAGAATATTAATACTTAGATGTTTTTTTTTACATGGTAAAATCACCATTTGGCTCCTCCCACCCAGGGCAGGACGGGACGGGTTGTCAGACTTGTACTGACTAAAATCCACGGTATCCTTCAATAGCCCTTAACGTACTGGAGCCAAGACTACCTGATGAGTCCTGTGACCCTGGCAGGCTTTGGCCCCCTAGGGGGGGTCCCATCATATTGCTGACGGCTCTTTGAGGCGCGCGTGGAACACGATGCGTACGCGAACGCGTTTTGATGTTGCACGAGTTAATAAAACCTCCAATAATAGATCCTAGTTTTCAACATTTTGAATAATTTAGAACCCTTCATGACCTTTCTTTGCTTTATCCATGGACGCGTGGGTTAACTGTATTAGTCGTAGGACGTTCCCTGCAGCTGAACATAGGTCTCTTCGATAGATTTCCAATAGGACCAGTTGGTAGCAGCTTGCATCTGTGTATATGTAGTAATTATAAATTATCAAAAAAACGTAAAAAAAATAATCTTACGCCCGTCTCCTCTCGCTTGTTTCTTTTGAAGAGCCAGTAGATGTGTCTGAACTTGTCTCAGAATATTTCGACAGCTCACTGAAAATAATAACAAATACATTCGTATACCAAAAATGAAGGAACTCCCACGATGATTCTGCTGTATTCGCAGCCTCTATTCTAAGGCTTGTCTGCAGCCGGTAAACATGGTCACCCTGCAAGCTAAGCCATCTAGCTTTTTCAAGATCTTTAAGCAATATTAGTGAGCAGGCTTTTCTAAATATTGGGATAAAGTCCGGATATTGCTAAGGCTGCTCAAAGAAGGGCTGACCGTGTAAAATGGCGTCGTTCCCCTGATTTATTTCATGGCACACGTAAATAAATTATCTCATAAATAAGGACGGGGTCTTTTCGCTGAAGTTGTACATTTTCCTCCAGGCTAAATGAACGATATAGGTGTTTTTGGGGTTTCAAAATAAGGATCTACTTAGTTCGCTGATTTTAGTTCTTAAGATATTGTTATTGCTGTTTCATTTGTCTTAAAATTTAAATTAATGCACCTAATCATGATTATCGTATTTTTTAATGGAGTTAAATAATTTTGTTTATGAATGTGTGTGGTAATGTTTAAAATATACTCGTATGTGAGTTAAAATGCTTGCAAATGCTCCCACGAAACAGGACCAATTCTACACTAGGAATTGGTCTTGTTTCGTGGGAGCATTTAAATAAATAAATAAATTGCAAGAGAACACAAAGATCAGATATACGATGAACGCGTTAATTATGGTTTTACTATCCAAACTACCCTAGAAAATCCGACGAAATGAAAATGTCCATAAGGAAATAATCCATAAAATTGATCCCTCCGTAATTGTGATAAGAGCAGCAGATTATTATGTTGTTGCTAAGGACATCATGATGATAATACTCCAACTTACAGTGATGAGTCATCATCCCTCTCCAGAGTGCTCGCCGCCTCCTTAGACGACTGGCCGCTGTAGTCGTAGAAGTTCGGGCCCCGATGCTCTGCATCATCGAATTGAGCCAGGTTTTGCATGTCATCTATGTGTAGTAGATGATGCGGGGTCTGGCATTTGGATACTGCAAGCGTTTGTGTTCATAGAGTATATACATATTTTTTGTTGGTCTAATTTTCTTAAGTACTACTACCAGCCCACCTTTAACATGTGCCAAATTAATTTATTTTTCTTTCTTTCTTACTAGTCAGACGGCATTACCCTGGACAAAATCTTCCTTCGAGACAGGATAATTCAGTCCACATATATTGCGTGCTAATTTGACGATGCATTTATAACTTTAATTACGTTATACAAACTCTGTATCTAGTTAAATAATGCTGTTTTCCGAAGGGGTCTTTATTAAAGATTAACTTTTGCTTCTATAAATTACTTCATCATTATCTGCTGAGCCATTATCCCCACTGTGTCGTTAAAACTGGTTATTATATAAAGCTTAGAATTTTCATCCTACTTTTACACAAATAACAAAACATAAACTCGTATATTAAAATATTATTTAAATCTAGATCATATATTCATTCTGCGCTTCCGTGTCGAGATTCATACAAAATTCATTAGTAGCCAGAAAGGTTATGATCAAAATGCGCATGCAATTAAGGGGTTCGTACGATGCATGTGTAGGAATAATCCTTTATGTCTTCAAATGATGGAGTAGTAATATAATCTTATTTTGGATGTTAAGGTAATCAGTGGGTGAGGTATTTTTGCAAGCAAGCTAATTATAATGAAAGTCAGTAATCTCATGATTGCATCTATACGAAAGTTTTGGCTTCGAAAATCACAGTAACAATGTAAGTTACCTAATGTTTCAACAAAATCAATTAATACCTTCTGATTTCTTTATTTACTTAAATGAATATATAAGCCATTGCCTTAAATGTATTATTATGAAATGCATGCCTCAAATTTTAACTTAAAAAGTACAATTTCTTTCCCAAACTAATAGCAACTTAGTGCTATCGCACTAAAGATCAAATATCACAAAATTATCATACTTTAAATAGAAATCTTCATCAAAGAGCTACTCAGTATCCGCTAGACGTTTCACCTTCAATACGTAGTATCATATTATCTTTCTGAGTAGCAGAAACTGTTTTCACTCAGAATATAATGGTCAAAACTTAATAAGATGTAGAAAATCTGTCATTTTGCACGCTAGCGGAAATGTTAAGTCCTTTCCTTTAATTTTGTCTGCCCATTCGCTTTGCACGACTCTTAAGTGAAATGGATATAAGATGGCGGAAATATTAGCTGGCGTTTTGAGCGTCACTGTATTTAGAAATCTTATGGTGTTTTGGAGAGTAGAGAATATTTGGGATGAGGGTCTCAGAAATGCAATCTTCTTAGGATGACAATCTTTATGGAGTTGGCCCAGAATTGGGCCATGAGTTTAGCGCTCTCAGAAACGTCCATCAACTCCTGTAACGAATATTCGGCAGGGCATCGTGTCGTGTATCACCCAAAGATAGGAAATGAAAATCCTGGTATTCAACTGCATCCGATTAGACTGGAAGTGACCCTCACATAATGGGAAAAGGCTAAACAAAATGATCAAGGAAAAATATTTTAGACGTATAACAAATAAAAACTATCTTACCTTTTACAAGTAAAATCGATAAAATCCAAACGAACATTACTATAACATAGATCTAAAATCAAATTCAATATATTCTTAGAAACTGCTGTGCCTTCAAACTAAAATATGTGTTTTTCACAACTACATATCGTTTCTGTTTTATTACTATTGCAAAAGTTTTATTTTTTACAGTATGACGTGTGTGTAATATCAATATCATATAAATGTTGCTACTATTTAAAAAAAAAAATTGTTTTAATCTTTTCGTTTGTTAGGACTATAGAGGGATAACTCTTCAAGTATATTTAACGCATTAATCAACGCAAAGGTGGGCTCAGAGTAAACCCCTGAGAGACCCTGTAGGTATATCGCCATCATCTGTGATTGAAATGAAACAAACATTATACGATGCTTTTTCTTTAATATAATTATGATTTAAGGCATCTTTTGCTGTGCACACTTCTTAAAACTAGTCGTTGTCCAAACAAGCCGTGTCGTCTGTTTCTTAAATACTATATCCTGAAACAAAAAATACTGTATTAGGAGCAATAGGAAAATAAATTAATGATTTCAATTACTTTTTATAAAGAAAGTTTTTAATCGTTCCATTTCAAGGCTTTTTTTTAAATTTTGCCCCACACAGTAGGAACCAATCTTGCGTCGTGGGTGCGTTTACGAATACATGTAAATTCGGATACACAAACTACAAAAAGAAAAATATTAAAGACGAAGAACTAAAGAAATACGTGCATAATAATAATTTCAAATTCATCAAATACTAGTGGTTCTAACTCATTAGGAATATAGCTGTAAAAGACTTATTTCAGTGTTCCTGAACACAGTAATCCCAATCGTTAAACCCAATACGCTTGTGTTCGTGATTTCAAAATACACTGGAGAATTTTGAATACTAATGAGAACAGAATATTAGTTGGTTATTATAATTTTATACATTCATGCCATTATAAGATTTTCTTGATTTAAATTATTTGGAATCTCAGCTGCAGTTTTGTAACTTAGATAAAAGAGAGATTCCTAAAAAGAACCAAAAAATACTTACACATTTTCCACAAAACTTTACTGCGAGTCGTCGTCTGACCCTTCTGAAATTGTTTACAAATAACTTGTTTATTAACTGTTTCAAATTAAAATATTAGTACCTACGTGTACGAGAAAAGTTTAAAGAAAGTACAAGAGAAATTCAATAACTAGTGAAGGCCCAAAGTTTGATTAAATTTAATTTGCATGGCGGGCGTCCTACCATCTGCTCTCGTAATATATTTTTAATTTATGTCCAAAAAGTTGAAGGATCCGTATGGATTACGGGTGCGCTTGTTAAAAATTATACTGAAGTTTGAGGTTCCTTCGTAAACAGCTGTGGTTGTATGCTGAGAATATTTATATCTAGATCGATTGCCGTTTATTTGTAGGTATCAGAAATTTTGGACCAGACGTTTGAAAATTGTTACTAATTTTATCGAGATCAACACATCACAAATGTTTGTAAATACATTGTTATCTACTTGGCCTTTTCGGTACCAATAATTTTAAGAAAAGAGTAATATCTAAAGGTTTTTACATGCAGCAGATATTATCGATCAATAGAATGTGATATCTACCTTTACCAGACTTTGCATATCCTATAGGTGCCACGTAGGTTGGAGCCAAGTTATGGAGTTCTGAAATTAATCACAATGCAATTATCGCGACAGTATTAGTCTAACAACGGAGTACACATTGTATCTCATTTATATGGTTTTGTTAATTAAGGCATAAAGTAATACTCACTTGGTCCACCTAGAGCTGGTACGGGGGGTTTCACATAGCTGTCTCTGAGAGCGTACATTGGAGGCCTATCATACGCTCTCTGGAACATCCCAGGATAGGATGGTGCTGGAACCGTCTGGTACCTTGGATCAAACGGCTGGTAGTGCCCTTGTGGTGGGTAGTTGTTCCCTATCGCATCTCCTTGAGCATATTGGTAGTTCGCTGGATATCCAAAACTAGTAGGCTTGAACTGAACAATTGTATTAGAAGTCCCTGGTAGGACTGGTAATCTGGATGGATACTCAGTATACTGTGGGTTCATGATGGCGTAGTTCGGTTGGTATGGGTAATTAGATGTAGGGTCCACAAAACCAGAGTATGGTGGAGCCTGGTTCAAAGGATCCATTGTATTACTCCCAGGGTAGACGTTAGTAGGGCTTGGGGTGTAAGAAGGATGGGGTAGTAAAGGTTTGAGTGTGCTTGTGGTTGCTTGCGTACTGGTATCAGGGATTTTGACTGCTTTGCTTGGTCCTAGCTGTGGCGTACTGAATTCTGAAATTAATACAACGTTGATTAGACAAAGTGTATTTTTAAAAGATTTTTTTTTTATCGTGGTAAAATCATCAAATGATTCCTCCCACCCAGGGCAGGGCGGGAGGGACTGTCAGACTTGTACTGACTAAAATCCACGGTGTCCTTCAATAGCCCTTTACGTACCGGGGTCACGGTAATCCCTTAGTCCCGCGACCAGTTTTAAAAGATAGATTATTTTGACGTCTTGTTTCACGTTTTAATGCATGCGATAAAAATGAAACCCTTTAAGACAGGGAGTTGTCAGACTTAAATAAGAGTGTTCATCACAAATAAAGCAATAAAGCAATATAGCAATAAAGCAATATTAAATATATATCTAAATATATTTTATATTTGGTTTATAAAAACCAAATATAAAATGTAAACATCCCACTCACAAAAGTCATCAACAACAAAACGAATTTTAACGGTGACTAATAAAACAGTGATAACAGAGACACCTGAATGGAAAACACAATTGCTCTCACGCTATCACGTTCAGGGGTGAGTGGGTCTGTTAAATGGACATCGAGGTGTCAATACACTTGAGGGGCAATCTATAGCGCGTTTGTTCGATGGCGCTCATCGCCCGTCCGAACCCAACCTTATTGCGTTTCCAAAACGATTCACCGTATTGGTTTTCCTCAATGCTTTCCCACTAATTAGGGACCGCTATCTCGGAGGACGATTGATTTATGTACCATTGTTTGTTCTGTTATCTGCTATCAAAGTGCTACCAGAGAGGACGCTTTGCGTAATTTTTGGGTAAACCTTTGTTTTCTCTCTAATAAATGCTTTTTGGTAAACGTTTAATTTAACAACAGATGGAGCCGATATGGTGTTTTCTTTTTGGTGGAAAGAGTTATTTGTTTTCCTACGTTTGAAATGCACTTGGAAATATATGTTTTCTTGTAGATGAAATATTTTATTTCTTCCTGTCATAATGCCACTTTCTTATTTTTTATTGTATTCAATATTCTACCTGACCGTTTCGGTACACCAACGACTTTCACGCCATCGTTTTTAACGTCACCTGTATCTGCAATTTTGACGGTGTGTCGCAGCCACTCGTAAATTTTTACTTTATTTGTTTGCTTTTAATGTTCCCGTTGATACGAGCTTTTTATTTCTCCCTCTGTCACCCTCTGAGGACCACCCCCACGTTTGGGGTGCAAACGAGCGCAAACGGTGTCATCAAATCGACAGTTATTACGCATTTGCTAAACTTTTCAACTGCCCAGTAACGGTAGAACTTTGAATGGGGATCTTGAACCGGCGAATTTTATCTGAAATGAAATTGATGGATCAATTTCGAGAGCTTTTTTCCCTGGAATTATTCCATGTTAAGATTGAGACCATGCTTACCTATAGATAGAAGCCGTTTACCTGGGAGAGCTGGAACAAGAATAGTAAGGTGAAGACTAGTATTGTAAACCCATTATCAAAATACAAGAAATATTGGTGTTCTAATCTCACCTGTCTTAACAGATTCTGGTGGTTCTATGCCTGAAATAAAATACCAAAAAATGTTTAGTTAGTTGAGGACATCAATATTTCAAAATGGATGAAAAGTTACTTACAACAGGAAGGTTTCGTGTAGCAGTTGACTTCCACGGTGATCAATCCGACGGCTGTGGCTTCAGTGCAGATGCAGAGCTGACACTCATCCCAAGGATGCTGGAACGTCTGGTTGGGTGGGAACGGCCGGCAGGACTCATCTAGGGAAATGATAGTCATGTTACCAAAGATGATACAAATGAAGGAGGTGCCGCATCATTTGTTTATACAAATAATTATTGTGTTAAAGAATACAATTGAACATGGAGTAAATTAATAGAAAAACGCACTGTAAAACTTTTCTGCTTATAAAACTGCTTATAAAAGTATATAAGATTGAAACAACATGTAATTCGCAAGATTTGGCTTGCTCTTAAACCTAGATTCATAAAACTCACGTGGTGATGGTCCTGGTAGAGGTCCAGGTCTTGGAGTCACGGGTAGCGAAGGAACCGGTGCTATTGTCGTTATAGGAGGCCACGGTACTAGAGCAACATACAAAATCATCTACATGTAACATAGAGACTTCTGAGAAGATGTCTACTTTCAGCAGAAGCTGTGATTTAATTCATTGGAATGACACCAATTAAATTGGGATGCGAACTGCAAATCAATTTCGCATTCAGTTGAATGTCTCAGAATTAGTTAGACAGAGTGGAAAGGGTAACATTGATAAATTAACTCACAAGGTTCCACAGTCACAACCTCCGGCAGGGGTACAGGCTTAGGCCTGTGGGGTCCTCTTAAAGGTTCGGTAGTAATTGGTTCAGGATTGGGGACAGGCTTCTCTTGATATGGGTCCACTGGTATGGGTAGCGGCGGTACCTCTGGTGGCCCTGTTATTGGTTCCACTTTTGGGACTGTTGGAAAAAACCACTTTGATTATTATGAAATTGGTTTGTGCCAAGATGATAGAAATGATGAATATATCATTAGCCATCATCTCAGTACTTACGGTACCGAGATGATAGCTAATAAAGAAATAGCAAGAAAAGAAGATGATGATGAAACATCGATTGGGGTACTGTAAAGAAATTTTACTAAAGGAACTTACCACAGTCAGGATGTGGATAGCAAGTTATCTGCTGCTCATATGCTCCTTCATCTGTGAAATTCTTGGCGCACTTGCAGAGCTTGCAGCCATCAGTCGGATGAGGGAACAGCACGTTCTCGGGAAATTTCTCACATACCGGTACTGTAAACGAAAATGATGATAACTTCATTTCAAAGTAAAATGAAACACGTGACACTTTTTGTTTTAGATCTTTTGGAAATGTATTTAGGTATAATGACTTTTCAAATGACATTATAGCAAAAATTGCTTTCCAAGTGGCCTGTAGTATTTGAAGACTATTTGCCATCCCTAAAGACAGAAACAGAATTGAGGATTACTGTTATCAGCACAAGCTATAGCGGTGAAATTTGATTTTTTATCTTAATGTCTTTTGTTGGGAGCGAAAGCCGTTTATGGCTTGTATGGCTTTACCGGTACACCTCATAAAGGAATTGTGGATACTCAACTGAGTAACGTTCTTCGCGAACAATTAACGTCACATAATGCATCTTCTGTGCATTGGCGGTTCCAACATGAAAGTAAGGGGTTTTCGATAAAATATCTGTAAAATCACCTTCCGAAAGGTGTGTGATGTATACATTTATAAGATCGATCAGAACTTACGCGGTATTGGCATGGGGATATCCGGTAATGGCGCTGAAATATAAAAAATCAAACTTTATGACACTTTGTTTACTTAGATGACATGATGTTTCTAGAATCATTATCAAATTCGTTTTGAATGAAACACTTACGTAAAGCAGTCACATCAGAAGGCGCAACTGCAAAATCAAACATATAGGTTATAAGCAACTTCGAGATGAAAAACATAATTTATATCTTAATGCTTCGTAGAAGGGGGGATATGGAATGCTACTTACTACACTGAGGGCTCTCTTTGCACTCGATCTGAACCTCAGACTTCCCATTCACCAGGGCTTCCCTGCAGATGCAGATCTGGCAAGGGTGCAACGGGTTTGTGAACGGTATTCCGGTTGGCAGAGGGTTACAATGTGCTACAAATAAAAACCAATGGTCAGATGTCGTTTATTTTCCTGTAAATCTTTATATCCAAATATTATCATAAGTCCAAATGCCACTAATATGAGCAAGCTGATAACTGAAATTGCGGCTTCACTTGGAAACTCGTAGCATTTTCTTAACGTGAAGTTATTAATCAAAACGACAAGCTACGACAGCAGTTTAAGAAAGATCATTTATCTTTCTCCGTGAAATATTATTTCTAGATCTTGATTGAATTCCTACCTTTGATTTAATTTAAAAGTCTAAGCTTCTAGATTTTATTAATTAATACAAAATGCAAGCAAAGTGTACAAATAGATCATCATACAACTTCAATTAGAATAGGAAATAAATAAAAAATTTATTATTCTTTGGCTAAAATATATAAAGTGAATAATCTGGATTGAGTTTTACAAACCAGAGAAATAAACATTGAAAAATTAGAAACGTGTTAAGAAATAAGACGCCAAAGCATTTAGTTGATATCAAATTTTTGATGGAAAATCCCAAACCAGACTTGGGAATCAAAGTCAAGACCAAAACACACGCATAGCATAAAAAGATATAGTCTCTATGTCTACAATAAAAACGTACAGTAATTACCATCATCTGGTGGTGGCGGCAGCGTTGCAACAGGCTCTGGAAAAGTCACAGGGACAGGAGACGGAGGCTCTGGATGTACAGGATAGGGCTCCGGAATCGGGATAGTCTGGTTTGGCTCCAATGCAGGGATCTCCGTGTTAGGCTCTGGTTGGGGCACAAGTTGCGGATCCGGCAGCATCGGAACAGGCTCGAGGGGTCCGGGAGTTGCCGGTTGAACGGTAATGGACTGTGGTAGTGGTGGAACGGGCTCTGGAACTTTCGGTGGAGGCATGTGGCATCCACCACAACTCGCACAGACAGGCTGCAGAAGGCCGTACTCGTTGAGACAAATGCAAACCACACAGTCCAGTTCTTGAGACCAAAAGTGATGGAACTCGTTCTCTTTAGTACATTTTACTGAATTTTCTCCACCTAAAATGGTATGACTTTTATTAGATACGACTTATAAGTCTACGAGCTCATGTGTAAGTTAGTAAACTTAAATTAATATCGGTAACAGATACCCGTTGTTCGCTAAAATTAACTCGCAGCTGACAAGAAATGAGAATCCTTTCTTCAAAATTCAATTAGTTGTTTTAGTTTGGTTAAAGCAATACGTATTTATTCCTCCATAAACTTCGCTATTTATAAAACTCACCGGCCATTTTATTAGGAAATATGTATTCATTAGGCAAAATCTTTCTGGAATTTGCATCTGAAACAATCCATAATGATTAAATACTTTTATTCCATACTCGGATGTCGTTATTAATTATTATAAATGAAATTATTACCCTCGAACGCGATCGGCGAACTTTGCCCGCCTGAAAAACGAAATATTTCAGTAAACAAACGGAAAGTTTTATTACGGACATAATTAATAGCTTTACGTTTCGATAATATTTTATCTTATTTCATCATATGGTTTAAGCATAGTCCGCATGTAAAATCGTTAATGATGATGATTGAAATGGTTACGTAAATATTCACTTACTGGCAAAAACATTCAGTGGGCCTTGTCCCTGTACTCCTGGATGTACAGGCGATTCAGATGGGTAATCACCTACGGACAGACTTATTCCCTGGTTATAGGAATTGGCAGCTGGTTTGAAATCAGGATATGATTGTGCAGCGTCTGCTCCTGAAGGATATAACTGAGGATATGCACCACTGGGGGGGCTCGGATTATATTTATACGGATCCCACCTACTTCTAGTTATAAGATCTACAGTCAAGTCAGTGTTGTCTAATACTGGATTATATTCTCGTGATCTGTCTGAATTGAGAGTAAGTGAAGACAAAGGAATTTCAGATATCATATTTGGACTGGTTTGATATGCTAGTATATTGCCTTCCTTCTGAAGTTTAACTTTTTCGGAATTTTGATCTCTACTTTCCTCCATAGAAGACTCATAACGTGAAATAGCAGGGGCTGGTATTAGAACCGTCCGGTGCGTTTCGATTTCTTCTTCGTTGGGTTGCGACCTAAGTAAATTTTTTTGAATCGGAGTAGGCTGGAATGCGCTGGTATTGATTTTTTTCTGAGAGTAACTCGATTCAGGATATGGGTCCATATTCGAGTCATATGGACCGGGATTAGGCATAGGAACACTTTGATATACCCCTCTTTCATCTGGTGATTCTGGTAGAATAGAATTGTAAGTTAAAACAGTAGACTGCCGCGATGAAGGTAGATCAACAGCAGAATAGGATCTGTCGCTGTATAATTGAGAAACAACGTCTGGTTGAGTAGGCTTGGCTTCACTTTGCTGACGAGAAATAGGTTCTTTATAAGGAACTAGAAAAGCATCATATGGGGAAGGATTTGAATCACGTATAAGAACAGTTTGATACGGCTCATTTTGTCTGTCAACGTGTGATTTAATCGAACCATGTGCCATATCTTGTCGATCTCTTTTAGGTTCTATAATAGGCACAGGTTGATATTCTTCCTCATTGCCTTGTATTTGTATAGAACCGGGAACTTTATATGGGACTAAAAAGCGGTCATATGGAGAAAACTTGGGATTTGGTACTGGAATGGGTTGATATGGTTCACTATTTTGTGACTCCAGGCTGTAAGGATGAGAATGAGAAAAAGTAGAGAGCGAATCCGAAACTGGTAGTCTGGGAACAGAATTTGGTAGCATAGATTTAGGCTCAATTATGGATTGATTCGACTCACTGTCATTTGAAGTGAAGCTCGATCCTTGGTTATATGGCCCATTAGATAAACCATTATACCCTGGGTGATGTAATCCATTCTCAGCTTGATATTGCGCCTGACCAGGGTTCAGTGCTGGATCATAGGGGTTGTAAACAGGATCTCTTTGGTAAAATCTGCTATCAGTCTGTGGGTTAGGTTGAGGTTCATAAAATCCGTTTGCAGGTTGTCCTTGTGCTGGCATTCCAGAGTTGTACGGGTAGGATGCAGGGTAAGGATAGGATTTCTGGCCTTGGCCGTATGAGTCGCTATTGATTGCTTGTGCTTCTGCCTGCGAGAAACTGGATCCAGGTGGTACGTAAGGACCTAATTCTTCATTGAAAGGGTTAAATGGATAGGCTGGTGCTCCTCGAGCTGCAGTGAATGTTTTAGCTTGAGAGGAACCACCGACGTTATCAGCATACGCTGAAGCATATCCATCTCCATTTGTCTGAGCGACCGCATTAGCGGCTGGATCTGGAGGGTATAAAAATATTGTTATGCATAGCTATTACTACTTCTACTTCTTCACTAAGCATAAACTGGTTGAAAGTATGATTGATTACCGTCAAAACTGCGACCATCACTTTGTCCGACGTCTCCCGACCTCGCGTCACTTCCTTGAAGATATGATTGAGTTACAGCTAAACTATTTTCTGAAAATAGATCTTTATCTTTAATTTGTATTTAAATTGACAATTTATAAGTTCACTAAACATTTTTTCAGAAGAAGTATAGTATAGACCATCTTATATGATACGATGCTTTTGTTTTTTGTCACTGCAACACGGATATCTGATGTACTGGATAAAATAATAATAGCGTTTTAATTCTTACCACTTTTGAGATCACCGGGAGCTTCTAAATCACCGTTTTTACTTAAATCTATTGTTTCTGTCTGATCTACGTCTTGTAGAACTTTTGCTTCTAATTCTTCAGTTCTGCCTATAGATAACAGGAAGGCAAGGAGGCAAATGCCTCCAATGACCCCGCCCTGCATCCCGGCTTATTAAACTTTACCCCTGATGTTATGGTTCTCCAGTTACCATTAACGATAATTTACATCAATGTGTATTCAAGAAATATGGAGTCGTATATATAAGAAAGACCGTAATTCTGTGTGATGGCCATTTGGCGTTTTAATATTAGTGCAGTATGATTTATGATGTAATTACTTCGTGTTAGAGCGTGTTATTCGATTTGTTCCAGAATAATTTATTGTCTAAACGTCAAATGGACGTGTATAATTAATTTAAAATACCTTAGGAAATAATCATAGTAAGTTTGTTTGCTTTTTTTTCAAAAACTTTACCCCTCACTTTTCAAAAACGTTGCAGCAATAGCTGAGCGATCAACTGCCATGCTGCTTATCATGGGCTCAATTATCGCATAAAACAAATTGTTGTATGACCTACAGGCAGTTGTTTTGGGTCTAGCTGTTTATATCAGTGAATTTCAATATTTGTAAACGCACGGAATTTACAAGAGTTATGTTCAGTGTGAGACACTTGGGAAGAATTATATAATAATTACGAACGTCTTTAATTATTGATTCTAGTGTAAAACTTTTAAGGTGCATTCACACACATTAGTCAGGTCACGTCACCGTCACGTCACGGACAACGGATCGGTGACGGTTTGTGTAGGTATCCACAAACACCAGTCACCGTCCGTCGTTCGTCAGTCACATCGCCGGTTTGAATGAATCATTAAACAATAACATCAGTCTAGTTACGGGTTGGTCACACGTGTAGCAATGACGGTAGCACGACGGTGACTGAACTGAGACGTGACAATACCCGGTGTGTGGGAATAAAAGTATGAAACTTGTATGAAAATATTATTTCACGTGCCTGACCGGTTACGTCACTGATCAATCACGTGCCGGTGACTGACCGCTGACTGACGTGTCGGAACAAAGTCATACTAGGTGTATAGAAACATTTTTTTGTTAAACCGGGCCGGTGACGTGACGTGCCGTGACGTGACGGTGACTGATAAGTGTAAATGCACCTTTATCAATGTTATTTAGCCTTTATCTTTATACTTTTTAAAACCATCATTCCGTATAGTCATTCACGTGTCTGTGTTCATATTAGTGGACAGTATTCAAGTAAAAATGCTTTTAAGGGAAATTAATAATTTAATTTCTGCTCTACAACGGTGACGATAACGACAACTGAGAAAATGTTGAAATTTATACGCTTTAAAGAACTGCTAATTTAATGCGTGATAAAATGTCTAGAGAGAACGGAGGGTGTTTTAGTGTTCCAACCTAAATATTTTCAAATAAAATATGACACTGAGGTATGTTGGAATAAAATGCAGAAGTATCCCTTTGAATGCTTTATTATAAATACATATAAGTATGAAGTTTGCTCGTCATTTTATAGATGCTTCAATAAAATATAAACAAAATCGAGTCCGTATTCTTGCCATGTTTGTAGAGAGATCATTGTGATGAGTTTCGGTCTGTAATAAGAAACAAATTGACATTAATAAAAGTGTTTTAGAGTCTTCTAAGAAATGTTGGTGTTTTTAGTAATAATGTTCAGTTAAATCAGTAGTCATGTTTTGAACAAAATGTTTGGTGCTTGAATAGGCATCAGCAAAATTTTGGTTTTTGTTTTTGAACAACTTTACCACCAGACGGGCCTGTTGGTCTAGTGGTTAGTGACCCTGACTGCTATGCCGGAGGTCGTGGGTTCGATTCCCACCCAGGACAAATGTTTGTGTGATGAGCACGATCATTTGTTCTGTGTCTGGGTGTAATTTATCTATAATATGTATGTATTTAGAAATATATAAGTATGTTTATCAGTTGTCTAGTACCCATAACACAAGCTCTGCTTAGCTTGGGACTAGATGGCGTTGTGTGATAGTTCTGGAATATTTATTTATTTATTTATTTATTATTTATTTAGTATAATCTTGTGTGTATCATACTTAATTAGGGTATCAAACAAAGCAGTATTTAGTACTTACAGATTCTTATAATTCCGTCATAAATGTGATTACGCTCTCGTTCTAAGCCTGAGCTTGCGTGTCTCGGTGTTGCGCTTCTTTCTTGCGTCATTTGCAACTGGAATGTCATCGGTTAATTCGGCGTCATCAGGAACCAGATCGTCTTCGTTTGGTTCTCCGCTTCGGATACTAAAACCAGAGTTGGCTAATGCTTGAGAAATAGCACTCGATCCTCCATATCCACCATAACCACCAGCGGCATTGGCGGCTGCTTGTGCTGCAGCGCTAGCGTCTCCGAATCCACCATAGCCGCCAGCGTTGGCTGCGGCTGCTGCAGCTGCTGCAGCGCTAGCGTCTCCGAATCCACCATAGCCGCCAGCGTTGGCTGCGGCTGCTGCAGCTGCTGCAGCGCTAGCTTCTCCGAATCCACCATAGCCGCCAGCGTTGGCTGCGGCCGCTGCGGCTGCTGCGGCTGCTGCATTAGCATCACCATAACCGTATCCACTACTTCCTGCATTAGCCGCAGCCTGGGCAGCCGCACTTGCGTCGCCATATCCGCCATATCCACCTGCGCCGCCTGCGTTGACTATAGCTTGGGCTGCTGCGTTAGCGTCACCAAATCCGCCGAATCCACCATATCCCCCTGCATTGGCTGCAGCTTGGGCAGCTGCGCTAGCGTCACCGTAGCCGCCGAAACCACCATATCCACCAGCATTGGCTGCAGCTTGGGCAGCTGCGTTAGCGTCGCCATAGCCACCGAATCCACCAGCATTGGCTGCAGCTTGGGCAGCCGCGCTAGCGTCACCGTAGCCGCCGAAACCACCATATCCACCAGCATTGGCTGCAGCTTGGGCAGCTGCGTTTGCGTCGCCATAGCCGCCGAATCCACCAGCATTCGCTGCAGCTTGGGCAGCTGCGTTTGCGTCGCCATAGCCGCCGAATCCACCAGCATTGGCTGCAGCTTGGGCAGCCGCGCTAGCGTCGCCGTAGCCGCCGAATCCACCAGCATTGGCTGCAGCTTGGGCAGCTGCGTTAGCGTCGCCGTAGCCACCGAATCCATCAGCATTGGCTGCAGCTTGGGCAGCCGCGCTAGCGTCACCATATCCACCATATCCGCCATATCCATTAGCTGCGTTCGCTGCTGCATTTGCACTGGCATCACGATACCCACCGAATCCACCATAGCCTGCTGCGTTAGCCGCGGCTTGGGCTGCTGCACTGGCATCACCGTAGCCACCTAATCCACCATAACCAGTAACAGCATTGGCAGCGGCTTGTGCAGCAGCGTTAGATCCGCCGTATCCTCCATAGCCACTGGCGGCATTAGCTGCTGCTTGGGCTTCTGCTATGCTATATCCACCGCCATAACCAGATCCAGACGCGGCATTCGCGGCAGCTTGTGCGGCAGCGTTAGATCCGCCGTATCCTCCATAGCCACTAGCGGCATTAGCTGCTGCTTGGGCTTCTGCTAAGCTATATCCACCGCCATAACCAGATCCAGACGCGGCATTCGCGGCAGCTTGTGCGGCAGCGTTAGATCCGCCGTATCCTCCATAGCCACTGGCGGCATTAGCTGCTGCTTGGGCTTCTGCTAAGCTATATCCACCGCCATAACCAGATCCAGATGCGGCATTCGCGGCAGCTTGTGCGGCAGCGTTAGATCCGCCGTATCCTCCATAGCCACTGGCGGCATTAGCTGCTGCTTGGGCTTCTGCTAAGCTATATCCACCGCCATAACCAGATCCAGATGCGGCATTCGCGGCAGCTTGTGCGGCAGCGTTAGATCCGCCGTATCCTCCATAGCCACTGGCGGCATTAGCTGCTGCTTGGGCTTCTGCTAAGCTATATCCACCACTATAACCAGATTTGGTAATGGCATTTGCAGCAGCTTGTGCGGCAGCGTTAGATCCGCCGTATCCTCCATAGCCGCTGGCGGCATTAGCAGCTGCTTGAGCTTCTGCTAAGCTATATCCACCCCCGTAACCAGATCCAGATGCTGCATTCGCGACAGCTTGTGCGGCAGCGTTAGATCCGCCGTATCCTCCATAGCCGCTGGCGGCATTAGCCGCTGCTTGGGCTTCTGCCAAGCTATATCCACCGCCATAACCAGATCCGGATGCGGCATTTGCGGCAGCTTGTGCAGCAGCGTTAGATCCACCGTATCCTCCGTAGCCATTCGCGGTATTTGCAGCTGCTTGAGCATCAGCCGCGCTATATCCATAACCACTTGCGGCGTTTGCGGCGGCTTGGGCATCTGCGCTGCTATATCCGGCACCATAGTAGCCAGAATTTGCGATAGCATTTGCATTTGCGTTGGCTGCAGCATTTCCAGCAGAATTGGCTGCTGCATTAGCGTTTGCATTAGCCCAATCAAATCCATCGAAAATATTTCCATAGCCTCCATTTGCAGCATTTGCTGACGCTTCAGCTGAGGCACTGGAGGAACCACTTGGGAAGCCTCCGTATCCGAAGGGTCCTAAGTATCCGCTGTTTCCACCGGCATTGGCGTTGGCTTCGGCACTAGAACTTGCTGAACTCCAGCTGGATCCGATGCTTGGGTTGACTGCAAAGCAAATACAAGAATTAATCAAACAATTTATTAAAAAAATTAATTACTCTGAAAGTTAGATTATCGAAAAATATTTTATCCGTATTTTTTCTTTTGTTACCTTAACCAAAATTAACGAATTACAACACTTCTAAATTTCACAAACCGTCTCTCGTTCGGTATAATTTTACAGGCGTTATGACGATTGTCGTGAGAAGTCCCTAGAAATCTTTGTCAATATTCAGTGTCTTAAACAACAAAGTACACGGGTCCATTATTTTTCAAAACTCTTAACTGACGGACTAAACAGATTTTCAATTTATTTATGGCATAAAATATCGTATTGTCTTCCAAAACAAAGTTCACAATTTCGATTGTAGGAGACAAGGTAGCTTAGTACCAATTAACCAAAAATTTTGATATACTTAACGTGAGAATTATGTTGCGGAATTGTATTGCTCACCTGAAATTAAGGGCGCTTGTGCCGGCTGTAATACTGTAATATCATAAACATGACTTCAAAAAAAAAAAAGAAAAAAAACTTATCCAACCATAAATAGTAGCGCTAATGCGTAATCTACTGTCTGATTCGATTGAAATCTGTTCTTTTGCCAAATGCTAATAAATAAGATAATGTTTATCAGGTATAAAAAAACAGTATTAATAATTAAAAAAACATAGTAATTGTTCTTTTTTTCGCTGGACTGTTAATTATGAATAACGTTATTAATCTGTTTTACGTTGAATTTAGGCCAAAAATTATATATTTTATTACCTAGGCATGTGGAGTCGGGGTGCGTTTCGATGTAGACGTAGTTGTACACAATCTTGCAGACGTGGACCTTGCAAGGTTCTGACGGTACGCGGAAAGGTACTAGTGGCTGGTGGTTCTTGCATTCAGGGGCTGGGAAAATCGAATAAGTTCATTATTATCTTGTTTAATTTGAACTAGAATGTTAAAAACAAAGAACGTATTGATACTGCAATAATTCTTACCTACGTATAGAATGACCGGCACAGGGTAGTATTTAGTTTCTGCAAATAAAACATGTGAATATAAAAATTATTAAATATTAAAACCATTAGAAATGACCTCTCCTATGCGCGTGTTCAATTTGATCCAGACTTCCCGGGACATACTGTATATAGCTATATTTGTCAAGTATCTGTCTGCATAACACTTACCTCCAGGTACTGCAACGGGTACAGGGACGGGCACAATCCTGTCCTTGCCAGGAACATTGATGTAGTGGTTCACTGGGTAAGGAATGGCAATCGGTGGTGATGGAACTGGAACCGGTACCTTCACTTCAGGTCCAGGAACTTGTTCGATGATGGGTATATAATGAGGAGGCTGCGGTACTGGATACGGCCTATTCAGAGAATCAGTATACATAAAAGATCAGTGCTGAGAGGCATCTTGAAATGTTATATGTATTTTATAAAAGCAATAATTTTGAAAATCAGAAGGAAATACAATTTTCGTCCAATGTGAAGATAATATGGCTAGGAAGACAGTAAAACTTGGGATGACACATAACATAAAAATCGCTGAAAGTAAACACGATGTGTAAATCCTTTTAAAACAGGGATAGGAACAGGAGGACGGCCTAACGTTGTTAGCTATTCTTACCTGTCAACAGGGTATGGTACTGGTATTTTCTTTTCAACCGGCACTGGAACAGGTACTGATGGTCCGCGGATGTAGATCTTTTCGGCTGGTACTGGTACAGGAACAGGTACTGGTACTAAGATCCTTTTACCTGGTACTGGCACTGGTACGGGGTAAGGACGCGGTGGTCCTGGTATGAACATAGGTGGTGGACCTGGAGTGGTGGATAAGATCAGGAAGATTATTATTTATTATATCGATCCGAATGGTAATGCTGATGCAATTTCCAAACCATGTTTATCGTCAAAACGGACCTGTTGAACAAAAAATCCTATTTGATAGTACTAATCTATGTTATGACATGATCGACGATAATATTCATATTTTGATATTTTTTTGGAATCGTTTTGTTTTGTTGGGCAAATAGTAACGAGGATAACCATCTTTCTTATTTGGAGAATGTTCAGTGCATCAGTGGTTCATTTATAACATTATACTAAATTCAAATAGAAATGATTACGCAACGGTGAACAAAATAATACTTACAATACAGGAATTGGTCCTTGGGTGTTGGAGCAGGTGCCGGTGGAGGTGGTGGAGGTTGAGGAATAGGCAGGGGTTCAGGTAGAGGAGGAGCGGGTGGTATGAATGGTGGCAGAGGTATCGGCTGCGGCAGTGGCAGCGGCAACGGCAGCGGGAACGGTCCTGTAAAAATAAAAACGTAAATTATCTTGATCAATCTGATTATAAACTGCTTTTTATAAACAAACAAAATCGACTGTATAGAGACAAAAAAGTATTGACACGAAATGATACTGTTCCTAAAATTGAATCACCTATAATTACCATCAACGGTAATATAATTAATGAAATCAGTATTCAGCTGCATTTTGATAAAACTGTTACCTGGAGCTGGTTCTGGCGCTGTTAATGAACATTGCAATAAATTAGTTTCGTATTTATTTGCAGTGATTGTAAATAAATAATTGTGTAATTTAAATATTTAAATTAAAACGTATGAGTTTAATATACCTGGTGGCGATGGTGTTGATAACTCGATTATTTCAATAACTATGGCGTTATAAAAAGAAAAATAAAACACATATTAATACTAAACTCAAAAATACCGAAATAATTTTTAAAACAGGAACATAGCTAACATTGAAAGCCTGTTTACGTAAAACGACAAAACGAATTTCGGTGCATTTCGTGAACCGATATTATTAAGTTTAAAATTAATTCGTAAAATAAATACGTACTTGGTTGTGGAGGTGCTGGAATAGGTCCAACGTCTGCAAAAAGAAGGATACAGTAAAAAGAAATACAGCCTAAAGTAAAATAATACGTAGACATTTAAAAATCGAACCAAAGGTTTGAAAACTTTTCAATTTAAATTTTATAGGATAACATTCTTCGTTAAGGAGAACACACTTAAATGCATGATTTTTTAACAGTCCACCATCTTTTGTAAATATCTTCAATATTAAAGAGTTTTTAAAAGTTCTGAAATGCAACAAGAATCTTTTCGTATTAACTTATTTTTTTTAAATACCTGGTGATGGCGGCGGTAGGGGCTCTGTGAAAATGCAACATAAAAAAAGTAAAGCTCTATGTTGGAAAAGCACCTACAACACACCTTTTATCTTTGCATAAAAAAATGGTTATACTCGAAAAAGATTAAAAAAAATTACTACTCAAATACGACATAAGTTTAAAAAGCGCAGAAATAAGCATTGCAATGCCTTATCTTTAGAACAACAACTATTGAACATTCATTAGAAAATAGGTATAATAGAGAACCTTGTGATTCATGTCACTTGTAGATAATTTCTAATCTCCATAAATATATAGATGAAGAAATAAATTCCAGTAATAATATAAGTAAACATTAAAAAAAAAAAAAACAAAAAAAAAATGCAAAAAATAGTAAATGCACTTATTGCCAAAGCAGAAGAAAGAAAAGAAAAAATATAAAAAAAAAATCATTTTCTTAATTACCTGGACGAAGTGGTGGGTAAATAATGTCAATTACTTCTGGAATGACTAAAAACAAAAAATAAAACGATTAATTTTTCCGGTTTGACATATGGGTAAAATAAATGTAAAAAAAATGTTTTTATTAATATACCTGGTGGCTGAGGCTGTGGTAGTGGAGGAGGAAGAGGTTCTGAAAAAAAAGTAAAAAAAAAACATGAACTTAGTTCTAATTACCACCTCGATTCTATAAAAATCACTACAACAATTTTATTATAATTAGGGGTTGTAATGATGCAGGATAAATGATTATTGAACTCCACAATTGTAGCGTAATCATTAATTATGATATTACTATACAAATCTTTTAAAATTTTATAAGCCATAGTGACATTGAAAAAGTAAAGTTGTGTGACGATGTACTTCTTGAAACATTAGAAACATGAAACTATCAGCCACAGCTAGCCAGGTAGTATATAGATAATATAAATATCTAGCTAGCTGTTGTTGGATGTTCGAGGGTTGGGAGAGGTTCTGTCAAATAATGTTTTCATTATGAGAACAGAACACGATAAAAAATAATAGTAAAGAGACTTGATGAAGATAAAATTAATCAATATCTACGAGAATTTACCTGGAGCTGGAGAAGGTGGTATGATAATTTCAATCACTGAAATTAATTTAGAACATTCAAATTAGATAATAATCGTGAGTTAATAGAATTTTAAAGTCATAACTTTGTTAATTTATAATTTATACCTGGCGGTGAAGGCAGGGGCGGCAGAGGTTCTGCGAAAATAACAAAAAAAAACAAAATAAAACATAACCTCAGCCAATCATTGCTATTTAGATAATCAAATAATTTCTCTTTCAACTAAACTAGAATTTTAGAGTTTATATGAATAAAAACACAAATTAATGTAATTTGTTTGAAGTAACAGGAATTACAAGAAATAATGTACCTGGTTGAGGAGGCGCCGGAATTGGAAGTATCTCTGTGAAAAAATATAACATAAACCAAATTGCACCTTCACTTCTACCAAGAAATCATTCGAAAATACTTACATCAGAATCTAAAGTGAAATAAGAATGGAATGAACTGAAAAATCCGTCATAAAAAGGAGACTAGAAAACTCTGCTAGAACTACTTAGAAGTCAACAGATACTTAAACACAAACAAGCGACTCAAGCCAACCTAACCGATCCTTAGAAATAACGGACACTAGAAAAATAAAATTCTAAACTTTTACTATTCAGAATAAACTACACGTAAAATGTAGTCACAGATTATATATGGTTGAAGAATCAATGGATCACTGGGCACTGAAGATAGAGGTGATGGAGGTAACTCCGCCGAATTGTGACCAAAATTATTATTTTGACGAACAATGAAAAGTACTGATCAATGAGAGACTAGATAGTTACTATACCTGGCGGATGTGGTAGGGGGTGGAGTAAGAAATAAGCGTTTCAAATAATTTCATTGAACCTTGCAATGAAGATAGACTTGAAGTAATCAATTAAGAACAAATTGGCTTATTAGGCCAAATTAGGAAACAGAAAGGCGAACATTCTTGAAGTTCAAAATTACCTTCAGGCGGAGGCTGCGGCACGCTTATATCTACAGCTAAAGCAGAATAAAGACATTAAAAATGTTTGTAACAAGGTTCGAATTTATAACCATATTTCTATATTGTACATTATTTAAATATGATTCCATGTAAGTTCTACCACGATGTATTTGACTTTCACAATTTTAACTTCATTGTGAGAGCATTTTAATAATAATATTAGGTTCATAATTATACTTGGTGCTTAAGGTAGTGGTTCTGCTTTGTAATTACCCGGAGGAGAGCCTGGTTGAAGAGGTATATGTGTTGAAGATGAGTGCGGTGGGAGAAGTGCTGTGAAAGTTTAACGTTGTTGAATAGATATTTCTAGAGATTTCTTGTTGATGGATAAAAAATACAGTGGCAGTTAAATTTGACGTCGATGGGTTAAAATTGGCGATAAAGAGGGAGAGCCTTTTGGTTACTATATGTAATGTGATGTATAATGATGACGATTTACCTGGAGAAGGTGGTTGCGGTAGGGGTACTGTAAACATTGAATTTGTAAATGATACGAGTAATTTTCTACTAAAAGATAAAATTGTAAAATCTATAGGATATAATCACAATCGCAAAGTAAGCAAATAAGGAGGTACAATAATCCATCTTGATTACTTGGAGGAGAAATGCCTAGTTGAAGAGAAACTAAATGTGGGGGTGATGGGAGAGATACTGTGGAAAATAAAATCAGAATATACCCTTTGTATATTTGAAAATCCGTCAATGACCCATCACAACGAACATTTAAACTAAACGTTTTATTAAATTTTGTTGTAATGCTGAAAAAATTGTAAATAATACAATTAATGAGCATTTTCAATGGTAGGTATAATAGCCAACAAGGCTAATTATTACCTGGAGGAGATATGCCTGGTTGAAGAGGCATTAGAGGTAAGGGTAATGGGTGTAGCTCTGTGGAAAAGTGACCAAAATGTAATGTCTTCGTTTTTTAAAAACAATAATAATACTGAATAATGAGTGACTACATGTTTACAATACCTGGCGGATACGGGAGGGGTTGTGGTGGTACTGTAAGAAATTAACGTTCCAAATGATTTCTTTGAATCTTGTTATTATCAGGCAGGTGGACATAAAGTAATAATTTAATCAATGAAGTACAAATAAACTTGTTTGGAGTCAAGTCTTGAGTTATGAATTCATCAAAATTACCTTCAGAAGACGTCGATGGCATTTTTACGGCTAAGGCAGAATGAAGAATTACGTTTTTGAAAAAATATTTCGGTAACATAAGATGTCAACAAAGCATTTATAGAATACACCTTCAGGTAAAAGAGCATTTTGTTCCTTGGAATGTCTTGCTTGAAATATAAAATAAGTGTCATTTTATACCTGGTGCAGGTTGTGGTGCTGTAGATTTTATAAATAATGCCATTGAAGAGAATTTCAAAATAAATGATAAAATTGTATGCAGGACAACTTAGAGTACCTACAAGGAAAATAAAACTATCGATTACCTAGAGGTGGAATTTCTGGTTGAGGAAGCAGTGGAGGAGATAACGGTTGTGGTGCTGTGGAAAAGCAAACCAAAATATATCGTCGAAAATTTTTGGACGAAAATTGGACGTTGTAGCTACACTCTGTTAGAATTTATATACGGTTGAGGTAGACAAAGTGGCAGAATTTTTGTCTTTTTTATATCGTGGGAAAATTATCAAATTAGTCTCGCCCAGGACGGGACGAAATTTTAAAATGGTAAATATAAGTTGTATAATAATATCGGAAATGTAGGAGAGTGGCCAACAAGGCAAATTACCTGGTGGAGGAATGCCAGGTTGAAGAGGTACTGGAAGTGGGGCTAATGGAGAAAGTCCTGTGGAAAAGTAACCAAAATGCAAACAAAACTTCCCACTTGAACAGTGAAAACTAAAAAATTAACTTTCATGAGATTACATTTTAACGGTACCTGGTGGCGGTGAGAAGGTTGGTACTGTAATACAATTTACAATAGAAATAATTTCTATCGAACTTCAAGATAAACTTGAAGTTATTGATAAGGAATTAACCGACTACATAGGTCGAACCAAAGTTGTAGAAGTATGAATCTAAAATTACCTTCAGGAGGAGGTGGCGGCAGGATTGAATCTATTTCTATAACCAAAAGAATGAAAAAAGAAAGACATTTGTATGAAAATTCTCCGTAAATTCCTGTGTTTTAATTAGATATTGTTTAAGTTTTTTTTTCCATTAATTTACCTGGTGGTGCAGGGGATTGTGGGGAAGGTGCTGTAAAAGTAGGAAGTATATTTATTGGACTTTTTTTATTACATCTGATTGACTAAACGTAAAAGTAGGAAAAGACGAAAGACTCTTAGGTATTGATTTAAAAGTTATTCACATCGACTAGACAGACAGACGACAAAAAACATATGTTTTACCTGATGATGGAGAAGGCAGTGGTGATAGAGGTGCTGCACAAATTAATGTTTATCTTTGAGCTATCGCTACAGTTTTACTTTCCAGTTATTACTTCATTGAAGTTTTTTTGGTTACCAAATGTTTTTACAGATTCACGTGGCGTAGTCAAAGTGTTTTGTACCTGGAAGAGGAGGCTGAAGTGGTGGTGGTTGTGATGAGTGTGGTATGAATGGTGATGGTTGTGGGGGTAATAGTAGCAGCAGAGATGCTGAAATATAATCATAATTAGATTACACCGAAAAGGGACGACGAACAAAGGATATGGCAAACCTTATGGTATCATATTGATCAAGAAAATTGAAATATTATTTCAATGATACAAAAATTTTAGTCAAATTTACCTGGTAAAGGACTCGGTAGGAATGGCTTAGCTATGATTATTTGGATAAAAGATATATGTAAGTACATATTTTGTTATCGATTTCCTTCTAAACAATTAAATTCCTTTAAAGGTAATCATAAAAATAAAGAAATAAATTATTAACGGAACTGTAGAAAGATTACTTTCAAAAATCTGACCGTGGAACAAATTTTATTTGAAAGAAAAACGTACACAAGACAAAACGCTCCCCAAATTCAATAATAACAGTTTACCCAAAGACAAAACCGAACTGTAAGAAATAAGTGTCCTTCGCTTGTTGTCGAAAAACTAAACACCTCAATGCAGACTCGCTGATAGAATCACTAGAAGACCAAACTAAAGAGACACCAAAGATCGAAGGCAGAAACGACAGGACAGACAACATTATTGGTAACAAAACTTACCTGGTCGAGGTGGTAAAGGTACTGCATTCTGTTCCACTGTGGACAGTCAACAAAGGTTACTTACTGCTAACCTTGTGTCCTGGTAGCAATAGAGTAGCTATAATTATTATTGAGTTGCTTACGGAAGCACAGGTTACAGGCCGCGCACTTGGAGTACAGGAGTCCTGATGAGGCGAAACAGGCGCAGACAAAGCAGACGTTGTTCCTCTTCTCGTAGTACATGTCGCCTTCTGCGTGACATTGGTGTGTCGGATCTGTGTAGATAGACATAGATTACGAATTAATTTTTCAGTTTCTATAACAAAAATTTTTTATTGATGACTTTTGTAAAACTACATAATCATTCAGATTCAAATTTTCTACGTTTTGAGGTTCAAGTCTCATTAAGTCATTAAGTCTGCTTCTTATGGATCTTTCCCTTTGGTGAGTGGTGGTATCACTGGTTCCAAGGAAGAACGGAAATGTCCTGTGCAGAAACATAAAATTAATTTTGTCGATTTAAATCCTCTTCCCTAGTTCTTTGACGTACAACCATCTTGTCGCTAAAAAGAAGTGGACACTTAATTTACTCCCAACACAAATGTTTTTTTTTTGCACGTACCGTAGCTGATCAGTTCCTCCGGGTTGAACATACGGCTCTCATTGGAGTCGGAGTCCTCCGGACTTGATTCAAGGGCTTCATCTGTTAAAAAAAATACGTTTTTATTATAATCGTGATATATTTTACTGTGAAATTATACTTATTATATTCCCAAGTCTGTTACCGATTTGATACATTCGACATTTCTCGGGTCGGAGACTCGTCTTCTTAACAAAAGTGACACAATTGTGGTTTTTATAACAAAACACTTTCACCTTGCAGAGAACGGTAGCACCTGTGGTGACCGCTGAGCGATCCCAATGGCGGTGGTAGACCTTACCAGGGCTGCCTGGCTCGCGACCGACATCCTTTCCTTCGCCAAAGAGTTTTCAGTGTTCCGCCGGTGCGCAGGATTTCCAGTTCCTTCTGAGCTCATTCTAACTTAGGCCTTATTTTTACCTCTCGACTGTATTAAGCCAAGAGAAAATCTATTTAAAAGAAATCTTTTACATACTCTGTAGGGAAAAATTGTTTAAATCTTGATTTTAAAGAGGCTTTTGTGATGTAATTATCACAAATGTAATAATCCAAAATTTTTAGAAATAAAGTAAAAAAAAAATCCTGAAGTAACGACATTTACCTGATGATTCTTGTGATGCTGAATCGAATAAATGTCCTGTTCGGAGCTCGGCGCTCACTGGTGCAGAGTCTAAGAGCTCATCAGTCGCATCTTGATACAAAATAAAATATTGAAAAAAAAAACACACAGAGAACTACTGAGCCCGGATTTAAAAAATAAGTTTAAACAATGAAAAATATTAAAATAATTAGCTAGAAAAAGAAACAAAAATAACTTCATCACATGTCCAATTGAAGCATTAGTCCTGGGATATAGAAATCTTGTCATAGAAAGTAAGAGATAAAAGATTTAGATAGACTTACCGCTGTCAGGGCGAGCTGTGACCCCCACAGCCAGCAGAAAGAGAAGCCATAGGCTCCCCTTGATCTTCAACATTATCTTGGACCCTAAACTATGGACCCAACAGTGAGCTGCACCGGCTCACCGAAGATATCCTCTGCATGAACGCTTCATCTATTTAAACCTTTTTTCGTAACGCATTGAAACGCATGCCCAATCGATTGGAATATTAAATTCACAATAATATATACTTTTAATCTTTTTTTTAATATATTTAAATGAAGCGTTAACTTTTATGGGAATTAATTAAGTTTTTATGTGACCTTCTGATGTTGTTTCCAACTCTAAAACTAAAAACTCATAGGTATCTATGAAACCCTGAATGAATAAGCAGAGTTACATAAGATACTTTCATTTCACCAGTATTTTGAAGTGAAAACTTCTTTAGCGGCGTTGTGCACTTTTTTTGGAATGGGTAAAAAATCTTAATCTCGCGTCAGGACACGTGACCTGATCGAAAATTCGTAAGACGGCGCAGGGCGCTTGCGCGAATGTTCGTGTGTGTTTATTACTACTGAAGTTTTCACTTCTGCCGGCACTCACAGAGTGCAACCCGTCGTTGTAAATGTTGTACACTGAATGTTTGTCCTCGGTAAAACAATAATCTCTCTATCGCTCCAAGGTATTTTTGTTTAATTAAGAAAACGTTGCCCCACACTAGGAATTTCTCCTGTATCGTGGGTGCGTTTACAAGCATATAAACTCACATACACAAACGCCCAGACCCGAAGCAACTACTTGTAGATCACACAAATAGTAGCTCGGTCCGTAAATCGAACCCGCGACACGCAGCGCAGCAGTCCAATCACTCAGCCACTGCGCTAACCGTACCGAACACAGATCCATGTGAGCATGGTTGTGGCAGTTCGTCTAGTGATCTACGAGGCACTACGAGGGTTTTGTGAACGTTTTGAAGTGAAAAGATGTCTTCGTGGAGTTGTGTGGCGGGATGTGTGTGACATTTCAGGAAATGGGTCAATATGTCGGTAGCAACGTGTTGCCGCCTGTCGCTTTTCAACGGAATATTGCAGCCATATTTATGTTTTCCAATACATTTCGTATTTCTGCGCTATTTGTCAATTTTTGGAATGTTATTTGCGAGCATGGTCTCACATTTCTTAAAACGCATACGTATTTGTAACGTAAAACAATCATAGTCTTGTTGCTCATACCTAATACATAATTCCGAAATCATATTTATATTGAATGCAACAAAATCTTAGTTTCTTTCAGTTTACAATATTCTGACTCCTGAGCCAAAGCCCCTCTGTCTGTGACAAGGACCAGGAATACTAGTTTCTGAGCACGAAACCCGTAGTTTCGATCAAACTTTCTGATTCTTTCTACTCCATTTCAATTACGGACAAAAGACCAGTTAGAAACATGAACTAAAAATTGGTGGCAACAAAAATTACTATGCAACTAAATATTTATTGCACAGGTGACCCTACTCTCGATGAAAAAAAAAACTCATGAATTTGGTAATAATAGTGAGGAAGGGTTGCTCAAAAGTTTCGAGTTTTGACGGGCCCGTATCTTCGTTGATGGAATTTGAGAGTAGACCTACTGAATCCACCACGCGGGTCCACTTCCGGTTGATTGTTGCTCTAACAGAATGCTAATTAAACTTTTAAACATAAATCCCTTGTTTTTGGTTTTGAATTTAAATCACAAATTGAATAAGTTTTAATTTCATCTTTCCCAATGTATTTAACACCACAATGACATAAAATTACATTTAAAATGTCTGAAAAACAAGAGCAACAATCGGGGGCCCGACCACAATGGTACGGGCGGCCGGAAGCGGGAGCCTCCGGAACCGGAAGTGCGACCCACTAATGACGCTCCGTGGCGCCATCTATGTGCAAGCCTGTGTGAACCTCGCCATTGTTGGGGAATGAAATTCTCCAAATGTGTTGTGTATTTTAATGAAATAATTATTTTTTGTCCAGTTGTCAAATAAATGAGTACTAAATGTTGTAGGTACGAATAAGTTTTGGAAACAAAAGAAAAAAAAACAACAATAACACAAACGACAACTTAAACACTTCTTTATTATTTTTTTGACCACTACCTACATAAAAATCCCATGGGAAATCATGTGCACGGCACATAATAGATTCAATTACCAGAAAAACATCGATTACAATAATAATATCATCCAACAGTCCGGAATTCAATCGGATTCGTACAACAAATACAGAAAAATCTATTCGAAAACGAATCAGACCCATTTGGCGGGAACATGATTGATTAAAACCAAGATGGCCGCCATTGTTATCGACAGCTGACATTTTGCTGCATTTGTTTGTTAATTTTTGAGAAAAAGATATTGGTTTTATCATATTTTTTTCTGGATTTGTTGCTGCATATACTAGTGGTAGCAAATTATTATAATAACTAGGTATTTTAAGTGTAAGTTGCATTATTTTCTACTTACGTGTGTGGTTTTATTGCACACCAACCTTCCTCAAAACCCAAGCAAACACAAATAATTATTATTTTCTATCCCAGATTTGGATAGCTTGATGTGCTGGCGTCTTTACTTCTTAACTAAGAGTATATGCGTGTGATTTAATGCATGTTACATAAAATAAATTAATGTAATAAGGAAATCTCTAATCCATTCGCTAAAACGAACAATGAAATTATAACATTTTATTACTCCAAAACAAAATCAAAATTGCACAAAATTGATCCTTCTCATTATTATAACATTAAAAAACCTTAAACAACATGTCTAGACAATCTATTTGCAAAGGATACTTACATATCATTACCGAGTTACCTGAATTACTGATAAAAGACTCCGCGGGGAGTCTCTCCTTTGCCAAAGTTTTCTCTAACTAGTTGCTAACTGGCTACAAACCTTCCACTGGGTAAAAGAAAACCTCATTCTGAATACACATATACATAAAGATTTTTTCGTATTTCCAAGAAATATCTTGAATTTAATGATAATAATATGTTTTCTAAACTTAACTCTGAGAGAATATTTTTAATGACAGATGAAACTCGGACGGATTTTATTTCTTGTCTCCGAATTACCGTGATCCCAGAACATAAAAGGCTATTGAAGGACACCGAGGATTGTATAGTCAGTACAAGCTGACAGTACCTCCTGCCCTGTCCTGGGTGGGAGGACTCATTTGATGATTTTACCACGATAAAAAAAAAGAATCTCTTTCCTGTATTGTTGTTATTACTAACTAAATTATTAATATTTGTTTTTCTTTATTGTTTCAGGTATGGCATAAAATGTAACATCAGCATCATTATACGGAGTTATGGTAAAACATTTCCTGAATACAACCATAATATTATACTCTGTGATGTTCGGGATAATAACATAGATATAACAGCTAAGCACAAAGTTTTGTTTTCAAGGATGCCTCGTCTAACCGCGGCTAGCTATTGTTAACAAACAGAAATCCTATATTTGGGTAGATTTAGCACGATGTAGTTAAACGCTGAAATAATTAATAAACGCGCACATGTTTTCCTTTAAAACCACCAGCACTACATTTTCTAGAATGTTCTGCTACACTGAACACTAACTTGACTAGTTTTTGCAAGCGCTAATGCTTTACGATACGATTCCCAGGTCAAACATATTGCTATGAGGAATCCCTTTCCATGATTTCCGTAGAAGCTTGCAGTTTGCGTATTAACTCAGTTAATGTCAATAGGGTCGCTCCCCTATCCTCAAATACTCCATAGAGTCCTCCCGCCCTGAGTGGAGCGGAAGGGACTGTCATACTCGTACTCGTTCTAGGGTCAAGGATCTGTTTAGACAATCCAATGACCCCGAGTGAAAAAACGTGGTTGTTCTTGTCCACCTCAGCCTAACTTTTCTAGGAACTATAACTATATCATCTACATAGTTGGTGGGCTAAAATTAAGCCCTCAATGTGCGGAGAATTTTCATAAGCAAAATTCGAGCACACGACAACTACCAGCGGAGCTGAAGATATAAGATAAAAGTAATCACTTAGACCGCCATCGGTAGGATCACATAATTACGTCACTTTTCGAAGAAATCGGATATGATTTAACACTACTGCTATATCTCCAGGTTTCTGTCCTACATTCTTAGTCAGTAAACTGCACGGTGTCATCTCCCAAGGGTCTGCAGGTGTCCTGATCAAATCTACATACATATGTGTATGCAATTTAAACTTTGCTGTGTGAGGTCAAGCTGTTTTGTAAACGTAGTTGTATCTAGTTGTAGTTGCTGGTAAATCATTTGTGTTGTTAGGAGAGTTTGTTGTTAGTTTGTGTATTTATCTTAGTAATAGGAGTGTTTGCTAGAATCATTTACTTGTATGTTTTGTTCTTATAAAGCAGTAGGTAAAATAAAGCTATCCAATGGACCTTTTAAACATATTGACAACGTCGCGAATTGTCATTGTCAAATGTTTAAAATAAACTGAATGTTATTTTCAACTGGCTATTCTATCTTTTGAACAATACTGTTATATACTTAGAAATACAAATGCTGTATTGCATGCTTTTTTCTACCCCAAAACATATATCAAAAAAACTTTAATTACTCAAAAACCTTCTAGAATATTCATCATTCATAATATTACATTCTCATACAGTAATACCTACTTTACAAAAATCACTGTATTTCAATTTCAAAAGCTCTATCAATATAATGAAACATTCCAAAATGCCCGCTTTTGAGCACTCCCCAACTGAGCACGATGAACGAAAAGTTTCAGCGTTTAAAATACCGAACTATACATCAGTGGCGCCATCTGCCGCCGCCGTAATGGAAACTGCCGGAGTTAGCGCGAACACATGATGGGGATTTTCATGAAACGCAGTTCTATATGCAGTTGGTTCATTTGGTTGGATGTTGCTGAGTTATTTCATGTTGAGATTTTAACTCGAAATGTGGATTGATGTGGACTTAATTCTACTTCAATAATCATAAAGTCTATAATCTAATGAACGATTTAAAAGTTGAGTGTGAGCCGCTGAGACCATATCGGTTGCACGGTTATGACTATTTTGATTAAACACAACTTTTCCAATCATTAGTTTGTTTGTACTGTGTTCCATCGGTGCGCAGGAGTCTCAATTTTGCTTTTGGACTGGATTGAGAACAAAAATAAACCTATTTTTTTATCAATCTCTCAGTGATAAATGAGTTGTACTCCTCTTGGTTGACTGGTAGATAATGCCTCAAACATTAAGTCCGCCTATGTACCTTTGTTTTGCATAAAGATTTAAATAGGGAAAAGTTATTATTTGTTTCTAAACTGCTGCCGTGTGCATAACATCACCCAAAAATTAAGACAACTTCATATTTCTGAAGCTTTTCCGTATCTGCCTCTTCCACTGTGACAGAATATAGACTTTGTCTTACCTATTTAAACAGGTTAATACTCCAGTCTTACCTCCATAAATTGTGTAATACTTCCCATAATTACCTCCATAATTACTAGGTCAGTGATCGCAGCACCGTCTTTGAACATGAAACTATAATAGCGGTGGGACACCCATGGGAATGTAGCAGATTACCCTATGTAAAACAAATTCTACTAGTTTAGGCATAATTAAATAGTTATTATGGTGTTACTTTCAATAAATAGGATGCAGTTGTCAGGTAAATCTCTGTTTATTGAGTCCCGGTTGAAGTTCCGGGGCTTGCGGACGGTGAGTATTGGGTAACTCACCGTCTGATAAAGGAGGAAAGAGCGCCACAAACTTACAAGGCCCCTATAAAGTTATCCGTTAAATACATAGAGATCCATTCAAATGAAATGATATGGAGAAGCTCGTGACTAAATAATAACAGCTGCATGGGTTGATCTTCATGGATCAGCTCTTCTTACCTAGTTCAATCTGTGGATGTGTGTCGACCCATTAACCGAGTTTCCTCCGTGTCTCAGATAGGACGTACTTCTTTGACAGTCGTTACAAGTAATCATACGTATTTCATTGTAAAGACAGATTTGTAATCTAATTTATCTCATTAGTAAATGGGATGCGGAGGTGAAATAGGCAGTCACTCCATGTGAAATAAGTATTAGTATTCAGCGGTATCCCTAACATAGTTGTCAAAAGGCTAGACAAAGGATATTAAGCTCTAACAAGATAAATTCACATTCTAAAATCATCTAGCACCAACCATACCATATTCTTATTTTTAACTCTTGGTAGGTAAATAATTTAATATTTTAATGATAACACTGTGAGTGCAGCAGCTCCTACAAACACTTTTAGCTTGTAAATATTTCAGCTTCTTTAGCAGTAGAGTGCAAAAATGTAAATGTGAGGTGGTCATTGGTTATAATATTTTACAGTCTGCATGGTAGGGTTGTCAAGGAATTGTAGTCGTACTCGTATACTGTGCTACATACTCGTACAATATAAAGTTAAAAGTTTAATAACCGTACCTTCGTGCTCATTTGCGCAGTGGTCGTAAGAGTTATTGCTGATCCTGAGATCCTTGGTTCTACAAGTATTTCCAGGTTGTGAAACTGTGTTTTTAGGGTTTGCGATAAGAAATTTGCAGTAGCACCCACGAAGTTTGTATATATACCCAGTAGATGACTCTAGGCTTGCCCCTAATACACAAAACTTAAAAATAATTGACGACATAGCGCGTTATAATATTTTGGGAAATCAAACACATTATTTAATTTTTTTTTTATATTCGTTTACCATCTTAACGTCGTTCCGTACACTCCACATATCTTCTGTTTCTCTTTCTCTCCTCCATATCTTCATGCTCGAGAGGGAATGACAGTACTGAGTGAGAGACACTCACTACTGCCATCCCCACATTAGATATAACTTTGTCTAATTCTTCGTGGATTGCAGAAATGATGTTATATCATAAAATTCACCATAAACCTGAGTTTACTTTGTCACCACAACTCTATTAAGAATCCAGAGATTTTACTACGAAACATCACCCATTTCACCTGCCACATATAAACTAATATCATTTACCAACAGTGTTCATAATTCCTGCAGTGTAGGACTATATGTGTAAATGTCGCGGGTGCGGCGCGTCATTTGTTGTCATGTCCCTCGGAACATGAGACATTGTAGGGCTGTGACACCGTGTCATTTAATGTTGTTGGGAATAAGTAAGTCTTAGTGTAAACAAAGTTATTTCCATTTTAAGGAGATAGTACCTAGGGGAATCCGTACCTTAGATTTACTTGTAAGCTCATTCAAGTCAGAATAAAACTGATATGATAGTTTCATTCTCAGTCACTGCTAAGCTGCGTGATGCAAGTCCGATTCCCGGAGTTAACAAATAGTTGTATGGCCCATAAGTAACTGTTCTGGTGTTTGTGTATGTTACTTTAATTGCACTCACAATGCAGAAGAATTAATTTATATTACGTTTAAAAAAAGAAAAATTAAAAAAAAGGTCTTAAATCGGCATGCAACGCAAAGGGGTATGCAACTTTTTGGCATCAATTTTTTTTTTCTTACGCCTGTAATGAAATGTTGGTCATTAGTAGACCGCAACCTTAGAACTTCGTAAAAAATAATAAAAAAAAATCTAAACCGTAACCAACCAGAGATATAACGGATTTTATTTTTGTTCTAATCAGGAGTAAATCAATAAATCTATGGATTCCTACAAAAAAACAGTCATATCTCTGGTTGGTTACGGTTTAGAAACTATTTTTTTTTGTATGGACTTCTTAGGTGGTAGTCTAATTGTGCCCAAAATTAATCACTGGCGAAAGAAAAAAAATTGATGCCAAGGTCCATAATAAAAGTTGCCCCTTACCCTTTTGGGTGCGAGAAAATTAGGAAGTTGAATTTATTTTATCTGTATATTTAAATACAATCCTTACCAGCAAAGCAAAGACATATTAATGCACAGTTTTATATCGTTTGTCAACCTGCTTAATTACACATTTTATGTCCTGGATACCCAGCCCTATCTCTAAAGAGTATTCACTCAAAACTGTGTGTGCTATATTCCTCTAAACCTCAGTAAACTGTGTTGCTATCCCTCCTCGCAGGTTGCAGGTACCCGCGCGTTTAGCAAAGAGAGTCTTTGAGGTGCCGCAAATGCCTTAATGAGTAATTGTTATTGCACAAGGGTGCTTGCTCGAATTATCTTGCGATGCTGGAATATGGAATGTAATGTGACTGGGTTAAGGTGTGTTTTGGTTTACAGTTTTTGAGTGGATTATTATATTTTGTGGTGTTGGATCGCTTAGTTTTGTAACCTTTGTGGACGGATTTGTTGTTGTTATTTTCTCTGAATTTCATTATTAAATGCAAGCCTGAAACTAAGTGACAGAGATACAAGACTTAATCTATATAATATAGTAACAATATGGTAGTAGTAGTTTTTGCTTATTCTTCATGAAAAAGTGTGCTGCGTGTCGCGGGTTCGATTCCCACACGGAACAAATATTGGTATCATCTTAAAGTAGTTGTTCCTTGTCTAGGCGATTGTGTATGCTATTTTAATTTTTTTACACAACCTCGATACAGAAAGAATCCGAGTGTAGTCTTTAAAATTACTAGGTACTAAATAAAATTTACAGTTTGTTACGATTAGGTTTAATTTAAGGACCGATAATGGACGATTATAATGAAATACTAAAGTGTCTGTGATTATCCTGTATTCAAATAAAGTCTATAACTGTTCTTCAGTACAAGTTTAACATTCTTATACAACATTTTCAGTTCATAATTTTTCAGGATTTTAATCCGTCAACAAGTCTCAAACGACACTCAATTCTCACTTCTAGAAGTATTTAAATAAAATTTAATTTACCGTGAGTAATTGAAGGCCCTTTTCCCAAAAATCTTGAACCGTTTCTACAAAACGGAGTACTTACAGTAATTAAAAGCAGCATCTGTGTAATCTTGAGTATTTTCAAGTGTCACAATTGTACCTCTCTTTACATTTCCCGACTTTGCGAGTCATGTTCCGAAATCTGAAGATGTTAAGACGCAATTTACGTTCTTACGTTGTTACCTACCGTATTTTATTCGGGTTGAAATGTTGGCGTATTTTGTGAGTGAACTTTGGGATTCTGTCATTTTGTTGGCTGAAAAAGTCTGAGGGAATCTTTATGTGTTTATCTTCTTTGTTATGTTGAATGAATATGGTTGGATTTGTAAACAACAGAACTCGTATTTAGATTAAAAAAAAAAAAACGTTGCCCCACACTTGGAATTTCTCCTGTGTCGTGGGTGCGTTTACAAACAAATAAACTCACATACACAAACGCCCAGACCCGGAACAACTAAGTACTTGTAGATCATACAAATATTTTCTCTGTGTGGGAATCGAACCCACGACGCGCAGCTCAGCAGACCCATCGCTCAGCCAGTGCGCTAACCGTGCCATCTGCGTCTTTTGAGAGCTAAGAAACTGTACTGCATTTGACAATGCTGCAACAAGCCAGCCTGGCAGACACTACAGAATAACTTCTGCTATGATCTTTCAGAGATTAACATGTAAAGAAAGACTATCCGACAAGAAACAGAAAGAAAATCTTGCATGTTCCGTCTTCTGATTCACCACAGAATTTAAATGAACTTTTAAAATAATATATAACATTGAGATTTCCATTCGACATGCATTTGTCATTAAAAATACCTGTTTTTTTTAAATACTTATCCCATTAATTGACATATTTCCATAACACCTCCACATTTATCAAAGCCACCCTGACAATCTCATTAATCAGAGCTGGGCCCACAATCAGCGACCCACCTCCGACCCTGCTGACCCTCATTAGACCAGCTTCCGCCACGGAAGGGCCTGCTCAGTCCATCGGCACGCAATGTTTGTATGTCCTATTATCGTGTTTAACCTTATTGTCAATATGAACCTTATGACCCAGATGTTTGGAACTTTTGTGATAAAGTTTGTGCATTCAATTTTGAATATTAACATCTTGTATGTTTTTCATGAAAGCCGAGGCAAAGATATTGACGAAAAACATTTATTAAAAAAAAAGTTCCATTTGAAAAAGGTCGAGTTCTTTGTCATCAATAATAAAATTGGACTCAAATATCTAGGTTTGTGTTGACAAAAAGTTAAAGAAAACACCTCATAAAAACATCCTGATGCAGGAGTCGTAACCAGGACATTGTGCTCTGCAGTCAATCTTGACGTTACTGTACCAGTTGGTAACATAAGAACTAATTTTATAATGTAGTAGCAGAATACCGATATTGTAACATCTATAAATGAAAATTATACTTTTATATTTATACCTTTATTGCCGGGCTACTGTGGCCCGAAATATAGGAAAAAAAAACGGAAATATCCTTATCTTGAAAATTCCTCGCACTTTTAGCCCACTTCCATGTTAAAACCATTTTACTTTACGACCGCATTTTCAGTCACTTCCTCCTGCCAACTTATTATTATTTAGTGAAGCTGAAAGCGCCACATAAGGCGAGGTTCACACAACATCACACAACGACTGTATCACAAAACTTTATGATATATTTACACGAACAACTCATGGAACTTACTGTCAGGTATTTGCATAAGTTGGCATATTTTAGGTAGTGTCTTAAGATTTTAAAAGTGTTGGTTTTGGCAGTGTATTTTATAAGTTGAATAGGTTAGTACATGCACTTATCTATTGTAGCAGAAGAGCACTGCAGAAACAAATGTTTAAATGATAAATGATATTTATTTTTGTAACTTGGTTATAAAAAACACTTTGACACGTCACAATCATTATTTTTAAATCTAGATGAGGCCGGTGTTTCGTACCTGACTACTCTGAGAAGAAACAGCTGAAACAAACTCAGAGGTTACAGTCTCTTAAAGTCCAGACATTGTTTTGCAAATTACCATACGAGGACAATGCGGGTGTCTGAGATGAACTTTTGTGGAAAGAACCACACAGATTTGAGTGGACCTGTCCAGTCAGTGCAAGCATTTGTCGGTAATCGTGTAGCTCGACGTATAACTCAAGGAGCTCAATTAAAAAAGTAACTATGGAAACCATGCAGCACGCACCTTTTTTTCGAACTTTTTACAAAGAAGTGCCGTTGAAGATCTATTTGAATTCTATGTTTTATTTTTGTTAAATGTGTGTGGCCTTTGACAGTGTTATGGACCAAAAACTTGGACAAACTATAAACTACTATAAATGCTTTCAGTTACAATTAGTCACATGAAAGTCAATCCTAACGTAGCCGTAGTGGGAAAACAGTAAAAACTGATTTTTGGGCCTGTAAACATACACTTTTCTATCACTTACTCAAATATCAGTTCAATCAACAAACATTTAACCACAGTCACCTTATCTTATGCATAAAAGTGCAACGGACGTCAAAACGATGCAATAAAACAAAAAAAGAAAAAAACTATCTCGTAACCAAGACAGGCCACAAAGACACTTCTAAAAGATATCCAATACAGTTTTAATTAAAGAAAAGCCGGGAAATTAAAGTGCACCGCCTTAATAATGTACAGTGGCTAGAATTACTGAAAGTTTCACAAGTTTTAATAAGGCGGCGGCAGGGGCGCTAGTTTCAGGAAGGAAGCGAGGACTTCCTGATGCTGAAATATTTCAAGGATTGCTTTTGCACTACGAGATTGTCTAGATGAGGTGGTTATTTTTAAGTGCACATTAATATTTTTCTAATCTAGGAAAAACAATATTTTCTTTTAAGATTGCCTCACCTGTCCCATGGCACGATTTTTTTTTTTTTCGTGGTATAATCATCAAATGAGTCCTCCCACCCAGGGCAGGGCGGGAGGGACTGTCAGACTTGTACTGACTAAAATCCACGGTGTCCTTCAATAGCCCTTTACGTACTAGGGTCACGGTAATCCCTATGGCACGCTTGGCGCAAAGAGAGCCCCTCTAGAGGGACAAAGCCTGCTGGGGTCACGGGACTTACGAATTACCGTGAACCCAGAACGTAAAGGGCTATTGAAGGACACCGTGGATTTTAGTCAGTCAAGTCTTACAGTCCCTCCCGCTCTGCCCTGGATGGGAAGATTCATTTGACGCAAAAAAAAAACTACACTACATAATACAAACAATAAGCAACAAAATATTAACATTTAATATTAATAGTGATGTGTTTTGAACTGTAGGTCGTCTGTCTGTCGCCTGCCGTCGTGTCGGTCGCAATAGTTCGTCGCACAGGTGCGCCGTCGACAACTTTGTTCTGAACTTTCTGTTTGTTGGGAAATGGGATTATTATTTGGATAAATAGAATATTGTAACGGTGATTTTGTGGGATTTATGAAGATTTATTTGGTTATTATTGTCATTCATAATAATATTTTGTATTGGTCGAGTAGATTTTCTTGTTCGTTGTTCGAATCTTATAATTTTAAGTACCTAATAAGGTGTGCCTGTGATTATTTTGCTGGTGCTGTTATAGGTACAGACAGCATATCAAGCTAACACAATCTGTAATTTTCTTTTAATAGAGTTTCAACCTTATTGCAATAGTGGAAGGTTCATTTTCGATTGATAAAATTTGACAGATTCGGGTAGGTTATACATAAATTAGAGTAATGTTCAGACGCCAGCAAGTCATTGCTGGCGTCTGAACATTACTCTAATTTATCTAATAACTCTTAATGCATAAGTAAAACATTGTAACAACAGCGAACTTACTGCCTTAGGAATCTACCAGTCGATCTCAGAGACAAAACATAGTAGGTGCAGTATTCATTTTTCATAGATATCTATAGATTTTTTAGAAAAATATTTTATTAAAAGTTAATTTTGATGGAAATAATGACTTAAATTCACAGTTATAGAACGCTTTAAAGTTACAACCGGTTTTCAAAGACCTTTCAGTATTATCATCATGTTTTCAAAGTAAGAGTGTTCAATCTTCTTCTGCATGAGCTCACTCTATCATAGACTGTCTCCTTCACCATGACTGACCTAGAATAGAGTCAAAAGCAATTCCATATCGAATTAAATCCTATAAAGCTTCCGTACGCCACCATCTTTTACCTGCCTTTTATTTACAAGGGGATAAAGGCTCGTACACAACATGAAACACCATTGATTTCTTGCACCAACCCTTCCCAACAAATGGTCGTCCAAACCCTATAAGAATTGCGAAGGAAACACAAAATATATGTTCAGCAAAATAAATAACCAAATAAAAGTTAGTGGCGTTATATTACAAGTTTAGGGGCTAACCGTACCTCCATCTTTCAAGCCGACCAATCAGGTAAGTGCTCCGTATTTTATATGAGTTAGTACTAGGTTCGATTCCCGTTTAAACTGATTATAAAGCGGAGACGATCGGCAGTTGTGCTCCGGTTTTTGCCATCGTTTTTGAAAATGGCGCCTGATTCTAAAGGAGAGGAATTTTATTAACTTGATCGGTAGTTTTTTATGATCTCTTTAATTGGTGTCAGCGTAATTAGTGAGCTCAGTTTTTACTTGGATTTTTCTTGCAAATGTAGATTAAGATATGGTGACTTGTAGATTAGTTTAAATTTGTCATTGATAACGGAGCACCATTCATAGGTACATAAGTACTGCTTTGGAAAAAAAAACTTTATGATATATAAAAAGATTTATGAAAACTTATCAATTTACATATTTAATAGTCGTATTAGAGTTAAGTGTAGCTTTTGCGAGTGTCGAAAATACCAAGAGAAAGTTTCGGGCACTCCTATATGTTATCTAGATCTGCTCAACTGTTCTGGCGTGATTGAGTGACAAATATCTATCGAAACTTTTGCGTTTGTTCCAATTTGTTAATAGATTGTGCCAATTTTTCACAACGAACTCTATGGTTGTCGTAGCATGCCTGTAGAATTTACTGCGGCCCTGGAAGTCAAACTGCAATTGAAGTAACTGGGTGATTTTTGGTCAGACCTAAAGCGGGAGGAGTCATGGGATGAGTTTCCATCCAAAAAAAGGGTTCATCAGAGGTATCAAGCCGAATTTTTACTAGGGACATTTTTTCCACGACCCCGTCGCTTGATACGAAATTCACGTGTCCCACGCGATACCGCCCGACGACGCGCGAGACATTTACAGGTCGCGCAACTTGTTGTAAGTTGACTCTAGTAAAAACTGGCCAATATGAACAAGGGAAATGTCGAGCGACATTGTCTCACAAAGTTGCAGAGACATACCTCGTGAATGTTGGGCGATATGTCTCTACGACATGTCTCCTTTTTTTTTTTATCGTGGTAAAATCATCAAATGAGTCCTCCCACCCAGGGCAGGGCGGGAGGGACTGTCAGACTTGTACTGACTAAAATCCACGGTGTCCTTCAGTAGCCCTTTACGTACCGGGGTCACGGTAATCTGTGAGTCCCGCGACCCCGGCAGGCTTTGGCCCTCTACAGGCCCCGTCACTATGCTGACACTCCTTGAGGCGCGCGTGGAACACAACGCGCCGTCGACCCGGGCATGGTCCATGGTCGGACAGCAAGTCGCCCATTACTCGCTGCCCGCATGCCCGCGCCTACGGTGGCCGGAGATCGTCTTGCGACGTCCGTCGCCGTGGGCGTCTACCACTGCGGCTGGGGTGGAGGGAGGACGCTGTCCTCTCCCTCACGCGGCCCGCCTCCTCCTTCGCGAGCATGACTGCTTCGCAGAAGGAGGCGACCGCTTCCCACTCCATCTCGCCCCGCAGCATGGCCTCTACCAATGCCGGGCGCGAGAGGTCTCCGCCTATCGCCGTCGTGAGGACACGGCGGTGCTCTGCCCAAGCGGGGCAGTCCTGCACCGTATGCTCCACCGTGTCCTCCGGACGATCCTCGCAGTGGTGACACCCAGGCGTTTCTTCCCTCCTTATCAGACACAGGAACCTCCCGAAACTTCCGTGTCCGGTGAGGACCTGCGTCATGCGGTAGGTCAGGACGCCATGACGCCTATCCAGCCACTCCTCAAAGAGGGGTCTTACCGCCGCGATTGCGGCGTGCCCGGACCTCGGTTGCGACAGTCGCTCCCTCCATACTGCCCTGAGATCGCGCCGGAGCTCTTCCCGCCGCGCCTCGACTTGTCGAGGCAGCGGGGATTCGCCCCGGCGCTGCGCCTCCACGCGCCACTCATAGACGCGCTGGAGGGCAGTCGCCTCCAGATCCCAGGGCAGCAATCCGGCAAGGAGGTTGGCCGTTGTTACGGATAGCCATGACCCTCTGGCATGCGACCAGCTTTAGTGGTCGCGTCCGAATGCTCAGGGCCCACACGGGGGCCCCGTAGAGGGCCATGGACCGCACGACACCGGCGTATAGCCTCCGGCAGGAGGCGTTTGGCCCGCTGAGATTGGGCAGGAGTCGCCTGAGAGCGGCTGCTGCCCGGTTCAGCTTTGGGGCCAAACGTAGGAAATGCACGACATGTCTCCTAGTGACAATTCAGCTTAAGGCATAAGGACTTATATATACACCATATTTTCTTACATCAATATTTTTTTTTAAGTGGTAAAATCATCAAATGAGTCCTCCCACCCAGGGCAGAGCGGGAGGGACTGTCAGACTCGTACTGACTAAAATCCACGCTGTCCGTCAATAGCCCTTAACTTACCGGTATCACGGTAATTCGTCCCGCGACCTTACATCAATACTTACGTGAAAAGTCTAGCCCATAACTCATACTTCAACCCCGCTTTAAAAGCAATTGTCACATAAAATAATATAAAAACTACAGCACTCGTCGGCACACACAATGTACGCTTTGTAAAAGTTACAACTGCCATTTTATTCGCCACTTAGAATAGCGGCCGAGCCTCGTGGGCTCCTGGCTAACTACTGCGGTCCATTGCAGAACAACTTTGCTTGAATTGCAAATTCCTCTGCAAGATACTACTGTTTTACTTACTGCTACAGAGTTTGAAAGCATACCTTTATGTAAGGGTGGCCATGCTGTATATTTAATAGGGGTATTTGTGGGAAAAGGGGGTGAGATTATGAGAAGGTGGATATTTGAATTGGACAGATTGAACGTTGGTCGATGTAGAACACTGCGGGTCTAAAACGGCCATTTAGCAATATCCCTAATGATTTTCTTCGTGAATGAATAACACAAGAATAGCCAATGACGATGCTGAAAATTTACGAAGTGAATCATTAGAAATATTGCTTAAAGTCGTCGTTTTAGATCCCGGTGTTCAGCTAAATCCTGTCGTACTAGATCCCAATGTAGTTTGGAAAAGGCTAGGCAGGTGATGTTGTTAAGTATTAATAGATTTAGTTATGAGCTTTTAATCTCCCACTCTTGGAATTCCTCCTTTATTGTAAGTGCGTTTACAAACGTGTAAACTCACATACACAAACACCCAGACCCGACACAACTACAAAAATGTAGTCGGGGTGGGTCAGGTTCAGTTAAAGAGCTTTGTTACACGATAAAACTTTTATTCTTAAACTGTAAAAGTCGCGCCATTTGCCTTAAAACTACTAACTTAAACTACTAGCTTACGACTAATGTCAAAAGACATCTTGAACCTGATTGGTTGTAACAATATTTTAAACTGACCAATCAGTGATCAGTAAGACCTTGGCCTTGAAGTGACCGTGGCCACCATTGGCCAGTGCGACCATAGACAAGCTCTAGGTCTATGGGCGCGTTCGGAAACACGCTACTTAGGCTGGCGAGAACCGTCGTGCCGGAATGCCTTTGCCTCTACTAGCAGGAAGTATTCGACCATCCGCTATACACTATTTGTAAATCATACAATTAGTTGTTCCGTGCGGGAATCAAATCCGCAACACGCAATGCAGCAGCGGATAGCTTATCCACTACGTCAACCGTGCCGTCTAAATATGAATAACAATGAATAAGTGATTGTCCTATTACGGAACAAAAGGCTCTTTTCATAAAGATAAAGAATGCGTATTACCAAATTGTTAGATACTTGATTGCGTTCTCATTTTCAAATAATTCAGGCCAGTTTTCTTAACACCTCTCACGATTTTATCTACCATTTTCAATTTTATAAAACAGGCGCCAGACTATCATCATCAATTTCAAAATCTAGATAAAAATTCCACCACGCAACGAACCCCGATTTTCTAATCAAAAATATCTACCCAAATATTCTTAGAAAAAAAATATAAAAAAGAAACGCAATTTCCAATACATTTCGCAAACGTTACTTAGAATTCAATATCAGAGATAAGATATCAGTAACATCCACTGTCATAACTTTGTAGGGCGAGGCCTTTCGTTAGGCCTTTCGAGTCCTCCGGAGGACTTGTCAGGCCATTTGTTTGGGCGAAAAAAATATTTTTCCCCATCTTTCCGTTGAAAGGTTTCCAGTTTATTTATTGACGGCCTGATAAAAATAATACTTTGTAACGCCTTTGAGGAGGCTTCTGTCCTGCGCGACGCTATTGTGGTTACCGTAGTCTTAGAAAATGGAAGTGTTTTTCCCCTTTTTTGTGTATTGGTTGACTTGTTTACGTCAGTCTAAAATGTGATAGATTTTTGCCAATATTATATGAATGGATGTTTGTAACTCTTTCACACAAAAAATACAGAACGGTTTTTGATGATAATTACTTGGCACAGCTACATTTTTATTTTAGCTGAGATTTAGTACAAATTATGTTATAATTGGAACATGATATCCTAACTGCCAATCATTACCTTACAAACATGACAGATGACATTTCAAGCATATCAATTTTGCACAATGTACTAGTAGTGACGTCACAATATAGTACTGAAATTAGCCGCTAGATGGCCACATGTCGTCATGTCAGTGCTCTGTTGAGAGCTCGGAGGTACTTCAGGTGGCTGGTGACCACGCTTTGTTGGCTGTATTGTGGACAGTCCTGTTTGATACGGCTGTGTGGTTTTAGAAGTGGTTGAAAAAGTATTTTAGTTTTTAAAAATTGCATTATGCTTTGAAGTTGTGAGATAAGTATCGAAAAAAAATACTGTGAAATAAACTAAAACCTATAGTCAGTTCAGTTCCTGCTGTTATAATTATAACCATGTAAAATTATTTAGTCATTTAGTACAACTAAATGATTTAATCATTTAGTACAAGTATTGAAGTAAAGTTTAACTATTACTGTACCTGATTTTGCGTATTTTTCATTGTAAAAAAACGACACAAGAATAAAACGTACTTTAATTTTCTTTGCAAAAACGAAATCCAATCAGTTTTCAAAGCACTATTTTCATATTACACTACTTAAAATACTAAGCTACAAAATAAAACTAAGATAAACTTTTTTTTAAACATTTTTCTTTTGTACAAGCCAGTTTCTATTTCGTCAATAAACGATGGCTCCCATCCCGTGAAAGATTCGCCACTCAACTAGCATCGACACTGGCGCCAGTACAAGTACTAGCACTGTACTAGCATAGCCTTTTGATACACTGGCCGCTGGGAATAGGAGAGTAGCTTCTTTGCTTTGAACCTTGTTACAACTTTACTTGAGTTCACTTTTTATTTGTAACTTGGCGTGTTTCCATTGGAGTAAGTACTCGTATGTAGAAGTTTAACATTGATTAAGGTTTCTCAGATAGAATGTCATACTAATTTGAAGTGTTTAACAGGATTTCAACTGCCTCACTACAAAAAGTTAGACATCTGTTTAACACTTGTCAAAAAAGTGGAAGTTAGATCAATGTCAAATGCCGTTTTGAAATTGACAGTTTTTTAAGACAAGTGTTCCCGAGTTGCTTAATTTTTTTGTAGTAAGACGGCAATTAGGTATTTATAATTATAAACCAACGTCTTTCAAATCAGTATAAAATAGACTGCATGTAGGAAGATTTATAGAAAGTAGCTTGAAGCTTTAATATAACAAAATATTTCTATAATTTTAATTCCATATTTAAGCTGTTATAGGTAATTCGTAAATAAACTATGGTGGCGGGACCGTCTATAGAAGTAACCGCGACTTAATTAAAGAAACAGATTGGATTCTGAAGGTTTCGAGGACTCATTTGAAAATGGGTCACAAAATCTGGTAACAAAATTAAAAAAAGGGTTGCGTTCAGAAATCGTACTGGTTACGTTTAAAATAAATAGAAAGTTTAGCTACTGTGTTGAAAGTTTAACTACTGTAATGTATGCCAACAATTTGTTGTAACATTGTAAAGTGGGCGGTGGGCTTGCTACCTGTCATGAATGCTCAATGGTTGTAGTAGTGACAGCCTCCTGATTGAGACACGGTCTTCTTGTCCAATTTGACATTTATGTAGAGCTAGTGGTAAGGTCGTAAGGGCTGTCACTATTACAATCTTATCATTCAAAGATTGTAGTTCTCTACTGTGTTTAACTTACGTAATTTGAGATTGCTTTTCTCAAAATTAATTCTCTGCAGTTTTTGCTACACATAGACACTTGCATGCTAATGGCTTTCATAAATAAAAAAAAATCTTCTAAATTATGAATCGCGGTCGCGGGACTAACGAATTACCGTGACCCCGGTACGTAAAGGGCTATTGATGGACACCGTGGATTTTAGTCAGTACAAGTCTGATAGTCCCTCCTGCCCTGCCCTGGGTGGGAGGACTCATTTGATGATTGATGAATAAATTAAATATAAAATTATGAATCGCAACTATCTAATTTTTCAATTAGTCATCTGCCTGTTTCCCAACTATGAAGAAATTTAGTCCAATTATACCCGAATCAAAATCAAATTAAATAATAAATAACTATACATATAACTATTAAAACTGTCGAGAAGTTTGTCAGTTTAGGTAATATCAAGAAAGAGTTACTAAAAATAACAGTTAGTTAGACGCAAAATCAACTGAATGTAATTTTCCACTGAATTATACCTCGAAAACCTTGGTCACATACATTTCAATGTCATAGTTTCAATACCTAACATTAAACCTTCTTCTTGTATCATGAAAATCTAATACGAAATCTCTTTCAACTCAGTCCTAATCTGCTTAACCCAAAACCCAGGTGTGCCAAACACCTAATAAACATTCATCCAGAGGGCGCCACCATACATGTCAAGCGCGACACGTGATTAACACTCAGCCTAATCAATCATCTCGCGAAAGTTGTCACGCCGCTGACAATCAATTACGCCAGTTACTCGCGCCAGTAGTCGGGCCAGTGGCTGGGCGAGTGGTTGGGCGAGTAGAATGTTGTTGTTCTTGTAAGGTCGCTTAATGATAGATGTGATTGCTAGTTATTTTTTTTTGAGGGCGATGCGTGGGAGTTGAAGTTGTTTGTTTAGAATTTGCTGTTATGTCTTTCTTGAATAGTGTTACGGTACACCTGTTGTGGCTGCTGTTGCCTTGTTTATATTTTTTTGTTATCTTTTGGCTATTTTTAGACTAAAACTCATACATTTTACTTGTCATAATATAACTTATGTTCTTTCACTCCTGGACCTATTGTTTAGTTACATTTAACCCTGATTTAGTACGCAGCTATCTTCTTTTACTACATCTGCAAAATCAGACTACAGTTCCCATTGCTGGGACAGCGGCACCATCCCACATATCTTCATTTTTTTTTGGTTTCATTCTGGTTTCCTCACGATGTTTTCTCTTACACTTTTTATCTGAAAGCTGAAATAAACAATAAGACAGTTAGTATCTGTGTTGATAACTCTATGCCATTTATGCTTCATTTCTTCCTTTAATCGACATTTGACTGTATTATAGTTAAGCTTCTTAATTGTTCTATAGTATTACTCCATACCTCATTCACTCTTCAAATCAATCATTCTTAAAATTCTTCAACCAAACCAGGTGCGTCCATAATTTTCAATGTCATCCATTTAAAACAAGCCACTAACATTCTGTTCTTATCTCCATAATTGGTATAAGTTTATCATCATCTTCGGTTATATCAACATCGCGGCCACTCCTACGCACACATCCATATGTATGGACTTACGAAACTTTACCTCATCAATGAATGATACTTTGTATGGCTTACGTTTTTTGTTACTATTGGTTTGTTTTGAGTGAGTGAGATTCGAGTTTCTCACGTAGACGCGTCAAAATAATTTGTTGGCTAGCATCAGCTGATTTTTAAGCTATTGCATAGCTTTAATCGCGGACACCGAGCGCGGCGACCGAATCAATAAATTCCGTTACGAAAAACCCTAAGAAAATAAACCTAACACACCGCATCGTCTAACATCGTTTCAGTTCGGGAGACTTCGGCAATCATAAAAACATCCGTCATAAAGACAGTTTACTTTTTGGTACTGATTCTGAACTGATTTTCTTGTTAAATATTCGCGATAGGCGATAATTTTTCCTTTAAGAGTGCCACACGTAATTTTTGGAAAAACCATTGAACTGTTTTATATTATTAATCTAGCTACATTTTTAAATAAAGAATTTAAAAAGAAGTAGAAATCATAATATAATCTAAAGATTTCGATTTTTCAAAAATAATGCAAACTTTTTTTGATGTATTTTAATTCTACGATTCATTGGTACAATATGAAAGGAGGTTAGATAGACTATCGCTTCATCTTAAATACTAATTTTTAGACTGGTTACTTAATTAGGTAACTTAGTTAGTTAGACTGGGTGTCGATCCATACATAACATAGTTAGGAAAAGACTTGGCAGATGATTGCATACAAATAATTCCTCGAAATTCATGTAGGCCCACAGAAATCTTAGAAACCATATCCCTTGTTTATTCTGTTAGTTATTTAAAACTATATTTTTTATAGTTTGAAGCTATAGATGTACAAAATAATAAATCGTTTTAATCAGTTCTCTCTGAATAATTATGTGAACGTCTTGACTAGAAGGACGTTCCATCTACAAGTCTGTAACAAATTGTTGACAAATAGCAAAGGGCTCAACAGAGGGCTGACCCTCTGGATTATTAATGGTTTTTATTAAGTTAAGTCTGTTGTTTCTTGCAAACAACGTTCCCATTTGATTTAGAATCGTCAGGGACTAACGAATTATCGGGACACCGGAACGTAAAGGGCTATTGAAGGACACCGTGGATTTTAGTCAGTACAAGTCTGACAGTTCCTCTCGCTCTGCCCTGGGTGAGAGGAATCTTTTGACGATTTTAACACGATAAAAAAGTGACGTTTGGTTTACTTTACTTTTCATATTATACGTTCTATAAACTGCTTCATTCGGTTTTATTCAAGTCCATATTAAATTTATTGAAAACTTCATTAACTTATAAACATTTTATCTAACACAAATTATTATATGTTTATCTAATACATAACATTACATTTTATCTGATACATTTTACCTAATAACCTTTTTATTTATGTCACTGAAGATTCGTGATATAAATAAAAAGGTTTCTTTACAGGACACCGTGACCCCTAGGGTCACGGTAAGAAACTTTTTTATGAAACGCAAACAGCAACCGAAAGAAAAGGGTAAACTTTTAGGCAGTAAGACTCGCATCTCCTTCCTTTTATTTGTTGATTTAACCACCTCAAATGTGGATCGTTTAAGAATTCAATTTTTTTTTCTCGACTCAAACTCACTTCATCTTCACCAGCTCTACTGGATCCCTTAGTAGTGGTTAGTTCGTTTTCATTCATGATTCCTACTCGTAGGTGTCTGACCGTTAACGTAAACTAGTTGTGATGATATTCTAAAATGGCGGCACGTGGCCACGTTGCCTGCAACCTGTTCCCAAGGCATTTTGTTTACGTTTTTATAAGATATTTGAGTATCAATTTTATGTGGAAGTAACGCCTTTTCAATAAGGAAGTGGGATGTCTAATCTTCGATTGGTATTTCTTAGTATTGTTTTTATTTGATTACCTTTGCATTATGTTACTAGTTATTTTACTTTTTGATTGAAATTGCTCAACTCGCTGTCCGACCCAACTCGCTGTCCGACCATGGACCAAGCCCGGTTGACGGTGCGTTGTGTTCCAAGCGCGCCTCAAAGAGTGTCAGCAAAGTGACGGGGCCCCCATCTAGAGGGCCAAAGCCTGCCGGGGTCGCAGGACTGTACGAATTACCGTGACCCCGGAACGTAAAGGGCTATTGAAGGACACCGTGGATTTTAGTCAGTACGAGTCTGACAGTCCCTCCCGCTCTGCCCTGGGTGGGGGACGCATTTGATGATTTTACCATGATAAAAAAAAGATTGACATTCGCCCATTCAGTTGCAAGATTCTAACTCCTCAAGGGTATATAACAATCAAGTTCTTCTAATTCAACACACATTGATCTATGTATTTGGATAGTTTGCTGCACACCTTCATCATCATCATCATCATCATCAGCTTACAATGTTCCCACTGCTGGGACACAGGCTCCTCTGTGAGATAGAAGCGGGCCCAGTGTGTGTTTATGGGACTCGAATTTTTGGTTCTAAGACATGTCGGATTTCTCACGATGTTTTCCTACACCGTTTTGAGAGCAGTGGTGATGAAACAAAATTACAAAAATTAATGCGCCTGGCTATGGTTCGAACACACTACCAACTTGGTAGTCTGTACCACTGTGCTACCACTGAACCACTAAAATACCGTACTAGGCGAGCATTTTGAGACTAGTGTTTCTTATCGTGGTATAATCATCAAATGAGTCCTCCCACCCAGGGCTGGGCGGGAGGGACTGTCAGACTTGTACTGACTAAAATCCATGATGTCCTTCATGAGCCCTTTACGTACCGGGGTTACGGTGATGGGTAAGTCCCGCGACCCCGGCAGGCTCTGGCCCTCTACAGGCCCCGTCAATGTGCTGACACTCCTTGAGGCGCGCGTGGAACACAACGCGCCGTCGACCCGGGCATGGTCCATGGTCGGACAGCGAGTCGCCCATTACTCGCTGCCCGCATGCCCGCGCTTACGGTGGCCGGAGATCGTCCTGTGACGTCCACTGCGGCTGGGATGGAGGGAGGACGCTGTCCTCTCCCTCAGGCGGCCCGCCTCCTCCTTCACGAGCATGACTGCTTCGCAGAAGGAGGCGACCGCTTCCCACTCCGTCTCGCCCCGCAGCATGGCTTCGACCAATGCCGGGCGCGAGAGGTCTCCGCCTATCGCCGTCGTGAGGACACGGCGGTGCTCTGCCCAAGCGGGGCAGTCCTGCACCGTATGCTCCACCGTGTCCACCGGACGATCCTCGCAGTGGTGACACCCAGGCGTTTCTTCCCTCCCTATCAGACACAGGAACCTCCCGAAACTTCCGTGTCCAGTGAGGACCTGCGTCATGCGGAAGGTAAGGACGCCGTGACGCCTATCCAGCCACTCCTCAAAGAGGGGTCTTACCGCCGCGATTGCGGCGTGCCTGAAAACTTTGGTCACACACATTTCAATGTCATAGTTTCAATACCTAACATTTAACCTTCGTCTTGTATAATTAAAATCTAACACGAAATCTCTTTCAACTCAGTCCTAATCTGCTTAACCCAAAACCCAGGTGTGCCAAACACCTAATAAACATTCATCCAGAGGGCGCCACCATACATGTCAAGCGCGACACGTGATTAACACTCAGCCTAATCAATCATCTCGCGAAAGTTGTCACGCCGCTGACAATCAATTACGCCAGTTACTCGCGCCAGTACCCGGGCCAGTGGCTGGGCGAGTGGTTGGGCGAGTAGAATGTTGTTGTTCTTGTAAGGTCGCTTAATGATAGATGTGATTGCTAGTTATTTTTTTTGAAGGCGATGCGTGGGAGTTGAAGTTGTTTGTTTAGAATTTGCTGTTATGTCTTTCTTGAATAGTGTTACGGTACACCTGTTGTGGTTGCTGTTGCCTTGTTTATATTTTTTTGTTATCTTTTGGCTATTTTTAGACGAAAGCTCATAACATTTCACTTGTCTAAATTAACTTATGTTCTTTCATTCCTGGACCTATTGCTTAGGTACATTTAACCCTGATTTAGTTAAACGCAGCTATCTTCTTTTACTAAGTACATCTGCAAAATCAGATTACAATGTTCTCATTGCTGGAACAGCGGCACCATCCCATATATATCTTAATGTTTTTTTTTTTGGTTTCAAGACATTTTGGTTTCGTCACGATGTTTTCTGTTACACTTTTTATCTGAAAGGTGAAATAAACAATGAGACACTATCTGTGTTGATAACTCTTTGCCACTTACGTTTCATTTCCTACATTCATCGACATTTGACTGTATTATAGTTAAGCTTCTTAATTGTTCCATAGTATTACTACATATCTGATTCACTCTTCAAATCAATCATTCTTAAAATTCTTCAACCAAATCAGGTGCGTCCATAACTTTCAATCTCATCCATTTAAAACAAGCCACTAACATTCTGTTCTTATCTCCATAATCGGTATAAGTTTATCATCATCTTCGGTTATATCAACATCGCGGCCACTCCTACGCACACATCCATATGTATGGACTTACGAAACTTTACCTCATCAATGAATGATACTTTGTATGGCTTACGTTATTTGTTACTATTGGTTTGTTTTGAGTGAATGAGATTCGAGTTTCTCACGTACACACAATTTGAGATGACTGGTATCAGATGATTTTTAAGCTATTGCATATTGAAAAACCCTAAGAAAATAAACCTTACACCTCGCATCGTCTAACATCGTTTCAGTTCGGGAGACTTCGGCAATCATAAAAACATCGGTCATAATTTACTTTTTCTTACTGATTCTAAACTGATTTTCTCGTTAAATATTCGCGATAGGCGATCATTTTTCCTTGTTATTTTAAAATGCTATGCAATAGCTTTACCGCGGCAGTTTAAGAGTGCCACAGGTAATTTTTGGAAAAACCATCGAACTGTTTTATATTATAAGTCTAGCTACATTTTTAAACAAAGAATTTAAAAAGAAGCAGAAATCATAATATAATCAAAAGATTTCGATTTTTCAAAGTGATCGCTAATTTTTTTTGATGTTTTAGAATTTAATTCTAAGATTCATTGGTACAATATGAAAGGAGGTTAGATAGGCTGTCGCTTCATCTTAAATACTATTTTTTAGACTGGTTACTTAATTAGGTAACTTAATTAGTTAGACTGGGAGTCGATCCTAACATAGTTAGGAAAAGACTTATCAGATAACAGATAGAGATATCAGACGAATAATTCCTCGAAATTCATGTAGGCCCACAAAAATTTTAGAAACCATGATCCTTGTTTATTCTGTTAGTTATTTAAAACGACATTTTTTATAGTTTGAAGCTATAGATGTATTAAATAATAAATCGTTTTAATCAGTACTCTTTGAATAATTATGTGAACGTCTTGACTAGAAGGACGTTCCATCTACAAGTCTGTAACAAATTGTTGACAAATAGCAAAGGGCTCAACAGAGGGCTGACCCTCTCGGTTATTAATGGTTTTTATTAAGTTAAGTCTGTTGTTTCTTGGAAACAACGTTCCCATTTGGTTTAGAATCGTAAGGAACTATATGTTTGTAGGGATTTATATTTTTGTAAACGCACCCACGACACAGGAGAAATTCCTAGTGTGGGGCAAAGTTACGACTTACGAATTATCGTGACCCCGGAACGTAAAGGACTATTGAAGGTCACCGTGGATTTTAGTCAGTATGATTCTGACAGACCCTCTCGCTCTAGCCCGGGTGAGAGGACTCTTTTGACGATTTTACCACGATAAAAAAGTGACGTTTGGTTTACTTTACTTTTCATTTTATACGTTATATAAACTGCTTTATTCGGATTAATTCACATCGAGATTAAATTTATTGACATCATCATTAACTTTTAAAGATTTTATCTAATACATAATTTTATACACGTATGTACATATGTATATAAAATTATGTATGTACAAAGCACAATATAACTTTATACCTAATAACCTTTTTATTTATGTCACCGCTTTCTCTTACCCCTTTTTTAATTGTGGTAAAATCATCAAATGAGTCCTCCCACCCAGGGCAGGGCGGGAGGGACTGTCAAAGTTGACTGACTAAAATCCACGGTGTCCTTCAAAAGCCCTTTAAGTTCCGGGGTCACAGTAATTCGTAAGTCCCGCGACCTTCTCTTACCCCTTAGTAAAATTTGAAGATTCTCGTGATAGTCTTAGCAGGACACCGTGACCCTGCAACGCAAACAGCAACCGAAAGAATAGAGTAAACTTTTAGGCAGTAAGACTCGCATCTACTCTCTTTTAATTGTTGATTTAGCCCAATTAGATTCATTTTTTCTTTGTTTTTTTTTTTTTTTCTCGACTCAAACTCACTTCATCTTCACCTGGTCTACTGGATCCCTTAGTAGTGGTTAGTTCGTTTTCATTCATGATTCCTACGCGTAGGTGTCTGACCGTTAACGTAAACTAGTTGTGATGATATTCTAAAATGGCGGCACGTGGCCACGTTGCCTGCAACCTGTTCCCAAGGCATTTTGTTTACGTTTTTAGAAGATATTTGAGTGTCAATCTTATGTCGAAGTAACACCTTTTCAATAAGGAAGTGGGATGTCTAATCTTCGATTGGTATTTCTTAGTAGTGTCTTTATTTGATTACCTTTGTATTTTGTTACTGGCTATTTTACTTTTAGATTGAAATTGCTCATGCCCGGGTCGACGGCGCGTTGTGTTCCACGCGTGCCTCAAAGAGTGTCAGCAAAGTGTCGGGGCCCCCCTCTAGAGGGCCAAAGCCTGGCGGGGTCGCGGGACTGTACGAATTATCGCGACCCCGGAACGTAAAGGGCTATTGAAGGACACCGTGGATTTTAGTCAGTACGAGTCTGACAGTCCTTCCCGCTCTGCCCTGGGTGCGAGGACTCATTTGATGATTTTACCATGATAAAAAAAAGATTGACATTTGCCCATTCAGTTGCAAGATTCTAACTCCTCAAGGGTATATAACAATCAAGTTCTTCTAATTCAACACACATTGATCTATGTATTTGGATAGTTTGCTGTACACCTTCATCACCTCCATCATCATCATCATCATCAGCCTATAATGTTCCCACTGCTGGGACACAGGCGTCTTTTCTGTGAGGAGCCGGCCCAGTGTGTGTTTATGGAACTCGAATTTTTGGTTCTAAGACATGTCGGATTTCTCACGATGTTTTCCTACACCGTTTTGAGAGCAGTGGTGATGGAACAAATTACAAAAATTAATGCGCCTGGCTAAGGTTGGAACACACTATCAACTTGATATTCGGGGCCACTGGACAACCACTGAACCACTAAGATACCACACTTGGCGAGCATTTTGAGACTGTCTAATGAATGTTAATAAGCATATTATTAGTCTTTCTAATTGTAACTTTAAGATGGAACACTATGCTATGCTTAAGGCGATCTTTCTAAAACTTTTACATACACATACATACTTCAAAACCAAACATTCCACATCACAGTCAGGTACATCAAGCTATGAGGCAACTCTGCCCCATGTGGGCGATGAGGAACTGATTCAAACCTGATCTCGAAGATTTCACCATGGGCCTATTTTGGACAGCCCACGTCCGTGGAGTGTCCAAACGTATGCCTTATATGGCCAGTATCTTGTTTCGAAGGCCGGTAAGGTGATAGGACGGACCTTGTGTTAGGGCCAATCAAATGCTATTTTTATTAGGAATTTGTAGACTTCTATGTAAAGTAAGGGAAATTAAATGTTGAGAAAATTGACAATTTAAGTCTGTATGATGGGTCGAGGTACTAACTGACAAGTTAAATGTGATCCTGGAACGCAAAGCGGCCCTGGAACGCAACGGAAGAAAACAGGGTGTATTTAGTCAGTCGACAGTCCCTTCCGCTCCCGTTTCATGATTTTTACACCCCAAAAAAGGCAGTTGCAGTGCTATAATATGTGCTCAAAAGACAACTTAAATCAGTATGATGGGTTGTTTTAAAAGGGCACCGGGCCCTGGAATGTGAAGCACAACACAGGGTGGTTTTTAGTCTACAATGCAAATTAAAGAGGCGATTGTTATTCCACATTGGGCACCCACTGAAATGGCACCTGAGCTAATGGCACCTAAACTGTTCCACATACAGCTCCTATCAAAATTTATGCAGGTGCCAGGTGCTCAATGTGGAATACCTCGATTTAAACACACCAACTACGTATTTAAATTTATACTTTGACTTATACATTATTTTCCTGACTGTACTTGATACTGATTGTAATTTATGCAAAACAAATCACCGGTATAATGAAATTAAAAACTTTCGCATTTTTTTCATTTTTATTGACGTATTTTTTCTTCATTTTCCCATGTTTGTACTTTCGTTTGTGATCAACTGATAGCGTAATTGAATTCAATAACGTCGCGTTTATAATAATTAATTTAATTTCAGACTTGAACGTGATATAATTTATGATACCATCTACACAACACCGACTGTCTTATTGATTATTTCCACGTTTTTATTATATTAAGTATACTCACACACAAAACTTTTAAACAGCCACTTTTTTTTGAAAACATTTCGAAATCAAAAACATACTTGGGAGGGTACCGTGATTGCCAGGTTTTAATATTACTAAAATAATTAAGTTTGCTTCTTATTTAAATCCGTTTCAACCGACAACCCGCACTTTGTCCTCGTGGTATAAAATGTGCTGCACAAGTTGTCTCATTTTCTCACAGAGAAAAATTCTGTAAATCTGAACTTTTTAAAATGATCGTGTAAAATTTTTTTTTTATTTTCACTAATAATAAACTGCAATTTTATCATTAAACGGGATATTTGACATGTTCCTTATTTATGTGATTAATTTGTCAAAATATTGGAAACTCTAAACAAAAATTTAACATAGAACTTTAAAATAGTGTTAATGACTATGCTAGTTTAAAAAAGTTAAATCTCCAACTTTGTTATGAATAGTTAAAATATCAATGCCACTGTGTACGGTAATGTCTCCAGTTGAAAGGCGACTGGCCAGTACCGAGCCGTTCCTAATCTCTCATTCTAACCAATATGGTTTCTGATTAGCAACGCTTTCAACTTTCCGCCACGCTCGTCGTAATGATCGTGATTTATAGTTTAATTTAGTTTTTCCTTTTTGTCACAATGAGTGTTGTCGTTTTGTTTAGGTGGGACTGGGAATAGACATTTTATAGATGTTTTGTGATTTAGTCTAGCAGTTTTTAATATTGTAAGTTGTTTTCACGAATTTTCTTAATTTGTCTGGCCAAATAATACCTCTGTTCTTCAGTTTCATTACGAAAAAGTAACTGATAAACTTGGTGTCTGCTACATAACCGAAACAGAATTTCAACACATTATTCCTTTAGGACTGGGCAGAACTGATAGACACAATAACACACGACCACACGATTGGCGCAGTGGCTGAGTGATCGACTGCTGTAAAACGTGTCGCGGGTTCGATCCCCGCATGGAACAAATATTTGTATGATCTGCGATTATTTGTTTGTTTGCGTATATGATGTTCTATGTTTGTAGGCGCACCCACGATACAGGACAAAATTAAAATAAAAAAAAAACAAAATTAAATGACATAATCAATCAACGTTTGAGATGAATTTTAATTCCATTAGAGATAAAAAAAAATCTCACGCTAAGACGAAAAACAACCAAATCATTTCCCATTTCCTTCAAGTGTCAGTTCACAGAAGCCCTACCTTTCATCGACCTACATTCCCAAATCTCTCCAAACACTTACTTCAACCGCCAACTCACCCGAAACATTACCCACTTGAGAACAACACTAATAATATCCAAACACAAACAGTACTGGAACTTGAGCATCAATAGAAAAGTAAAAGTAGGCCCGAATTCGGTCAAGCACGCATATAACCTGTCCCAGCGGTGGCCGGCGCCCACGACCCTGATCTAGGAATGTACTGCCTACTTGAAACAAACGTACCGTCACGACTGCATCGCTGATGGTTTTGGAGATACGGTCGGTGTTAAAATAAAAGATTACTGTCGAAAGGTTAGCTCGACGTCTGTAATTAAATGCTTTTGTTGATGACAGGATTAGTTGTTAAGTTTTATCTTTCTATCTGAGATCAATCCCACAAAAAAGACATTCGTGGGAATTTAACTAAATCAAACAACATTGCAATAAAAAATATCAGTCCAAATAATATATTTTTTAGATTAAAGTACATACGGTCATCGACAAAACTCTTAAACAGTTTTCGCAACTTATTTCTTTTTTACATCGGCGTCAAATAGATTTAATTTTAAACGAATTTCGTCAATTCGTTCTTAACACAAAATTAATATCAAAAGCATCCGGAAACGTATATTCCCTTAAAATAAACTACCCTCTTCTTGTACAAGGGGCTGCAGCCTCCCCATCTCCTACTATACGATACTGTATCGACACCTACGATATTGGGAGTGACTCCAACGATCGCTCTTGACACTGTTCCACGTGAAAGCCTGTGTGTCGAGCCGTTTTCATGACAAAGTTGCACTAGAAAACCAAGTTAACACAACTGTAATATAAAAACGAAAATTGTCAATGAAATAATGATAATGCGGTCGCTTTTTGATTAATTACCGCTTTCATTTTTTGATATATTAAAAGAAAGAATTTGTTATAATAATAACTTTTCTATTGGCAATAAAATAAATACATTAGAGTTCAAAATAATATTATGATGATGTTTTTTAATGCAACCAACAACTTTACGCATCTCATTTTTTTTGCTGGCGAAATACATAACTTTTGGCAAAATAGTTCACTCAATTCCATTTTAGATATTTTGCAGAAAAAAATCTGTTTGTTTATGTGTTCCATACACACGATTGTACTTAGTCTTCTGCTCTTTCTTCCGTGATGTCATTTGTTTGTCCCCCTGCGGATACGTGCGCTTTTCACATGCAATTTTTGAGGTATTGAGGTGTTGTAAATATGTGGTAGCTCAGTATAATGTCACAATGGTGCGAGGTAAACATTGTGGATCCAGCCGCTTTAAACATCGATGTAGCAGCTTTTTTGCAGCATATTGATGGTGTTAAAAGGAAATGTAATGTGGGAAGAAAGCGCTTTATAGCTTCCATTTTCCGTTGTGGTCAATAAGTTATAATTCATAATTAAAGTAGGTATTAATTTTATGGCAACACCTACATTGTTGCGGTTTTCCGAACTGTTTTATGTTTAGTTGTGTTTTTTAGGAATTTACTATCAAAATTTCACATAGTTACTATGTATTTTCAATTATTTGATGTCAAAACAATTTTTACATTGTGATTTTATAAATTGTTCGTAATAATTATGTCCACTAAGTATATTTATTATATTTCAAAATATGCCAAGTAAAGCTCATTACGACTATTCTGCTAATGAGTAAATTGAATTGAAAACTATAAAATAAAGAATGAGAACCAAATACTAATGTTTAACAATGTTTGTTTCAGGTATTTACAATAACATTCCTACTCCACACAATTCCGTGAGTACATTACTGCCGATCACTGTACACATAGAAACAATTGTTTTTCACCAAACCATTCAAATGTTACTGTGTGGCCTTTTGAATATTATTATAGTTTGAATATTCAGTTATTTGTGCTCACGTTTCTACACAATGGTACATAATTTAGTTTTACTATTTTCATTGCAAATCTTCGATAGTAAACTTTGTAACAGCAACTATTTGGACCGAAAATGGCTGAGTTTATAATACAGGCTTGAGATATTTCATTCGGCATTTAGTAAATTTGTCGATAACAAAAGCCGATTAAAAATAATTTATACAAATATACGATTTTATGGCATGTTAATTCCCCACCTTATACAATCAATGTATGAAATAATAAAGTTTCTGTATTGTGTCTCAATGAGCCGGGGTCGTGGGACTCAGAAATTACCGTAACCCCGGTACATAAAGAGCTATTGAAGGACACCGTGGATTTTAGTCAGTCAAATCTGACAGTCCCTCCCGCCCTGCCCTAGGTGGGAGGACTAATTTGATTATTTTACCACGTTAAAAAAAAATTGTGTCTCAGTGTTGAGAGTATAAATATTACATGTTTTGTTTTGCAAAGCAACGTGCTTTAATATTCACAATGTATTTAATCTAATACCTAGCTAATAAATTCATCAGGCAGCGGATATACTTTTCCTACTACATCAATTAACATAAAATTCTCAGTACACACCGCGAGTTCCCTTTACTTCCCTCTTGAATTCCGGGTAACTGAGCGTTGCTCATATGCGCGTGAGCTGGACTATGATTGTAGGAAGTCAACCGTCTGCATTGTAGGTAGATTGAGAAAGCTGTAGATTTGTTATTAGATAAACCCTTGTGAGACGAATATAGTTTTACACAATTTATAACTTGGTACAAGTTTCATTCAGTTGGGTAATGAATTTCATAGAAATTTTATTTAAATTATTTAATTATAAATTAATTCTAAAATCATAACAGTAACTGGTGTCATTATTAATTTCTTTCTTTTTTTAAACATATTTTAAAAACGTTAAATAAAACAAAACGCCCGTCCGCTTTGAGTATAAAAATTTAACAACTGCTAGTGTTCAGGGCTCTTATGAGAAGAACCTATTAACAATACGCATCGTATCCAGGTATCAGCTTTCTGTATCAAGCTTTTGGTCCAGCTGTCTGATGACCTGCTCAAAACGTATTTAAAAGACTTATGTATCTTTATTACCATTCCATATCTACAATCTGTAACGTATTGTATTCTATAGTAATAATATTAGGCCTCTACGACGGCCGAGGTATGCCGCTGGCCAAAACCGTGACCTTTGATGTCAAGGCTCCACCGGCCTTGCGGATTGGCGGCCTCCAAAGAATGACATTCCAGTTCGGTTTAGTAGATCACCCGTGTTTTGTTTTATTTGACTTTATGGCTAGCAGTAGTAAGAAAAAGACTACATTTAAGATACCAAAATATATCTGTGTTCAAAATTGATAATATAATAAAATTCAGTCTTAAATCAAGTCGAGGCAGATTTTTATTTATTAGAAATTAATGTCTTCTACATGTAAATTCTTCTCATATCTCGATCACACATCATTCCTCCAAACACTTAGATATAAAACCTGTAATTAATGTAAATTCTAATAGACAGTGCATCGCGCTGTATCATTAAATTAATATTACCAATAAAATGTGTAATTTATGACTACACATGGTAATTACTCAGCTATCGGATAGATCCGAAACACCTACACTACATGCCACAGACAAACTGCGAGTGTTGGACTTCTTCCCGTTTATAGCCGGTACACCAAGTGATTTAAAGCGCTATTGTGTAGTTTACGTACAACAGTCCACGTGGGCGCGTTCGTAATTGTAAAACAAAGATTATTTTTATATATTCGTAAACTTTTTTCGTCTGCATTGTATGTTTTAATTGGCAATATTTCAACATTAAAGACTTAAACAAAGTGGCAACACTGCTTAAATAAAACAATAAAGAAACAACATTAATTTATAACTTAACACGAACTTATTACTGGCAATCAATCGTTCAGAAACTTCATCAGCTACGAAAAAAACTAAAATAAAAATATTGATTAATTATACGCTATCAAATTACCAACCAAGTAAACAAAATAAAATCGCGAATACTGTTATGAACAGACGAATAAAAAGTGTAGACTATGAATAATTTTAATGCGATTCGATGCTGAAAAATTCAGATCAGACAATAATATAAATTGCTGGATTATGCGATGCATCTATATTTCTTGTCATAGCATCCGAGAGTTATAAACTTTTTATAGTTTCGCTGCTGTGAACATCGATTGACCATTAGTAATACTGAGAAATACAGACTTTCAGATTTGTAATGAAAATACTGAGTTTCCAAGTTTGATTACAGTAATAATTATTTGGAATAACGAAGCTTTTCCCTTTGATTTCCAATGAAATATAAACCAAGCGTACGAAAGCTCAAACAATAACCAATCAATAAGGTTTTAATGACAAAACTTTCTTAAGAACACAAACTTATTTAATAAACAGCCGCTCTGTACACAAAAATGTGCTTACTCTATGCCCCGTTAGTTGCGCAACTGTAGAGCGGGACGGACGGACGGACAGACCGTTAGTCAGTCAGTTGTGGCCGCACGAGTGAGCACCGCACGTTAAAACGCACAATAAAAATCATCGAAGCACTTTAGCGCGCGACTGTACTGCGTTTGACAGTTGTCAAATTTCAAAAATACATTTTTTTTATTTTTGTTTTCTTTTTAGACGTGTTTTGTTTTTTGTGTGTGTTTTTTTTTGTCTGTGATTGTTTTTTTGTGTGTTGTGGAAAATCCAGTGTTTATTCGTAAGTGTGCGTGCAAGCGAATGCAGTGATTTACGTTGCATATAAAGGCGTCATTCATAGAGATGTGTCAATGGGTTTGCGTACGCGCATGGGCCATTCAACCGCGCGTTGTTAGGTACGTATGTTTTTTTATGTTGTGACGAATCAGCTGGTTGCTACACGGAAGTTATTTTTTGTTATTTTTTACGCAAAATTCACAAATGTGATATCATTGATGACTTAATGATGTTAAGGTATCAAAAATATCCAATAGCTATATGTGTTTAAAGTTGTTTTTCTAAGTTATGGGATGTTTAGCATGTAGAGATGAGGGCAAACGTGAGAAAACTCACAAGTTGATCGTAAACATGGGCAGGAGCGATAAGTAAGAGTTGTCGGTAATACAGACTGCTAGCGATGTGGCTGTTAAGGGCATTCACCATTAAAGAGCTGCAGAACATGAAGGAATCTCACTTTTTTGTGTAACTGAGAGCTAAAATCTCCTGTGTAGCAATTCGCATCAAAGTATCTCGTGATTATCTTCATCTAGCTAGAATAAAAAAATAGTAGTAAAAAACGTTCTGTTTATTATTAGAAATTTTAAAAGACTGATGCATCCTACTGCATATTTTCGGTTTTCGCTTTAAAATAGAAGAAGTGTTTTTTTTTTAATCATCGAATGAGTTCTAATAACCTGGGTGGAGTAAAAGGTACTGACACTTCTACTTCACAAAGGTTGGACTAAAAATCCAACCTTTTCCTATAGTAACCCTTTGAATTCCAGGTTACCTGTAAAGACAGACTTACGACCGCGGTTTGATACTCCTTAAACTCATAAAATCTTAAAATATACGAGGATTATACCCATTGTACGATATTTTATGTGGAGGTGTGTGGTGTAGGTATCGGATTTTTACAATTGCTGGTCCCAAATGTAAAAATCCCATACACCATTATGGCACCGTCTAAGCGAGATATCGTGGCCCGGAACACAAAGGGCAACCGAAGGATTTTGTCACTCAAATAAAAAGAAAAAACACGTAGGCATGTCATGCAATTGGCTGAAGAGTAATTCACAGTGACGTAATTCCCCATATTTTTTCACAATTACCTCGTAACTTTTTGACCATTAGATGTGTCATTTGGTCATCATTGATTACCTTCAACCTTGAACGTACAGTCAGATGACTAAATACGGCAGTCGGTAATCTTTCCCGCCAGCTTCTAAGTAACTTGTTAGTTTTTAGTTTAAACGTTCAAAGAACTTGGGAAACTTCCCCAATTACAATGTCATTGTTTGAGGCTATTGTTTAAGGATAATTAGGTTTTTTAGCGACTTGCCTAAAAATAATTTTACAGCCAAAATGAATAATGAAGTAGGTAGACCTATTAATTGTTTAGTTGTCATATACCTACTATTTCATGTTTAGTTGTAACTTGTAAATCTATGGCCAGATTATCATAATACAGAGAAAGCATTTATCATTATCGACACGATAGTGTCCCGGTGGAAAGACCATATTTTTATTCAGTTGGTTTTTCGAAGTTTTTCACCACAGTATTTCAATATATGTTTCCATCAAGATAATTCGATAGGTTAGGAGTTTTTCAAATGAGAAATGACCAAATGCAAACTAACAACGAAAATGTACTCGAAGAATTTTCAGGTTTAATGATGAAAAATAAAACTACAGCATTCATCTTATGGTCGCGGGACTCACGAATAACCGTGACCCAGGTACGTAAAGGGCTATTGAAGGACACCGTGGATTTTAGTCAGTACGAGTCTGACACTCCCGCACTGCCCTGGGTGGGAGGACTCATTTGATGATTTTACAACAGAAAAAAAAAGCATTCGTCTTATATTTTTGAATTAAACAATTCAAGCCCTCTTGAAACGTTCACCTTGTATTGAACTCTAAACAGACATAACAATTTGGGATAAGTGTTTTATTTTGATCAATAATATTATTAGCTTATATCCGCTTCTACATTCCTCCCATCAAATTGTGCGCTAAAACTTACTGCATAACCGTCTTCGGGGTCTCATCTATCTTTGTATCAGAATTTACCAAAATCGGTTCAACAGTTTAGACGTGATGGCAAACAAACAAAAGAACTAGTGGGTAAGTCCCACATATAGTACTCGTATTAATAGTCAGGGTTCTAATTAACCCAAAGAAGCTAATCTTATCTCATTCTTCGCCCAAAAAGAGATCTTTGCCCTACAGTAAGATAATTACACTATGTTTTAATATTATCAAACGCCTGTAGTACGTCTCGTACGGAACCCTTTCGCATGATTGTTCCACTCCACTTCGCCCGAACAAAGACTTGTTACGACATTCAATTAAACATGTTTCCTTGTTTTTTGCTCGTGTTTCTATTCCATATTGGTTTATGAATAAATGAATATCGGTGGTTTACTGATATAGAATTAACTACTGATAGGGAAATAAATAAAATGTTTGAATTCCTGATGTTTGATTAATATTTCTTCACTTTTAATTCACTGATACTAATCATGACAATACGGTTTTGCGAACGACTCTTCGATCAATCATAGCTGCTCTGTGTGTCGCGGTTTCGATTCCCGCACAGAACAAATATTTGTATGATCTAAAAGTAATTATTCTGCGTGTTTTAATGTTTGTAAAAGCACTCACTACGCAGGAGAAATAGTGCAGAGCAATGTTTCACAAAACTTTACTTAGTATTGTCCGAAAATAATCTTGAAAACGTTATTTTCAGTAACATTGGTATAATAGTACCAATCGCGATTTCTTAGCATTAAATCTTAATTTCTATGCCTGGATCAGGCTTCAAAAGATCATTGTATTCATCCATCTGAGAATTCAGAGAAACCTATCGCAGTCTTGATTGCCTTGTCAATAGAATTCGAGTCGAGCCTTGTAACAATTAAACGAAAATTTAATTACACATTTTTTATATTATCATCAATAAAGAAAATCGTTGCTCCACAATAGGAACTTCTTCAGTGGCCCGCAAAGCGCTAAACGCACCCAGTTTACGAACATTTAAATTGACACATCGAAAGCACACAATAATTTAATAAAAAAAAAACAAGGTCACAAACCAAAACCCGATAGCTGAAAAATCACGCTCTGTAAATTACGAAATTAGAAAAAAAAAATCTCTTCTGAAGTTGTTAAAAAACACAAAATTTCATAGCAGGATCGTATTTTTGCCTTTTTCGTATGTCACTTGGCCCCAAAGTTTACGATCACGGCAGAAAATACGGTCCTGCCATGAAATTTTTTGTCTAACTAGTCCTGCAGAAGAAATGGTGTAAAAATGTCAGAGTTGACGTGCTTTTAAATATACTCGTACTACATAGAACCTGTACATAACTGGGAAAATACGATCGCATAATACATACTTATCCGCAAAGGAATCCAGGCGTGACTGATGTTATGTTAATGCCAAAAACACCTGTATAGCGTGTTATTCATAGATCTCTATCCAATACATAAAATGGCATATTCCAAATAATGAATTCAGTTCGCATCCGAAGGCGCTGCATCAAAGCGTATGTATGTAAAGCCGCCGGTTGTATGAAAAGCCGGTAGTTATGCGCGCTCCGACATGCTAGGTATGCGATGCTGTGTACTAGGTAAGCCAGACGCATTGGAAGCTTGGATATTGCATATTAAATAGTGGCTATGTTGACAATGTTGTAGTCCAGTTTTGTTGAGAACTGTCGATGATTTTAGTTCAAAATACATGCACTAATTCATGGCTTCTTCAATGGTGAGAAGCAGAAACTACAGAAAGGTAACAGTCAAAGACCTTTTTGTTTGTATTGCCGTTTTTACAATATTTGACATGGTCAAGAGTAAACTTCTTGACTCTAGTCGAGAGGTGACAGATACTAAGTATTCGGTGGGGTGAGCTTACTCGAAACAAACCATATGCTCGCTTTAACAGTGAAGAGATTCAAGTTGTATGCGTTCGGAAACACAGCCGCCATTTTTTTTTGGGATATCTTGTCGGTGAAACCAACTAAATAATTATAATCTAACTTGTATTTCTCAAAATGAAAGTAGATTTGAAGGTAAAACCAGATTTCGCCAGTAAATTTGAAGCATAGAGAAGCGTTCGGGAGGCCCAAGTCTCATGTTACAGCCCGCTTCATCTCATATAGAAAAGGCTTGTGTCCCAGCGGTAAAAACTTTATAGGCTGATTATACGTATTACGGACGAAGCGAGGAGATTACCATTAACTTTAAACTTGGAGCTACAGCAGGGTATTTGCAAGCTTTTTTTTATCGTGGTAAAATCATCAAATGAGTCCTCCCACCCAGGGCAGGGCGAGAGGGACTGTCAGACTTGTCTGACTAAAATCCACGGTGTCCTTCAGTAGCCCTTTACGTACCGGGGTCATGTTAATTCCAGAGTCCTGCGACCACGGCAGGCTTTGGCCCTCTACAGGCCCCGTCACTATGCTGACAGTCCTTGAGGCGCGCGTGGAACACAACGCGCCGTCGACCCGGGCATGGTCCATGGTCGATGCTACTTACTCCACAGTGTATGTACCAATAATAAATGCATATAAACTCATCAAAATTAAATTAACTCTCGCGTCCTGGATGAAACTGAAGTAACTATCAGACTCTTGCTCCCTAAAAATGCACCCAATTTCTTCAGTTGCCTTTAGCGTGTCAGGATCACGGTGTCCTTTACAGACGATCCCGCCTTAGGAACCAATACTTTGATACTTTAGTGTTGCGTTCCTATAAATCATATCAAAGTCAGCCATATTTGTAAATCCGTATAATTATCATTACTTACGAAACTAACTAGGTAATTAGACATGTTTCCGCTGCTACAATTATATTAACATACTAGCTTCCGCCCGCGACTCCGTCCGCGCGGATGTCGGTCTTCGCGTGGATGGTTTATTTCCCCATTTTGAGTAACTCTGACAATGACATCTTATAAATATTACGGCGCTGAATCCATTGCGGGTAATGCAACGTGTGTTCGCGGTTCTACAGAACAACGTCAATGAATAAAACTGAAAAATAAGATATTATTTCTACGTATTTTTCCAGGATAAAAAGTATCCTATGTTATGCCCAGGATAATAAGGAATAATTGTGCCAAGTTTCATCGGAATCGAACCGTTAGTTTTCACGTGATGCCTGCACAAACAGACAGACAGACAGACAGACAAAATTTTTTTTAATCATATATTTGGGTTTGGTATCGATCCAGCAACACCCCCCGCTATTTATTTTTTCAATATTTTCAATGTACAGAATTGACCCTTCTACAGATTTATTATATGTATAGATGTTTGTAATAAAATAATAACGAGTCTTCATTACGAAATGTAAGCTGAAGCAATTGTTTGTATGAATGTTCAGAGTTTTTCTTCTTAATAGCTTGTTAGTTGTGCCCTGCGGCTCCGTTCATCTTATTAAAGATTTATAAGAACACAAATGAATGAATTACGCCTTAGAATAAATAACATAGCCACTATTTAATATGCAAGATCTTGGATCTTCCAATAACCTTATAATTGGTTCTCATTCCACATAACACCACGCCTCTAATCACCGGGGTCAGGCAGATGTTTACCTATTGCCATCAAATGGACGTGAACACAGACTCCGTGGCTACTATGTAGGAATTTGACGACCGCCCTGGAATCGAACCCGGGACCTCTTGCTCAACAGTCGCCAATAGACTTAAAATACTGGTCTGCTGGAGTCGCGTTTCTGTCTAAGCAGGCTACCGTGACCCTGGAATGTAAAGGGCAATTGAAAGAGCACGGCGGATTTTAATCAGTACTAGTCTGACAGTCCCTTCAGCTCCACCCAGCGCGGGAGGACTCATTTGATGACTCATTTATCTCCCAAAACAAAATGTATATCGATGGTAATCTTAATTGAATTGTTCAAAATTCTATTGTTAATGTTATGCTAGTTTATGCTTCGCAGGCGCGGGCATGCGGGCAGCGAGTAATGGGCAACTCGCTGTCCGACCATAAACCATGCCCGGGTCGACGGGGCGTTGTGTTCCACGCGCGCCTGAGAGTGTCAGCAAAATGACGGGGCTGCTCTAGAGGGCCAAAGCCTGCCGGGCGCGTGGGACTCACGAATTACCGTGACCCCGGAACATAAATGGCTACTGAAGGATACCGTGGATTTTAGTCAGTACGAGTCTGACAGTCCCTCCCGCTCTGCCCTGGGTGGGCGGACTCATTTGATGAACCTTCACACCTTTAAGTTACCACGGCACTTACACCATTCCTGACCTCAAGGTATCTCAATATCCAACTCAATTCACACACTTATAAAGATTCCTACCGTATAACACGTTAAGTATCGCTGGCTATCGCTATACAGCGTTAGTTATCGCTACACAGCGATAGATATGATCTAATGCTTCGACGTGGAAGGAAACCATCTGATGTGGTGTGACTTGTTTATATTAAACTGTAATGTCTGTAAATGGCTTGGTTTCTGTATTTATGATACCGGTAATGTAAATATTGGTTGTTTTGAAGATGTTGTGAATATTTCATGAGAGCAGTTTTATATCATGCAATAAAAATCTTTCAATGAAGGGGCTTTGACTACCGGGATTGTAGGACTGTCAGATCAGTTAACAGTGACTCTGGAACGTTAAAGCCATTGAAGAAACACCCTGGATTAGTCAGTACGATTCTGACAGTCCCTTACGTTACACTTAGGACAGGAGGACTCATCTGGTGACTTTACAAAGGGGAAAAAGTAGGGTGTTGACTAACGCTAGACAACCTCAAAGTCTCACAATTTTTTATTCATTTATAATAACGTTGCTCTTTTCTAAGAATTTCTCTGGTTTCGGAGGTGCGTTTACAAATATTTTAACTCACATACGCACAGCGCAGCTGGACTCAGAACAACTTTTTGTAGATCATACAAATATTTGTTCCGTTCCAGAATTGAACCCATAGTCGCAGATTCCGCCCCCAGCACAATATTCAATCATTTAACCACTGCGACAACCATCGGCGGCTTTATTATGATTATTTTTTTATCGTGGTAAAATCATCAAATGAGTCCTCCAACCCAGGGCAGAGCGGGAGGGACTGTCAGACTCATACTGACTAAAATCCACTGTGTCCTTCAATAGCCCTTTACGTTCCGGGGTCACGGTAATTCGTACAGTCCGACGACCCCGGCAGGAACCATCCGCGGCTGCCATAATTTTATTATATATAATTTTCATAGTACCCTGTCTAGCTCGGGTACTTATCGGGGTGAGATATTTTAAGACAGAGTCAAGTTATTATTTTCATACCACTTCGCACAATCTCCAGGTTCCTATACCTACAGACATAATGTTACACTTCATGAATAATTATATTAATTTGTTTTACCCTAACTTACACTTTCATTTTGTAATTAAAACAAAATATTATTCAATCAACTAACCCTACAATGTCAATATCGTTTAACTATTTAATTAAAGCCCACATGGTCATAATGACCGTATAATTGCCGGGGTCATTTCGGCCCCGTGCGTGTTTGCGGACAATTGGTGTGGCCGAAAAGGCCCATCAGTAAGGGTTAATATTAACTTTCTTGATTTATTAAATGAGTGTTTTGGGGGTTGGAAACTAACATTTTATAATTGGATAGTTGCTTTTAATTATTGTTTTGAAGACAGATGGTTATCGTTTTTAAATCAATAATTAACTAGTGTAATTAGTTTGTCGTTATCGTACATTAACAATTTACATAAATTTACGTTTGAATAAATCAACCCGCATTGTTTTTTTCTTTTAGATTTTTCTAATACAAAACTGTCAATGACACGCAACAGCAATAAAGATTGATTTCTCAGTGTACTCCTATTTTAACTGACAGTAATAATCATAGTTTTACCGCTCTTTACAAGAATCAAATTGTCCTTTCCCTCTATCATTCCAACTCTCCATCTTTAGAAAGCTTTATTTACTCAAAATATCTTCACCCATACCTCTAATAAAATCAGCAGAGCACTCCGGACCTCTTAGCTTCTCTGGCCATCTCTCATCATTTATTTAAAGGTACTTATGTATGCCTTTTGTCATAAGTAAAGTGTAAGTGGTACCAATGGCATGAAAGGACTGTTTAAAATAAACTTTAAATTTTAATATGTAGGTACTAAGTTGTTTTGTATGGGTGGGGTCGTATTCGACCCCACCGGAAGGTCGTGGGTAATCCGGACGTTATTATTGTGGTGAACCCATAGGTTAGAGCAGTGATATACTTAAGTGCATATTGACCAATATATAATTGAATTTATGTCGGTACTCTAAAGTTCACATCGGCACGTTTAAAAGGGGTTGTATTATTTAAAGAAATCGCAGACATGTGAGGTCCACCACCCACAAAAAGAAGGCATATGCCTAAGCGCCATTTATAGGACAAAATAGTCTGAAATCAATAACAATGAGCTGTTAAATTATGATTCATATAATACTCTTAATACAGTTGTTAATTAAAATTAAATTTACAAACGTACTTAACACTTAACGTCGATTTATAATTATTATGAAAATGGAGATTCAACAAAATTATTTCAAATTAATTAATTGCACGGAAATCAGAGTTTGTACTTTTAAAATTATTTGCGTGATTAAATTGCTTGGTTTGAAACTTTTGGGTGGGGTGAATTCGACCCCACGCCGCTGGGAAGGGTTAAATACTTTATCCTACTTATAGAATTTGCTTGGGGAAGTATTTGTTAGTTCACATTTTAGTGGTAAGGAGAAACTTCTTTTCAAATGAACTAATTTAATAAGATAATGGTTCCCGTTTTCATTAAACCTAACCGACACCCAAATGAATACTTACCTGACTAACACAACACTTATAATTTCAATACTTGTGAATTAGTGCATTTTTATTTAAGAATCACTTATTGATAGAAAGAACGGCTATAGGACTATAATTTTATTCGCAAGGAAGTTGCACATTACTTAAAAAAAAAATTACCGACTTTAAAAATAATCGCAAAAAAAGTGTAAAATAACTATTCCTTCGGAATCGAAGGCTTTGTATTTTATTTCATTGATTTTTTCCACCGACTTCCCGAAGAAAAGTTTATTTTCACTTTTTAATGGTTGTTTTTGAAGGCGCTTAAAAGTTTATTCCTCAATACAAAATTATGTCATCTAATGTGAAACAATGTTAACGCCCAAATGCTATTTTCACTACCCAATCAAATCTTGACCCGAATTATGTCATACTGTACCAAATGTTACAATACAAAGTAACCAGTAAATTATGATACGTGTCAGAATTCGGAACTAAATTATATACAACATTTGACATAAACATTATTGTTATTTCTTAACAACTAGCGCCACTACGGAGCTTCAAGATATATTGGTTATTTCAATCTTTCCCATGGCGGCGTTTTTCTAAAGGATACAAAACAATGGAATCGTTTATATGTACATGCGTATCTTTGAATTAAACTGTCCGTGATTGACGAGTGAATTTACCTGCGGTGGAGCCTTTTTTTTTTAAATTACGGGACAAGTATTTATGAATCTTCCGGCAGGTGTAATAAAAGCCATTTTAAAAGTACAAACATAGCACTTAAGTCACTAAAGGGTTCTCTTCCGTAGGGTTATATAAAGGTTTTCCTGTAAACACACATATTTCGCCAGTTATTTATACCTTAGATTAAAAAATGTCCAGATTCTGTGTTCGAAACAAAAGCCCGCCCAAGGTTTCAAACCTGGAACTTTATTTAAAACTGTAGCACATACGATCAATACACCATTAATGCATTTACTATCATATGTTTGTTATTTATACTGTTGCTGTATATACATATTATGTATTCTCGTATTTTATTCTGCGATACAGATCTTGGCGACAGATTGCGCACTAGGTTCCCAGTAAAGATTATAATTTAGCATAAATTTATAAACCGTTAACAAGCCAACTGTTAAACGGTGGCGACTGTAATGTTCCTTATCGGCTAACAAATTGACACTATTAAAATCTATGAACCGTTACGGCTGCAAGGAGTATTATTACTATTGATTTTAGTGATAAAAGAGATAGGAAGTAGATTTTGATGTTTGATAAGCTTTGTGCAATTTTGTAAAGTTTGTTATGTGATACTACAATATCTGAATGAGACAGAATGCAATTGATACTCGTAAGATCCATCAATGAATTTATCAGACTTGCACTGACTAAAATCCATGGTGTCTTTCAATATCCCTTTACGTTCCGGGGCCACGGTTACCTGATAATACAGTCCCGCGACCCCGAGACGCTTTGGACTCCGTCAGATTTCTGACAGCTCTTTGAGGCGTGCGTAGAACACGACGCGCCATTGACCCGGGCATAGTCCATGATCGGCCGGCGAGTCGCCCATTACTCGCCGTCCGCATGCCTTTCGTTCTACGGAAATCGATCAAGCATTGATCCTCATGATTGCTTACATTATATTGATGATCTCGGACTATTGTGTCAAGATTCACACCTCATATTTTGCTATCAAAATTGTAAGTGCTTATAATTATCTGATTTCAAAGGAGATGTTTTTTTTTCCCTACAAATTTGGCCCCGGCATGTACTTCAAAAACAAAAGTATCAAGTTACGTGAAAAAAAACGTAGAATCTGGAAAAAAATATATTGGATTTTTTTGCGCATTTGTACCACCCGTAATTGTCGATCGAAGATGTTAAAACCTGCAACCCAAGAATTTCAGTCTGGCAATGTCATGATTTACTTCTTCGATAATGCGTTTCGTCGCTTCATTTTATGAACCTAAAACTGTTTTATTAAGATTTTTTTTCTGTGTTGCAGATAGTTTTTTTTTCTAGTTATATTTGTCGTGAATTATAATAGAAATAAGAATTTCCAAAAATACATTTATTTCACAAATCATATCATTTTTTGCGTTTGGTTATCTACCGGGCAAAAAGACAGGGCACCAAAGCCAGGGCCGATACTGTCAGTTGTCATTCAATTCAAATCATTCCGTTTCGGTTAATCGTCTCTGGAGTGCTATTTTTATTGTGTTATTTCGTTTTTATGACTTGGCTATTCTTCCCTGGACTTTTTCTTACAACTTGTTGACCTGGCTTACGAATTTGGACTCGATACACCTGACTTGGCTGCGATCGGTTCTCTCATTGGATCTCGACAACTGTGCGACATACTCTGGACTCTGATTTCCGACTTTTTACATCAGTTTTGTGTAAGTATACGACTATCACATTTTTTTAACATCAACTTATTAGTACATATTACGAAAAAATAAATACCTCTTTTGACCAAGTTTTTTTTTTGTTTTAGTATATCAGGCGTATTGTACAACAATGCAGTGCTGCTCATGCAATATTCCCTTGAATGATGAGGGGCAGTATTATAACTTATTGGAAATTGGCAGTGAAATAAGCTCAATTGTTTTAAGAAATCTAAATCATGAGGTTCGTATTTTTTTTTGTTACCATGTGTTATCTTTTGAATAATGGAATTAGAGACACAATAGAAAAACAATGAGAGAGCAAACACCGGTGATTCACTTGGAGTTTGACGATCTATATGATTTTGTTGAGGCTGTAAAGATCCGATAGCTGCGGAAAGCACTAGATTGGTCAAAGTGCTTGCTTGGCCCACTTCTAGCCTGAACATCTTTCGGCTAAAATGATGATGCTTAAAGTAAAACAAATTATTATTATTATTTTTTTCTCTTTAGATTGACTACAATAGCCTTTTATGTGAAAACTGCTTTACATCAGCTGCAAATCTATTGTCATCGGAATCAAGAGCTGTCTCGGAAGATCAATGTGTGTGGTGCCAGAGATCTATTGTTGGTCGTCACTCTCATTCATTGCCCAATGGTCCTGAAAGAGATGATATCGCTGGCCGTATACTGCCGCGACAGGTAAGAAGTATAGCATTGACAGACTATCTCCTATTACGATATCCTATTACAGACGAAAACGTGCTTATTTTTCTACTAACACTAGATGTACCCTGCAGTTTCACCCGCATCTTTGGTTACTGCTTTGCTCCTAATAGTTGTAGTGTGATATTATATAGCCTATAACCTTCCTCCATAAATAGGTTATTTAACAGTAAAAGTATTTTTCAAATTGGACTAGTAGATCCTGAGATTAGCGCATTCAACCAAACATAAAAACATTTCACCTTTATAGTATAGATTATAAAATTAATTTAATATGTTAAAATCTACTTTATTACATTTTGTTTTTAGATACTACCTGCAAATAGAGTTTGCTATGCATGCTGGCTTGCAGCTCGTAGAAATGTTCAACGAGCACAACAGCAGGAATTGATGAGGATGGGACACATCACTTCAAGCACTCTACCTTCACCATCTCAGCCTGAACCGTGTACCTCTCAATCTGAACCCTCAACCTCACAGCCGGAGCAATCAACCTCACAACCCGAACCCTCTACCACACAAGATGATCCTAGATGTGTCTGGTGTCAAGCATCACTTGCTAGACGTCATTCCCATTCTTTGCTTGAAGGACCAGAAAGAGACTATATTGCCCAACGAATTTCTCCCAGACTGGTAATTAATCACAATTACATACTATTTGATTTTATCCATTCTTGTAAGCATAATGATGTTTGTTACACATATTTTTTTTTTTTTAGATTACAACTCATAGCCGAGTGTGCTATAGATGCTGGTTATCAGCTCGGAGAAATAGCCGGATTGTAGTTGAAGAAGTTGCTAATGCATCAACTAATAACGAAAGCAATGTTGAGTCATTAACCACTCTACCGAATTTTAGACGGACAAGTAACTCGGAAAGGTCATGTTTTGTACATGGTTGCATTAATGTGGAGCGACATGCTGTACCAAGCTTTTTGAGGTATCAAATATTAAAATCAAACAAATTATATATAACACAAAATGCTCGCATATGTAGCTATCATTTGGGAGTTTATGATTGGGAATTTCTTAATGAAGATGACTACATTAATCAGTTTAGTCCTTCGCAGTTAGAGGCAGTGATATCACTAGCCCTAACAGATGAAGAAATAAATAAATTGGATTTTGAACAATTAAGCGTTATGTCTGATGAACAATGTCATTACTGGACAGGCATGACTAAAGAAAAATTCATGATAATAATCAATGAAGCTCCCCTTTTAAGAGAACAGTTTAAAAAATATAAGACTGCTCTTGGAATATTTTTGGTTAAATTAAGGACAGGGGAACCACATTCAAGGTTAGGACAAATGTTTGGAATGTCTAAATCATCTATTTCAAAGACGTTAACTATTGTTAGGAACATTTTAAATGAACAATTTGTACCACTACATATGGGTATTGGTCATTTGCCAAGAAATGAAATAATAAATCATAATTTAACTATACCACAAGGTCTGTTTGGTGGTGAGGAAGGAGGCAATAGGAAGGCTATTGTCATCTGTGATGGGACATATACATATTTACAAAAATCATCTAATTACCTATTTCAAAAACAATCCTACAGTTTACATAAGTACAGAAACTTAATAAAGCCTTTTTTAATTGTAACAACAGATGGTCACATACTTGACATTTATGGCCCCTATGCGGCAACTGTGTCGGATGCTGACATAATGTCAGAATTATTTAGAAATGAAAATAATGAGCTGCGTCAATATTTTAGACAAGGAGACGTTTTTATTTTAGATAGGGGATTCAGAGATGCAATTCCATTGCTAACATCTTTAAATTACAATGTTTATAAACCTGAATCCCTGGAATCTGGTGAGACACAGTTGTCTACTTTACGAGCAAACAAATCGAGACTAGTAACAATGTGTAGATGGGTAGTGGAAGTTGTAAATGGTAGGTTTAAAAGAGATTACAAACTAATAAGAAATGATTTCAGCAACAATGCCGCTACCCATCTAATAACTGATTTTAGAATAGCAGGGGCCATGATTAATGCTTTCCATGTTCCCATCACGGACAGACCAGATGCCTCTTTACTCTTGGAGCGTGCCTTGCAAAAATTAAATCAACCAAATGTTTTAGCTGATTTTATTATTGAAAATAATATAAATAGGAGAAGAGTGTCGTTTATAAATATCAATGCAGACATACTTATAGATGAGTTCCCAGTGATGACAGAATCTGATTTAGTTTTATTTGCACTGGGAACTTATCAGATAAAGCAGGCACGCTCTTATTATGGAGAGCATATAAGGCAAAATGGAGTGTTCGAAATCGAAGTTTGTAATGATGTCGAGAGTCTCCATATACCAGATTTTGAAAATGAAATGTTTTTATTTAGGGGAAGGATCCAATCAAGACACCGTAGTGGAAGGGCTTACTATACTTATATTTTATTAAATCGACTAGAAAGCAGTTGGGAGCACAGAATCCATGGTTATTACTGTAACTGCATTATTGGAAAACGTACCGTGGGTTGCTGTGCTCACATCATGACTATTGTCTGGTATATGGGGTGGGCTCGACATCAAGAAAATATAACAGCTCCTGCCTCCTTCCTAGATAATATTTTAGTAAGAGAAGATTATGAAAATGAATAAATGATAATAATACGAATATTATTGGTTTTATTTCAAATCCCATTGCCATACCTACACACTATTCAATTCCTTGTATGTTGTCATCATTACCTACATAATGATAATAGAAGCATCATTACTGTACTGGGCTTGATTGCCGTCGAATTAACGATACAGTGTTGATTCAGTGATGCTAACACCAACTACTGTATAAATGTAAATCAGCCATTTTAATATGACGACGACAATTAAGCCTTACAGACACAATATTGGTGTGATTGGAATAGAACGGCCAATGTAAGCATTTTAGATCCTCTTTTGATCTTGTCAGACTTCCAAAGAGTGGGTTGGTATAGCTTTCTGTGCATTTCTCCGTCAACGCGAACGATAGGTAGGTTTATTGAACACCAAAATGTTGTTAAATATATAAGTATGTCGCTGTGCCCTTCCCGAGTCCATGTTTAAGACAATAAAATAATGTAACATTCCAAAAAGAAAATAACATAAGTACATACATCAATCTATTCAGAACATCAAACAAATACTTTGACAGAACAGATTGACAGCTGTCGACGCTGTCATGAACGTTTCTTTTTACGCAGTAACGTTGCGAGGAAGCTTTTTTTCATATTCTTTTATTTCTTAATCTATGTGACATTAAAGGATTTTAAATACTGCAAAAAACACAAATTATTGGAAGGATTTTTAATAGTAATTTGTACCTAGGTACAGGTTTGAGCCAGAAAAAAAACACCTCCTTTAAGAAAATACTTTAAGTTCTAAAGAACCGACTTCAGCAATTTCAATATTTAAAACTTCTGCTTGGTCAACGGGAAATAAATTCACGAAAATTCCCGACAATTTTTCACCTAAAATGAAAGTCGGAAGTTTCACCTTCCTTCCCGTCCGCCCGCTCCCCTCTCCCCTCTCCCCAGAGGCCGTCAGTTGCACTCCGAGATATTATCAGTAGGAGGAGGACCCACCGCACCATCTGATAAGAGATAACAGTAGAATTAACTTGTTGGTTAGATGATGGAGATGTTAAGATGGGGACCACCATCACAATTTTATAATATTTTTTTATTTATTTTTTTGACATTTTATTCAGTCTAGCCTGCCGCGCAGGTCTGATTATGCCAGACACCGTAGCCTTGGAACGCAAAGGGCACGTAAAGGAACAGACGGATTTTTACCACATTTTTTTCATTATATGATAAAGGTTCCTAGTTTTGTTAATATTTTATTCCGTCTAGAGCTTCTATATCCCGATTAACCTGGTCGTGGTATTCTGGAACGCCATGTAAAGAAGCAGACTAGTTTTTAAGTCAGAAAGTGTCAGACAAACCCTTTCGCTCTTATGTGATTAATTTTAAAACCTAAAAAGAATTATTTCCCCTAATAGAGCAATAAGATCTTCAGTGCATTATTGTACTCATCTTTCTTATATATAGAGAAACAAGTAGATTAGTAGGATATAACAATGTAAAGATCTTTACAGATGTACTTGATTTCGGCTGTCGATCAAATGAAATAGACCCTATGTGTGAGCAACAGGTGATTGACATCGTAATTTGCACGCAAATCAACATTAACTGACAGATATTATTTATTAGCTTATGCCTGCCGATTAACCCGCGATGGATTTGGTAATTGCTCTGATAAAAAATATCCTGTTTTAATCCAAGTTATGAACTACCTCTGGGCTAAACATAAATATCCATTTAGTAGTTAAGGCGTGAGAAAGTACCTTACAAATATCCGTCCATCCAAAATTTCGCATTGATAATAACACTAGCACACCGACCGCGACTTCATTCGCGAAGAATTAAAAAAAAACTGTGCCTTAGTCACTTAAAAATAATGTAGCTAAAAATAGCAAGTTAATAGAACAGAATAAAAAAAAAAAACAAAATCCGTTCTGTAGTTTTAGAGATTACCTCCTACAAACAAACTCATAAACATCTCTGCAAACATCAGCTATTTCCTTAAGCTAGCCGTATCATTACTTACGAGAATTTGATCATTATTAGCAACACCATCAAATGGTGTAATAATACAGGGTGTGATTTTTTTTTCCAAAATCAGCGGTTTCAAATCCTGGCAACGATTATTGATTTTTCTAATAATCCAATGATGCAGTTTTATTTTTCGTCGAAATCGGCCTCGAGGCTCCTTTCAACGTTTTTCGATATTCCTCATAGTTTCGGATATAGCCGTCCACGCTCAGTCGAAAAATTCACCCTATGTATGTAGAGACGAGTAGATAGACTTTAGATCACTCAATAAAGGAGACGTAAGAATCCTCACTAAAACCTCCATACACGAAAATGCATTTAATTCCCACAAGAAAATTCCTCCACATACTATTCCAGTTTCCTACTTCCACGACCCAGCAAAGGATCCTTGAGAGCGGTGTTCCACTAATTGGAAAGCAATTGACAAGCTGTTTAACATATTTCGAGCGATCGATGCTCAGATTAGAGTTCGCACGCTTGCACCGACACGCGATGTACACGTTGTTGGTTTAGACGGAGATCTTAAGACTAGTGTCAGGATTTGTGTGAGAAAAGTGATGTTTTTTTCGCGATTAAAACTTAAAAATTCATTTTCGGAACATTTTCGAAAATGGTCTCTGGTCTGAAATATAATCGTACTTCATTGGTGTGGGCTTAGCTCGAATGCGGCGCTGGCAACAGGAAACTATTAAAAAGTTAACTTTTTTATATGTGTTTTTGACGGACAGAAAATTAAGAAATAAAAAGCACAAATTGATTAACGAAACACCTTAAATCGTTAGCTGTAATATGAAGAACAGGGACTAAAGTTACTTATTCCTGTTGAGGAAGAGAGGATCCTCCGGCCTTCGGAAGAGTGTAGCATCCGTTGTTCTACTGTCCGATATTTATTGTCAAGTTTTCTATATGTTCTTAACTCGCGGAGAACTCACGAGTGAGCGAGACAGCATTGTTGAAATGTCAATATCAACATAACAGAAATTATTGGAATCTTTGGAGATTGACATTGTTACGGACTGGAATAGGCTGCGCTGATTGATTGCCCTTATTGTGTATGAGCAGATACATACAAGGCCGTTCAAAATAAGGTATGTACATAAATCTGTTACGTCATAGGCTATTATATGTGTTTCATATATGCTTCAAACCGGACACAACAGCTGTTCAATAAACAGTTGTTTAATTTCCAACATACAAAGTTTTGAATACTTAATTAAACAGAGATAATCAGAATAAATGTTAAAAAAACTGTGATACCAAATCACCCTAAACCATAATACAATCTCAGCACCAGCTACCACATGCTCACACCATGCAACTTCCATATTAGTAAGGTCCATGGTATCCAGTTCATCACAACATGCGGTGGGTGATTAAAATGACCAGCGGCAAACAGGACGAGAGCGTGGTCCTGTGTGGCATTTTAACGTCTTTGTGTTTAGGGTTGGCACACAACAAATTTTTAAGACGTTAACTATTTTTTTTTACATAAAATTGTTTTTAATACGTCCTTTTTTAAAATCATCGAGCAGCATTAATACATGTTTGATAGATTGTTTTCAGCGCTGAACAGACTGTTTTTAATCTAAAAGTATTTTTAGATTTTAGATATCAACACTTTGCCATAGTGAATAAATACCACAAGACGATTTGTCTTACCGCAGAAAAAAATGATAATCATTTTAATCTCAGATGAGCTGTGATATAAAAATTAAAAATTGATAGAAAAAAAATTGCCCTCTTTACAGAGCAGTTTTAGTAAAAAATATGCAAAAGAGTCTCATCAAAATGTGATAATAATTACTAGTACCTAAATACCACAAAAAATCCAATTTACATTATTTATAAGGTCTTTAGAAACAAGGTTACAAACGAAAAAATATTTTGATAACATTAAAATAATGATTGATGGACTCTTTGACTTGCTAAATAAAATGAAAAAACTGTTTTTATAAAGGAAATAGAACATCATTATGTCAGTAACTAAAATTTATTATCATAAAAGACGAAACACAAAAATATAATCTGTTGATTCGGCCACCGGTAAAAGTACAACCAAATAGATAAAAAAAACTATACAAGCACGTCACGGATCAAGCAAAGAAGGGTCCCGTAATTCGGTACGAATATTTACATTATTAATTTTAAAACGTAGAGTTATCTAAGTATTCATCAGATTTTCTATACAGCGAATTCTCTTACAAAGGTGAAGCTTTAAAGTTACGGAATCTAACAATGTCTCATTTGCTTTGTTCTTTTTAATGATCTCGACAAATGGACATAGGGAATTTGAAAGGGATCGTTTTCACCAATCAGCTTGGGAACCCTAAAAGCAGAAAAAAATATGTATTGGTCGATAGTTTTTGTGAAGTCGAGTTAAGAGTGACCTTTGTAGTTTTTTGTCATCAATAAATTGAGGGGCGTGTTCACAGAGAAGCGTATTTTTAAAGCTGTTGACAAAGCCTATACAAAAAATATGTTTTTACTTTTCGTTTAGTTTTTACAACGTTTGGTTCGTGAATTAGGATTGTTTTGTTTTAGCTTGTGATAGAAAAACCTATAGTAAGACGTGGAACAGAATAGATTAGAATGGCCTCTCTTTATTATGTACTACAAATTAAAGTATTTAAAAATCAGTTTTTATTTATTATGCGAAAAACTACTAAATAAATTTCATTATAATTCAGTTTACTATATACAAATCGTCCTCCTCATTCCACCTGTGTTTAACTGCATCAAAATAAAAAAAATATTATATTACGTCGTTCATTGAGCCCTGATTTTTCAACTATAAATATACCTACAGAAATATTTTCAAATGTTTCAGTAAAGTGAAAAGAATTATCTTTAATACCAATCTATGTTATCTCGTAACAAGGAAAGAACCACCTCCTTCCATTTCTAATAGCAGCTACTGGTACCTCCTTCGTCTCCTCGTCTCCTTCCTCCTATTATGTCTAGGATAACTAAACGGAGCTAACCAGTAGCGTTAATAAATAAAGTTAACTGTGTACTGAAAACCTTGAGCTCATTAGAAACATAACAGCATCGTATTATTTTACACATTAATATGTATGTGCTAATTCTAGATCTCATAATGATCTTCACGTCATTTCTCAGAATACATAAAGCGAGTCTCAGATATATATGTATAAATATGGATACGGTACCAACTATCAAGCCATCAAAATTTCTCCATAAGACTAATATCCCGGGGTCGCGGGACTGTACGAATTATCGTGACCCCGGAACGTAAAGGGCTATTGAAGGACACTGTGGATTTTAGTCAGATCGAGTCTAACAGTCCCTCCCGCTCTGTCCTGGGTGGGAGGACTCATTTGATGATTTTACCGCGAAAAAAAAAATAAGACTAATATCGTAACCTCGAAAAATAATTTATCAGTTGAATCTATACTAATATATTTTTGTATAATAAACCCGAAGCGTTTGTTTGTTTGAACGCGCTAATCTCAGGAACTACTGGTTCGAATTGAAAAAATCTTTTTGTGTTGGATAATTCATTTATCGAGGAAGGCTGTAGGCTATAAAACAACACGCTATGACTTATAGGAACCTAGCAGTGGGGGCGTAACCACGGGGACCAGCTAGTCGTACAATAGATGTGTCGTCTACCTGTCTAATTAAAGCTGTTTTTAATGTGAACTTAATTATACGAGTATTACGCAAAGTTTTCCCTCTCAATTAACTTAGGTACTTCAAGAATTTACTTTCAGCTTTCGTTCCCTGATTACATCGAAGCCTGAAAAGTAAACTAATTAAGTCAACTAAGAAAATTATTTCAAAACTTTTTTTTTAAATCAGAATTATTATAAAAACAGACTAGAGTACTATCATAAGGTAGGTGTTTGTTTGTCGATATCCTAGAAATAGTCTCTGTAGCAAATTAAATCAAAATAGAATTACTCATTAGCTTTAGTATTAACCTTTTTTTACGTGGTTAAATCAGGTAAAATCATCTTATGAGTCCTCCCACTTAGGGCAGAGCGGGAGGGACTGTCAGACTCGTACGGACTTAAATCCACGGTGTCCTTCAATAGTCCTTTACGTTTCGGGGTCACGGTAATTCGTACAGTCACGCGACCCCGGCAGGCTTTGGCCCTCTAGAAAGGGGCCTCGTCACTCTGCTGACACTCTTTGAGGCGCGCATGGAACACAACGCGCCGTCTACCCAGGCATGATCCATGGTCGGACAGCGAGTTGCCCATTACTTGCTGCCAGCATGCCCACGCTGTAGTACCTATTAAGCTAGATTGTATTTCTTATGATGTAACCGTATTAGGACAAATCAAACAAAAGTCAACATCATCATCATCATTAACCGGAAGACGTCCACCGCTGAACAAAGGCCTCCCCCTTACACCACCACTCAGATTAGCCATTCCCCAATGGCATCAATTGGTTGCTCGCGATTCTCACGACGTCGTCGGTACACCAAAAAAAAGTACTTGATCAGTTTTTTTTTTTCATTGTCACAATAACCTGATCAAATACTTCGATGACAAGGAATTCGCTTGTACATATTGAATATAGTGTTGAGTACATAAGGTGTATGTTCTTACCTCGTAAGTACATACATAGTCACGGTCGATCGGTCCTCAAGCTTACAGAGCAAAGAGTTTTATTGTAATTTTGGGTTTTTATTTGCACGATCAATTTCGTCACCTATTGTAAAGGTTTTATTGTTGTCACGCAAAAAAATTGTTTCGTACACCATTCTTTTACAAAGAGGAATTCCTTAGTAATTTAAATATGCCAAATTTTACTAACACAACAACTTTTTTTATTCATACCGTTCGAGCCGTTTATAACATTTTGTGAAATTAACGACCAGCTTTTAATTTTCATTTCATTTCAATTCAATTCATTTCATTTTATTTCATTTCATTTCATATCGTATTTAAAACTGCATACAGCCAAGTGCCAACCCTATAAAATGCATCTCGCGCAAAAACCGCGCAGTAAGGTCATCGCACCGTACAGTCGCGTACAAAATTCAACTGTTTGTTAATTCTGATAAACTATCCACTGAAAAAACTCGCACAATCCGACACCATGATTGTTCAGTACTTGTTTTTATTTTATTTAGTGACTGTACAATGATGGCTGAATTTTGGCAAATAGTCGGTGTGATACAAAATAACATGTTTTTCGGTTTTATTGCGGTTTTGTTGATGACATAAAATGAGACTGTTTGTTATTTTGATTGTTTATTTGTATTGATGTTTGTTTTTTTGATTAGCTTGTTAGTAAAATTTTCAGCAAGCTAGTTTTATTTTATCTACTGAAAATAGAGTTAAAATATTCAATATATCAATTGATGTACACTTAACTAGTTTATTTTTAATCATTATTTCTTCAATGTTTTTATGAACTTCAAAGTAATGGTTGAAAATAAATATTTATATAGTATATTACACAATTGCGACTAACTAATGGTTTACATTAAAATTTCATACTTATTTACCACGACTTTTCCCAAGAAAACTTCGAAAGAAAATTGCAAAAATTGTTTTTCCATTAGCACGTTCAAAGGGTTCATTCATCACAATTGTACTCCAACGAGAATCGAACCCACTCTATTTATTACTCGGAAACTAGATCGTTTAGTATATTTAATGGTTTTCTTTGAAGTTTTAATGTTTGCAATACTAAAACATTTTAATGGTTAGTTTCTGAAGTAAAGTTAAAACGAGACTGTCTTTAGTAGCTAAACTACAATGTTTTTTCAAATCCAGTACTTTTTCTTGGATACTAAACCATCAAATAAAAAAAATAGGATCTCTATAAAAAAGTATGGTATAACTATAAGATCTGTTAGCCTTGTTGAGATAATTTAAACTAATTGCTGAGACAGTATTGCAAAAGTTTTTTTTATTGAAAATTTTAAGTGTATATTTCTAAATCACTCTTTAAGAAAGTAAGTCTGTTGTTAAAATGTATTTATTTGTAAACTTAATACAGTGTAATCATCTTTTTTCCCTTATCCTATGACTCTCAATCACTTTAGGTCACCACAAATTTTTTTGGCTTTCAATTCTACACATTAATGTGCCACCCAATCTTACATTTCTTTTTTTTCATAGCTTTAGTTATTAAATATTCATCCATCCTCTCATTGACCTCTTTCTCCATTCAAATGGAATGCAGCATTCAATACCTGTACATAGTTCACATACTACCTAAATACCGCTTTAAATTACGATTAAAAAACCTCTGATTTAATTAACAATCCCCGATCATGTACAACAAGCGTATAACAATTAGCTCGCGATCAATAATCACCCTTATCTTCAACACACGTACTCGCATTAATGTCTGTACATCGACCATCATCGTCCATCGACTTCCGGTGCAAGCCACGGATACATCCACTTACTTGTTATGCTTTATTAGTTATGTTAGTTTTAGGAATACCAGCGATATTGATTACTGAGGACTATATTCAGATTTTTACTGAAGTTTTATTAATTTTATGCTTCACATAAATATGACCTACTTTATGAAAACAAAGAGGTTAATTTATGTTTTAGAATTAGGGCTATCTTATATGTTATTTCTTGTGTCACATTATGTACGTAAAGTTCTAAAGTTTTTAATGTTAATAGAAAACATCCGAGTTTAAATAATCTCTTGCGTAAAGCATTAAATTAATAATAAAATAGATAGAGCACTTTAAGTATCTATTAAGACGTTAACAAAAAAGAAACATACACCTCCTAGAATATTAAGTTATTCCAACGTAAAATAACATTCGCATTCCGAAAAACAAATGTCCCAAAACACAACCAGAATTAGGACGAATCTCCACAAATACTAATGCCTGGCCATCCTACCCGGGAATGCCCATCACTGGGCGAAATCAGGCACAATTATGAACCGCAAGGGAACCAATTATGTAATTATACTAATTATGCAAGCACGCACCGGCCTATTAATTGTCAGAAATTAACCCATTGTAGAACTTTGTAGCTGGCATGCGAGCCACGGGCACAGTATAGGAATATACAGTGAACCAGCTTTTAAAAGCCACTTGCATAAATTAATTTCAATTAATATCTACTAGGTCTCTTTTGTGAAATTGAACGGGGGTATCGTGGTCATTTAATACACTTTTTGCTATGTGTTTGTGATGCTTGGACCAGGAGTTTGATCAGTAGTTATGGTAATAATTTGTTAAATCCTAAACATTACTTTATCATTTGTTAAAACGTGTATGGGATCATTATTTCTTATTTACAACAGGCCCTATATATTTTAATATTCGAAGTTCATAAGTGCCTCTTTGATGGATGAATGATGATGGATGAATTAAAATAATAAATGATTTGAATTTGACTTATCGCCGTCGTCAAACTACCATGTGACGTTTACCGCTGGTTCGTTATTCGTTATGGTGGATACTTAGTGTGACTGAGACAACGCGAGTGTGAGCCGATATCGACAATTTGTTCTCAGTTGAATTACTGGATGTCAATACACTATATTAATGTCTGCTGCGCTACGAGTTTCTCTCATAAATATTACTTTGGTATCATTCGTTTGTTTTTTTAATGGGAAGCGACCTAGCGTGCCTTTGGTTTGTGCATTTGTCGAGAAGGTGTAATTAACAATAATTAAGTTGCCAGTTTAATTATTGTGTAGATGAATCACTTAGTTGAATGTAATGTAGTTTAATGCTAGTCTCCGATTTTGTCTTAATTATAAGTTATTGACTATTATGTCGTTAGTTTAACACGTAGCTCAAATTCCACCAACGACATAAATACAGTGAAATCTAGCTAAGCGAGACCTAGATATTTGAAAAACCTCCTTAACTGGAACTCATGCTGAGGTCCTGACATTTTAGTCTTGATTTACCATTGTTAAGCCTTTGTCAAACAGACAGGCGGTAGCGAACCGGACCAAGTCCGAAGCGATAACGACCCGATACAAGACGTCAAACTGGATGTAGCGAACCGAGGCGTGGCAGTTGTATTAGCTGGCTTTTTATGAACGACGTCAAACAGAGCAAATACACCTTCGCCACGTCTTCGCATCGGTTCGGTCACGCTATCGGATCTCTTTCGCTTTTCTATGTGACTGGATTCAAACAATTCCATACATTACAAATAAAAACGCCTCACTTCACATTCGCCACACCTGTCTGTTTGGCAAAGGCTTTAGTGACAAAATAAACCTCTATGACTGGGATAAGTCTTTCCATATTTTCGTTTATTATCTCTAAGATTGTGACAGTATTTTATCTGTTTTAATGAGACGTCTGTCTATGTTTTAAAGTTTTTTGACCCAGTTCGTAGCGCATACTCAAGTGAGAATTACTCTAAACAAACCGCAAAACGACCTGTTGTCCCATTTACATTCGTTCACTTGTTTCAATATTTAATTTTAATACTATTGCTGTATCTCGTAGCTATTTCATAATCTTTATCTACCTATTTTGGTCATTCACTTAAGCCTTTGTCAAACAGACAGGCGAAAGCGAAGCGTAGCCGAAGCGATACCGAACCGAAGCGAGACGTCAGTCCGATAGTTCTGTCACGCTATCGGATCGCTTTCGCTGTTCTATGTGACTGGATTCAAACAATTTCATACATTACAAATAAAAACGTCACGCTTCGCATTCGCAACGCCTGTCTGTTTGACAAAGGCTTTATTGAGATGCCCCGATTTTCTTAAATTAAGAAAATCGGGGCATCTCAATAAAGCCTTTATCTGCAAACGAAGTTAAAAGAGGAAAGACTTATGGTTTTAAGTCTTCGCAATTTAAAATTCACGGATATATCTGCTACTAAAACGAAAAGACAGCTACTTACACATCATCAAATGAGTCCTCCCACCCAGGGCAGGGCGGGAGGGACTGTCAGACTTGTACTGACTAAAATCCACGGTGTCCTTCAATAGCCCTTTACGTACCGGGGTTAAGGTAATTGGTGAGTCCCGCGACCCCGGCGGGCTTTGGCCCTCTTCAGGCCCCGTCACTATGCTGACACTCCTTGAGGCGCGCGTGGAACACAACGCGCCGTCGACCCGAGCATGGTCCATGGTCGGACAGCGAGTCGCCCATTACTCGCCGCCCGCAGCTACTTACACATACTGTAAATAAAGTTCATTCAGAGCCATAAGCCGCTTTCACTTAAGGAAGGTAACGATATCGGCATGTCGGCGATTCACTGACCACAATCCATAAATCTCAGATCTAATTGTTTACAACTATAAATCCTACATCCAGCCTATTAGCAAATGAAAAGAGGACTCAATTAACGTAATAGAATTAAATAGCGTTAGAGCTTTATCGGATCAGCGGCAGTACCTAACTCGATCGCGTAACGACGTAATCAAATATGCAGCGTACCGGCGTATCGGCGTACCGTGCCGTATCGGCGTACCTAGCGGCTCGGCGTATCCGATACGCCACACGGGCGCCTGTTAAGAATTATGAGATTAAAAACATTGGCTTATATGGATATAGTGCGAAATGTTCGTGCTTGTGTTCCAATGTGGTTTATAATTTATAGAGTTGGCGAATTGGCGTATTCAGGAGTTGTAACTATATAATAAACTTAAAGTAATAAGGCTCATACTTAAGTTAATTTGTTTAGTGTTTATTAATTAAATTGCTGTGGAAATACTGAGTGCAGTTTTGTACAAACAAAATAAATAATGTGTGGATAAATTTTGTACAAAACGAATTAGCTTGTATTTTATTTTTGTTGCGATCAAGCCATTTTTTTGTCATTGAGAATTTTATAAATTATATTAATTGACAGCAAAACATCTAAATGGACTCAAAATGAACCTTCGAACACATATACATATACTACATCGTCATACTTAAAATAATTTGAAGTAAATTGACAGTATCACCTTTTCGCGCCCATAAAATTAATTAATTTAACCAGACTGACTATCTCTGTAAAATAATTAACAAACCATTTTCATTTAATTGCACACAAATGTAATAAATCAAATATTCTGTCTGTAAAGTAGAACCAATTTAATTAAAGGATAAATTGAATTTAACCCTATTTTCGGTGCCATAGCGTCTAAATTCATTTTACAATAAATTTTCAAAATTCTATTATCTTATTTGCACAGGACTAGCAAGGTTTTGAATAACGCTGTCCCGAGAGACGTGGCAAGCAATTTTGCTCTTTTCCTTTTGAAAATAGAGTTCATTTTAGCGTGAAAATCGAACGTTTAATTTCGAACAGTGGGACTACTGTCAAAGGCATTTGAGGACATTGCATTTTACTTGATGGTTTATTGACTCTTATTCTTTGAAGCATAAGGTGTACATTGGGATAGTTATCATTTTTAAAGGTTTTTAAAATGTCGTTTGGGAGATGAACGCACGTGCTCATTAGTTTTGGGTCTTCATTTAATCTTTAAACCGGGTTCACGTTTCATTGAGTGGAAGGTATTTCTTTTTTCTTTTCTATTTAACTGTGTCTGTACAAAGTATTTTCGCTTCCGATATTATCCGTATTGGCAAAAAGTTCATTTTTATTTCTCAGTATTTTTGGGATTATCATTAATTCCGGTATTGTTTTGTAAAAGGATTTTTTTTTAATTAACAGTTAGACTAAAATTAAACAACAGTTTTAGGACCATTTCTCAAAATTTATATCTAATGTTTGAGCTTTGTGGAATTTTTCGAAAGATGAAGCCTTTGCGACCCTCATTCCACCTTCCAGGCTACATCTGAAATAATATTTAAATCCTCAATAGCACTCTACCAGAGCTGATTATCGAACCCAAGACATCATACTCAGCAATAACATTTACCCACTATACAAATATTACTGACACATACAACATACAATTTATCCCGTGCTCTCCTGTGAGTTATCATGTCAATTTATCACCCCCGAACTAAAAAGCGGAACAGCATGAAATCTCTCACACAATACAGGATGTCCCCCACTTGACTTGATACAGGATGTTGACATTATGCTCTACACTTGTTGACAGACAGACAGACACGCCCAATTGATGTAGTTTACTGCTCACACGGTCTAGATCGATAGGGGACTATGATATCAATCTATTAATTTAATAAATTGGTTTATTTGGTCAGCGAGTTATTGTTATTGGGTTATAATTAATTGGGATTCATAGAAAAACAATTTGTTAGATTGGTGTGAAGTTATTAGTCATCTCGTTATGCTTATTTAAGAAACCGTGAAGCAAAAAAAAAAAATAATAAAAACCGGCCAAGCGCGAGTCGGACGCAGGGTGCGCACGAAGGGTTCCGCATGATTGTCGATAAAAACGGCAACAAAAAAAACATGTCTGTTGTATGGGAGTCCTCTTAAATGTTTATTTTATTCTGTTTTGTTTTTTTTGTATATTTGTTGTTATACCGGCAACAGATATACATTTCAAGTGTCCAACTAACACAGTTCATGAGATAAAACCCTTCAGACAGTCGGACAGCGAGGTCTTAGTAATAACGTCCCGTTTAATTCTTTGTGTACGGTACCCTAAAAATAGATGAGTCTCGTGTTACGTACAAGTTAAATTCGTGCATAAAGTCATGCGTCAATCAATGCGTTAAATCATCTAATAACTCTAGCATAAGCATTTAATCGTCCCACAATGTTTCCACTGTTGGGATACCTCCTCTCAGTGAGAAGTAGTGGATCGTTAATCAACTATGGGGGCCCATCGACAATGTAGTACCTCCGAGAAAATAACTCCATTACTCGTTCAATCAATGTCTTCCTAAATACCTTAATGAAACCGCTAAAGAGTAAATACATTCATATATCATGTCATATTGTACCAAACCCACATACAATTTGTAAATAGGTACCTCCATCCCAATTTATGTAGAACAATGCCTATAAGTACTTGCCTAACGAAACAAAAGAAATCAATAGTTATAGAAACAAAAGCGCTTTACAAAAACTGTTGATTGACGCACAAACGCCCACTGCGAGTCCACTGCCCACAGCTGGGACTATTACTAACACCCACTAGGTACTATAAAACAAATGAATTGATGTACAGGTTTTTATTTTTATACTTACTTTTAAATCACGTTAATTATGATGACGTACTGTTCAAGATATGCCCGTGGTCCAGGAATGTTCAATTTTTTTACCTGCCATATTTTCTCTCCACTACTCTTGGTACCTACAGAATTTCTCAGGCACCAAGTCCGCCTAAGTGCTTTTTGTGTTGCGTAAAGTTTTAAATAAATAAATATTTTAATGGTTTTGACAATTTTTTACAGCAGTTTTGATACTAATAAGACGTCTAAGAGGGGTATCTTAAAATCTGATTATATTTCCTTTTCCGCATAGTTTTCTTAGACTAACATAAATAGTCGATGTATATCCAATGTGATGTTTAAAGCCATTAGCTTATAAAAAATCTAATAAGAGCATCTCAAATAAAACAAAAGTTATCACACATCCTATTAAAATGAATAGTGGCCGTTTAGTGGGAAGATAAGAAATAAAAAATAATAATAAAAGAATAAAAAAATAACACAAAATAAAAATTGCGTTGGTAGTACAGATGAAGTTAGCCTATATACCAAAGTCGTAGTTTGACTGTACTCTTAATTGTCCGTCCGTGTGAATCGAGTAGTGGAGCCAATCAAACGTTTTGACGAAGCGATTTCTAGTTGCGACTTTTGGTCCGAGTTCGGGTGATCAAAAAATTTATATACTTTTGTACGGATTTTTTTTTTTAGTATATAAATTGTGAGCTTTTCCGGTTTTTTTTTTCTTTCCAAGGCTAAGATATATTGCTAGTTTCTTGATTTTCTGAATTATACGTATTTGTTCTTAACTTGTAGTCATCATCTTACCAATTATTTAATCGAAACAAACTTCGCTAAAAATAAATAGATCGATCCTGGTTATATAATCTTCATTGCCTTAAGCTTTTTTCCTTTAACCTATTTTTGTTTCATAGTAAATTAATAGACCTATCACGTGTCTTCTCATAGCAGCACTAAGAAAAAGCAAGTATAAGGGTTACATCGCCAAAGGGGACTTTAGACCCCAAACTAATTAATTGCGAAGAAGCCAAAAAAAATTAGGTAATAATATCCGGTGTTTTATCGGTTTTTTAACAGTACTTTTAAGGTTAAAATAGCACGCGTAGTTCGAGAATGCCGGGCGATTTTATCAAATTTGACAGCTGTCATATGTCAAAATTGACATTGACGTGGCGTTGTAATTCATAATAGGACTCAATAAAAAGGAAATCAACACCACCGTCTTGTCTCTCCAATTGTTTCCATAAAATTCTATAATAATATGTGTCCAAGCAACAGCGGACCTTTTTCGGGCCTTTTTCGGACCGCCATTCAAGAGTCAAAAGATCCTAATAACACCATACCTTCTCTATAGTACTATAGTCTATGAGGCAACCGAATTACGCCCAGCCATAAACCATGATCCAAAGTATACCAAGGCTTCGAATATAGGCTATGCACACATCAACCATTATCTAGCAATACACAGCGGTTGTACACTGTTATTATTGTTATGAATGACTTAATGGTGGTTCTCTGCGACAGTGGCGCTATCTATTAATCTGTAGGTGTGCTGGGTGATTGATTGAGTGATTATGTTGTGTGTACTTGGGTTTATGTTGGTTTTGTAAAGTTTCGAAAGAAGATCTATGATCTGTCTTACGCTTCAATGCGTGAGGGAGAGGGACAAATGCCTCCTATGTAATTAGATGATCACATTACTTTACTTTATATTATACTAGCACTTTGCCCTCGACTTCGTCCGCGTGGGTTACGTACTTTCCTAATTCCCCCTTTTCACCCCCTTAAAGGTTAAATTTCCAAAACCCCTTCTTAGTGCTCCCCTACATTATAATAGGAAGCCGTGTGCAAAATTTCACATTCCTAGCCCCAGTAGTTTCGGCTGTACGTTGATATGTCAGTCAGTCAGTTCTCCTTTTATATATATATATATAATAATATAGAAAAGCAGCATTTAATTGTATTTCTACAGAGGATTGAAACAGAATAAACGCAGAAGGAAGTGTCAAATTCTCAATCTAAAGCCGGCTTCTCTCGCGCGCGCTAACTTCGAAAACCGCTGCCCCACACTAGGAATTTCTCCTGTGTCGTGGGTCAATCTGACTGCAGTCCAATCGCTTGACTAGTACTCCAACCATATCATCAATTTAATTTTTGAATTAGCGTTTTCATTGATGTAATGAAATCAATCTGTCTATTACCAGTTTCTTACAAATGTCTCTTTAAATACTATTTTAAAGGATTTGTAAAAAGTAAACAAACACATTGTCAACAAACGTATACCTCTCCGTGTAATTATCTGAACGAGTCGTAACATTGCATGCGAGATGCATTGTTTGGCGACCTACCCGCCAATTACTGCCAGGGTCAATGTTGTTCATTTATCTGTTACAGGACGTTAAACTCTTGTTTTAAACTGTTTTTAAAAGACAACTAAGTGTTTTTAGCGTCTATTACATGGACCTTGAACATGAATTGCGAAATGTGGGTGTTTCAACAAAATAATGCCATGTAGTCGTGGAACTGTCCAAACGGGAAATGCTGGAACGTATAGAGCTATTGAAAGAACACGGCGGATTTTAGTCGGTACGAGTCTGACAGACTCTTTCGCTTCTTCCACGGCGGGAAAACTCATTCAAAGATTTTACAAACCTAAAAGAAATGACATGTTTTGTAAGACTAATTAACTAGACTACATCTAATGGATAAGCATTGTTAGTAACTTCCCTGTATGAGAAAAGTTAGGCCAGTGTAAAACTGATATTTGTAAAAGATAATTACATCTTGTTTTTGGCAAAGAAAATCACCAAAATAGTTTTAATTTTAATTTTTTTTTTTTGCGTGTTAGAATCATCAAATCCTCCCACCCGGGGCAGAGCGGGAGGGACTGTCAGACTGGTACTGACTAAGATCCACGGTGTCCTTCAATAGCCCTTTACATTCCGGGGTCACAGTGATTCGTGAGTCCCGCTACCCCGGCAGGCTTTGGCCCTCTAGAGTAGGGCCCCGTCATTTTGCTGCCACTCTGAGGCGCGCGTGGAGCACAACGCGCCGTCGACCCGGCTATGGTCCATGGTCGGACAGCGAGTTGTTAGACAGTATGCTTAACATATAATTTGGATGAAAGCTGTTCATTATACTGCCACATTTTAAGATCAAGATAAATACGAGAACTCATCTTAGTCAAAATAGATGCCAAATCATATTTCCCAAATAAGCTAAATTATCATTGAATACATTCCAAGAATTAATGTATGACTAATTTTGTGGTAACAAGTTTGTACTTGATGAATGATTGTTCATTAGTTATGGTGAATGATATCCCCAGTGCCCATTCAATGTTGGTATCAAAATAGTTTTCCTGAGAAGTCAAAACTACTTTTTTCATTAGTCATGAAATCATTGAGTCACCATATACCATGGTTTTTAAAATAAGTAGGCAGTTGATAGGTACAGTCAGCAAAACAGATGTGCAGGCAGCAATTTTCAAACGGTTTTCGAATATGTGTAACTCTTAAGCTGCTTGTAGCATAAATAGCTAAAAAAAGTATACATACAGCATATTGCAGCCTATTGACGGCATGGTTGGCGAAGTGGCTAAACCACGCAACGTGTCGCGGGTTCGATCCCCGCATGTATAAAATATTTGTATGATCTACAAGTAGTTGTTTCGGGGCTAGGTGTTTGTCTATATGAGTTTCTATGTTGGTAGACGCACCCACGATGCAGAATAAATTACTAGTGTGGGGCAATGTAAAAAAGGACCTCCATTTTTTTAAGTTGGTTAAAAATGCTGCCTGCACACCTGTTTTGCTGACTCTATATGATTCATAGATCAACGTATCCGATAACTATGATAGTATCTCAAAACTCATTATGTTAAATAGTTACAGAGAAATAAAGCGATGTTCCGGTATTTAATTTGAATATTTTGCATACCTTCCTTTGTAGAGTAACGAAAATACTCGGAATTTTCCGAACTACCTTTTTGTTCTCGGAAATATTCACGGTGTAGTAATAATTTTAATATCTTCTCCTGGCTCTATGAAACAGGAATTCGGATACTACGGGTCATTGACCTATTTCTGAATCACCATCCAGTTTCTACTCTATGATATGATTAACTATTATTAATTAGGTATATATTATACGCAGGGTTTTTTCCAAACACATACATAGCTATCTACCTAGCGGGTTTTCTGTCTTTCGCATTATGATTTTTGGATTTTAAAAATCCTTTATTTAGCTTTAAAAGGTGACTCTATAGCCCTCATCTGATTTTCATAGCAAATATAATTAAATATATAAGCAATAACTATCAAACACAGTTCCAACCGGGAATCAAATCCGAAACTTCACATTTAAAAATTATGTTAGTGATTTCTAGACGGTTGTGGGACTCTCGAATTACCGTGAACCCGTTACGTAAAGGGCTATTGAAGGACACCGTGGATTTTAGTCAGTACGAGTCTGACAGTCCCACCAGCTCTGCCCTGTGTGGGAGGACTCATGTGATGAATTTATCACGATAAAAAAAAAAAAAATATTTCTAGACCAATGAGATAGCCGAGCTGGCCATAAAATATCTATAAATATAAATAAGCAAAAACGAATCAAAGAAACACAAGGTAATAAGCGGGTGTTTATAAAATGAAGCAATAAATCCGCCGGCGACTAATTGTGGAACATTTGTCTCAATTATTTAGAATAACTTAAGATAAGGAAACGTTAACATTCTGTGGAACAAAACAACAGTTAAATGAATGGAATTACACCGCCGAGAGTTTTTAATCGAGATTAACTTTGGTTTACCATGAAAAGTTAAATAAAGAACTTTAAACATAATTCTGCTAAGTTTGAACTTTCGTTTAAAGGAAAATAATGCCAAATTAGGTGACACCAATGATTAAACATACGCCTTATTATACAAGCCTAGTTTGTCACATATTTAGGTATTGTATTGCCACATTTAATTCCATAATAGGAATAACTTTTTTATCCTGCTAGTTTTTTTTTACCTTGTATTCACCGTGTGATTCACGCAACCATGCCGATGTCATGAAAAAGGATGCCCCTGATTTGGTTAACATCTTTTTTTCTGGGATACTCGCACCGTAGTATACACAAACCACTGCAACTCCCGAAAGCCAGATTCAACAGTGGCGACCACCAGAAAAGCGCTGTGACAATGAAGCTCGATGTGTCCCGGAGAGTGAATTTATCTGTCTTACAACGTAATGATCACCGTAGTGTCATAAAAGAGTATGGTGGTTGGTTAACTTCTGTAGATTATGTGTTAAATGCTGTAAAATATTATCTCAATTTCTACTAAAAATATTTTATAATTTTAACATACCGTAAAAATCAAGTCCATCATCCAAAGTTTCCATACACAAGATACGAGTAGGAAACCCATACAAAACCCAAAGCGGGCCGCAACGATTCATAAACTTATGAGGCTCTTACAAAATTTACACTAAATTATATTTTGTAATGCATTAAAAGTGCCAGATGCCATAAAATTGCTATTACGCCATAGATCAGAGATGCCGAACCTCTGGCACGCGTGACGTATAGGCAGGAATATTTTGGACAAACCATGCATTTTAGGAGGTGGGAAATAATTGTAAGACATTTTTCTCATTTTGTACTATTATTCTTCATCATCATCAGCCTATAAATGTTCCCACTGCTGCTGAGACACAGGCCTCCTCTAATAAGTAATTACTAATATTGTAGCTATAATTTAAAACAATTGTGAAAGTACTAGACCAAACCTGGGAACTTTCTTGTTACAAAGAAATTGAAGGTCAAAGTCGAAACTTTGTTACACAAAGCTGTTTTCACAACAAAAACAGAAGTCGCTTCCCAGCAATTATTTCTAAACTATGTTGTCATGTGCTTTTGTGTGATTTGGATTTAGTGCTATATATTATCATTTTAAGAACCATATGCTTAATTCCTCAAGCTTAATTTGTCAAGGGTCATAAGTCCTAAAAACCCATTTATTAAGGTTTTTTTTATGACAAATAATAAAAAGGTTTACTATCCCTCCTAGACCAATCTGTGTGGTCACACTAACCAATGTATTTGGTCCGATTTTAACGAGGTTTTTATATTTTTCGGCACTTTTCAAGTTGAGTTTGGTTTGTTTTTATCTATCAGTGACTTTATGGGTTCATTTTGAAATGGAACTGTAGTAAAATGTTTTGGTTGCGTAATAAATACATTTCGATATTCGTCATTTGAATTTCATTCGTTGTTAATATATTTTGATGAATATGGGTTTTTTATAACTAAAAAACACAAGCACTACATCTCATAAAACGAATATAATGTTTCCCCTTATCTTATGTTATCCCCTATTTATTTATTTATTTATTCCTGTATCGATGTCTTATCCACTGAGATTGGTCGCCATAACCGAAAACTTTAATCACATAAATAAATAAACTCTCGCCTTATGCAGAACCCACAGAGCGTCTCTTGCTATGATCCTTCCGCGTCATCCATATTATCAACCTAGCTCAATACTTATCTATATAGCCACCAACATAAACTTTCTTAAATACCCCACCAACGTCAAACTCCCCCTTTTCCCTCCCCCATACATTCCACCATAATGATTTCCTTACCATAAACACACCCAAGAGCCCCGGTCCACAAATTAGCTAAATTAGCTTATAGTCCGCATACAGCTAAGATTTATGCTCGCTGCAGCCAGAAAGCCAGTGAGCCAATGAGCCAAAGAGCCAACATTCCTGGCTAATTGGCTCTGCACTTACAAACTACGGCCTTATGACTGAGATTTGTGAGTGTTTGCGCTACATTACTGGGTTAGTATGTTGGTTTATTGTTTTGTTGTTGAAATAAGGAGCAATGTATGATGTAATTAGTGCCTCAAATACTTTGAACTGTTGGTTTATAAAGTTGTAAGGCCTTATTTGTATTTGTGATTTGAACACAAATACAATTAAAAACGTGAAAGTTTCGGTTACTTATTAAATTTTATGGAACAGTTCCAATCAGGATTATACCATAAACTATCACAGATGCCCAGAGCGGAATGGAGAACATCACGTCGAAACTTTTTGGAACTACGTTATACCAGTTTCTTAAACATTTTGAGAATAGGGGTTATAAAATACGTTATGCAGAGTTTGACGGCATGGAAAACGCAGTGGTCGAGCGATCAACTGCTTCACTGCGTGTAGTGGGTACGATTCCTGCATGGAACATTTATTTGTATGATCTACAAGTAGTTGTATCTGGACTAACTGTTTGTGTATGTGAGTTTAACACCGCACCCACGACACAGGATAAACAAGTGTGGGACAAAAGGGCTCTTTTTTTAAACTTTTCCCCATACTAAGAATTTCTTCTGTATCGTGAGTGCGTTAGAATTAATAATAATAATAATAATAATTCAAGTATCTTGATCTGGCTCGCGAGGTTGTTGACATGTGGGACGTGAATACAGCAGTTATTGTGCCGATAGTCGTGTCTGCCAATGGCTTAATTGCCAAGAGCCTCGACCAACACCTGAGGAGGCTCTCGCTGGGAAGCTGGGTCAAGCGCTTGATTCAGAAGGCAGTACTCCTAGACACGGCGCGTATTGTTAGGAGGTTCCTCTCTCAGGAGCCCTGACCGCCGGTAGCCCGGACCCTGTTCCCGGTGCTGGTGGACTGCTATTTTTTATATTTTTAAATGTTTTTTATTGCTTTTTTGTAAAAATATTTAAAAATGTAATTAATAAGTGTAAAAATGAATAAAGAATAATAATAATATACTTTATTGACACAAATCATTCCAATAATTACTTATTCTCTAATTACTTATTCTCTAAATTAACGATTTACAACTCGTAAGTTGGTAATGTTACCACTGCTCCAATCAGTAAATTGTTTGTTCCATGCGGGAATCGAACCCGCGACTCGCAGCGAAGCAGTCCAATCGCTCAGCCACTGCGCTAACCGTGCCGTCTATTATTACACAATCTTGGATCAATGGATCTTCACTTCTTCATTCACACCCATCTTAATAACAAACACTTAATCTTCACACAATCAACACACGACACCCGTAAACGATATCGTAAAGTGATCGTAAACGAGTAGCCATCGTATCGTAATAACGATACTGTGACGAATCATATCAATCGTCGCTCGGAAGCTTATAGCAGCAATTGTTTATGGTGTACCATAGAGTTGATGGGATTTATGAGCTATTAAATATACGTGTTAATATTGTGGCTTGTTATGGTGTTAACTGATTGGGTGATATGGTGATGAATAATTTGATTTGGGTCATAAAATCGTAATCTTTTGAGAGCTGTGTTGATGGTTTTGTATTGGTGATTTTGTTGTCTTACATGTAGTATAAATATATGACTTAGTATCGTCAAGGCATTAACGGCGTCACGGACCTGACTTAAAAGGACATCACGGCCCTGAAATGCAAAGGGCATGTGAACGAACATAGTTAATATAGCAAACATCGTTTTCTAATTAGCTACATCCCGTCTTATCACTTCCAATTCGAAAACTAAACAAAAGACGTGCAAAACAAATTAAAAATACTTCTGCTTTCCTTTTATAACCTTCAGGGACCCACGACGTCTTAATTATTAGTTCCACTGTGGGAAGGAGACAGAGCTATACAAGTCGTCTAGCGCCATCTCGTTCCCACAGTGGAACTACTCTCGCGTTATGGTAGGCAATCTGGTTTATTATCTTGGGTTGTTGTTCATTTGTCATAAAGTTAATTCGCCACATTTTATTAAACTTGTACAATGAACATTCATTCTTTACAAGTAAGTCAGGGTATCCTGTCCTCCATACAAATACTTAATTTGCCAAAATAATCATATGTACCTGGTTATTTTCGCATTTTTAAAAAAAGCTTCAGAAACGCATTAGCGTTGCCCATTAAAACATAAGCTGTAAACGATTAGTGTTGGGCGCTCGCCAAGCTAATGCGAGCATAAGTTGTGCGGGACGAGCTATAGCTTGGAACAACAGTACAGTGTCCTCTGTCTAGTCAGAGAACCCTTCGTCAAAGCCGATTTTTGCCAAATGATCTCTAAATATTGTGAAACAAAGTCGGTCACATCCGTACCACTTCGATCTTCTTAACAAACGATTTGGAAGAAGTTTTCGCATTAATTTTAAAATGTATATTAGGGTCCTATCTTGGTCGCGGGACTTTCCCATTACCGTGACCCTGGTACGTAAAGGGCTAGTGAAGGACACCGTGGATTTTAGTCAGTACAAGTCTGAGAGTCCCTCCCGCCCTGCTCTGGGTGGGAGGACTCATTTGATGATTTTACCACGATAAAAAAGGGTCCTATCTTAATAGGAATTCCTTGCCGGGATCTATGTTTGCTAATAGCTATAACCTTGGGGTCTTCAAGTGAAAAGTGAACAGATTACTTCTAGGCAAGGGTGCTTCACCGTTGACTACATCTTCGCTTACCATCAGGCGTGTTAGTGGTAAAACGCGATACAAGCTGTGTCGTAATATTATTGAGATAGGACCCTGAACTTTTGTAGAGTGTTCCAACAGGCAGGTCACTCTTTTTAGTATAAATAAAAAGCTTCATAAATTGTTTACGTTCACTATCGATATTGGACATTTTAACTAATTTTGACATCCATTGATGGATTGGTTGGAAAAGCAGAGTGTTTTGGTGTTAAAAATATGTAGAAACATTTTTGGAGTCGCCTAGAATTATTATTGCTGGCAGGGGGAGGTTGCGGACTGCCGATGACCGCGCTCTTTTCGGGAGATTTACCGCTGAACGTAAAGCAAATAATTAACATTATTTTTTAATGTTGCCTCACACTAAGAACTTCTCCTGCATCGAGGGTGCGTTTACAAACATTGAAATTAATAAACACAAACGCTGACGACACGGTTAGCGCAGTGCCTGAGCGATTGGAATGCTGCGCCGCGTGTGGCGGGTTCGTTTCCCGCACGGAGCATATATTTGTATGATCTATAAGTAGTTGTTCCGGGTCTGGGCGTTTGTGTATGTGAGTTTGTATGTTTGTAAACGCACCCACGATACAGGAGAAATTCCTAGTGTGGGGGAAAGTTTTTCCAAAAAAGAAAGAAACATTCTGAACCGGAACAACAAATTTTAGGGATCGAACCAGCAACACACAGCACAGCAGTTGATTGCACAGTCACTGCGCTAAACGTGCCGTCAAGGGACATAACTGTACATACCTTTGATATCAAAGCAAGCAACTACATTCAGATAGGACAAAACATAACCCAATAACAGACAAAGCAGCACATCCTGACAATAATAGCACCTTTATTTCATAGCAATAAGGACGATTTTCGCTGAGGAAGTGTTACAAGCTGCTGCGCATGCACATGTAGGTCAAATCGTGACGTCGTTTACGATGGTAATAGTAATAGTGAAATGTTAAGTGATGTAGTGTTAATGAGGTTAATTGTAATTAGTTGAGTAATAACTTAAGTGCTGCGATTGACATGTGCTTAGTAAATATAATAATAATATATATGTTACGGCTAAAGGTAGGTGTGAACCTAAACTTAAGATTAGCCGGCTAAACCTAGGTTTATCTTCGACGAAATGTTAATGTTAGTTTGTTCTATCTTTAGCCGGCTAAACTTAGGTGTAGCTGCAGGTCCTTGGCTAAAAATGAAGGAAATGGAATGGTCTTGCTTTCGCGGGGCGTCCATGCTTCCCAGCATGTCGACGGTGGTTACTTCTGGGTGGTGTCGACGGTGGTTACTGCTGTGGATACTTCTGGGTGGTTTAAAAAAAAAATAACCACGAAGAGGATGGCGGGGTCTTTCAGACCCCGCCATCCTCTTCTAACCTAAATTGTCCGAGTCGGGGTTCCAGCGAGTCCCGAGCTCGCTTCGCTCGCTCATGTGTAATGAAAGTGATTATTTTTTAATAAAGTTTTCGTGTCAAAATAGTAAACATTATTACATTGTTTCCTTTTCCATTTCCTTCTACATTTTTAGCCAAGGACCTGCAGCTACACCTAAGTTTAGCCGGCTAAAGATAGAACAAACTAACATTAACATTTCGTCGAAGATAAACCTAGGTTTAGCCGGCTAATCTTAAGTTTAGGTTCACACCTACCTTTAGCCGTGACATATATACTAAGCACATGTCATATTTTTTTCATGTTAGACTTAAGTACTTACCGTGCGGAAAATCTAAGTTAGTATTCACAAAATTAAATTCTACGCTGCTATTGAAAATAATCTGATGTAAAAACCTAATAGATGTTATAAAATACAGAATATCACCCATATATTTAATTTTTACGAAATGTTAAACCCTATTTTTGAACGCCATCTCTCCGCCATTTTAATTACAGCGCCATCTCTTATCCAACGTCAGTAACTATTCGCTGCCGTATCTTATCATTTGGAACCGTCGTAAAACTGACGTTTCCGTGTCGTAAAATGCTTCTATGGTAGTTTTATCGTTTTTCTAAACACTTTACTGTAACTTTACTATCACATACTATGGTATCGAATACAGTAAAAAGGTTTTATTGATAACTAGAAGTAAGATGTATACGCGGTGCGAAGTAAAATTTATATTTGATTTTGAAGTTTGATAACGGTAGCAAAGAAATTGCCATAATGCAGGAAGTTCTTACCTCAGATGCAGCTTATCTCAAAACATGGTTGTAAAAGATTTTATGGTGTTTCAAACTGTGTTTTCGTAATCGTTTTACAAGTATTACCATGTTATTTTAATAAAATTCTGAATCGAAGCTTGTACGAAACGGTTATTACCGTCTACATTTCATTTGTTTATTATCAATTTATTTCTAGAATTTACCTATTTATGTTAGCCACAATAACTAAGTCTAAGTAATATTAAAAACGGGAAAGTTTGTGAGGATGGATAGATGGATGTTTGCTTCTCTTTCAAACAAAAACTACTGAACAGATTCTGATGTTATCTGGTACACACATAGTTTACAACGTGGACTAATAACTAGGCTACTTTATATCCTAGTATTGCATTCCTATGAGATAAATTGGCAACTCTAATATCAAATTTTAAATGACAGACTACATCTAGTATCTTGTAGCAACCTCCAGCGACGTGTTGTAGTAACTTTTTGTCTTGAAATTTCATTTGATAATTATCTAACAATATTAGGTACAGCACATCTAGTTTGAGAGATCCGCAATACTTAACACTGACGACCAAAGTTCCACTAGCTACATAATGGTCATTTAGGTAGTAGTATTGCTTAAGTCCTCGTTAAAATGCAGGTGTCCTAAATTGCAAATTGCATAGGGTAGAGAGACGTAAAATTTTAACAGCACAGAAAATTAACTGACCAAAAAAAATACGAATAGAGAACCTCCTCCTTTTTTGAAGTCGGTTAAAAATGATAGTATACTAAGGTTTAGCAAGAATAATTCAAAATTAGGTATATGAGCAGTTTTTACCACCAATTCGCAAAAAAAATGACCCGTGTCCCAGCTATAGGACTTTCAAAAGCTAATTAAGCTTAAATGCCAATATCAGTTACAAATAATTCAGAAATCACCGAACAAAAAGTGGGCATTCCTCTTTTCTGCGCAGTACACATCTGTCCAAAATAAAGGAAACACTTAACTTATACCAAGAAATATTCAATGCACGAAACTGCGTTGCATAACATTCCCAAATAAGGTACCATATTATAAAGAGAAAAAATTGGAGCACACGTGTGGTCCACTGACCATAACTTTGGTAGGGAATTTCGAGACCTTTCCCATTGTATCACCGACAACCAAAACTGAACTCTATATTTAACTAGAAAAGGTGGATTTTCCCTTGTGGTGTGTTTTTCTTAAGGGAAGTAATTATGTTAAGTACGCCATTGTTCCCCGTTGAAGACTGATGGGGAATGGACACCATCACTCACATTAAAGCTTTTATGGTGGTATCAGTGACTTTGAGCAGCTTTCTCCGTAGCAGTGATTATTTGCTTCAAGTCACTTGCGTGTTGCGAAAAGTGCTGGGGTTTTGAGCTTTCTTTAGATAAAAAGCGCTTTATGGGGCAGGTGGGAAAAACTTTGCAAAAACTTGGCTGCATGAATTTCTTAAAACGTATGTATCGTTTGAAGTTTTCGATTAATTTTGTGACATGAGATTTATGATAGAGAGAGAATAAATACATGATTTCGAGTTTGTTGTCATTTTATACATATAAGGTCATTTTAAGTCTCGTAGTTTTATTCGTAAAAACTTAAATTCTTTCTTTTTCTATATTCTTGTAAACAGTACAAATACCATAAAATAGAAACACACTCCATCCGCACAGTTCTCATGCAATATTAATGCCAATACAGAGCGAGCCCATAAAACTGATGGTTCCGTACAAATATAACGGTGACCAAGCTAATAATGCTGCTATTATTTATTAATAGTGCAGTCCCATTGTGACCTTAGGTCGTAAAACTTTATTTTATTACCGTAACAATGGCCCGATGTGTAATTTTGGGTACATTTAAATGTATGGCCTAATATAAATGGGTTCTTTTATTTATTTGGAGGTACGAATTTTGAAATTACTTTTCATTTTAGTTAGTCTTTAACTTTAAATTAAAAAAAATGGATGCATTAATTCCTACCTTTTTATCTGTAACTTTATCTGCATAATAAGCTTTCAGGAATTCTCGCTTTTAAATATTGTCATTCTACTATTTTTTATATGACACATATTTGTCTGTACAACTCAAACGCGCTGGTTGAATTTTGATGAAACTTTTTTGTAAACGCTTCCAGGAATGAATGAAAGTTTTATTTACAAAAAACGATTTAATATTTTTTGGAAGCTTAAATCTGAGTGAAACAAACGTACACTTGAGAGCAATAAAATCGCACACGTTGACTTTTTGTTGTTAAAGCAGTTTTTTTCATAAATGTGAATACATATTAAAATAAAACTTACACTATTTGAATGTTTACTTCAGTACCTTTCTAATGATATCAAATACAGTGTAAAAAAAGTACCCATAGGGAGTTTTAGGGCACAAAACCCAACATACGGATAAAATTACCCAATTTAGCTTAACAAAGAATAAAAATAAAACTCAAAATGCTTGATCGAATTGTTTTTTAATAAGGTGTATTCCCTCCCCTAGCCTTGATTACAGCTCTTAATCGGTTTTTCATGGACCGTATTAATTTCACCATGAAATCTTGTGGTATGGCGTTCCACTCCTCTTCAATGGCAAGTTGAAGCTCTTGGAGGCGCGTAGGAGCAGGGCTTCTTGCTCGAACTCTTCTTTTTAGCTCATCCCAGACATGCTCAATCGGATTGAGATCAGGACTACGAGCTGGCCACTCCATCGCGGTGATTCCAACATCTTCCATGTAGTCGCAAACTGTTCTAGCGACATGCGGTCTGGCGTTGTCGTGCATTAAGAGAAAATTTTCTCCCATAAGCCACGCAAGCGGCCTCACATGTTCTTCGAGCACTTCTTCGACGTATCGTGCAGCCGTCAAACTTCTCGATCTCGGGCCGGTATTCGCCGTAGTGATGAATACAATGTCAGTTTTAGTGTCCAACATTATGCCACCCCAAAACATACACGATCCACCTCCAAAAGCCACACGTTCGCTTATGCAGCATTGTGAAAATCGCTCTGATGACCTTCTGTAGACCCTAGAGCGTCCATCATGACCATGTAAAGTCATTCTGCACTCATCAGAGAACATAACAGCCCGCCATTGGTCATACGTCCAATTTAAATGTTCCCTAGCAAATTGTAGCCGGGCTTGTCGGTGAGCTGTGGTCAATTTGGGACCATTTGCTGGGCGATGTGAAGTCATTCCTGCTTCACCTAGTCTTCTTCGAACTGTCCACCGACTTATACTGACATTGCGAACTTCTCGAAGCTGTTGTCCCAGTTGAACCGCGTTCAGTTGCCGATTTCTCAAAGACCTTGTCACAAGAAAGCGGTCATCACGCTCTGATGTTGTGCGTCGCCGGCCAGATCCTGGTCGCCGAATGTAGCCACCGGTCTCTTGGAACCTCTGGTATACACGACGAACAGAGTAGCGGCTCAAATTTAGCCGTCGAGCAACTTCACTTTGGTTATGGCCTGCTTCGAGCAAGGCAATAACTTGAGCGGCTTCTGCGGGCGTGGTATCCATATTTTTCCAGTAAATCCGTATGCTTCCAGTAGAGATGTTATCACGTTGACCGTCGGTATGCAACATTCTTTTTTTTTTTTTTTTTGATATGGCCTCTCGTAGCACAACAACTCTAGAAGGTTGATGCTACTTAACCGGACAATCCTGTGGTGGCCGAAAATTACTTTAAGGCCCCCAGCCAGGGCTTACAAACTAAGGTTCATTAAATGAACGTCACTAAGGGCACCCCCTGCGGGGTTCGGGCCTAGGCTTAGTGCGTCATTGAGGGGGGGGCAGCAAGGGTCAGGCTGGGTCGAATTATTATTAGGGGAATTTAAAGCTACTTGCTCAGCTTCGCGAGCTGGCTTGTCGAGCAAGGGTCGGGTAGTAGTATTACTGGGAGTTCGCGGTGGGCCTCGTCGGCGGGGCCGGAAACGCGGTCGGTATCTGTATTTGTATTTTCTAGTGGTGCTGGTTTCCCTACAGCTCTCTTGGAGGAGGGTTGTGGGATCATCGGGTTCAAGCAGGGTGTGCCTAGGGCGACGGATTTTCCCTATTCTAGTTGGGGTGTATCGGGCGGCCGATGAGATGAGCGGGTTGGGATGCTTCTCGGCTGAGTCGAGAAAACGCTTTGTAAGGCGTTTCATAATCTGTTATGCAACATTCCAATAAACTGACCTTTTTATACCTGCGGCTAAGGGTGCAAGTAGTGACAACGCAAACGCGTGAATTTGGGGAATTCGGTGTACGGTCGGTTTTTGTAAGTTACGTGAATGTCAATGATTTTAATTTTATGTTTTTGTAAAGCTAAGCTTGTATGCTTTAATTTTGTCTAATGATTTTTACTCAATATCTTTCGATTTTAGAAAACAATCAGTAATAAACCAAATTACAAGGGGTGTGCGATTTTATTGCTCTCAAGTGTAGTTTTAAAATTGAGTTTTTGACTGTGGAGATTGCAAAAATGTGACGAGTTTAATATGTCTTTTTTTTTTAATTCATTTAGTTAATTATTTTCCAGTTTGTTAAATGAAATTGTTGTTTTTATTTGAACTTAATGTTTATAATTTTATTTCTTTTTGTTGCAGGTAAGTTCTTCATACAATTTACTAAGTGACCACACGTTTTGGAATTGGAAAAAATACTTTTACTGTTAGTATTTGAAGATAAAACAGTAAGTAAGAATTTTGATTAAATTACTCGTATCTAGAAAATACATACTCAAGTTAATTCAATAGCCTCTTCGCTAATGTAAAACTCATAATACCTACACTACGTAGTAAAAAGCCCAAAAACACTTGAAAAAAAAAACGAAATTAAAATAACATTTTCACTCCAAAAATTTCTTCAGACAGCTAAAAAAATACACTCACCCCGAAAAAGCCTTGAAAAGAAAAACATATTAGTCTTTACATACATTAAAATGGCCGCGGGGTCCATTTTCTAAATGACTGCCTCCGAGATCTAATTTATTTGACAAAGAACAGACACATTAGCATATAATGCTGTTGTAACGAGCCCCTTGATCTTGCTAACTTGTTTGTATTGCAATCATTTTCTATTGTCTTCGTGAATTAAATAATAACTGGTTATGCATATTATGTACGGTGTCGATGGCCTTAGAAAGGTAATTGTGTGTTTGTTTTCGCATGTCGTTGTGTATGTGTAGGGAAAACTTTATATTGGTTTGATTTTTGGATAATTAACTTTGCAATATGTAAGTACTATCGCCAGAACTTGTCTTAACACGCTACCGCGTGTCTACATACAGTCTCTAAATTTCCTATATATCCTATTAGATTAGATCTTCAGTCAAACACTTTGTGAAGGGTTATTTGGCTAGAAAGGAGGTGGCTACTGAGATGAAGAATAATAGACATAAAGAAGAAGACGCTGCGTTGCCAGCGAATTTAGCAAAAAGCATCATCATCTGCCTAGCCTTTTCCTAACTATATTGGGGTCGGCTTCCCGCCGAATCAGATACAGCTGAATAACAGTATTTTACATGGAGGGGCTGCCTATCGGACATCCATAACTCTGCAACTGGCCTTACGATACTCGTAGAGCTGTCAGACTTATGATCTTCTGACTACCAGTAACGACTGTCAAAGGCTTTACGTGCTTTCCGAGCCACGGGGGAAACTCGCTATGACAGATGGTCACCCATCGACACACGACTTAACCCTTAAAATAAACTTACGGGAAAGCCCGTCACATTTATTTTCACCTGCTTACATCCGAGAAAAACTAAAAATATCACACCCCACCTATCAATAGAAACAGTGTCGGAATTTGATCCGACAAGGTCTCATTCCACACATCAAGCGTGCACACCCTACTCAAGATATGTGTTGTCACCAACTGTAAACAGGACCGTCCTGAGTGACACGTAGATAATGGACGCCCTACTGTCATGTGGGAAAGATACGGTAGTTTGGAAAGTGTTGTTTTTGCTTTTTTTGAAGACATAAATAAAGTACAGGCAGTGAATATTTTCCTGTTAATGAAAGTTATGGGAAATTGAGCCATAAATATTTTCATGTTCCTTATTGACGATTAAAGTATGCTGTTTTAGCACACAAGAGATTCTAAAGCCCTCGCATGACTTTACACGTTTTTGTGATCTTACGTAAATGGGTAAATTTGTTGCTCGTCCGTACACTAGAGGCGCTTTTAAGTTTTCCATACGATAACACAGACGAAAGAAACTTCTTATTTTCTTCCTCTACAAAAATACAACGTACCTAATAGATACATCACTTGAAAACTCTCGAACACTTCCGGCTCACTAAAGTGTCCGTGGACAAATCAACAACACGGTGTGAGAAGTGTCCCCTGCCCGTGTGCCCCCGCCTTATTGCTTCCGATACCCCCGGAACTGGTGTACCGACATGTGTTTACTGCAGGAACTTGTGTGTACCGGGGTTGTGTGTACTAGGAGACTAGCATGTTTGAGGAGATCTCCATTTGAGGAGTTATGTTTTAAGGGGGATCGTATTTTTGGCTAGTGTATTTTAGTCTAGCGACCCCAGAATAAAATATAACCTTTATTGACTGTTGTAATTCAGCTGTCTTTGATGTAGAATCTACATTACACATTTTTGCAAGTAAACAGAAGTTCAATCAATGTACAGATTATGTGCAAAAAAATGTTAGGTATAATTTTTAAAGGCCGTCTTAAAAGGATACAGCGACCCTGGAACTCTAAAGGCAACAAATAAACAGGGTGGACTCTTAGTCGGTAATAATCTGACAGTGCCTTGCGTATCACCCAGGGAGTGAGGACTCATTTATTTTTCACAAAATAGTTTCATTATGAAATCCTGAGTTATTGACAGAACAATAAATGACTATAGTTTATATTCTCAACAAAAGTCCCGTTTTATAATACGTCTCCAATTATTTACATATTTGAGACAAGTTTTCCAATTTCACACATGTTTCACTCACCTCAAAAACTCTTATGTGAGTACGGAACCCCTGAATTTCACAAAAGCCAACTTTGGTTCACAATCAAACGTTTTACCTTTATCAACCTCAGATTGTCACAAACCGTGACACAAGGATCCCTTACCATTGGTAATGTCACCACTTTTCACAGCTGACTTGACGGCGGAAGGGCACTCGATCCGCTGCGGTGTGGGTTCGATTCCCGGGTAATGCGAGACGATCGGGTTTCGTCTATTTGCGGGCCGATCGATGAACTAGCGCTGGGATATTTCTGGAGCGGGTCGGTATTGATGTGGGCTTTTGTTTGGTGTATTTGTGTGCGGTGATGCACTGAACTAAGATTTGCTATAGATATTGTAGCGTTGACATTGCAAGAAAGTTTTTGATTAGAATTTATAAGATTGTCCCACTGCTGGACAAAGCTCTCCCCCATAACCTTCCACTCTTCCCTTTCTCCGGTCAATCTCTCATGAACGCGTCTAGGTCGTCACGCCAGCGTTTCCTAGGCCTCTCTCGGCATCGACGATTGATCCTGATGCATTCTCTAGACATGGCCCGACCAATCCAACTTCAATCAAGGTTTTACTAGATCTTTATACAAGGACAACCCAGATACAACATTTTTTGTAAACAGTTGTGTAAAAAACAAAATAGCCACGTTCTATCCCATTTTGAACACTCGCCATTAGATACGGTTTGAATTCATTTATTTCCTAAAGATTACAAATCACTTGAACAGAAACCGATTTTATGTTCCTGTGGGTTAATTTTTGAGTTGTAGCGGGTGAAACAGCTAGTATATAATAATTATCTACAATCTAAATCACACAGACAAAACCCTACCTCAAAATGAATAACTCTATTGAAAACTATCACGAAACCATTTCACCTTCAGAAGCCATACATCATCGTCCCATATTCCTCAATCATGACCCGAGGTGACAGGTTTGCTCCAACTTGTGACTCAGAGGCCGACCCTGTGTTATCAGTTGACTTACCTTGGTGTTATCTGTCGCTTTAGGGTCTATGTGATAAAAAGGGGACAGAAGGTCCACTCTATGTGAAATCACTTTGCATGTGGTGATAAATTATGAAGGTGCAAGAATGAAAAGTGTGCATGGTCAGGCTTCGTTTGACGTGATTTGGAGTCTTTAAATGTTTTTGTTGAGATTTGCAATAAACCTAATAGTTTGACTCAGCATTGTGCATTTTCGAGACTGAAAATATGTCCAATAATTCATCACTTATCCCTAAATACAGAAATGCATACCTAGCTGAGAAGAAGTGGGTTTCAACTAAGCCAGATGTAGGTATTTAAAGACGAAATATTTTTTGTTCCAAAAAAAGTCCAGGGCTATAAGTCTAAGGGTGGTCTGGGTAATTTAAAATTGAATACTTTATGAGCGGAAAAATTGATAAGCCGGATCATTAAAATATACACCTCATTTATATTCGTACGTTTTTTTGTGATGTATAATTTGCACTTGAAATACTTCTCGATAATTCTTGCCGGCCAAGTTCTAGCCAAAATTTTCTTCTTCTCCTACTTCTGCTATTAAAAGGGTCGTATATTATTCGCTGAGCCTTCTGCATCATTTCCCCTGGACCGCATGTATTTATCATTGTCTCAAGATGAATGATTATTCCCGCGGAATCCACTTATGAATATACAATGTGGGTTATTGAAGTAAACTTGATTAATGTGCGCGCTGCTCTAATTTATTACCATGTTTATGTTGGGATAAGCAGAGATAGTTTACTTGAAGAACTTGGATTAGATTAAAGTAATTGGATTTTAGACTAAGTAATGTCTGGGAACCATCTTGACTAGTACTTTTTAGGCAAAGTAATTTTTGACCGCACCATCACAGTATAAAGTCGCTGGTTCGATTCACGTACGGAGCGAATATCTGTATGATCTACAAGTAGTTGTTCCGGCGGGGGGTGCTTATGTATGTGAGTTTTAAATTAATGTAAACGCACCCATGACATAAGAGAAATTCTTAATGAAGAACAAAGGTTAAAACAAAAAATGATTTTTCTTTGAAAAAGGTCTCTTTACACCACAAAAGCACAGAATTGTGATAAAAAAACGACGGGTTGTTCTCTGGGAGTGCCGGCAGAAGTGACAACTTGAATAGCGCAAGCGCCCTGCGCCGTCATACGAATTTTCGATCAGGTCACGTGTCCTGACCCGAGTTTAAAATTTTTTACCCATTCCAAAAAAAAGTGTACAACGCCGCTAAAGAAGTTTTCACTTCAAAAAATTAACAAAAGCATTATCAATGTATATAATAATATTCTCACTACTAAGAAATCCCTCTCACTTCCTATTATGATAAGAATTGAGACATCAGCTGACACATAAATTGGGTATTTTTGTTTAAGGATAATTCACGATGTTTTGCTTAGCATTTTGAGAGCAGTAACGAAGAAACAGTTGGCACTTTCGCTTCATCTTAGAGGGAACATATTGTTTTCCACGTATCATTGAAGTTTTTCTAAATAATTTCAGATCAGTATGTTTTCTCTTCATATTCATAACAAAGTCATTCAACATGGCAAAACATTCAATCATACATATTCACCCGGATTGGCACGCGCCTGTATGTCACGACAGTTATGTGTGTTATATGTGAAATTAATGTTTCCGTCACTCAAATATACCACCCTATTTACTATATAAATGGAGGAAATGGACGCCATTGGAATTGCAACTTTACGTTTGATGTGCTAAGTTCAAAATTAAATAGCAACCAAAAGGTCACTTACAACATTTTTGATATGAAAATCAAATTCCATAAGACCAATTAAGGGTGTTGTTAAATCTACTTTCCACTTAACACTCAAAGGTACAAAATCCAATACCACGATCATTGTCACTTACGACTTTATTGCAAATCTCTATCAATATATTGTTGTTTCACGATATATGACTGCCGTCATATTATATTGTTTCAAGCAAATATATGACTGTATATCTTAGTAAATTGTTTACGGATATTAATTATTATAGAGGGTGTTAATGTTCATGAGTGGGAACTATTGTTATTGGGCGGGGGGTTACGACGGTAATTGAAAGTGAGGTAGGTAGATGATTTTCTATTCAAATAAACAAACCTATATTTTTGTTTCCGGGTCCTGTAAATTTCCCTTACCTTCCCATTGTTGGGACATATGCCCAACACTTAATTATTTCCCGAAATCTGATGTACACATCTTCAATTCTTCTTCATAATAAAGTCTCGTCGTAAAAAGCACTGCTCGACCTGTTCCGAATGACTATTTATAGACTAACTAATGCCAGCGGCATCGCCCACATGGAGTTCGATAATAATTGGTCCACAAGATCGTACAACTAGGATATAAACAATGCTATGAGATAGAGGTCATAAATTATCTGTGTGTCAACATTAATCCAAATCAGTAATTGCTACCATGAAAAGAGTACCAAAAATAGATCCATCCATCCTTAAACATTCGCTTTTACCCTTTTTCGTACGTCCTAAGCTTAGAGAAATATGACTAAAATAGAAAAGTGCTATCTAAATAATATAAACTTAAAGAAGTAAGTTATTTGAGAGAAACTATGAGTAGAAAACTATTGGTTGTTTTAAAAATATTTTTATTCAAGTCAGAGTAAAAGTTTTTCTTTCGCTATAAACTTTGTAAAGAACATCTTTCACATACAAAACTTTAGCTTTTCCTATCCTTTGACTACTATTATCTTGACTTGATTGCATTTTTCTCTATATAGCCAGCTGCCGGGGTCGCGGGACGGTCGGTAAAGGGCTATTGAAGGACACTGTGGATTTTAGTCAGTACGAGTCTGACAGTTCCTCCCGCTCTACCCTGTGTGGGAGGACGCATTAGATGATTTAAGGAAGTTAAAAAAAAATAGCCTGGTCTGTCCCACTTCTAATCAAAGGCCTCCAATCCACTTCCACCTTTCTCGCTGAACGTCCTCCTTCCAGTTCGTCCCGTCATCTCATTCAGGGCTTGCCGCGACCTGGCCTCACCTTCTCAAAGCACCAGTTTTGTGTTACTCGTATTTTAGTCCACAGTTTGTGGGCACAGGACATGTCCTGCCCTGTCCCATTTCAGTTGAGCAGCAGTATAATAATATACAACTGTACTAGTCTTACTTGTTATCAAAATCTAAATATGGCTAAAAATCATTACCTACCTTAAGTGGGAGAACTGCAACGTTGGCTAGATAGGCGCAGAATCTGTACGATATGCTTCTGTGTTACGGGTACTGGTGTCTATTCCCGCAGGAAATATATTTGTAAGGCATACAGATAAGCGGTTGTGGTCGCGCCAATCGGAGCTAAATAAATCACATGTCTTTGTCCATGATACAGGATAGTCTGCAGCCCTTTACTACTCGTCTAATCGGTTACTTGTTTAGCTAGGGAGAAAATCGATGTATCGAAACAAATTCCTCAGCCCAAGTGTTTTTTTTTTTATTTAAAGAAATTCTTGCACCCGTAAAAAGTTAATCACTGCACTCCTCACTTTCTTGTCAATTATTAGGTTAAACTTAAAAGTTTTTTTTTAGATTATTATGTTTAAAAAAACATGTAACATTTTTATAAAAAATAATTCTAAGCTTTTTTTTTAAAACCTATGCCTATGTATAGTGTAAAACTCATTCGGCCTTATTACAAAAACTAAATAAACCTTGGTTTAAACCTGGTCTATCAAGTCCAGGCTTATCTGCAGAGCCATGGTTTTTTGTCCGTATTACAAAACTAAGATAAAACGTCGACTTTAGTACCGCCATTAGAACGATTGTCTATACAATTAAATCCACAATGAGTAATAATAATTAAATCTACCTTGTTTCAATCCATTTTGGGTGAAAATAATACAAAAAAACTACAACACAATGAAAAATTTGCTATGAGAAACTTTGACACACCTTTGACAGCTACTACTGTTAGACCATGGTTTATCGCAAAACCACGATTTGTAATAATCTTTGTTTAAACCGTAGTTTTACAAGATTAAACCAGGGTTTTTAGTTAAACCCCTTTTTGTAATAAGGCGGATTTAATTTTGTCAATGATCAATAATTTGATGTACCTATATGTATTACAAAATATATACTTTTTTTTTATCGTGGTAAAATCATCAAATGAGTCCTCCCACCCAGGGCAGGGCGGGAGGGACTGTCAGACTTGTACTGACTAAAATCCACGGTGTCCTTCAATAGCCCTTTACGTACCGGGGTAACGGAAATCCCTTGGTCCCGCGACCCCGGCAGGCTTAGGCCCTCTACAGGCCCCGTCACTATGCTGACACTCTTTGAGGCGCGCGTGGAACACAACGCGCCGTCGACCCGGGACAAAATATATACTTAGATAAAATTACCACCAATCTAAAAACAAGACCTCACTACTGTTCCTAATGCTAAAATCCCTCTCATTCAACTTTAACCTCTTTACACTTAATTCATTGACCTCAAGATCACCACAGTATAATAACTAACAGTGAGCTCAAAACTCCAGGATGTAAACCTAGTTGCCAAACATGGAGGGCGCGTGAGTGTGCACACAGTGGCCATTCATCTCACTGCTGGCCGGTGCTGGCCCAGTATGGGCACAGTATTTATGTCAGCTGATGGACCCGTTGATCTAACAGTTAGGTGTTTTGTTAAAAGGTGGTCAAGGTGGTCTTTTTATGGTGTTGAGGTGAATTGATATGTATTGCGGCAGTAATACCGCAATCTAGTCAAACTTGGATACAACTCGCATGCAATTTTTTGCATCGTGAACGTCTAAATAGGGTTTAAAGCATACTCTTACCTGAAATAAATAAAGTTTCATGTAAGGAATTGGAGGTCTGCTCATCAGTGGAACTGTATAGGGTCAACTCAGATAATCTGAGAGACTTCTTTATTTTTTTTTGGGTGGCAAAATCATCAAATGAGGGCGGGAGCCCTGGGTGGGGCGGAAGGGACTGTCACTCTTACTGACTAAAATCCACCCGTGTTTTTTCGGATGCCCTTTACGTCCCGGGGCCGCGGTATCCTGGATTAAGAAAAAATCCGCGACCCCAGCAGGCATTTGGCCGCGCCACCGACCCGGGCTTGGTCCTTGGTCGGACGGCGAGCTTACCCATTACTCACAGTCCGCAAGCGCGCTCCGCCGCTGTGCCCTCTGCTATTCAGAGGGACACGCGTTGGAGCGTCCACCCGACAGGCTATTCACATACGGGCAAAGAGACCCCTTAGGCACACAGTGCCTAAGGAAGAGTTTTTGCCCGCAGATAATATATGTTTTTGCAAAAAAAAAAAAAAAAATTAAGATTATTTCATCAAAACTAGGCTAACTAGACGGCAAAGAGATCTGGGTTGTTGTTCTTTGCTCGATAAAGACAAGTGATTTATAATTTATCATGTTTTTGTTGATCATCATCATCGTCATGGTAGTCATCATCATCATCGTCGTCATCATCGTTAAAGTCATCATCATCATAATCATCATCTTCATCATAATCATCATCTTCGTCGTTACCTCCATCGTCGTCATCATCGTCGTCATCGTCATCATCGTCGTCATCGTTATCATCATCACCATCGTTAAAGTCATCATCATCATAATAATCATCTCCATCATAATCATCATCTTCGTCGTTACCTCCATCGTCGTCATCATCATCATCATCATCGTCGTAATCATCACCATCATCATGGTCGTGCCCATCATCGTCGCCATCATCATCACCATCGTGTTCATTATCGTCGTCATAATCGTCATCGTCATCATAATCATCATTATCATAGTCATCACCGTCGTCATAATCTACACCGTGCTGGTGATGATGAGATGGCGCTCATCACCATCATCATCTACGTCGTCAACGCCATCGTCTTCACCGTCATCATCATAATCATCGTCTTCATCATCGTCGTCATCATCATCATCATCATCATCGTCGTCGTCATCATCATTTAAGTCATCATCATAATCGTCGTCATTATCATCAACATCGTCATCATGGTCTTCGTCATGGTCATCATCTATATCATCGTCGTCGTCTTCATCATCACCATCATCATCTACGTCGTCAACGCCATCGTCTTCACCGTCATCATCATAATCATCGTCTTCATCATCGTCGTCATCATCATCATCATCATCATCGTCGTCGTCATCATCATTTAAGTCATCATCATAATCGTCGTCATTATCATCAACATCGTCATCATGGTCTTCGTCATGGTCATCATCTATATCATCGTCGTCGTCTTCATCATCACCATCATCAAGGTCGTCTCCATCATCACCGTCATCATCATCACAATCATGTTCATCATCGTCGTCATAATCGTCATCGTCATCATAATCATCATCATCACCATCATGTTTACCATCGTCGTCATAATCATCATCGTCATCGCCGTCATCATCATAATCGTCATCATAATAATCGTCAACGCCGTCATCATCATCAAAAACATAATCATCATCATCGTCGTCGTCATCATCATTTAAGTCATCATCGTTGAAGTTATCATCATCATAATAATCATCTTCATCATAATCATCATCTACGTCGTCAACGCCATCGTCTTCATCGTCATCATCATAATCGTCGTCTTCATCATCGTCGTCATCGTCATCATGGTCTTCGTCATGTTCATCATCGTCGTCATAATCGTCATCGTTATCATAATCATCATCATCGCCATCACCATTATGTTCACCATCGTCGTTATAATCATCATCGTCATCGCCGTCTTCATCATCATCGTCATCATAATAATCGTCATCGCCGTCATCATCATCGTCGTCATCATCGTTAAAGTCATCATCATCATAATAATCATCATAATCATCGTCAACGCCGTCATCATCATCAAAAACATAATCATCATCATGGTCGTCATTATCGTTGAAGTCATCATAATCATCATCATCATCGTCGTCGTCATCATCATTTAAGTCATCATCGTTGAAGTTATCATCATCATAATAATCATCTTCATCATAATCATCATCTACGTCGTCAACGCCATCGTCTTCATCGTCGTCATCATAATCGTCGTCTTCATCATCGTCGTCATCATCATCGTCGTCATCATCATCAACATCATTGTCGTCGTCATCGTTAAGGCCATCATCATCATAATCATCATCATCATAGTCGTCGTCACCATCATTTAAGTCATCATCATAATCGTCGTCATTATCATCAACATCGTCATCGTCATCATGGTCTTCGTCATGTTCATCATCGTCGTCATAATCGTCATCGTCATCGTAGTCATCATCGTTAAAGTCATAATCATCATCATCGTCGTCATCATCATCTTCATCACCATCGTCGCCGCGTCTGTCGTCTGGAGTTCCTATAACAGGCTTTTTCAATTTGACCGTTAGCCACCATTAAGTGAAGTACCGTTCTATTGACAAATCTTTAGATATTTCAGTGAGGCCTAGTTATAAGTAGTAACTATGTTTTTAGAAGTATGTATTTAGAAGTCGTCATAATCATCGTCATCGTCATCATCATCACCGTGCTGGTGATAATGAGATGGTGCTCATCACCATCATCACCGTAGTTGTAATCGTCTTCATCATCGTCATCAACGTCATCGTCACCACCTTCAAGGTCGTCTCCCTGGTCATCATCATCATCGTCGTCATCATCACCATCATCAGGGTCGTTTCCATCATAGTAGCATCGTCATCATCATCACCATCGTCGTCATGGTCATCGTCATGGTCATGATCTATATCACGTTGATATAGATCATGACCATGACGATGACCATCATCATCACCATCATCAAGGTCGTCGTCATGGTCATCATCATCGTCGTCGTATTCATCATCAGCGTCATCGTCATCATCTTCATCATCCCCATCATCATCGTCGTCGTCGTCATCATCGTTGTCATCATCATCTTCATCACCATCGTCATCATCTATATCATCGTCGTTGTCTTAATCATCATCAACGTCACCGTCATCATCACCATCATCATGGTCGTCTCCCTGGTCATCATCATCGTCGTCATCATCATTGTCATCATCACCATCATCAAGGTCGTCGTCGTGGTCATCATCATCGTCGTCGTCATCATCATGGTCATCATCACCGTTATCGTGGTCGTCGTCATCATCATCTCAGCCATAGGACGTCCACTGCTGAACATAGGCCTCCCCTTTAGATCTCCACATATACCGGTTGGAAGCGACCGGCGACCTTTATAAGGTCGTCTGTCCATCTTGTTGGTGGACGTCCTACGCTGCGCTTGCTAGTCCGTGGTCTCCACTCTAGTACTTTTCGACCCCATCGGCCATCTGCTCTGCGAGCAATATGGCCTGCCCATTGCCACTTCAGCTTGCTAATCCGGTGGGCTATGTCGGTGACTTTAGTTTGTCTACGGATCTCCTCATTTCGGATTCGATCACGTAGAGAAACACCGAGCATAGCTCTCTCCATAGCTCGTTGAGCGACTTTGAGCTTTGAGATGAGGCCGATAGTGAAAGACCACGTTTCGGTGCCGTAAGTTATCACTGGTAACACACATTGGTTAAAGACTTTCGTCTTGAGGCACTGAGGTATGTCGGACGAAAAGATATTGCGTCGTCATGGTCATCATCTGTATCATCGTCGTCGTCTTCATCATCATCAACGTCATCGTCATCATCTTCATCATCACCATCATCATCGTCGTCTTCATGCTCATCATCTACATCGTCGTCGTCGTCGTCGTCATTATCATCTGCGTCGTCACCGCCATCGTCTTCATCGTCATCTTGGTCATCATCATCGTCATCAGCATCAACGTCATCGTCTTCATCGTCGTCGTCATCATCATTATCGTCATCATCTGTACTCACGAATAAGTGAAATACCGTTCTATTGACAAATCTTTAGAGTTATTATTTCAGTGAAGCCTAGTTACAGTACTAACTGTGTATATAGTTTGTGAAACTATTCATATTCCAACGGATATCATATACTTCTGGGTGGTCTCGTCTAAGTAAACATACAGCCGGATATTATCTTTTATTAGCCAACTGTACCAATTTCTGTAGCAATTGCTGATAAATGTGACGTTTGTTTATTATTTAAATTGTGAAATTTACTTGCCAGGCGGTTTATTGGTTGATTAATATAAATAAGACAAGAAGTTGTACACATGTTTATTTTATTAAAAATTTCATCAGGAGACTGAAAATTCTGTAAAGTTTATTCTAAATAGCCAAATTCAGTAAACTGCTCCTGTGAGGTCAAACGCCTACCGGGGACGCGGGATCGTTTGTAAAAGTAGCCGTGACCCTGGAACGCATAGTAACTTAAGGAATAATGATTTTTTATCAGTAAAACCTCATAGTCCCTTTCATAGCTCCACCGAGGGCGGGAGGACTCATTAGATGACATTATCAACAAAATAGTTTTAGTAGTGGGAAGCAAACAACAGCTAGTTTAACTATTGCTAAGTTTGCGTGTGGAACAAATCATTTTCAGCTACGGAACCCTTCATAGTGCGTGGTACGACACGCACTTGGCCAGTTTTTTGAACTTTCTCTACACTAAATCCACATTCATACTCAATTCTATAAAACTAAAATAACTAATTATCAAATGAGTCCTCCCAGGGCAGGACGGGAAGGATGAGGGACTGTCAGTCTGTCAGACTTGTAGTGACTGAAATCCACGGTGTCCTTCAATCCTCGGTAGCCATTTACGTTCCGGGGCCACGGTTACCCGATAGTCCTGCCAGGCTTTGCCGATCCGGGCATGATCCATGATCAGACAGCGAGTCGCCCAATACTTGCCGTCCGCATGCCTATTTCCTTCTATTCGCACTGTAAACCAACATTTAAAATGTATCGCAACAAATAACAAATCAAACAGAATGTACCGCGATTCGACATCAGAACGACAATAAATTCTACTATCGCAGATTGAATATGAAATCTGCATAAAAATCCATTGAGTATATCCCAAACCACCCTTCAACATCCCACATACAAAAACCAACCTTAACTTTTAAGCTGTAGGGTTGAAAATCCAGTTATAGCAATAAATTTTTTCCCAACATTTTACGGTAGAGTCAACGTTGTATTTATTGATTTTGGCATTTTTTTTCTCGGTTGGAATGGCTAAGTGTTCCGATGTGATGTTGTTTTGTTTCTGTCCCTTGTGACGAACAGGGAGAAATGTAGATCATAGTGTACTGAGAATACAGTTTTTTTTAGTAAGGATTTTACCGGGATATCTGAGACTCTGTAATGATACTGGGTATTGTCAAATGTGATTGATGGAATAGGTGTTCCATTTATCTATACATAGCGAGGCTTTGCAATGCTTATGCTAATATCTTTGTAAAGGACTTAAGTACACTATGAACACTTCTAATTCAAAACAAATAATAAAAAATAAACAAATATCGCTTTAATTTCGTACATGCGTTCAATTTAGTTAAGTTGGAGATGTGTTTTAAACAAATAATAGATAGTAGTCTTTTATCGTAACTTAAATGAAAATAGACACGTGTAATGACCACAATTGATGCAGAAATTGATGAATGCTGAACACAAAAAGTTGTAAACTAAGTTACCATCCATCAATATCACTATCCGAAAAACCATCAACCGCAAAACATCATAAAATACCGACCGAATACTCACAAGCCACGATAACAAGCAGATAATCGAAAACTTTCCGACGAATGACCACAACGGATCCCGTAATCCCGGCGTGATTAACAGTCCCGGACACTTCCCCCGGGGTCCCGTGAGCATCCAATAAACAGTTCCCGCGATATCATTTGCGAGATTGCGAGATTCTCGACTAAGTGTTAATTTTTGTAATTGCTCCAGACTCTATTGGATTACGTCTCGGAGGGGTAAGGGGGAGGAGGATTCTTATATCTTTCGCTTATTTTCACATGAGACTTTTCCTTATGCTTAATTAATATTTAAGGGGTTTGTCATGGGAGATGTGTATGAATAAGGAAATATGAGAAATGTTTGAAGCTTTGCCAGTTACATTTTCTCTCGTTTTCCTTATGAATTAATCAGTTCTTATAAACTGTCGTTGCAAAGTGCCTTCGAAAATTGTTACTTTGGCACATTTTACATAGCAGTAAACGGTAAAAGTTAAAGTATTGGCATGTAAAAGCCTTGAATATGTTCAGAAACATTAAAGCATTCTTAAAAAGGACTTCATAAAGAAATTATATTTTAAAAGCTCCACTTTTTTTACGATACCTACTTCCTTGTAAAAATATAACCTCAAAAACATTATAAGGCTCGCAAGGTTTTCCTTTTATCTTGAAAATATTATGTACCTTCTACATACGAGGCCTTTTATCTACGTAACTTCACTGGTTCCTTTAATCTTTCAAGTTATGTTGACCGACCTCCCGAAACTCCTAAATTTTGAACAACTTACGGATCCCGGAATCTCGGGTTCCCGGAACTTGGACTTACCAATATTTCTGGACGTTACTCTTCATTTACCCACATAAATATCTTTGGTTACCTTGTTTATAGGGAAAGATTTTCAGCCATTTTATGAAACTGATCGATTATTTGTTGACTTGAGATTGTTTTAGTTTTAAAAGCGTCACATAAATGTGATGGATACATTTCTGTAACAAGCGTGTCTTGTTTTCATTATTTCAATATATAATTTATAGAAAAATCAAATTCCGAAATTTTATATTTTTGCTTTGTATAGCTCTATTGAATTTTATGTAACAACAATTTAATGTTCCTTGCGGTCTCTCATCTTCCTTAAATAAGGCTATTAAATGCAAAAGATTTTCTCAAATCCAACTAACAATTTCAGAATAAAGCTCGCTTAAAAGAACAAACCGTCTTCAGCTTTATCATTATATAATTTACGTAAAGTAAGCCTCCACAAATCCCTAATGAATCTTTATTTCTAATTAATAACGTCTTTGTATTCCAGGGCGCTTTAAATTAATATTAAATCTTCCAGTAATCAGGGCATTTCTTCTAATTTGGCCGCTCCATTAGGCGACCTTCAAACTTGCGTGTCGGTCCTCATTAAACAAATCCGGATGTTGGCTCCGCTCCCGCACTTACTGCCTTTAAAGAGGGAGGCAGAAGATTCACTTGGCTAGAGAAATAACTTAAATAAATAATCGTCAATGTACGATAATCGTACATTGTATTTGGATATAGGACGGAGTTGCCCAAAAATAATCATTATGATTAACAGACCTGTTCCACCCCGCTATTCAACAGCCAAAGATGGATGTTTTTTGGATATTTTATCAAAAAAATGAGGAGGCTCATATTCATATCTGCATCACTGCATTTATATACATATGCATAGATGCATCCACTGATTTATCCAAAAATAAAACCGATATTTTACACGAACTAAGTCAGTAAGTCTTACAGAAAGGAGGCCTGCCGGGGTCGCGGGACCTGCTGGGGTCGCGGGACCGGCTGGGGTCGCGGGACGGCCGGGGTCGCGGGACTAGCCGGGGTCGCGGGACTAGCCGGGGTCGCGGGACTTACGAATTACCGTGACCCCGGTACGTAAAGGGCTATTGAAGGACACCGTGGATTTTAGTCAGTACGAGTCTGACAGTCCCTTCCGCCATGCCCTGGGTGGGAGGACTCATTTGATGATTTTACGACGCTAAAAAAAGAAAAAAAAACAGAAAGGAGGCCTGCCTAGCAGTGGGAAACTTATATAGGCATAGGCTTATGATGATATCGGTTAATTTAATTGGCAGTTAGTATAGACCTCTACTAGCCACAAGTCTCTTTCAAACTACATACAGTTACCACCTCGACTTAACACTCGCTCCCGAGCAACTGCGTTAAGTATATCATCACAGCTGCTCTCAAAATGTTGAAGGTGGTATTAAAACCGACATTTCGAAGACGTGTGACACACACTAGGCCCGCGTGGTGGATTATGTTCCACTCCCTCTCACAGAGGCTTACGTTTACATTATAGACTGATTATACCTGGAATAAAACTGGTGTAAACAGCGAAGAGCACTTTGAGGTGCATTAACGCTAGTATTTTGACATCTACTCTTATCAAGGCACATGATCTTCATCTTAGCAGCTGCACGAGTATTTTGTTTGAAAGTGAGTTTGTTTAATACGCTTTCACACCTATATAGCTAAATCGATTTTGATGAGATTAGACATAGATATAGGAAATAAGCTTCTAAATGGCCCTATTGGAAATCTATGAGGGAGTTATATTTTTTATACGCAATAACGCCTGCTTCGTGTCTTCGCAAAGATATTTTGAAGAACGAAAAATTCAGCAGGGTTCGAACCTGCGTCTTCTGGATAGGTACTCCACCAGACGCCTTACCAATTAGGCCATCGCAACCACTAACCTTGAAGCTGAATTTCTCATTCCCACCCTCGCAGCTATTATTTTTCGTTCCTCAAAATATCTATGGGGGAGGCGTATGTTCAGCGGCAGTCGTACTACGGCTAACATAATGATGATGATAGAATAGCCCTAACGGCGCGTTAGACTTTGGTCTTAACGGTTAGCGGAGCGGCGCGAATAATGCATTAATTAAAGAAAGAAAGAAAGAAAATAAGTTTATTTGACACGCCTTAGGCACACAATTACAATGACGAATTACAAGACAATGGTAAAGGATGAACATAAAAGTAGGTACCGTGTGCCTCACGGCTGTGCCAAATAGGCTCAGTTCAGCAAAAAGCCAGGCCACAGGGTGCCTGACGCTGGTTTTCAACTGAGCCTTGCGAGACGTCACAGATGTAAATCAGCTTTATAGGGTGTGAGTTAAAAATAATTAAATAAGAAATATGTGTAACAGAGTTAAATAAAAATAAAAAGTTTACTTTGTAAGTACTCGAATTCGACACTGGCGGCGACACGTGGTGTGTTTCAAACATTTAAATACATTTGGTCTTACCACTCACTGCCCCGCGCTAAGTGACTGCTCGCAGCGGCAAGGTCATGAACGGACCTAAAAAACAATTATAAGCTTCTTTTTTTGTACTGACTAAAATCCACGGTGTCTTTCAATAACCCTTTACGTACCGGGGTTACTGTAATTTGTGAGTCCCGCGACCCCAGCAAGCTTTAGCCCTCTACAGGCCCCGTCACTATGCTGACACTCCTTGAGGCGCGCGTGGAACACAACGCGCCGTCGACATTTGAAGAGGCTGGACAAAAAACAGTCTTCCAATATACTGTTTAGACCTTTTGTTCTGAGTTCTTAGTGTCATGTGGCACCAGCTGGTAGTATTTACAATCCGATTGTTTCGCGCACTTTCTCCTTACGCATTTATATTTAGATCTATGTACATAATTCTACATAGGCTGTCGAAGTGTCGAGTTTTACATTTTCCTCGCTGAGAATATTAACACTCTCTCTTTAGACTTAGGAATATTCTAGTTTTTGACATTTTGACAACAAATAGATAAGATTTGTACAAAGATCTAGCGACAGCATCTTTGCTTTGTGCTGGCATGCGGACGACGAGTAATGGGTGACTCGCTGTCTGATCATGGACCATGCCCGGGTCGACAGCGCGTCGTTTTCCACGCGCGTCTCAAAGAGCTGTCAGCACAATGACGGGGCCGCCTTAGAGGGCCAAAACCTACCAGTGTCGTGGGACTAACGAGTAACCGTGGCCCTGGAACTTAAAGGGCTATTGAAGGACACCGTGGATTTTTGTTAGTACAAGTCTAACAGTCACTCCTGCCTTGCCCTGGGTGGGAGGACTCATTTGATGACATAACCACGTTAGAAAAAGCACCTTTGCTATCAATTTAGATTTTTTCTTGCAATTCAAACGCCTAAAGATCTTTGTAGCACTATTTGGGGCACCTACTGATGTTATTAAAGATGACTTATCAACAATATTGTTACAACAATAAACTCCAATCACCATTTGTCTTTCTAGCATTCAGATTTTACAATATTTGGTAATGTCTATTTGACAATTTAACGTAGTCGCCCTTCTTAATGGCAGTTTGTAAAGGTTAATGTTTAAACAGCAACTAAAATATATATATTTAAGACAGCTTCTTGGAATATGTGTGCATTTGTTTGAGAATAGTTACTACTGTGCTTAGTTGAAATAGTGTGGGTCCTTAAAATTACTATGAACCAAATTGGTCCATACAATATATACTGAAGGATTTATTTTTGTGTTTTTGTTCAGGATGCACAGGCAGTGTATTTTTGATAAATAAAGAAAATATAATTCAAGTTTACAATGTAAAAGCGGCATAGGCGATGTGATGACTTTTAATGGTCATGTTTGCGCGGCAATTATGACCGGATATTCCTTAAAACAGATAAAGAAGAGGTCTTTGTGTCAAGTTGGTCACATTATAGGCATTTTGTTTAATTTAAAAGACAGAATTTAAGTGTCTTTTGTTGTTAAGAAAATCTAATAAAACGAATATATCAGGCTACCATATTCCTATAAATAAACCTCAATACACCAAACTAAAAAAAAAAACCTATTGAAACTAAAAATAAAACAAGGAAGCGCATTTAAGTGCAGCTGTTTCGTAGTTGGTGTTAATTCGACGGATGACAGACAGGCGGGCCGGGAGGCGATGCCTAGCTATAGCACCTAGGATAGTCAGTCTATAGCGCAAGTCTAGGTAATATGGACGGGGATATGAAGGATATTGTATCTGTAATGTAGCGCTGAATGGTGATCGGCACTTGAAATTGTCAGAAAGTCGTATTTATGTTTTTTTTTTGCGATTATAAAGTCATCAAATAAGTCCTCCTGCCCCAGGTGAAATGGAAGGCACTGTCAGACTCTTAAGCCTTTGTCAAACAGGCAGGCGTGGCGAATGCGAAGCGTGACGTTTTTATTTGTAATATATGGAATTGTTTGTATCCAGTCACGTAGAAAAGCGAAAGCGATCCGATAGCGTGACAGAACCATCGGACTGACGTCTCGTATTGTTTCGGTATCGCTTCGGACTCGCCTGTCTGTTTGACAAAGGCATTACTGACTGAAATCAGTCTTGTCCCTTCAAATGCCCTTCAAAATTCTGTAATCACGGTTACCTATAAACAGTCCCGTGGCAACCATATCCCTTCAAATGCCATCTGTGTTCCAGGGCCGGGGTAATCTGCTTAAAATACATGTGATTTTATGGCTGCGCTCCAATATAACCTTTTCCAACTCTGTATTGTTATGTATAGTATATTTGTATTTAATAGTTATTGTGTTTTTGTTACAGGTAATTGGAGTTTTGTTTTACTAACTTTTGGGAGTTATTTGTAAGTGTAATCATTAAGTTTTATAATATTATCTACCTACTGTTTAACTTTGCAACTAAATGTTATCTTCATAGCCTACCGAAACAGATTCAGTTTTAAGAAGCATTTCGATGTTTTACTCATCTTTCTTCAAAGAGATGAACGTACTTGCTATTAATTTATATTAAAAACGCATTTATATTTAAAATAATAACTTTTCATTTTATTATAACCGGAAAACCGCTAATAATCTGGGAAAAGCCTGTTAATTCAAACAATCGCAAGCGTTTGTTTGTGCGAACAAACACATTGGGCCAAACATGTTGGGCCAAACACATTGGGCCACATACATTGGGCCATACACATCGGGCCCGATAAATCCCACACACCACTCGATTTAATTAAATTCATTAGCGAAAGCGTTTACACCGCTGAGGTTAAGGTGTCTTGTGGTACAAGGGGTGAGCTGAAACGGTAACGATAGCGGGTAGGAGCGGTTCATATGTTTGAAACATAAAACGCTTTACTTTCACATTACGAATCGTAACCATCTGATTTTATTCGTAGTTGAAAATTGTGGTCTTGTTAACCACGATTTATCCTATTTAACTTTCTTATTTAGATAATATGAGGTTTCACGAAACGAAATAGCTCCTTTAGCGTAAATACGTTAATTCCGTAAAAAAATTAAAAGGTGGTAAAATCTAGAAGAATGAGGCCTTATTATTACTTTACCAGTTTTTGTTACGTAAACTGGAACTTTGACGTTAATTTAAAGGAAAAAATTATTTGTTTCTCGTTCGTATACTACAGTCGGTTTTTCATTTTTTCCATACAATAGACGCAGTAAATACTTTCAAGTACGTTGTAAATAGAATACAGAAATCGTTTGAAAATGCCTCTGTTAGATTCTAATGAAAGTAAAAGCCAGTGTCCTGCTAATTTCTCATACCTTAGACCACCCCCCGAGACCCCAACTAATCCGCCATTTATAATAAACGGCTGTGAATGTGTGTTTGCATGTTTACACGCTTATAACCCTGCAAAGAGCTAACTTTATGAACAAATATTTGTCGGCTCTTTCCACTTAATATATTACATAAATACAGACTAATTTGCGTTTTCCACGAATTCTAATTAGAGGGTTAAAATGGGGTTTGGAAACGGCTTTTGATTCTTCAAGATCTCTTTTGTGTTGGTGATGTGGAATCTATCTTACGCTAGTATTTGTTGTATATTTGTTCTTGTTGATGTGTGCTCATATTTCCCTCGGGTGTCTTTAAAAGTAGGTAGGTAGGTTCACAACATACTAGCTATCCATTTAGATAATGTTCTCCACATATTGATTACTAGGCTTATTAGTGTGACCATTAGCATTTTAATAAATTTCCTAGTATAACTGCTGTATAAAGCATTCAAATTAAACGTTGTTATTCAACTTTGATCTTCGAAAATGAAGATTTTGAAGATTACTCTTACGACTTAGCTAAGCTCTTAGGTTGGCTAATGTGAGCCTGACCTCCCACCCAGGGCAGAGCGGGAGGGACTGTCAGACTCGTTCTGACTAAAATCCAAGGTTTCCTTCAATAGCCCTTTACGTTCCGGGGTCACGGTAATTCGTGAGTCCCGCGACCCCAGCAGTTTAGGTACATACGAATAACTTTACAGCTTTTTTTTATCGTGGTAAAATCATCAAATGAGTCCTCCCACCCAGGGCAGAGCGGGAGGGACTGTCAGACTCGTACTGACTAAAATCCACGGTGTCCTTCAATAGCCCTTTACGTTCCGGGGTCACGGTAATTCGTGAGTCCCGCGACCCCAGCAGTTTAGGTACATACGAATAACTTTACAGCTTTTTTTTATCGTGGTAAAATCATCAAATGAGTCCTCCCACCCAGGGCAGAGCGGGAGGGACTGTCAGACTCGTACTGACTAAAATCCACGGTGTCCTTCAATAGCCCTTTACGTTCCGGGGTCACGGTAATTCGTGAGTCCCGCGACCCCAGCAGTTTAGGTACATACGAATAACTTTACAGCTTTTTTTTTATCGTGGTTCAATCATAAAATGAGTCCCCCCACCCAGGGCAGAGCGGGAGGGACTGTCAGACTCGTACTGACTAAAATTCACGGTGTCCTTTAATAGCCCTTTACGTTCCGGGGTCACGTTAATTCGTACAGTCCCACAGGTGATAAATTAATTCATAATTGTAAAACGAGTACCTATTGCATCATATACCAAAATCTTTTATAAAGTTATCCTGCAGTTGCAACCAAAAGAACTCGTTCTACAGTTAACTTAAAAAAATGGCCGTCAATTAATAACTTATCTACACGTTCACGTTCTTAATTACACGTTCACACCTTCAGAGTTAAGGCACGTTCAATAAATATGGCGGGCGCGACACGTGTGGTTATCGACAATATTTTATCGAAATTACGCTTATCTGTCACAGGCGCTGAGATACGAAACAGGGGTTATGTTTGTTGATCATAAAGTGCCTCTCGTAAGGGCCCTTTGTTGAAGTTAAGTGGTGGTCGTTGTAACATATTTTTCGTTTCAAATGTATATTGAAGTAATATGTGTTGCGGGACTGTCAAAATAAGGAACCGTGACCCTGGAACGTAAGCAACCGAATATTTTGTTGATGATAAAAATCCACCCTGTTCCTTTAAAAATCTGCTGGGACACAGGCCTACTCTCACAAAGAGGGAGAGTGGGTCAAAATCCACCATGCGGGTCTAGTGCGGGTTCGTAGATCTCACTTATATGTCTTCGAATTTTTGTTTCTAGGATATGCCTGTTTCCGAACGATTTTCGTTCACCGTTTTGAGGGCAGTAGTGATGAAATAAATTACAAAGTCATGCACCTGCCTCGGTCTACATTCATCTGTACAATACTTTAATAATAACGGATATTATGCTACCCTGTGACTCGAAACACAATTAAACGTCATTCGTAATTTAAATTCATTTCACTCGCATCAGATACAGCCCACATGAGTTTACATACAAACCATTTAATTCTTATATCCCGGACTTTAAATCCCGCGAAATGTGTCAGCACAAATCACAAGCGGCACAATACCTGTCCCGGGAACAAGGCTGTGAAGGGTGCAAGCCTTTGTTGCTCTTTTGACTGCTCAAACGTGTGCTATCCGCCATTTTATAAGTAGAGAGCTTACATAAAATGAATAATATTTAAAGATCAGGATAAAATTGATATGAAATATTTACACAAGTATATTGACGCAATCGAAATGAAAACAATACGGAAGTTCGTTTAATTTCGATGAACATTCCATTTTCATCACGGCTAGTAAAAGTATTAAAATTCTTTCACAAAATTTAACACCAGTCAGCTTTCCAGCATTAAAATTCAAAAAGTCATCACATTTAACCGTAAACCACTATAAAACCATAATCTGTCCGTTGTTAAAACTACAAATCCCGCGTAATCCCGCACAATCCCGCGGTCAGCACATCACTAATGTTACACAGTCCCGGGATAATGATTGAATTAAATGACCGAATGCGAGGTACTCTGATACGGGTATGATTCCGATGTGATTTAGTTAGTTTGAGGTTTCACTATCTCACCATTTTTGGGAAAAACTCCTAAAAGTCCATGTACGTACATGAAACTGCTGTTATATACAAATAAATATGTAGTGGTTTATGATTCTTACTTTACGTAGGTTACGTACTTAACAGTAAGGTATTTATTATAAGAAATAAGATTTAATTTTTTTTTTGTACAATAAATTTGATACAAGACCGGAACAAGAACACTTGGAGGGACTTGGCGGAGGCCTTTGCTCAACTGTGCCACTACAGGGACTAGAAAACAGGGCCAAAAAAATTATACTAAACTAACACAAGCAAACCCCCGACTAAATTGGCAAAAGCTAAGCAGATGAAGATTTACATGTCTATGTACCAAATGTTTCTGTTGCACTTGGAAATATTAGGAAAATGACATAACTGCAAAATCTTACTCTGTCACTGCAAATTATCTCTCAAATAAAATATTTTACAACTACCCATTACGAAATCTAAAAGTAGACTGTCAACAGAAAACTACTCTGGTACTGGGTGCTCTGATGAAGACAGGTGCGACTGCGGAGCCTCATCACAAACGATGGCTCACCTCCTCAATTGTACTCTGTGTAACTCCTGCACTCTAAGGGAACTGTCCACCAACGCCGTGAGTGTGGCAGAGTTTTGGTCGAAAAGTGTAATTTAAAGGAAACATCGACACGACGAAGAAGAAGAAGAACAGAAAACTACAATCGCGGTAACAAACAAAAAATCGCCCACTTCACTCGCAATAAAAATAAACCTTTTTCACATCCAAAAGCATTCAACAATAATACTCATTTTAACCCTGACGCAATCATCCGCGAACATTACAAGTCACAAACGGATATAAAATGAACATCCCGCAATGGACAAGGGTTTACAGAATAGTTGTCCGGTTGTTGCCCGGATATTTCCGGACAACAAGGGGATTAACCTGTCGCTGCCGGATTGCCCGTTTGATAGGGTTGAGCAGTTTGAGCACAAGTGTTGAGTTTAATTTAATGGTGATTTTGAGCCTCAAGTCTGTTGTTGTAACGGATCGGTATCTGGAACCATTTTTTTTGTAGTATGTCATATTTTTTAAAGAAAATATTAGTGACAAGTAGTTTTGGAATCTGTCAGAGAAAACGTTTATTCAATTAAGTCAGCAGGAACAGTAGAAAAGGTGATAGTTTGATGAACAGAAAAGACTTCAAGTCTCCTAAAAATTACGATAAACTAATAAATTATGTCTCAGAATTGTAGCTCAAGATGTCAGAGAAAGAGACATGCAGAAATCAACCAATCACGTTTGTTGACACCCACATCGCGTCTCTCTTCACTTCTGTGTTAACAATCTCTTGCTCTCTCTTTCGGCCATCTTGTCACCTAGTTCGAATCTATCACGTCCCCTCCCAGCTCCATTCGTCCTCGCTTCAGTGGAACCCGGACCTTACCCTCCGTGACAGACGTGATGGAGCGGTAGGCAGGGTTATTGCGTTCCCCACTTTATTGCCGGCGGCCGGCCATTCGCTTGATGGGAGTAACTGATGCCTTACTTGCGATGCTCACTGCTGCTTCATTTTTATTGAGATTGTTAAGAGCTTTTAAAAGAAGTAATTTCTTATCACCGTCGAGGTTGACTCCGGCGCAGGTGTTATGACAAATATGGCTGGGGTCGCGGAACTGTTTAAACAGGTAACCGTGACCCTGGAAAGTAAAGGGCTATTGAAAGAACACCGTGGATTTTTAGTCAGCAGGAGTTTGAGAGTCCCTTCTGCTAAGCCCAGGGCGGAGTTATTTGATTTTACCAGGATATAAAAAACATGGCTAGAAAATGCAAAAAGCAAAAAAAAACTTAGTTGACCTTCGCCTTGTTGCTGCTGTCAGAATACAGTCTGTTAGATGTTTCACGGAGTCGAAAATAAAACTAGAATCAGGCCAAATTAGGTGGCATCCATTTTTATGTTACTATATACTGTCAGGCAAAGTCTACTGTCCGATTTCCAGGTCTAATGTTGCCCACGGGTAGATTCGCCATCTTCTACGATGTCCCGCACAGCGCTTTTTGGCTGTGTCAGGGTTCCATTAGCTAGATAGAGAAACTTTTTGGCCATACAATTAACAAATATCCATAAAATCACACAAAAACTCAAAAAATAATATAGTCTATACACAACCTTATATGTTGACATTTAATTAAAGTAACTTCCTTAAAAATATAGTTTTAAATTTCCCGCTAAGCACTTTATGCAAATTTAATTTCGCTACCGCAAATTCTATAAGTAATTGCGTATTTTTAAAAGGAGGGTAGGTGAGCAAAATAAATAAATTCCAGTAGTGAGGGTACCTCGTGGTCGGAGATGAGAGATAAGCCACGATCCCCTTGTTGTGCCCACCTAATTATAATATTATGGCCGTCCTTGGAATATGTAAGTTTAAGATCCTGACTTGATTAACTAAGGGAATTTTGGTAGATTGAAGTTTCTAAGGAAAAACAAAGAGGAAAAAATAATCTCCACTATGGTATATTTTTTTTACGTGGTAAAATCATCAAATGAGTCCTCTCACCCAGGGCAGAGCGGGAGGGACTGTCAGACTCGTACTGACTAAAATTCACGGTGTCCTTCAATAGCCCTTTACGTACCGGGGTCACGGTAATTCGCACAGTCCCGCGACCCCGGATTATGAATGACTTAGGGATAAAAACTAATGAGTTTGCACATCTAATCACTACGATGTAGGACATGCGGCTTACTCACATTGTTTTCCTATATTCGAAAGCTGTGTTTTTAAAATACTAATTTAATTTTTTATTTGGCTTCGAACTTAAGACCTATGAATAAGCCTGCCAGAATCACGGAACTGTCTTAACAGATAACCATGACCCTGGAACGTGAAAGGCAATTGAAGGAGCATGGTGGATTTTAGGCAATATGAGTCTGACAAACCCTTTCTCTCCACGAGGTCTCATTTGATGATTTTACAAATTCACGAAAAAAAAAAAACGCAACAAAGTAATAAGGAGACAGTCTAAATACAATAATTCAGAGAAGTGTGTATAATAAATCTGTAATATAAAATAAAAGAGTAGTAAGATGATAACCACCTAAAAAAACCTGTGAATGCATGCAAGTCGTAGCCGCTACCAATGGACCCCCACGTCCACCATAACATTCTATTAAGGGATTACTACGATTATTTACTTCCAGCCACGCAATCTTCATAAGCGTCACGAACCACTCAGCCGAACATTCAAAACCTCTCACCCTAGATCCCTGCTCACCATCGTATGTGCCATATTTCAGCCTATTTCTCTTCTAAAATATCTTAAATGCATTCGTCGCTGCGTTAGGATAAATTGCGAGAAGACGTTCTCTAGTCATTCAGTGAGAGAATCTTTGGTCCCAGTGATAGCGGTTAGCGGGTGGGTTGGCGGGAAAAAATAGCGATTTTATGAAAAAAACAAAGTACTCGTATCTATTGAAATTGAGCAAGAATCAACCAAATAGTGTAGTTGGTTTTAAGTTATTATAATAATATTCTTTATTTTGCAGACAACAATGATCCATAATGTTAGTAAAAAACAATAAAATTACTTATTCCTATTATGGGTTCTTCTTTTTTATTATATCGAAGCCCGTTGCAAGCACAGTAGCCTCGAGTAAAATCCGGGTATGACAATTAAATCATGTCATTTTGAAATTTATATAACGTATTTTTTTATTGGATTAGTATACGAGTACATACTGCTTCCAAGAATTCCTTGTTTTAATTACTACAATTCTGAAAACTAGCATTAAAAGTTTTTGATTGTAGTTATCGTTGTTGACAAATCAAAGTTACGCATAGACAAGCGTATTAATGTACCTTATCCTTGTGTCTTTATCATAAAATCACGGCTTTAAACCTCGTCCGCTCCCCGCTTACACTCGCACCTACTCGTACTGTCGAAGTCGAGCAGAAGTCACAAGTTCAATTTAAAACAAATTGTTAGTTTATTTAGTCGAGGTCTCAACTTTCAGCCCGGTGCGGCTAAATTTAGTTTGTGGCGGAGCTTCCCTTGATTTTTCACTTCTAACATCTTGGCTTGGAAATTATATTTTTGCAGCTAGGTTTAGAAGTTTACAGTTGATAGTTTTCAGAAGTTTGTTTCTTTAATGACTGTTATTTGAAAAGGTGTCTGTATTTATTTAGTTATTAGTGTTTTAAAGTTCCAGCAATTAAATTAATTACTTTACTGAATAGTTTTTGTAATTAATAAGTGAAAAGCTTTTAATTTCAAGTACATTTTAAATTGCTTTAGGTGTTTCTCTGTATTTTACGTTCCACGATAAACTGACTTATTTAATTCTTGTACAGGATTCATGAACATCACGCCTGCTACCAAAGGTTTTGACAGAGAAACACCTGTAAAGCACAAACATTTTTTACAATAATCAAATGTATCCTCCCGCCCTGGATGGAGCAGAAGGAACCATCAGACTCGTACTAACCAAAAATTACCTTTTCCTTGAGTTGCCTTTTGTGTTCCAGGGTCACGTTTACCTTTATAGACAGTCTTGCCACCCCGCCCTTAGCCTCATGTGTTATAACGAGCGTATCGCTAATAAGTAATGTCTCATGAAAACCAGAATGGGACTTTCATTTTGATTACTGTATTTAAGTATACTTACTGAATAATTTTTAGTTCTGTAATGTCACAATGTAAGCCATACATTTAGACTGGTTCATGATAGTGCTAATAGCTTAATTCCAAGACATTATCGTTAGTCTTTGGACTTCCAACTGAACTAATGAATTTATTTGAAGATAAATGTCTTTTTTACATACATACATACATATACTCACGCTTTTTTATACCGGTAGCTTTTAACACAATATATGTAGAACTTTTATAAACCTGAAAAGTAGTGTCAGAATATTAAAATTATACTAGAAGCCATATCATGTTCAGTCATGAAATGTCAAAGCATTTCTAGCTAAACCTTTGCATACGTAAACAGGTCTTAAACCGACTCTGAAATGTCCTAAAAAGGGTATTTTAGAGACGAAAAATCACATCATAACCCGCAGTAAAAATCCCAGAAAATAGATTCTAGTTACAAGAAACCCTTATTCAGGGTTACCCTTATTCTTTTATTACATACACACTAATGTTGTATAAGTGTAGAAGTGCGTATGTGTGTAAAACGGGAGTAAACCTAGAAGTGTGATTGATCACTGCTCTTAGTGTTCGGCCACAAGCTACACGTTCAAGCGACTCGCGTGTTGTGATAGCGAGGTCTGTAGATAAAACAAATAAAAGAAGTTGATTCCTATGAGTCGTCACCCAAATTAGCGATGGTATACTCCTCCCATATCAACACACCTCTGACCTGTGATGGCAGCAATCTATCAGGAACCAAATAAAAATAAACTATATTTTTTGTTACATTTGTCAGTGGTAGTAATTTAAGCAAACAGTAATTAACAGCAAAAACTCACTGTGATTCTGACAGTGTTTCAAAGCCATGTGAAATGATGTGAACGAAACAAATGACTCGCGCGTGACTCTTCAAGCTTGACGCGTCGCGCGAGGTCGTGATCAGAAACTTTCGTGCGTATGTGCGTAACATAGGGTTGACGCGCACATTGTACGTGAGATGATTTTATTTATTTCGTAAATAAATGTTCTGACATTTCCGAGATAAGTTTTGTCGTGGTGAATGGTGAAATACTATTATTACGAGATGTTTTTGTGGACCTAGATTTGAGGAGATTATGTTAACTTCGAGGAAAATGTTTTTACTGGGATTGTAATGTAACGTTTTCCCTGGTTTCATACATGACTGAATGAACTCTTTATTTCGTATGTTCTTGTGATTTTTTCGACAAATTCTTCGTGATATTTTTGTTACGAATGCAAATCTGATATCAGACGTTTCCTCGATTGAATAGTTCACTTGAGAAAATGTTCTTTTCGCTTCGATTCACATTCACACTTGGTTTTTCGGTAGACGTGTGCCAAATTTTAACATAGTTAAATTGATTCACTGATAAATACGTTTTCACGGTTGATTTATTTTTTGTGTCGACTGCTTTCTTTGAATAACAAAAATGATGAAAAATAGCTACGTTACTTACACTCAAATCACTTAAATCCGAGCTAGATCAGACTTAACACTTTAAACACCCACACTTCTTTAAGCCCTCACGTAAAATACATTAATTTCCTTCCCAATCACCAGAACTCACACGAAAAACTCTACACAACTTGGAAATAAAAGTAAAGCGTGAAAGAGTGAAAGTTGCAATATAAAGCGTAAAGCCGGACGACCGTGACTTAGCGGACGACAAAGTAACGAAACATGTTCGTCTGGTGACTTCTTAATCTTTCGCTCAAAAGCTATTGGTCGGTTTGGGAGGTGTAGTTCAAAAGCGGTAGCGATTTTAGTATTTGGCTATTGTAATTGCTATGTTGATGATGGACCACGCTGTCGAGGTCGGCCCAAAAAGAGGTGGCAAAATGATCTGGACGTGCACCTTGATTGGTAGTCCAAAGTGACATTAGAAAAGAACTCTTGAAAGGCTTTAGGAGTCCCAGCAGTGGGACATAAACGGCAATATTTAAAAAAATGGTAGGTATTTACCTGAATAGAACGTGCCATAGACTAGATTCTAAAGTTTTATGACTGAATCCTTTATAACTAAACAAAAAGTTATATTTCTAAAAATTTATGAGACTCCTTTATTTATTTAGGTGTAATCTTTCCTTTGTTTCCCCAAATATCACTATCGAATTGAATGATAGAATCATCGATTTTCACTTACTTCCTTCTCGATGATCGTCTTCCAAAACACTTTAGCATAATGCCATGGGGAAAGATTTGATAAAATATGGGAAAAGGGGAAGATCAAAGAAACGATTGACGGATTGTGCGAGATGAGATGGTTAGAAAAAGTGCTTTTTAGCTTTATCCACGTTGATGTAATAGACCAACTCCGATGACATGTCGCTTAAAGATAGCTGATCATAATATGTCTTTGTTTGTTTGCTTGTAGTGTTTGACACTTTTTTCAAAGTATTAATAGATACCCAATAACACTACCCTACACTTCTGGAAAAAAAATGGGAGAATTCCAATAAATGAAGAATAATAGAGAGGTTTGTATTTCACTTCGCAGCGTAGCAAAAATGAAGGCTAGATGATGTTCTGCACTCTTTATTTCTCGGCGTACGTTTATGACCAGATGAATGTGGAAGAGGCGAAAGGAGTATATAAGTGTTGTAACATGTACTGACGAGTAACTACCTACGTTGCAGGATTATCTGAGCAGGTAACTGCGGCTCTGTAACGTAAAGGATATTTGAAATAACAGGGTGGATTTTTAGTCAGTAAGAGCGAAACGGACTGTCAGCAGTCCGTTTCGCTCTATCAGGGGCGGGAGGACTCTTTTGATGATTTTACCAACCCAAAAAAGGGGGCCCTAATATGGGTGGAGTTCTGTAGTTTCTGTCAATCCCATATGAAGAGAGTTTATATCTACTCGTATATGTGTAAGTGAATAATGGATAATAAAACATTTGCCCGCTACAGCCTATCACTTAGAACCCCATCTTAATCCCCGTCTGAGGTTCGATACAGGACAAAGTTTGTCATCAGCAACAAGACGTCTCCGGTTATATTTTAAGGGCTGATAAACTACCCGCCGGATAAGCCGCTTGATCCGCTGAAAGGTTTAGACGAATGAAACATATTGACTATTATATTTATAAACTTACCATATTGAACTGTCTGAATATTGCGGTGGGATTTTGATTTGAAGATTTAGTTGTTATGTATATATGTTTAGTGTTGAATATCGTTCGTATATTGTACAATAGTATATACTTTGTAAAGATTTATTGGGGTATTTATTTTATAAGTATTCAAATTAACATTTAAAACCATCACTGGTTTGTAATTTAAAGACTTTTTTTCAATTAATTTAAACCGTTTTTAAATTGAATCTAGTTGCTTGTTCCTACCTATATCTCAAAATGAAAAAGGACTAACAAGATTTGCTTTTAACTACTAATTTCCGTTCGTGGAATTTAAGCCTTTGTCAAAGTATAATCAGCTGATTATGAAGATAGCAGAAACCACAAAAAAGTCCCATTTACCATCCCAACAAATCACCAAACCCCTGTCGACACTATCACTAAGACTAAACACTAATGTATGCTAAGCCCCGCCTCGCTAAACCGGCACTAAATTCAATTGTTACTTATGTACGTCTAGCCCCGGAGCCTGGCCCTCCCTCCCGGTGTTCGAGACTGTTCGGAGGTACATGGAGAGGGCCGGATTAGAACTGTTCGCTTATCTAGTTCAGATAATGTTTGGGAAGATCATTAGGAAGGTGAGGGATGATGTTTTGAGCTGGTTTGTCTTTGTGCTTGGGTATAAATGGCCTGGTACCATGACGTCTTAAACGACGAACGAGATGGCGCTAGACGACTTGTGTAGCTCTGTCTCTTTCCCACAGTGGAATTACTCTCGCTTTATGACTATATAAGGCCACGTGGGTTTCGATGATTCGAGGTAACGGGCGATTCGTGCAAAAATTGAAGATTTGGGCTACAGAAGGTGCCAAATTCTTTGATACTTGGCCTGAACCAATTTAGATTACAATTAATACAGTCATTTTATGGAAACTGTTCACCTGTCCTATCCCAGCAATGAATTGAAGAAGATGAATGAAGATTTTATTAAGTGGAACATAAATTTTGAAGACACTCATGTGACTAAGAGAGTGATGAGTATGAATGTTGATGGATGGAGAGGAAGAGGAAGGCCAAAGAAGAGATGGATGGATTGTCTAAAGAATGATATGGAAGAAAGAAGAGTGAATGATACGGTGACGTTTGATAGAGGAGAATGGAAGAAAAAAACGTGTTGCGCCGACCCCAAGTAAAATGGGTTAAGGGCAGGAAGATGATGATGGAACATAAACTTTGAACTTTGAATCAAATACGTTAACTTTTTTGGTGGTCTTTGATAGACAGTTTTAAGGCACTGACATGACACATAAAATTTGCAAAACCTTATCAAGATTTCATTATAACTAAGCCTTTTTCTATGCGACTAAAAACAGGCAAAATCTTTATTCAATTTTTAATTAAATAAACTCCAGAAATTGTTGTATCAGAACATACTGACCCACATAACACTAATGTTTTGCCTAATGGCTGAACTGTGTTATTTCTTCAGTCACGTAGAAACTGCTGAAATCTAAACTAAACATTTTGGTATCCAAAGTTGGCTACAATTGTGTGATATTTCCAAATAAGAGTATTTTCAATTCCAGTTTTTCATTATACAAGTCGATTTAAACTTCACACAATTGCACACTTCTTCCTTTTTTGGATTTTAAAAATCATTAAATAACGTTTGAGTTGAGAGGAAGAAATTGTCAGACTCATACTAAAAACGACCCTGTTTCTTGACAAGTCCTTTACGTACCAAGACCGCGGTATCATGCTTCCTAGTCCTTCCTAGTCCTGCGACCTAGTCACTCCTCTGAGAAACATTATATATTTAGGAATTTATTATATTTATAAAGTAGTAGTATGTATAACAATTTTGATGTACAAAAAACTAACTAAATTCTATTAACACTTTCTTCGAATCCTAAATATTAAAGCAAACTAACCAAAAAACATAACCCTCCCTTCAGGTTTGACACAGTCGAGCAAAAAAGCTTTTATTTATATGATGATAGAGTATCTAAGTTACCAGCTGAGCTGTTTGGTTGAGTCTGTGGATTACTCGGGGATTAACACTCTCCCTCCCTCCTGTCCTCTCATCCCTCCACATCCAACTTTTATTTCCGGCCACACTCGCTTCCGGGAGGAGGCGACGTTTTCAAAACAGGAACAGGAATTCTGTATAGAAATGTAGGTAGGTAACTGTTAAATGTATTTTTTTCTTGTTGTTAATAGATGATTGTATTGATTACTAACTTTTGTCCGCGACGTCGCTTGCGTACGTTCAAAATGGCAGGATGCTCGGTTCAGTGATAGGGCCTTGAAAAAGTAACAAACTAACATACTTTCCCATTTATTATTAGGTGTAGTTAGGATTACGATTTCTAATTTACTTGACTTGTAAAAAAGATTTCTCTACCAAACAATTTTACTTTACTATAAAATAAAATAAAATAAATATTCCACAACTATCACACAACGCCACACATTGGTTCAAGGGCGGAAAAAAGTCCTTTGTTTCAACCTTATTTAAAATGTCTACAATTTGGTACACACATACTAGAATGTTAGTAGAAACAAGTCCTAAAATTAATACGGATAAATAATTATACAGTATTTAATTATATGATGCCAAAGTAGGGTGATCGAGAATTTACAAATTTCGTGCAAAAAATATTGTTATTTCAAGTATGAATAGAACCAAAATACTATAATTATCAACTTTCATTTTTAGTTTAGTCATAAGTTTATTGTGTGTATTAATAAAATAGTAAACATAATGTTATAATATAATGAATAATTACTTGCTATTACATTTTTAGTGAAGAAGGTCATTTGGAACCTTTTGTTTTCAATCATGAGATCATAACTAATCTCCGTTATCGACCGATACGTAATAATATACTTTCGGAGATTAATTAGACCCTATAGATTAAGAATACATTAGTTTTGGCTGCGATAACCTGCGATCTTGGAAATACCAGGTCCTTAACTAATGACGCTCTGTAATTAAGAAAAAGTGCATTATATTAATAAGTGTTTCTAATGAGGGTAATTAACATTTTATCATATCGTGTAAGTATAAATAGCATTGAATGGTAGTTTTAACTTCACTTACAATTATTTTCTCTTACGATAACAGTGTTATTATAGTGATGGATAGCTTTACTATTGTCTATGCCGATTTAGTGGAAATCATAATATCAAGTAATCGTGAGATACATAAATGCCTCGAAAATTTAAAACTTATGTATCCACAGCTTACAGAAAGTGTTTGGAATCAAGTTTATGAAAAGTTAAGCCGTAATTTTCTACCCGTATTTACAAAAAAGTGGCAAACTGCAGCGAGAAATAAAAATGCTTTTATGGCAAAAAATGAACAGTGGCTGAAAAATATTTTTACCGTTGAGACATCTTCGGTGCAGACTGATGTGGTGAATTGTGACAGTAATGTTCCAGGGCCATCAAAACGCTCTCATAGAGGACGACCAGAAAAATCATTTGATGAATGTTGCGATCGAACAAAGCGATATAAAGTTAAAAGATTGTGTGAAAGCGTTCCTGAAGAAATGATTAAGAAAGCTGCCTCTAAGGTACTCGTACAAGAAGAATCATCGGATACTATCAAGTTTACTCCAGAAAAAGCGTTGGCATTATTACTTGATGCATCACTTTCGAAACATCAATATCAAGTACTGAGAAATGCAGCAAAAAGTATTGGTTGTGATATTTTTCCCGATTATCATAAAGTACTTGAAGTAAAAAGGCAATGCTACCCCACGGATATTGATGTAACGGAAAGCTACGCTTGTGTAAGTTTGCAGTCATTACTGGATCACACAACCAGAAGATTATTTGAAGTAATGTCTGAAGACGACCTTACACAGATTAGTGTAAATTCAACGTTTTTACACAAGTGGGGATGTGACGGATCATCAGGTCATGCTGAGTACAAACAGTCATTTATCGACGAAAATGTGTCAGATTCATATATGTTTTTGACATCATTAGTTCCACTGCGTCTGTATGAAAAGGAAAATAAATCTGTTGTGTATTGGACAAATGCAACTCCTTCTTCTACAAGGTGTTGTCGCCCGGTACAATTCCAATTTCAAAAAGAAACTACAGAATCTACGAAAAATGAAATTGCTAGAATGGAGTCTGAAATAGCAAACTTAAATGAAACTGTTATTAGTTTAAAGGAAAAGACTTACAAAGTCTACCATAAACTTGTGTTCACAATGATAGATGGCAAAATAGCGCAGACAGTTACGGACACATCATCATGTGCAGTGTGTTTTATATGCAAGTCAAAGCCATCAGAAATGAATAACCTTGACCAAATGCGAAATAAAACTGTGGATACGGAGGCTCTCAAGGTCGGTTTATCCCCGCTTCACGCACGGATTAAATTTATGGAATGCATATTACATATTGCGTACAATATGTCATTTACCAGTTGGAGAACGAACGCAACTACCAAACAACAAAAAGATGAAGAGAAGAAAAGAATCCAAAGTGAGCTGTTTCAACGTTTAGGTCTAAAAGTGGATTTTGTAAAGCAAGGAATGGGAACATCTAACGATGGAAATACGTCTAGAAGATTTTTCAATAATGCAGACATTGTAGCTGAAGTCACAAGAGTCGATAAAGAACTTATTCATCGGTTTGGTATAATATTGCAAACAATTAATTCTAGTGCATTAGTTGATTCGGATAAGTTTGGTAGTTATTGTTACGAGACTGCTGAACTATACGTAAGCCTGTACAGCTGGTATAATATGCCAAATACTGTGCATAAAATCTTGCTGCATGGCAAAGAAATAATAAGTGTTGCTGCCTTACCTATTGGGATGTTATCTGAGGAAGCTCAAGAAGCGCGAAATAAAGATTACCGCAATTATAGGTTAGGTCATTCAAGAAAATGTTCTCGTCTATCATGTAATGAAGATGTTATAATATGCTCTTAGCTACCTCAGATCCCCTTATCAACAGTTTACGTGCAGTACCGAATAAAAAATACTATCCTCTTCACGATGATGCCAAAACTTTATTAGTGGATAGCACCCATCTCTCAATCAATGTCTTCTCTATTTAATATTTAGTTTATTAATATTTATTTATTTAAAAATGCTGATTTAATTATATGAAATTCATGTGAAAAAATTTGATGAATATTTTCATATTAATAAAAAAAAAATACGTGTTATATCTTTCTCTTTGTAAACTGGTACATCCATTATATCATTTTAATAAAGTATTATGAAGAAACGCAACGTCTTTTCATTTAAAAATAATATTTTCCGCATGCCCGTACTACCTGCACCACTGTGCGCCATCTAGTCCCAAGCTAAGCAGAGCTTGTATATATATATATATTTCTAAATACATATTATAGATAAAATACACCCAGACACAGAACAAATGATCGTGCTCATCACACAAACATTTGTCCTGGGTGGGAATCAAACCCACGACCTCCGGCATAGCAGTCACGGTCACTAACCACTAGACCAACAGGCCTAAAAATTGATCCCTTGGTTATAGTTTTTATTCGTCCAGATTAGAATATTAATTTAATAACTAAAATACATCAATTTTTCTGACCCATCAATTCCAGTCTTTGAATACATTTATCCTGAAACTATGCTTTAAAAACTCGCTTAAAATCTACTATACGGGGTGAATGTTTCAACTGGGCGTAGATATATTTTTTTGAAATTGCTATTTTTCTATGTAACTTTATTTCTACCAAACTTCGATTCCTGGCCAGGATGATTGATTTTTTTAAATCAACCATCCTAGCCAATGTTTTCGTCAAAATCGGTCTCGAGACTCCTTTCAACGTTTTTGACATTTCTCATAGTTTCGGTTATAGCCATACACGCCCAATTTAAAAATTCATCCTGTATATTAGATAACCTTCTAGGCAATCATTCTTAATCGTCGACCACATTATCGCTTACCATTAGGCGAGATAGTGGTTAAACGCAAAATGAAAAAAAACCCTGTTTCAAAACACTAACGTTATTAATTTGACATTTATCCAATAAAGATAAATCTTACCCACATTTACACCGAGCATAGAACTCCGCAGAGAATTCCCAATGGATCGCATCTTACATGAATGCTAAGACAATAAGCCAATAGCCACCCGCTATGAATACGATCTTAGAACAGTATGCGAAGGTTTAGCCACAGGGCAAGATCTGCGGTGAGACAAGTCGGGATGACTTTCTTAGGTTGAAAAAATAACAATCATTCAGGAAGTGTTTTTATGTAAGTCAAGCTAATTCGGTCGCGGGACTCACGAATTACCGTGACCCCGGTACGTAAAGGGCTATTGAAGGACACCGTGGATTTTAGTCAGTACGAGTCTGACAGTCCCTCCCGCTCTGCCCTGGTGGGTGGACTCATTGATGATTTTACCACAATAAAAAAAATGTCAAGCTAATTCGTATAACGGTTTTAAATGACAGGGCGATGAATACCATTGTTCTAACAGCACCAAAAATCGACCATTTCTTTGTCCATTTCCATCAGATGAAATTTTGCAAGGCCTCGTGTGTATTTTGAGATTGTCAGGCGTCTGTTTCAGTCACTGAATTATAGGTACGAGTATGTTATAATTACAGGTCCATTAATAATCATAGTATTCTTCCAAAAGGCCCCTATACTCGCTTCTTCTTCTAGCATCATATTGCCTGGCTTACAGAATTTGAAATACAAACATCTATCTAAGACTCTTAAATAAACGATAACTCACTTTCAGATTCACCACACCCACTCATTCAACTAAAATATAGCGCACAATCTATTTCTCACGCAAATAAAATTCCTTATCAACATAAAACATTACGTTTAGATTACTTGCGTTACTGTTTATGGTACGCTGTGGTTCATGGTCGCAGACCGTAGATCGTAGACCGTCGACCGTAGAGCCGTGAGCACACAACGCTTATCGACTAATTGATCGCAACGACCGAAGGCGCACCTGCGTGGAATAGGGTTGGGTGGTGTTGGATATCGATATTTTATTCATAACTCTTATCATGTCGATATAAATAGGTACTAACTTTTGTTGTGGGTGGCTGTTTACTTTTATTATTTACCTGCCATAGTTTTATTGAAATTTGTTGAAGTTTAGAATGAAAATAAGAGCCAAAGTTTTCTTTAAACTCCTACAACCAACTGAATGATATAAAAACCAACAAAAAACCTGCAAACAAGTATTTCACTTAGTACTGGAATTGAGAAAAAAACGTATGTACTTAATTTTCGTTATATAATAAAGATAGATCTTCACGAAAATTAAGCATGTTTCTACTTCTACAAGTCTTCCATGCAATTTATAAGATAAAAGGCAGACATCATATCGTATTTGACTGATATATTTTTCGTATATGTCTGTGGTTCGTAGCAAACTAATTCATAAATCATCGTCACAAATATCGATACGTTCACTCACATCCCTATGATTAAGATATCAGCTCCAAGGCTACAGGCGTGCTTAGTGTTGTGGCCAGATAATGTGAAACGGGTGGTCTGCACTGTTAGCTCGCATACGAATGTACTATCGATAAGGCCAGTTATCGAGCAATATAAATCACTAGGCGAAGTTGCGAGTATACGAACTGAACAAATATTAAATGGGTTTTCTCGTGTGATAAATATGTTTAATTCATACAATTGTATTGAATGAAAGGGAGAAATAAGTGGCGTGGAAATTATTGTGAAAGATCTTACATTTATGGAATTTATCAAAGTTACTCCTTTCTCAGAAATAATAAATTTTCAGCGTTAATTAATTTTCTTTGAGGTATTTCAAATGAAACTGTCTGAATTCTAAACCAATTACACCGTGGATTTTAGTCAGTACAAGTCTGACAGTCCCTCCCGCCCTGCCCTGGATGGGAGGACTCATTTGTTGATTTTACCACGCTAAAAAAAAGGCGTAGATAGAGTTATACCTATAAGTAGACCTACAGACAATACATAAATCATTTTATAATATCCCTTTTTCCATGGGGATGGGGGTAAGCAGAAACTATAAAGCGCCACCTACTGCGATCCTTTCATACTCTTTTCGCCTCATCCACATGCATACATCTGGTCATACACGTATGCTCACTGCCATTACTACGCACCCGGCCTTTCTTAAGCACTTCACCAATAAGGTCAGTGTAGGTCTTCCTAGGGCACCCCCTCCCGGCGTTACCACTCATTTCATCAGTAATACATACATAAGTACTATTTTTATGTAATGTATAAAAATAAATGCCTCATAGTTCCACATAGATACACTGCAAGGCATTTTATAACTTCATCTTTACGGATAGAGATTTTCAAACGAGCACAACATATCGTTTAAGTTTTCCTCTTAAAGCTAATAAAAATATAAAACCACTATCCTTTTTCGCACAAAGTCGAGTGAAAATCTTCTCTGGGCAATGTTTGCACGATTCCTTTATTCAAATCTGTTTCAATCCGTACACACGATACATAGTTCGCTGGGGAAGGATGTATTTACTGCTCTCTAAAATTTATACGATATTAATAATGTGTCTGTTTGTATGTTGTACAATTCCGCCATCTGCAATGACAATTTTGTAAACGAAAGTACATTCTTAGAAATATTTACGTCAAGTGGAGTATTTAAAATTTAAAATAGGAAGATTTATTAGAAAAATTCGGAAACTCGGATGTCAAAGTCTCTTCTAGATTCCAGATAGATAGAATATAGATACTGTATTGAACACGACAATTGTTTTACAATTGCTCTACAATTCTGTTTATTCTATTACTTGAATGGCGGTCTTATCGCTAATAGCAATCTTCTAGACAACCTTTGGATAGGCCAGCTGTCACTCCATCAAATAACTTGCTATAGATTCAAAACTAGGTTTGCACTGTATCTTTTTTCACCACTAGTACCTACCAACAATGCTCACTTAATCCTAAACTCCATTACTTTTTGAATCCACGACACATTATCTAAAATGAAGTACACATCACCCTAGAGCTACGTCAATCTAAACTCTAGCCAAATATAATTTAAACTTCCAGCTTACGAAGTATTTGTTTAAGTTGAACTATATTTGTTGGTTAACAATCTGTAGTGCTTCGCATTTGGTTCAGCTTCGACGATGGATACAAAATAGTTAAGTTAAAGATGGTAGAATCCTGGAGCAATATTCATGAAATTCGTGGAATATTTCACAGATATTGAAGTTCTACGGTTCCTTCAGTTTTCACATTCCTTGGACTTTATAGTTTTATTCTAAAATGTTTTATCTTGTGTCCAATATTGTAGAGAGAGAGCAGTTTATTAATGTTGGCGCAGTGGCTAAGTGATCGACTACTGTGCACCATGTCACGGGTTCGCGAGGTCTAGTAAATATTAATCTAATCTGCAAGTAGTTGTTCCGGGTCTAAGTGTAACGCACCCACGATACAGGAGAAATACCTAGTGTAGAGTTAAAAAAAATTAAAACATGTTTTGCCTGCCGAGTAATTGTTCCATGTCAATTATAAGCATTTGTTTAGACTAGTAACCGTTTTAAAAATAGTTTAAAAGGGTAACCAGATGTGAAATTTAAAAATATCTTCAGTATATCAATTTGAAAGTATCAACAAAACATTCTAAAATAAATCGCCTCCCAACCCACAAGATCCCCTAGCTCCAAACATTTCACAAAACAATCGATTTCGATTCGTTTCCCCATTCATCAAACCCGTACGATGAACAAACAATACATCAACATTAAACAAGACAGACAGACATATGGACATCGTTGCGAACACCCACAAAATCCTATTCGATACATCGGTTTTACAATCGGTATTCTATTCGGATGTAATCGGATGTCATTTAGGAAAACAAGGAGTGTTAAAAGGACTTCGACCACTTTGTATGGCGTTTGGGCTTGAACATGAACATAAAAATATTGCACTATTTTTGATTTTATGGAGTAGCTTACAGTACGTACAAAACACATATATAGGAAGTTTTGTATCAAATTGATTTATATAAGAAAAAACTAAAAAAAACTTCAACACTTTAAAATAAATGATTTATTTGTAAAATTATTCGTTTTCGTAAGTTAATAAAACGTGGTCTAAAAACTGAGCAGGTGGAGTTATATTTTCATATCTTGCCCAGCTTAAATACTGCATAGAATGCATAGATTCACTAGGCAACATCGGGAAGTCCATGTTCACGCGCGAGTCGTCATGTAAAACGGGTTCATTATCCGAAGAAATGCCAGGGTAAACGTTTAAAGCGGGTACGGAGTCCAAGAGTAAGCCAGGGTCGTTAGATAGAAAATCATAAAATCATCAGCATCCATTTTCAATAGCCCAAGTCGTCAAAAATATCCAAAATCCAAATAATATTCGCAATAATATTCAAACAAGGGCGCGAACACAGAGCGAATGACATTGTTGTTGTTGTTTATAAAATTCGCCAAAAGGCAGGTAAAGGAACAGAGCCATACAGCCTAGTCTTGTTTGAATTTTCCAATGAATTTTCCTTGTATTTTTGAAGATCTAAGCCAAGTCTGATTTGTCCAATTTCAAAAGGCCAACGCCATGTCTGTTTTGTTTTTTCAAATAAGGACAAAGCCATGTCTAATTTATTCAAAGTCTAAAGGCTTAGAAGCCATGTCTCATATCAGTGCGAATGACTGAATGCATCTTGGACGCTCTAAGTATAATTTTATGTAATACTAACTAATGTAATATTTTAAGTTCAAAATGTATTCGACTGAAAGACTTGTATCTATGGTCATGAATAAATATTGTTAAAAAAAAAAAGCGTCTTGGACGCTGCACCGCAACTGTCACCATTCACAAAATGATCAATTGAAAATCTTTTTTATTCGTTTTTAATATTATTTATTTTGACACTCCCGAAATAGACCAATGTTTACTAATTATTACTACTAAATTATTGATGAATTTCGTTTTTCCCAATGCAGCTGTTCACCTGTTAGCCCAGTTTGGTCGAAGTCCTTTGTACGGCGCACATAGAACTGACCTAAAAGGAGAAAATAGGAATCTTTTCGGCTGAGAAATTGTGTATATTTTCACAATATTCCTTCATACTATAAATACGTAAATAATTATGTTTGTCTATCAACTACATACCAAAATTACTAAACGGATTTAAATAAAACAATCATGGCACAACGATAGGCTTGGTTTAAGACATGGCATACTTTTTTGCGGTAATATGTTTCAGCCGAGGTATATAAATATAAGCTAGCATTTTAATGGTTTTTCGACGGTCAATTATTGTTTTGAAATACCCAAACTTTTAGAATACATCTACCTATTTTACTAACACCAATAACGAAGCATTTCGCTACATAAAAATGTATTACACAAAAAGCAATCGGAATCATATCGTATCGGACATCCAACACAAAAATTGACATCGAAACAAAAGCTTCTATATCATTTGCCACAGACAGAATCGTTTCAGTAGGGGAAATCGATGCCGTCACCGGAATTCATGTTGAATTGCTATCGTCTGCTGTCCATTGGCGGAGGCGCTAACTTATGTGCCAATTTTGCCGGCACTATGTCACCGATGGACCTCGTCCGGAGAATATATTGCTCGTAAATCTGTTGCATGATTTAAATTAGATATATAGTACTGTTATTTTTGCCTTGTACAAAGCTTAGTTATTTTCCTAGCGTAAGAGAAAAGCAATTTATCATTTGCGTGCAAACCACACTAGTGCTCAACGTTGCAAATAAAATAGTAACCTTATTTAGCCATGTTTTGTGTTAAAATACTTATCATGTTACAAACTACATCCATCTTTAATGGAAGCCAAAATAAATAACCTTCATTCCACAAACGCGAAGGGTTTTGACGACGTAAACCCTCCGTCACATTTCCCATGTCATCACTCTCAAAATCTGTCACTAAGCTACCGGAAAACCATAAACAACATATTCGGCCCATTTTTTACCATCGGGGTAGGTTTCCCCATTACTTGGGTCAGGTTCATTACACCCCTGTATCCGATGACCCGTTAATCAGCTTGGACATGGGTTGTTTATACCATGAGGTTTATCGGACGTATTTCTGGGTCTGAAAGAAGCTTTTAGGGTAAACATTTTTGTGAAAAATGTAGTTAATCAATATTTTTCGGTAAAAGATGGCATGTTTTCTTAAGCGTCTTGAACAATTTTTTCCGATACCAGTGTCAGATCTGAAGTGGAAGACATTAATAATGAAATGCTTGTGTAATATTCGAGCCATAATACAATACTATACAATCAAACCCGCAAAATTAACAACAAAACACAAACACTCATCTAAAGCACCGTTCTAACATCATCAATAATAATAATCGAGGCAAATCCAAAGAATCTCTCAGTAATAATCCTGGAGCATGTGAAATAAAAAGGTGATACATCAACTATATGAGAGGGGAAGCGAATAGCAACAGGCGGAAATTGGCTCGGCTTGATGAATGATATTGACGGCGTGATGTGGCGTTATGCTTCTCTTAAACCAGGAGAAAGGCCTGTAGATATAATGGATATTTTGTGTGAAGATGCGAATTAGAATTCTGTAATAATATAGAATCAGAAGAAACTACAGTTGAAATTGAAAATAATCAAGTTCCATTCAATAAAACAGGAGACAATACTCGAAATTCTGTTACGAAAGATAAGAAAGGACAATATAATAAAAGATAGTCTAATACTAGCAAGCCAAATTCTAAAGTTGTTCGGACCCAAAACTTTGACTCCTAGAAACAACTAATTGCTAAGGCAGATGAAAATGGCCAATAAAACGATACCGACAAAGCCTTTCTAAGATTACGACTAAAGTTATACTAAGCTGGTCTAACTGGGTAACTTTTGAATATAGACGCGTTTTAAGAACAAATAGGTTTAAAAGCACTGATACAAGACAAAAAGATTATTAAAGAAGAAGTATCGCATCTTTCTGAAACAAAAAACAAGATCTATCCACACTTGCCAACTATACTATTAAATAAGCGTGTAACCTGACAAATCACAGCCGTGTCAGTACAGGGGGAGACGGAGGACAGACTGATTGATGTCCACGACCCTCGTCCACCCCCACCCCCCCTTCTGTCTCCCGAGCATAAAGAAAACTAATCTTGAAAACGTTTTGGTACATGATTGGGTAATTTTTTTCTCTGACCGCCTTTCCACATGTCTGCTTTGAAATAAATTAAGTGGTTGTGATTTTTATGGGGTCAGGGAGATATGGGTAAGAAAATGGAAGGTTTATTTTTCTTTATAAATCCTGTGTATCAGACAGAGTCGCGGAATTATATTTGTAACTACAGAACGATCAGAAACTTTTTAAAAATTATTTCTGTCTCTATAGAAATCATCCAGAGATTTCCAGAAAAGAACGTCTTATCGAAACCAGTTTATATTAAACTCCTATCTTTCAATACTAAAAGAATTCCGTATCGTTTGTCGATTCTTCACCTCGTGCCACCATTAAGTCTCCGTCGCAACAATCGCTCCCGACTTCCTCAATTTCTTACAACAGCACAAACGATTTGTTTGGCCTACGTCTTGACTGGGGACGGAGGTAGCTCTGTAGTTGCGACTGTTTTTTGCGATCCCTCGAGAAGGACTTTGAACAGTCGTTACTGTGGTTTATGTGGATGATATATTGTTGTAACCATATTGATTAGTGACTATTCATTCTGGAAGTTTGAATATTGATTCAATCATTGCATTTAACCAAAGATGGATTTTCGTAAGACCACTACGAGACCTGTAGTAGTTCTACATCTAGTCTAGCAGTAGCAGTTCTACATCCGAACATTCTCTGTTCATCAATACATTTACACCAAACTCAGTTACAGAATAACATTAAATCAGAAGATTATGGTACACTCAGACAGCTAACAGAGGCATCAATACAATCTGATCGGCAGTAATCCGTTCGGAGGATATCATATGAATATAATTCACGCTCGATCGCCTCAGACGCGATGTTTTCTCAGATTCAACCATTTGTGAACCGCACACACGGCTCGGGGAATTGACTATTAACTTATTTTTTAGATTTTTGGTTTCAGTTAAATTCTTCCTGATTTTACTTGTTACAAAATGACTGAAAACTAATGTAGTCTGTCACCCATGTCCGTGTGGTCGCGGGACTGTACGAATTACCGTGACTCCGGAACGTAAAGGGCTATTGAAAGACACCGTGGATTTTAGTCAGTACGAGTCTGACAGTCCCTCCCGCTCTGCCCTGGGTGCGAAGACTCATTCGATGATTTTACCACGCTAAAAAAAAAGTTTGCCACTCAACAAAATCGTTCGACTTTCGTCTTGTACATAGTTTATCGTTTACATATCCGACTGACTCTAGTTAGTATTAATTCAGAAAGTGATGAATTTTTCCTTAACTACGTTTAGTATTTATGACAATCTGACCTAATAAATAAATAAATAAATATTCCACAACTATCACACAACGCCATCTAGTCCCAAGCTAAGCAGAGCTTGTGTTATGGGTACTTGACAACTGATAAACATACTTATATATTTCTAAATACATACATATTATGGATAAATTACACCCAGACACAGAAAAAATGATCGTGCCTAATATTAACTATGCCAAATTCATAGTTAATATTAGGCACGATCATTTTTTCTGATCTTCATCTGTAATGTCTATCAATTCTTATTCAGCAAAAGCTTTATGTGACTGCTACCGCTAGTCTTCGTTATGGTACATCATAATAAAAAAAATAAAAAGCACAAATACAATTTCATTACCAACATCAAAACCTTTAAAAATCTATTACTGAACATCTAAGATTTCTATCCACGATCTCCCAAAAACTGCTAGTCTACCAAGCAGTGTGTCAGATAATGTCGCCGCAGCGAGGGTACGTGTGAAATAGCCCGGAATGGAAATAAGTACGGTAAGCGATTCACGAGTGATTTGCTCCCGCAGACTCCGCTAACTCCGCACCGCTCTTATTAGCCGGGGATTGTGACTTCTTTATTTTGACGAGGTTTTCGTGTTTCTGGAGTTCGTCGAGTCTCTGGTGAAATGGTTTTCCGATGCAAATTACTTGAGTATAGTTTGCTTTATAATGTGAGAAGATTTGCAATTTGTCTTTCTACTTATTCTTCTGTGAGCGTTCTTATGTGTACATTGACGTATCTGTTTTAACTATTCCATTGCTTGCCATTGTTAACTTAAATTTGATTTACGCATTCTTACCGTTTAATAAATAATCTTGTAAAACATTATGTATGTTTCTAAAATCCACATAAATCATACAGACATTCCTCAATATCACGTTATCTCGATTCTGAGCTAAAAAGTCATGTCACAATACACAATACTGGCAATATTAGAACAAAAGGATGAACAGCAAACATGACACAAACTGTAACAGCTAAAAGAATGCTCTCATTGATATCATATCCAGTACTTATTCCCATCACACTTTGGCCGGAGCATTACGGGATGAAGTTCACGTATTCCTCTCATGAACAACTTATTTAAAAGTCAGCGGAACAGTATTAATGGTGGAAACATTTATGATGTCTGAAGATGGTTTATGATATATGCGAGTGTCCTTTATAGAAATGAAAGCTATTGCATTCATAACACCTAATTCCGAGAGATGTCATGAAAATAATTTTTCTGATTTAGGCTATTGATTTCCATGTCATCTGTGGAAAAACGATCGTAGTTAGTTTATGTTAGTTTATTTCGAATTCAGCCTATAAACTAACTATTTCTAATACTATAACTACACTTATTCGTAGGTATTCGTTCACGTATTCGGTTCATGTCCAATTTACCCTGAGGGAATCATAGGCGTCTGTTTTTCTAGGCCTCGCATTTTCTTTTTTTACGCTTCAAAAAATATGATAGCTTTAATATCCCCGATTCATCATCTAATCTTCTAAAAGTAATTCCTAAAAATCTATTTTCTACACATTGAACAAGCAGCGAACTTAGTCAGCGATAAATTCTATGATACGTACACACGAGAAGAATGCGAACAGTAGCTGAATAGTTGACGATGTGGCGTGTTCGCGCACTGACACTGTGGAGAACGGGAAATGGTCCGCGTTTGACGCAAACTGTTAGCCTAGCGATTTGATGTAGGTTTTTTCAAGTCATGATATTGAAGGCGATGAAAATGAAGCTCACTGCGGAGGCGAACCTTTTTAGAAATGAGAAGAACTTATTGGTTTCAAGACTAATAGATTCTAGTCTTGAAACCAATAAGTTAAGTCATTATCAGTATTCCTCATTAAATAACACTGTCCTTTGAATGCAATGAAGACAGAAAAAGTATGTACAAAACTTTAGTAACTTAACTTTAAATTTGCAGTAGAATCACTAAAAGTTAATTCAAGAACCATCGCAGCATTCGCTTTAGCGAAATCAAAGAATGTTCTCTCAACGTTTTCACATGTTTCTAAACTGCCATTAATCTTTTTTCTCCCACGAGACTCCACTACACTACTTTAAACAAGAACGCCATTAGCCCGTGCCTTGGACCGCACCATAAGTGGGAAATAGCTGGGAAGTGGATGGAAATAAGAGCTAAACGCCAAGAAGACAGATTTGTTTTATTCACAATTCATAGCCAGACGAGGTTAGACTATCTCAGCTAGAAATTGCGGCTACATTTTATATTTTTACTTCTCCGTTTGCTGTTTAAAGTTTTAAAGATATTTGATTTTATGTCGGTTCGCGGGGTTTAGGATTTCATGGAATGTTTAATAAATTCTTAGTTCAGTTCAGTTCCCAGAAAAATGTTAGGAACATACATGCTTCGGTTTCATAACTTTTAAACTGAATTCAATTTAACGTTGTGCGCTGCACTTGTAACTTTATGATGTTCATCACTTTTATAGACTGAAATAAAATAGTTACTTTATTTTTGTTTACATTTATTGTTAACAACATATCCAGCGTTTAATGGGACACAATCCGAGTGTTATTGCGAGATTCTCGACTTATTAGAGTTAATGATTTAATCTACTGCAAAATTCTGTAATTACAAGAGGAACTAAGTAAAGGTTACTGTCAAATATAACTGTCTATTTATCCAATATTGTTATATCCAACGGTTAAACTTAAGTTCAAACCGAAACTAATCCGCGAACTAGAGCTTATATCCGCACGGAGAGCCGAACAAACATAAAGTTTGCGGTTATGCGGATATCCTTATTCGGATTTATACGTCGTTTATGTATCTAGATGACGTAATCATCTTTATTGCGAATCTGTGGTTGGGGGTGTTATATGTAGTGACATGGCTGTATAAATGCCAGATGCTCGTTTTATTATCTCTTCTAATTCCTAAATATTATACAAGCTCTGCTTAAACACTAATGTATCGGTAAAAGCGGCCTGTAGTAATTTTCTAAATTGCTGAAAACAAGCCAAAGGCATTTGCTCTGATAAACTTAAAAGTTCCCATTAATTTCAGTGAAGGTTCTGCTTCGCAATATAAAACTCAGCTAGTTTATACACACCAACGTAAAAGTGATCGAACCGTACAAAATCAGCAGTAGTTTTAGTTTCAGCAATATTTATGAAAGGCAATATTATCTACTTCAGCAGTTTTACTAAACTCCGGGCCTCTGTATCCAAAACTTTACGACTTTCAACCGCATCCTGGCTTGAGCAAAACACCTATCAAGTTGTACAAATTATTTATAGGGTGGGAACACTTATTATCTGGCGAGCAGACTTTAATTTTCTTGCCAAACAAATGGGCTGTTAAACTGAAAGTTTATAGCCACTATTGGGTTCGAATTTAAATTAATTTAATCAATGGATTTATCTAAAATTGCGTTTTAGATGTTAACCGGCGATAGGATCCGTTTAATCTCCTCGTAATAAACTGATTTATGTATAGATTATAGCTACTGACGAGAGGCTTACTGAATTACATTATGTACAGCTTTTATAGAAGGCATTTTAATTAAAAGGTTAAAATCTAAATAATCTTCATGCACGATTTATTTTTCTTTTGAAATCACACCCTATCGAAAAATATGTTCGTAAAAGCGCATATTTTTCAAAAGTGCTCGCCTCTATAAGCTCGCTGAAATTCCTCAGAAAAAAGTCAAATAAAATAAGGACTGAAAGTTTAAACATTGTTGGTACTTGAATACGAGTATCTTTACAAAATAAAATATAAGATCTTTATTTTGTAAAGATACTAAGTAATTTGCTAAGAGAATTTGGATCAGATGGAAAACAAGAGATTGCTTCTACGTTGAACTGGAATATTTCTAAAAGAATAGCAACAAAATCCATCGCATGTTGCATTATCTTTGGTTCTAAGATAACCAAGCTATAATATTTTTAAAGCACTGTAATATAAATATTGATTACTATTTGTTAGTGCCAAAACAAAAAAGAAAACAAAATTATACAATCATTTTATTGAAAAGCGCCTTGAAATTCGCCTCATCCCGCAATTCGTGGTCACTCCGTACATTCTGTTTACTGCCCCTAAAAATAGTAAGTGATCAAGAATTTTACGAGTGCGGTCGATTTTAGAGTAAATTCGTGTTCTAGTCTATTTACTGTGTTTATATACTGCGGTAGGCCATGTGTTTACTCCATTTTATACGGGTGCTTGTACCGAAAGTGTTTAGTAAAATCTGGGCTAAATATGCTTTGAAAGAGTGAATTTGAAAAGTTTTAGTCAGTCACCAAGGAATTATATCTCGGAATACATGAGTGTTTTCCGAAGAATATGTTCCCCTTAATCGCATTAATTCAACAAGACTTTCTCTAATTTAACTTTTAATAGAATTAAAAGGCGAAGTTACATAAGTTGTAAGATGTTTCCCCACATCAGATCTTATCATCCCGCCGCTTTGTGTAAGCGCCTGATGTTAAAATTATAACAAAATGTTGCGCTCGAAAGTTGCTCTTGCTTTTCCCGCAGGCGCTTTTGGTAATGCTTCTTTTGGCGTACGCTGCCTTGTAGACAACACTAATGAATTTGTAATTTTGATTGCTAATTGAATGCCATAGTTTGCGAGGATCCTAACTTTCAGCTTTTAGTAGAATAATTTTGTTCTTAGTATATGCAGGTAATTTCACAAAAGCTCCTTTCAATTTCGCATTTTAGATGCTCTAAATAATCACAAGCGTCTTGGGGCTCTCCAAATTAGAAATTGTGAAAATATTTTGATTTATTTTCCTGTGATACGTAAAAATCAAGCTTTTTCCCCCGAACCGAGAGCGGGCCCTCGGGAACTCTAAATTAAAAGGTACTTTCATAACAATTTGGGATGATTTCCCTCGGAATCAAGTTTCATTCCTTGGATTTAGAAATTGGACACAATTTTCGGCGGTCTTTGATTTTAAGAAGTTTTTTAATCGGATCAAATTAACTATGTAGTTAATCTTCTTTTTGTAATTACTTTACGGAAGTGAAATCACTAATTGATGGAACTTCGATTTCTTTAATTAAGATTTTGTTAATATTACATCATTAAAAAACTGTATTCATTTTCGTTCATTAAAAATGTTAATAACCACTGACATATTTCCTTTTTACTTTCCTAAAAAACATGCAGAACCTATATCTTCTTGTTTGACTTCCATTTTGGGAAAGTACCTATTTTAGCTGTACCGTTAGGTTGTACACATAATTTACGAGTTAGGCATCTAAATTACTAGCTTTTAAGTTTCTGTTTCAAGAAAATTTTAATAAACTCTACCACATTTACGACTCAAACCTAATAATTATTTTCCAATTGTTCCAGGTACATAGCTGCGTTTATTAGCCCCGCCGGCATCTCGGCCTGGCCATGACGATCGATGGACGTCGTCCCCCGGGTATGATCGCGCGGTTGATTGAATTGTTTCCTACATTACATGCCGCTATTTGGGCGTTTAGGTTATTAATTTAGTAGTGTATTGGTTGGTGTAATGACCTGATTTGACCTTTTCGTTATTGTCCTTCATACAAAAAATAAAAAATAAAAAAATAAGATTGATTTGTACATCTTCACGAACATTGATCGACATCTAAATGAATGCCTAGTATTAGATTTTTTACCCGTAATAAGTATTCTATTCGATTTCTAGCACTCATTTTAGACCAGAAGTTGAAATTTCATATATATTTACGCATATTTTTTCGTCTCGGTTAGTATCTTTTTTCAGTAAGGCTAAGTGAATCTTTGCGCAAAGACCGGTTCTGATATTCCAAGTTATTAGTTACTATCTGCCAGATCTGTTTTTAAAAAAAGTAGTACCTAATTTATTCAAAATAATATCTTCGTGCCAAATAAAACTAAAGTTCTACAAATAACATGCAATAAAATTATAACTTGAATACATTGTGGCATAATACCGGTTTAATAATAACCGAGGCCTTATCACGAGTTTTCGCGTTTTTTTGACATAAATTGAAGTTAATTTGATGGAAAATTTAGTACGGTAAATTTCGGAAATCTAAATCTAAAAAAAAGTTGCCCCACGCTAGGAATTTCTCCTGTTTCATCGGTGCGTTTACAAACATAGAAACTCACATACACAGACACCATACAAATATTTATTTCGTGCGGTAATCGAACCCGCGACACGCTGCACTGCGCTAACCGCACCGTAATGTCTGTCACAAAGATTCCCCACGTCAAGAACCTAATAATTATCTCAGTAAAAAAGAAGCTCCCTTTACGTTTTTTAACATCAAAGTAATCCTGAGACTATACAATTCATCCCGCCTTTGTCTGCAATCCTAAATCATCTTATTCCCCGCCCGACACGAGTCGAGTCTGCTTACTTCGCTCGCCCTCTTCAAATTATTTCGACACACTTTGGATTCTTTATCTTCTGTCTTTTGATGATAAAGTTCAGTTTGTCATTAAATTTAATTAATCATAAAAGCGAAATGCTTGACGGCTATTTGCAAAGTTAAGAACTTTGAACAAATTGTAGTCTTGAGTCTTTATGTGAAAAATAGTAACTTGATTACTAAGATAATTTAACTTGATGATGATGATGAGTAAACGGCACGGTTAGCGCAGTAGCTGAGCGGTTGGACTGCTGCGCTGCGTGTCGCGGGTTCGATTCCTGCACGGAGAAATTGTATGATCGACAAGTAGTTGTTTCGGGTCTGGGCGTATGTAAATGTGAATGTTTGTAAACGCATCCACGACACAAGAGAAATTCCTAGTGTGGAGCAAAGTTTGAAAAAAAAACGACCTAATTGTATATTACAAGTATATACGAGACTGTGCATTTGCGGAACACACATAACACTTGCGGAATTAAGTTTGATTTTATCATTTAGGACAATCCGTCTTTAAATTTATTTTTTGATCGTGGTAAAATCATCAAAAGAGTCCTCCCACCCATACTGTCAGACTTGTACTGACTGAAATCCACGGTGTCCTTCACTAGCCCTTTACGTACCGGGGTCACGGTAATTCGTAAGTCCCGCGACCCCGGCAGGCTTTGGCCCTCTACAGGCCCCGTCACTATGCTGAAACTCCTTGAGGCGCGCGTGGAACACAACGTGCCGTCGACCCGGGCATGGTCCATAGTCAGGCTGCGAGTCGCCCATTACTCGCCGCCCTCATGCCCGATAATTCGTTAGTCTTACTACAAAAAAGTTAAACATTGGTTGAATACTTGTCTAAAAAAATATCCGCTGTCCCGGGGAGGACTCGTTTGATGATATTTACACCCAAAAAAAGGACCAAATCTTTACATTTGGTAGACGTTGTTAAAAGTTAACTTTTTCATGTTTAACTTCAGCAATACTCGTAAATAAGTAGTACTAGGTACTGTACGCGTGTATACCTATTAAATCTTCAATCCAAACAAGAACAAGATCCGAAGATACAAACTGTTTATCTGTCCGTCTTTCCGTGGCGAGATTATCTCGAACCGACTTCAAACTTTGTCGATGTTGAAGTCGGTATAAAAAGGGTCACCTGTCTGTTTCGCTTGTAAGGATTCGAGACTGCGAGACTTCGGGAGCGGTTGAATAGGGTTAACCTTTTGGGATTGCGGTTTTACAGTATCTGTAGAAACTTTTAGATCAATGTTATTGCGAGGTTGCAGTACCGTGTAACAATGTATGACCTCATCCCCGCCAAAATACGAGCAAAATAACCCGCATTTTGAATGTTTCTTTCTTGTAAAAAAAAAAAATAACAATATGTTTTTACCAATTACCTTAAAATTTAAAAATTCTGTCTTTTGATATAATTTAAATCCATGACGAAATCTGCCAACCCGCGTGGTGGTTTATAGCCCACTCTCTCTCACAGAGAGGAGGCCTGTGTCCCAACAGTGGGACAGACAGCGGGAAAAATAATATAAAGTTAAGAAGCTCCTACTTGGGTATACGTTTGTAATTTAATTGTTTAGTTAGGCAGTACTACTCAGTTCTTTCATCAGGAATTTCTTATTAACAGCCCGAAATTATGAGTGTTTCACGTGACAGCAATCGGCTTGCTCCTTATACATTTTGTTTTATGATAACTCTGACGCTAACACATAAATATGTGTAAATATTTTTTGTGCGCGTGTTGCTCGTGCACTAGTTTGCCTCTGCTCTTTCTTCTCTCCTACTCTTCTCTTCGGAGATCACTAGCGCGATGTTATCTAAAACACCTCAAACAATAAATTCCTTTATAGCAGCTCCAGCTTATCCGCACTTTAACCAAAAATGCTCACTAACCCTAATGACCGTTTCACCCGAGGTTAGACTTAACCAAACGAGTTAGATTGGAGTTTAAACGCATCAGTTGATTGTGGCCGCCGTTTGCGAGCCATCAGTCGCACTTAACTGAAACTTAAACGGGGAACTTTAGAGGAAGGCATAGATGTAGGTAATACTGGAATAGTCTTACATTTTTCTTTAAGATACATTTCAATAGCTACTTGACCATTTCGGCCAGCTGATATTTTTTTCGCGATTTAATGTAAGTTGATCTTTTGTAGCAATACAAATGTGACATGCAATTCTGCATACACACTTTAAAGAGGCTCATTTTTCGCAACTCTCCACGCATTTGGTTTCACTCACACATTTCGTAGAGCAGTCCTTACATTTATCGTGCACTAATTGAGAAGTAAATCGTTGGCTCCTGTATGTATTTATGAAGCATTAGTGAAGCATTTACTCACAGTTTTTCATTTATGTTTCGCTTTTACTGTCATGTTATTTTCTCCAGTCAGCTACTTTCCTCTAACAACACCATAAGCGAGTCTTATTTTGTGTCAAACAACTTTTTCTTTACATTAATAATAACATATTTAAAATGTTGATCAACTTCTATAGCCAAATTCAAATCACCATTAGATTTAAGATCAACTACGTCAAAAAAGTTCCTCTTCTTCAACTACTACTAGATACTTATACTTAGCTCATCCAGTCACAAACCACTCGCGACATTAATTAAGTAGCGACTGTTCATAAATCGCAAAGTTTTCAACTCGGATAGATTGTGCGACGGCTCTTACGTTTGTACTTTGTTAACAAACTCCAACTTAACTACTGGAGCATGAGATTCTTCATTTTAATATATTATATTCTTGTCTGGAGCATTCTTTTTCATTGAATTCTTATCATAACTACAATCTTTTTTTAATGGTAGTTAAATCATCAAATGAGTCCTCCCACTCAGGGCGGGTCGAGAGGTACTATTTTTTTTTTACATCGTAAAACCATCAAACGAGTCCTCCCACCCAGGACAGAGCGGAGGGACTGTCAGACTCGTACTGACTAAAATCCACGGTGTCCTTCAATAGCTCTTTACGTTCCGGGGTAAGGGCAATTCGTACAGTCCCGCGACCACGAGAAGTACTGTAGGACTTGTAGTCAATAAAATCCACGGTGTTCCTTCAATAGCCCTTTACGTTCCAGGGTCACGGTTACCTCATGACACAGTCCCGCGACCCATAACTACAAGCTTAGAGTCTTTAGATCACGAATGAATAGGTTACTTCTAGACAAGCGTGCTTCACCGTTAACCACATCAGTGCTTACCATCAAGTGAGATGGTGGTTAAACAGGAGATAGGGCCATCAAAATAAAATAGACAGATCTTTGTTCTTTAATTGCTTTAATCATCACTACTCTCAAATCGGTTTTAAATAACATCATAACTAAACTGGTATGTCTTAGACCTAAAAATGTTGACAAATTAATGTAACACTGAGCTCACGTAGTGAATAGTGAATGTATAGCCCACCCTCATTCAATGACCTAACAATATATAATCTCTGTATCCTAACTATGGAGCCGTTAAAAGTACATTTTGATGTTGGTATTACAAAATACATTCTTCTCATTTAGTCCTAATACCTCTTTTACTATCATTTTAGCATTAGCATAATAAATTATAAAGGCTAAAGGCCAAATTCAGCACCCCAGCCCCAACATTTCACCCCCATTCCGGTCAAAATCAACCTTCTCTTGCTATCCATCTCGTAACTCCATGTAGTTCAATAGTTATTGAAAATAGACTGCATTATTGAACAGCTTTCTATTGGTATTATTTTCTTCGGGTCGATATTGCAACTCTTTGTATGATAAACTGCAATATTCTTGAAGAGCAAGCTCTATGTTTACACATGAATAAGAACACATCAATTTTAAAGACCTAACCTAGTAGATAAAGGAATCGAAATTGAAAGTTATAGAAGATAATAAACTTTTAAATCATAGATCTACTTGTAAAAAAACTTGGTTTTTTTAGCGTTAGCTTATTTGCTGTTATTCGTTTTTTGAGTATTCTCTTTTTCTGTATCTGTATTACCCAAGTTAAAAACTGTAAATGCGAAAGTGAGCTTGAAAGTAATAAATTCACAGAGCACTGAATTTCACGCAAATAACCCTTTTTCATTTCCAAAATAACAGTTTCTTCCAAAACAAACTTACATCAAACATTCCCAGTTCAGAACATTTTCAAGAAGTTTCCAACTTTTAATCAAAATCTTCAATTTGTATTTTGTTATGGACTCATGATTGAATACCCCCCAAAGAAACATCTATACTAAATTAACGGACCTACCTATCTAAATTGTAAGTTATTTTTGGGAAAATTTTCTTCCAAATAATGTCCCTAGGCGGATGAAGGGGGGATGAAACAGAATTCTATTAATGTCATACCACCCCAAGGACCGGATTTCTTCATTTCCTAAACGCCTCTTGGGGTAGAAAACACCCCGCTCAGATATTTACCGCGGGTACTAGAGGCGGAGATAAAAATTGGTTATAAGAAGCTGGGCTTGAATCTGGGTGAAAAATTGTGATTTGAGTGAACGATTTATTTTTGTAAAATGATTGCACAAAGCATTTTGTTTTCATAGTTCAATTTTAATAAATTAAAATACTTATGATTATTTTTTATTCGTATTATATTTATTTAAAAACGTCACTTTGGCACTGCTGTCGCCTTTACTGACCGTCAGATGTGATCAAACAATTTTGCTTATTTCTACTTCACTTTGGTTTACTTCAAAGCAAACATTATCGGTAATTCTAACAGCTTTATAAAATCACTCTTCAAGTATAAATCCCATCACATTAATCTTAACCTAATCAAAAAGTCCCTAACTCGCAAACGAACCCAACCCTTAAAATATTTGCTTAAAAAATTCACCCCCTTTTCAATCCTTCCGAGCTCCCAATAATAAGTCTCCATGATTCAGGAAATTGCTACAACCAGATAAAGGAGTGAGCCGGGTAAAAATCAGCCCGGCACCGGTTTCTTCCGGTTTCAACTGGTTTGGACTGGTTTGAATTTAGTTCAAGACGTTTGTATGGAAATGCTGGTTTGTCTTTTGTTTGAGAGATTTAGAATTCAAATGATTTATATTTGTAGGGATCTTTATTTCTACATAGAAAGTAGGTATATTCATTCTTTAAGTACTTTTATAGAATCCAAAATAGGGTAAAACTTAGTCTATAAACACTATATCGCAGTACAAGGAAATTTTTCAATTTATGTTGTTTCCAGTTAAATTCATGGCTACTACTAAAAAATCGTAAAATAAGTACTGAGAACATTTGGGTCAAGGAATTAAACCCCGGATAACTTGCTTAGCAGTCACGCGACAACTAGACCGTTATCGTCTGCTTATCCTAATTCAACCATATTGGAATGGCTTCCAATCTAACCGCCTGTTGCTGAATATTTTTCATGAAGGGATCTGGAAGTACCACAGGTCCACAACACAGTTAGTACTAAATTAACGAAGCCCATATTTAGCTGCGTAATTTAGTTTGCCTTGAAGGTAAAGTAAATACAACTCTGCTCCTTTCAACTTAAGAAAGATAGTTGGCTATTCAAATAACAACCATTCTCATATTTCCCGAGCACTACAAAATATTACCGTACAAATCCTTGGAAGAATAGTAAAAAAGATAGGAAACAAGCGCCCATCGCTAACGGCTACGATCTTAATACACTTCGCTTATTTCTTCCGCTTCTGTAGTTCGCTTCATTTTTGTGTTCATAAACAAACGAATTAAAGGTACTTTTAGTAAATAAGAGTTTACTGGGACCACATTTGAGTATATTAGACTTAAGTGTTTTTGTTTAGAAATTCCAAAAGATGTCTGAAGTTATGTTTCTTTGAGTCTGGAGTTATGGATCTTGACAACCAATCTTCGGATATCGTGTTATACTAACTGGTTTGTTGGGATCAATAGGCAGTCTCTATAAATAAAATTCTGTCATTTGATGCATCCTGTTGGACTAGAAAATAAACCTAACATAGCTGTAGAAAAAAAAAAACAAATAAGTAAATAACCCGCTTCAAATCTTAATGATATGGTTGTAGAAAGTCTAAGCAGATGCTGAAATCTTAAATTTGAACCACATTATCTATATGTGTACTGCTTTGTATAAAAATATTTTATGACTAAGAAAAAAATGCATACCTACATTGGACGTATAAGACCAATGCAACCAAGTCCCAAAATTTAAGTATTTACGGTGTTTATTATAAGGAAAATACCACTAATGTACTAACTAGCAACTATTTATCTCCATCAAATTAATGTGAACTTTGACATAAATTTTTCCGATTACTTTTACGTTGCAAAACGTGAAAAGTCGTGTCTCAAAACATAAACTTTACTCATATATTATGTACCAGTCTCTATCTCCCTTTAATGACTTCAAAAGCAGCTCCATAATACTGTCACAACTCTTCTTCTTATGCCAATTAATCTCCCAGAAAACAAACACAAGACAAAATGGTAGGCAATTAAAAAGTGACTTGAAACAAATCCCCTGGAGTAGAAATACATAACGCTTACATAGCAAAAGGGGCAAGCAGGGTAATTGCCACTGGAACCACGCCAAGACGTACAGACAGACGGTTCAACTCTGTCTTTGTTCAGTATTTATTGTAGGCTTTTCACTATAATGGGTAGTTAGTGGCTGAATATGGTATAATTAGGTCTGAAAGGAAATTTGGCAAAATTTTGTTTTATAACCCATTGGTAATTTGTAGTGTACCGATCACGTATAGTTTTGCAATACTACTGTGAAGGTAGTACAATCAGTATCTGTATAGTCTAATACAGAAGTTAACCCTTCAAATGATTTTACCCCCTAGATTGTGTTAGGGGTGAAATGTGATGTGGGGCTACTCTGCGAAAAAGTTTTTTAGTTACAAATTCTTTTTAATTGTTTGAATTTATTAAGCAACTTGATAAAAAAATACAGTTTCTTAAATCAAATGTTAATTATATTTGTGTGTATGAACAGCTAATAAATATCGAGTTCATTTTACCATAAAAACTGTTTTAGGATTTTTGAACGTCCCATTTCAATATAAAAGATGAAAGACCAGACTATCAATCCATCTACCAAAGGTCTAAAATACAGCCATACTTTTTAGTCACAGCCTCCTTAACATTATCCCAGAGACAATCCGTCTATATTTGTTCGCTCCAGTCATTATCCCACAAGATCCCCACAATAAGATATTAATCTGCCGCGGGGATTACACTCGCGAATTTATTTTCTTATAAAGTGGTATTAGGGACTATTGAAGTTTAAAGGAAATAGATGCGGTATTATTATGAAAATAAATCTTTGAGGATTTCCTACGGGAAATTATCAATAAAGAACCTATTTCTTTAGCTATATTCATTTCTTGTTCCATTTTGTAATCACATATTTAATTAAACATTTTGTTGGATTTGCGAATCCAACAAAATGTTTAATTAAATATGTGTAACTTGTTAAGTTATCGATAATTAAAGAAAAACTATTATGTTTAGCGAACACTAATGAGCTAACTAACCATCTTCGTTACCGAGGACTTCTTTAATAAACGTTTCGTATTATTACTTTTAGGATAAAGACTATGTTTAGCTCAGAAACATCCATTACATACTAATGAATTGAACACATTATAATAATGCCGTATCCAACAATCGAGCACAGTACCCTCGCCCACCATTACATCCGTTCGCCTTAATTTCAACGATTTCTTACTAATTGCTGATTTCCTAATTAATCACGAGAGAGTTATTTGATTAATAGGCCTCCGATGCCAACCTTGCGAGCCAGGGGTTGAACAGAAATACAAGGGGGGGCGAAGGCCGTGATTTAGCGATTTTACTCAAAAGACGCCTCTTCAGTTTAGATTTTCAGCGACTAATTAATAAGCAGGAAAGTGTCAAGTTTTAAACGTTAAGAACTTGCGTTATTTTTTTATGGGAAAATATATTTTTTATAAACCAACGAGGTTTTCGTAGCGCCCGTCAATTATTTTCTGTGCTGCTTTTTAAAACTTGAAGAAAGTGGTTCTTGAAAAAGTTGCGGCTAGTGCTTTTTATTTTAGATCAAGTTTTTCGCTTAAAGTGGCTTACTTTTAGCTCATGTTTCAGGAATATTTTATGTATATTTTCGTACCCATTGACACATTTCTACGTCTGACGTCAAACTCAAAATAATTATCTACTTCGTCAAAGAAATCGAAAGTAAATTCAGCTTCACCTCTTCGCTTTTGAATAAACCAGTCCGGACTCCAATTATGTTAAAAGCTAATTACATTTAAGTAGTCAGTAATTATTGAACAGAAATCGGAGTATCTCCTAAAGAAAGGCTAACATTAGCAAAGAGGTATAAGCCAGAAAGAAAAAAGTTAACCCTCCAATGCAAACCGTGGACACAAGATACCCAATAGGACCCAACATTCTAGACCTAACAAAAAAACAGTTAAAGTGAGTGCCAAATAAAACTTTGCAAAATAAAAACCACGAGTGATATCCAAATGGAAATGGAAAAAGCCAGCTGATACTGGGACTTACGGAGAGTGGAAACTGCAAAGGACTCAAAAAGGCCTCAGGCCACAGGCCAACGCCGGAACATGGCCTGGACGCCCCCGCATTGGCCTTGCGGGGGCGAAAAAGCATGGCCTATCAGATGTTTGGGAGAAATTTGTTACCAAAGGTGTTTGTTGGGGTTGTGGAGGTGACTGGGGGTACAGTGGGGGGTTGAAAGTGGACATTGACAGTTCGGAGTATACGGGTTATAGGTATTGTTATAGTAAACCGGGGTATAGGCAGAGGGCGAAGTCTTGCGAAGATGCGAGATTTATACATATCAACTTCGTGTTGTTGGCGGAGGTGAAGAATTTTGAAAAGGTGAGTTATATTTGAATTATGTTTATGAAAAAAAAACGGCAGAGATTCTCAATTCTACATGTAAATTTTTAGTTATACAGTTGATTACCGTGTTAAACTACCAGTTGTAAATTGTAATTATAATTTATGACAACGTCAACTAATACTGTCGGAATATATTCACATTCAGTCAACACTAATCAAACCTAAATTAGTAATTAACACAACAACAAGGTAAACACATCATGAAAATTACAATAACGCAATCAAACATTAATTCCATCCCTTAAATATTCACTTACGGCCACCCTAATTCGTTAAATCAACCCAAAAAAAATGTTGACATAGGGGTGAAAGTGGACTGTATAGGGGGTGTTGGTAATTAGATGCGAGGTTCAAAGCGCGACACAGTTAGGGTTGAATGCAGGTGGCTCGAATTGAAGGTATTAATTAACTTTGTACCTAAGAGGCTGGGCGAGATGGTTGGCGATGTTGCAGAAATACTGGATGTCAGGGGTTATGTTTGTTAACTGGTTTTACTTTTAGATATTAAAGCATGGGGTCGAGGGACCGTTTGTAAAAGTACCGTGACCCTAGAACCTGAAGGGCAATTGAAGGATAAGTGCGGATGTTTAGTCAATAAGAGTCTGACAGTCTTCCTACAAGTTCCAAGGCGACAGGACTCATTTTATGACTTACACCTCAAAAACAGTCGTTTAATTTGAGATGATTGCCTTATTTGTGTCACCCTTTTTTTTATCGTGGTAAAATCTTCAAATGAGTCCTCCCTCCCAGGGCGGGAGGGACTGTCAGACTTGACTGACTTAAATCCACGGTGTCCTTCAATTGCCCTTTACGTACGGGAGTCGCGGTAATTCGTGAGTCCCGCGACCCCGGGTTTGTGTCAACCTGGAGTCGATTTCTAGGTATATTTCTTTGCAACAGAAAGTTTTTAGTACCTACTTTTGTGCGTGGTCGAAGGCAATAAGCTAACCCCCTATCTATTTCACGGGATTTAAGCACAACTGGTGAAATGTGATTGTGCACTTCTACTGATCTGCAACAATCATGATTTTATGATAAAGATCGAGTACAAAATAATATTTTTGCTCCACACTAAGTATTTCTGCACTATAGTAGGTGCGTTTACAAAGATGTAACGCCACATACACAAAAAGCCTGTGCGGAACAATTATTCATCTGGATCACACCCGGAACAACTGACGGGCCTGTTGGTCTAGTGGTTAGTGACCCTGACTGCTATGCCGGAGGTCGTGGATTCGATTCCCACCCAGAACAAATGTTTGTGTGATGAGCACGATCATTTTTTCTGTGTCTGGGTGTAATTTATCTATAATATGTATGTATTTAGAAATATATAAGTATGTTTATCAGTTGTCTAGTACCCATAACACAAGCTCTGTTTAGCTTGGGACTAGATGGCGTTGTGTGATAGTTGTGGAATATTTATTTTATAAAATATTTTGGACCTATTTGTTCTAAACCCGCGACACTCAGCACCGCAGTTAATCGCTTAACCGTTGCTCCAACCGTGCCTTAATACATAATTATTCAGTCCGCAAACCAACTAATCTCAACTTGTCACTGGTGACTTGTAACATTAGATTCAGATAACACTCATGGCCGCTCCTCCCTTATCGCTGAATTTACATACTTTTACTTATCGGACTTACGAGAAAGGGGTTCATACTTATCGGACTTACGAGAAATTAATTTAAGGGAGTGAAATTACCATTACATATGATCGTATTAAATCTTGGGCAAAGTCAAAGTTTATTGTAGTAGAAAAATAGGGATTCGTTTGTGAATAAGCAAGTTCAATTTTTTGTCTTAAGTTCTTAGTAATTCGAGTACGTCATAGTGATTATTGTTAATAAGATTTTTTTATTTTTTATTTATACCAACTATACTATAGTTGGTATAAATAAAAAATAAAAAAATCTATAGCGTCTTTACAAATGCCTCCACGATGATGCTTTAATAACCAAAAATACAAAGAGGTTGTTTTTTTATGTCATAATAATATTCAAATTTACCACTTTTCACCCCCTTAAATATCATCACCGACATGTTTTCATTAGAAAATAAACATTTTAGATATATCTAAATCAAAATGATACTAACCGACCAATTTCTAAACTTGATTGAGTTAAGGGCAGGTTCGCACACCGCAGCCTAAGCAGAGAGCGGCGGCTCTTAATCTAGTAAACGCAGCGCTAAGCCTGCGGCAGTCGCCACTTGATTGGGATAACGCGATTAGTCGCCGCGACTCGCTGCGACTAATTTGTTGCGTGGTGGCGTCGTCGTGTGGACATGACGCTACAGATTTTTTGTGTTATATTTCTGTCAGAGATGATTTTTGTCTTTTTTGTTTTAATTTAGATTGTATAAAAATGAAAAATAATAAACTAGATTAGAAAGGTAGGCATTTCATGCTATATACATGAAATAGGCAATGATACTTATTAGTGATTTTTTTAATATTTAACACTTATTTAAGCTTAACCTACGAAAAATCTCCAATCAATATTTATAGCATTTTTTTTTTAATATTTTGTACGTACATAAGATAATACATGTAAGCATCAAATAATAATCACCCCTACACAATTACCATATAAAATGCTTTACTTATTTTTCCCAAACCTATCGTAACCCTAACTTACAACCCCTTAAGCCTACATGCAAAACACCTTACATTCTGCTTATACTTTACACCATTAATCACGTCACAAAACCCTATTTAATATTCTCAGTACATGGCACCACGCACTTGTGACGTCACACTGTATAAGTAACACCCTGTATAGCACATAAAGGTAACATCCTGTATATGACATGACGTAAGATATGAGAGTGAGGGAGGTAACTCTAATCATGCGGAAAGTCACTGAGAATTTTAGAAAAGGGTTAGATTTGAAAAAGGTAGGGTTTAAAAATAGAAGAGAATTTAAATTTTCGAAAAGTTATAAATTAATTTAATAGCGTTATTTTATAGCTTTTCATTAAAGTAATTAATTTACGATAGAATAGACAATGTATTACTTGCCCTTAATAAATAGCACTTGCAAACCTTCATATCCCTGTGGGGAAAGGACCATGGCTTTGTATTTCGTTTAATAGGTCTTTAACGGTACTTTTAAAATATCTTAATTAAATGCCCTATAAAGCAGCTCTTCAAAATTTATGTAATATAGGTATGATCTCATAATAATTTTATTTATGGCCTTGCCTTTAACGCGCATTTGGAGGTTGATCTGTGGATGTCTGACCAGATACTTACCATAGCAAGTTTCTTGGAGAACACACTTAAATCCATTGATTCCGGCTGTCATTTGTGGATCATTGACAGTCGTTACTGTTAGTTACAAGCCTGAAAGTCGGACAACCAGTCTTACCAAATATTTCGCTGCATTTGGTTAGACTGGAAGTCGACCCCAGTATAGAAAAGAAAATACTGGGTAGATTTATTGAACATTACCATTGGTAAGCTAAAGAAGTCTGTCTTGATAAAAGATGGAGGTGGTATTCAATATTTCAACTGCAGTTTGAAGAATGGCATCAATAATTCCCTGTAAATACAATTTATATTCATGTGTTTGAATGTCTGAAGTGTTGGAGGTGTCTGAAGTGTCAGAGTGTCTGAATGTCGAGTGTCGGCATGCAATAGTAATGCTACGTGCAACTTTCTGGGGACGTGACTTGTTTTGTCAGTGTGTAAGAATTTGGTAGAAGACCCACGATAGAAACAAATTTTCTTGAAGACAATAAGTTATTTGATCGAAAAATTCTGTCAGTTTTATTATCAAAAAATATTTGATTGACCTGTGTTTTTTTTTAAGAAAGAGAAGAGAAGTCCTGGGTTTTACTCCAAGGTTAATTGATTTTCAGCTGTAGAGAGGTAAATTTTATTATATTGAAAGTCATTTCTGGAACCACTGCACCGATTTTGAAAATTTTTTCACCAGTAGAATGCTTTATCCTTAAGTGACATATGCTTTTTTTAAACCCTCAGAGTACTACATAAAACAATTTTGAGAAACGCCTTGGTTATCTATAGGTACAATAAAAGTTCTGCATCCATATTCCGGTTGTCGTAGCCGCGATCCGGTGCGATCTGAATTAAACCGGAAAAAAGACAGCTGAAGTATTAGTCTCGAGATGTAGTAACAGTTTATCTAAGAAGCTTATCATTTAGTCCCCGTGTGGAGTAAGAAAATGTAGAGATGATTTATGAAAGTTGGAAATGTGAATGATTAAAAACACAAGAATGGAATAGAGTTCGTTTTCTAAATCTCATTTAAACAATTTTGCATTGAATCTAGTTTTGTCAGTGTTATAAGTATTGTAAGACAAAAACAAAGTAAGAAAATGGTAGTTATTCGGACTTTTTAGACGTTACCTATGTTTCAGTCATTTAATAATAGCAGAGGTCATTAAAACAAAAGTTATAAAATATTAAAAACTTAAAAAAATATACCTTAAAAATCGACTTCAAAATCAAATACAAAATAGTGTAAATTTTCTTTCGGAAGTCAAAAGACAAAGAGAAAAAAACCGCTGGAATTGAGAGTCTTCTCCTTTTTAAAGTCGTTTAAACAAACCGCAACCAGATTGTATGCTTATTAATTCTATCTAAATCTACCAATCACAAAATAACTAACACAAAATTAACTTACATAAAACCATAAACAAGATCATAATCTGACACAAATTCACAGCCACAACACTAGTAAGCTAAAACACAATAGAAGAAACATGACTCCAACCACTTGGAGTTCTGCCCACCCCCTGAAAGCAACAGATAAGTTATCCCAGTTGAGATAACGAAGACGTCAGGCTGAAGCACAAGTTTCAGGTGTATCTGCCCCACTTTGTGGGAGGCTGTATTAAATTCATTTTAGTTTAAGTTATGGGTGAATTTGTGGCGAGTGGAAATGGGAAGATGGTTGTCGTGTTCAGCATAGTTTGTAAGGTTGATAGCGTTGTTTTATTTGATGGGTAGAGTGGTCTTTTCTACACTTAATTTAAGAACTTAAGATAGGAAGAAATTCATTATGTTCATCATTATCTCAATTCAAATCCCGTTCTTTTATTTCTAACTAGCTTCCGCCCGCGACTCCGTCCGCGCGGATGTCGGTCTTCGCGTGGATGGTTTATTTCCCCATTTTGAGTAACTCTGACAATGACATCTTATAAATATTACGGTGCTGAATCCACTGCGGGTAATGCAACGTGTGTTCGCGGTTCTACAGAACAACGTCTATGAATAAAACTGAAAAATAAGATTTTTTTTCTACGTATTTTTTCAGGATAAAAAGTATCCTATGTTATGCCCAGGATAATAAGGAATAATTATACCAAGTTTCATCAAAATCGAACCGTTAGTTTTCACGTGATGACTGCACAAACAGACAGACAGACAGACAAAAAATTTTTTAATCATATATTTGGGTTTGGTATCGATCCAGCAACACCCCCCGCTATTTATTTTTTCAATATTTTCAATGTACAGAATTGACCCTTCTACAGATTTATTATATGTATAGACTAGCTATTGCGGGTCGCGGGACTCACGAATTACCGTGACCCCGGTACGTAAAGGGCTATGGAAGGACACCGTGGATTTTAGTCAGTCAAGTCTGACAGTTCCTCCCGCCCTGCCCTGGGTGGGAGGACTCATTTGATGATTTTACTACGCTCAGTAAATACTGCGAATTAAATTAATCAATGAAATCTTTTCACCTCAAAGGTAGTCCAAAGTACAATCACCCTTCCACATCGCCAAGCCAAGCTTCCTAAATCTATTTATTTTAAACAAGCGTTCACAAACAGAATTCCTCGAAATATTTCCACTCAAACGAACCACAAAGTTTAACTAGAGATGTTTAAAAAGAAATTTCAATTCGATGCAATAGGTGAGCACTAAGAAACTTGTAAAACTAACAAAAGAGAAGCTATGCTACGAGTGAGCGAGCAAAGAGAGTTAAGGTGCCACCACATTTACTGTGGATACCGTTTTTCTGGGAAATTAGCCAGATAAATGATCCGGATAAGACTGATTGTGTTAAGTGTAATAGTTTGACGATCGCGGGACTTCGAGCTACCGTGACCCCAGAACGTAAAGAGCTGTTGAAGGACACCGTGGGTTTTAGTCAGTAGAAGTCTAATAGTCCCGGCCTGCCCTGCCCTGGAGGGGAGGACTCATTTGATGATTTTAGCACGCTAAAAAAAAAGTGTAATAGTTATATGTTTTGAACAATTGTGAAGCTAAATACATACGGTTTAAATAAATACACAAAAATTATCAGATAATTTTTACTTTCTCAAATACAACATTCCAAGTTGATCCTGCGATGGATGATGTAACTGAAGAAAGATTGATGAGTCTCTACTGAGTAAGACGAGAAAGATAAAATGACTAAACCCGGTTTAAAGAAGGTTGGTTCCCCAAACAGGGTCTTGCAGTTTACAAATGCAACCCAAATCCAGCTCAACCAAGTGTGGGGACACCTTAACTGGGCTCCATTGGAGCGCAACCGCGACGGGTCGTTATCGCAGGTGGCCGTCCCGGTTATATCCACCTAAATCCGGTTACAACCCGGTTACCAGCCGGGGATTACTCGCTTGATCCGGTTCCCGGTTCCACAGTCGTTTGCAACTTGATTTATTCACTTGGCTGTACCAAGTTTTCTACTAATGTATTTCCTTTTTTTTCGATTTCGGATTATGGTTGGTGTATGTACCGTGTTTTCTGATAGGTTTCAAAATTTTAAGCGTTTTGATAGGGATTAAATCATTTTAGATTGGTTCCGGCTTAATGATGCTTTGTCTAACCGGATTTAAAGGGCCCATAAATCAAATTTTGACCGTAAATCAACGTTTGTGATGAATTTTAATATTTGATTCTTTTCGTCGCGTGTATTTCCGGCCTTCGTTAATTATGTTGTCAGCCATTAATCATGTAAATTCATTAATTGTGAAAAGTGACAGTGAATTGGTGTCCCTAATTACGAGGATGAAGTTAATCTGCATGTATTATTAATTGTTATTATGTAAAAGGCCTTCAAAAGATTTGCAAACATATTCATTTCCCGCTTAATACTATAATTTAATTTGATTCCTCGAACAAAAAGCTTGCATTAACTCCTAACAAACCTTCACGCACTAATAATTTATAAATTAAATTCCTAATTAAACTGTCCAATTGTGTTACAAATATGATTATTGCGAACATAAATTATGCTAACTCTAAGCAAAAACTGGCCGCAATTTTGTCAACCCGCTAGCCGGATAAAACCGGTTTAATCCAGAACCTTTAAATTGGTACTGACAAAACAAAGTATTGCAATGAATTAAGAAGTCTTTTATGAATATTATTCGGGTGATATTAATTAAGCCTTTATTCATAAGAACAGTCTTAATCTTAGTACCATCAATTAATCACATCGATCTATTCTAATCCTAAACATCACTTTTCCCTTCCTTTTAATTGGACCACAACATCCGGATTTCCGCCTCCCGCCACCATTTTAATTATAATTATTTATTTTCCCGTTTGAATATTTATTGCTTATTTACCTCTTTTTTCTCGACGGTTTCTTAAATGCTTCAATTAAATTAAATGTATCAATCAACACAGCTTAGATTTGAAAGTTATTTTAATTTCCTTTTTTAAAATCCTTGAAACTCCTTTTTCCTGTTTTAAAAAGCGTAATTAATTTAAATGTATCAATCAACGCAGATTAAATTTAAGAACTAATTTAATTTTCTTAAAATCCGGGTATAAAATATCTTAGGGTTTTTCTTTGACTGTATGGCGAACACTTACAGAACTGTACTATCAGACAAGTTTAAAACCACATTACCATCTAAAGTTTCGTGAAGGAGGAGGCGGGCCGCCTGAGGGAGAGGACAGCGTCCTCCCTCCACCCCAGCCGCAGTGGTAGACGCCCACGGCGTCGGACGTCGCAAGACGATCTCCGGCCACCGTAGGCGCGGGCATGCGGGCAGCGAGTAATGGGCGACTCGCTGTCCGACCATGGACCATGCCTGGGTCGACGGCGCGTTGTGTTCCACGCGCGCCTCAAAGAGTGTCAGCATAGCGACGGGGCCTGTAGAGGGCCGAAGCCTGCCGGGGTCGCGGGACCAAGGGATTACCGTGACCCCGGTACGTAAAGGGCTAGTGAAGGACACCGTGGATTTTAGTCAGTACAAGTCTGACAGTCCCTCCCGCCCTGCCCTGGGTGGGAGGACTCATTTGATGATTTTACCACGATAAAAAAAAAAAAAAAAAAAAACCATCTAAAGTTAACGATTCAAGCCACGTTTTGATCCTAATCAAACCCGGGTAACGTGTCCGCTCAATTTGCAACTTCTTACATTTGACGCCCGGGTGTGCCCGCTTTGCCCGAGTATGCCCGCTTTGCCCGGTATGAGGGCTTTGTTGGACATTATAATTTGTTCCGGGACATGTTGAAACGTGACAAAGTGTAACGTGTTTTGAATATAACGTCTGTAATAAGTTTTCTTCCTAACTGCTATGGTCCAATTCTAATTCAGATTCGTACTGAATTTTAAATAGACGTTTTATTTTAAACCTTCGTTATCTGTAAGCTATTTTGATTTGTGAGTTAATCTCGTGTCATAGTATTTGATTGGTTGTTGGTATTTCGATTAATTATTCACCAATAAATATTATCTGATATGAAATTTGGTTAAATCATTTACAGTAAATAGCTAATTTAATTTACAATTAATAGCTCATTTAATATGAGATTTTTACGACTTGTTTACTATTAATGTTTTTGGTATACCAAGTTAGGTACTTTACAAAAGAATGTACCATTTTAGTATGATCACTGGACAAAATACTTTACATTTGAGGTTAGCTGGCATCCGTAATAGAATATAATTATCTGAACGAAGCCTACTGAGGCCTTAGCACAAGATTTCCATATTGTACCTACAGCACACTTTAATTATTTATGGCGTTTATTTTATGAAGTTGTATGATAATAAGAAGGAGCCTCCTTTTTTTTATCGTGGTAAAATCATCAAATGAGTCCTCCCACCCAGGGCTGGGCGGGAGGGACTGTCAGACTTGTACTGACTAAAATCCACCTTTACGTACCGGGGTTTTTTTTTTTATCGTGGTAAAATCATCAAATGAGTTCTCCCACCCAGGGCAGGGCGGGAGGGACTGTCAGACTTGTACTGACTAAAATCCACGGTGTCCTTCACTAGCCCTTTACGTACCGGGGTCACGGTAATCCCTTGGTCCCGCGACCCCGGCAGGCTTTGGCCCTCTACAGGCCCCGTCACTATGCTGACACTCTTTGAGGCGCGCGTGGAACACAACGCGCCGTCGACCCGGGCTTGGTCCATGGTCGGACAGCGAGTCGCCCATTACTCGCTGCCCGCATGCCCGCGCCTACGGTGGCCGGAGATCGTCTTGCGACGTCCGACGCCGTGGGCGTCTACCACTGCGGCTGGGGTGGAGGGAGGACGCTGTCCTCTCCCTCAGGCGGCCCGCCTCCTCCTTCACGAGCATGACTGCTTCGCAGAAGGAGGCGACCGCTTCCCACTCCGTCTCGCCCCGCAGCATGGCCTCGACCAATGCTGGGCGCGAGAGGTCTCCGCCTACGTACCGGGGTTACGGAAATCCCTTGGTCCCGCGACCCCGGCAGGCTTTGGCCCTCTACAGGCCCCGTCACTGTGCTGACACTCTTTGAGGCGCGCGTGGAACACAACGCGCCGTCGACCCGGGCATGGTCCATGGTCGGACAGCGAGTCGCCCATTACTCGCTGCCCTACTGAGGCCTTAGCACAAGATTTCCATATTTTACCTACGGCACACTTGAAGTATTTATGGCCTTTATTGTATGAAAAATGAGAAAACGCCTCTTGTGTAAGAACGAGAAACTATGTATTTATTTTCAACAAATGAACGCCAACGGTCGCGTTTACTTGACGTTACAAAACTGTGGAAGTCATACTCCACCCTAGCATCAAAAAGCTAGACTGGAGGCATCCATCTCCTTTCAGACAGCTTTTTCGTTATTTATTATTTTAATGTCGATTTACATTCTAACATAAATCAGCTAATTCTATATCAATAATAACATGGAGCGACTGCCATGCTTATATGACAACAACAGCCAAGTTACCGGTAACACTAATACCAGAGTCAGCAGTTCAGCCCAAGTTCTTGGCATATTATCACGCCACCAACATTACTATGAAGCCAGCTAATCGTTGACCAGCAAACATGTATTTTCCATACAAACTTCCATCCAGATCTAAACGCAGCATTAAAGTTCGTACTATTAGTCCAGGAGCTAGTTAAGTTTATTTAAGGTATAAGCGACAAGTTGTTGAAGACAGAGGGGTATAAGCTACATGTAGTCGAAGAATAAGCACAGTATAAGCTAGAAATAGTCAAGGCTAGCGTTAAGGTGTATGCTACAAGTAGTCGAGGAGCCTGCATTAAGGCATTAGCTGCAAGTAGGCCAGGAGACTGTATCAATTTAACGATACGACCCGCCAGGTTATGGCGCACCTGTGACTTATGTAGACTAAGTAAAGGGTGAGGTTAGGATTGTGCCTAATAGCAAGTATACGGAGTGTTTATTTGATTGAGTCAATAAGTAGCTGGTTTGAGTATAAAGTTAATTGTGATTTAAGCTGTTAAACTCACTCAGTTTAACAACTTAAAAATTTAAACTTTTTGCGTATTGGTACGAGATTTTTCGTGAGGAAGATTTAACGGGTTATTTTGAGTTTAGTATTTTAAATAAGTTTTCGCATCATAACTTAATAAAGTTACTAATCCAATGAGAATATAAAACCATCTTTCAGAAAATGACCCAATTAAAAAAGTTATTTTACAAAATTGAATTAACTTCGTGTAGGCATAAAAGAACTTTACTAACTGACACCTTTTACATAATAATCTTTGTTCATAACAAGCTGAATAAAAGTACTTAAGTAAATCTGGCAGGTAATAAATCTCAGAGGACCAGGTTAGACAGGGGAAGATAGATCGGCCAGGGAGGGAGAGGTCCCTCCTCTGGATGTAATGAAGTGTTACATGAATTAAAATACGGTCAAAACAGGGCATATTTTTTAAAGTTGCACTTAAAGGTAGACTTTTGTCATTTTACCATTTTTTTTTTTAAATCACTTAGATAGAAGTAAACAATCTTTGTTGACGCCATGAAAATAACACCATTAAAATAAAGGCATTAAATTAACACTAAACATAATTAATCCGATTATAAAAGCTTCTCAAAACTTTTTTAACAATTTTCTTCAAAAAAATGTTTCTTTTTCTGGGTTTTAATACAATTGTCTCTTCTTACAGCTTGTTATTGAGGAATAAGTTACCAAATTTCCCTCGGGAGGCCAGATTTTGGAGTTCAGGGACCAAATAAATGAGCCAGTACGGCTTGTTGTCAAAAAGAATTTAGTATCTATTTACTTGAGCCTACAAATAAAAACAAACCGTTGCTTGTTTACATGTTTATAGAAACTTGATAAAAATCACTAGCTCCTGAACTATAATGTAATATGTATTAATTTTAAGTTCAAAATGAAAATAACTACGAAACGTCTGAAACTATAACATTGTAAAGTTCAGTCGCTGAAATATTTCGTAATATTATATAAAAGTATCCAAAGAATTGCGAATAAATTTAAAGAGAATCTTTTAAATTGCCAAGAGACTGCTCGCGGGATGTATCCCAAATATTTACTAAGCAAATTCTTATAATTATTACAAAGGGCAGAAAATAAGTTATTTCTTTTCAGCGTGTGGAGGGATCTTTACTTATAAGCTTTGATACAAAAGATAACGTACAGAAAAGAATCTTTCCAAATCTTTGTTCGCCTTCTTTGCTCTTACGTTTTTCTGATCCATATGCTCTTTGCCCTGAGGAAAATTCAGTTTTATATTAAACTGAACATTTTTTGCTTGTTGTTTAAGAATTAGATTTCTTGGGCGCGGTTTTAATTCTACATGGATGTTTCGAGTATGTATACGTTTTGTATTGGGAAAATTATAATTATAAATTTTTTCAGGCTTAACATTATTGTTTCTTCGGTTAATTCTCCCAAAGTTATTCAATCAAGCTTATATAACTTGAATAAAGTTATAAAGTAAACCGCGGTAAACATGAACAATCAGTCATATATACGTCAATACTATTGAAAGTTAAAAACGAGGTTTAAAAAATCTATCCTGCGATGTAACAGTGACCACAACACTCTTGTTTATTAACTTTACGCCCGGATCATAAAATAAATCCTTAAAAATCGCTGCGAAAAGTAAAATTCGATAGCCGTATCACTATCCGGTTAAGCCAACAAACAGTAGCAGTCACAGTAAACCGAATTGAATGCCGTACCCGGTTAAAAATGTTTAAAATGGCCAAGTTTTTTATAACCGCCACTGTAATCAACGAACAGTTGGACAATACAAACATTTGTACATAACGAATTTTTAATTAATTCTCGATTGAATTTTATTGAATTTTGGTACGTTTCGTGAATGTGAATGATTTAAACTGATTGATATTGAACTGTACGGTTTAAGCGATGAGGTTACTGGGAAACTGCGAAATCTCGTTATGAATTGGTATTATTGACGTGAAATCCGATTTCCGTGGCTGTATGATTTTATATCTTTGCTTCTTTGCTATGATTAAAAATAGCCCATTTCTTGTGACTTTATTTTATTTTTTGTATTAATTCCGTTCGCATTGTATAATATTAAGTTAAAAATGGAAACCTGTTATTTGCATTACTGTTATAAGTTTGTCCGTAACCGTACAGACAGATATGTTGCTGGGGAGTTTGTTCCGCCACTTCTTCTTCCCAGCCAAAACACTAGGAAGTGTCGAATGGGGGGGGCGCTTTGGGGGATTGTCTTATGTAAAAATTGACCTTCAAAAAGTGCTGATAAATCAGCCTAATTTTAATAAATGACTTTTGATTTTAATTTTGTAATGCATTATATGAATCGCCGTTGGTTTTCTAAATAAAAAATAAAATAAACTATTTTCCAATTTTCCTAAAAATAGTTAAGAAGTGTTATTTTTTCATGGAAAGTGCTTAGCTAATAGAGAGCACAATGAAAATTACAATTCCTTAAAAAATCTTTCCTTTTTGGAGATTTCATTTATAATTTCAATCACAGAACAATTACTTAATTACTCTTCGTAAACTGTAATTCCTATAGATTTTTAATTAAATTCAAACCCAACTTCAACTCAAGTCCAAATGTAGTAAATTATAATTGTTTAACGCGATTCCGAGTAATAAAATAAAGCGTTATAATTGTGAGGGGTCGTAACTTAGTTTTTAGAAGTTAGGATTAAGTTTGTTGTTGGGAACTCCCCTAAAAAATGGACGGCTTGCTTAGTTCCCATGGTTTGTTTGAGAAAACTACATGAATCAGATGTTACGGTGATTATGGTGGGTCGAGCCGGTCGTGTTCCAGGCGCGCCTCAAAGAGCTATCAGCGATCTGACTGATCCCCCCCTTAGAAGGCCAGTCTGCCGGAGTCACGAGACTGTCTCATCAACCGTGACCCTGAAACGTAAAGGGCTATGAAGGACACCGTGGATTTTAGTCAGTACGAGTCTGACAGTCCCTCCCGCTCTGCCCTGGGTGGGAGGACTCATTTGATGATTTTACCACGTTGTAATAAATCAAGAAAAGAACCATATGTGGTTCAGCAAAAAAGGTCTTATTTACCACCTAGATCAGTCTAAGAGGCTTTCGTCTAGACCTGAACACTTCTAAACGATCTGCAATCAGTCACATAAGGTTGCTAATAGCTTGCAATATCTCAACCTGACTTATCGACACAAAAAATCTGAATTTTGTCTAGAAAAAAAATATTGCAGGGATTACATTCGTATATATTTTACAAATTGTTTTTTCTTTGCATATCAGAACATTATCATAGACTATGTTTTGAGTAAAAAACCTTTAAATTACCAAAACGTGATACAAAAGAAACTAACCTTTACGTAACTTCAAGCAATGTGTTTTTTTTATTCCTGGGGCTTAAAACATTTTGATAACAGTTAAAAACAATTTACTCAAAGAGAAGTAAGAATAAGAATTACAAAATAAACACTTATTTATTTATTATTTAGTATTTTCCCCCTTCTGGCATCCCTTACGTTATTTATAAACCATTATTCTTGCACTTCATGTTTATAAAAATAAATTTGTCTATTTAATAAGGATCACACACTAAAACGAAACTATCCCACTAGTATTAGCATGTTAATGAAAAGGTGCCTTGGCCCCCTAAATCAGCTGATTTGAACCCCTCATCGATTATCCCTGCACCTTCCAAGGAACAACAAAGGAAAATCATAGTATTAAGGCCCCTTATTATAATAAACCTTGCGTATTATTAAGGGTAGCTCGTGAGGCGCCGATAGCTAGAGTAAACAACATCAATATTGCTTGGGGTTGTCGACGCTAGGGGTGGGGCAGAGTTGTGTGTTTTTGTAGATATTTTTTTCTCATAATATTACTGGCCAGCAATTTTCGTCATGATAAGAAGCAGTCAAAAAGTTACGAATGATTTGAAATAGTTCTACAGGATAGTTTGTTTTACAAAAGTGATTTAAATTGTGAACTTTCTCTTTTTTTTAAATTTTGCCCTACACTAGGAATTTCTCCAGTGTCTTTTTTCCTACCATAGAAAATAACGTGCTATAAAGAAATGTTTGCTTGCCTAATAGCTGCAAATCATGGCTGGTATTTCAAATTTGCAAATAAGAAGTTATGATATCATTAATTTGATCTGTACCACATCGCTTAAATAATATGAGGATGGATTAAGTCCGACCGACAGACGTAATGTCACCGCTGACAGCTGTCTAACGTAGCTATATCAATGAAACAGTGCAGCCCTGATGAACTGGTACGGCTACATAATTATGTAAGGACTTTTCGTCAGCACTGGCCGTCGTCATCGGCGGAGCACTAAATTCACCGTTTATCTTGGTTATCTTGTGTTATCATTTAGTCTTTTATCGATACATAAAACCATCGACACTGACTATCACTAGGCCACTACTGATTCTCGGGTCGGCCACTAGGTAAGCTGTGTGCACAGTCCTCCACATCGCTTATTACTACACTCAGAGCACCATCTCCTCTGCATACATATAGTTTATGGTAATTAAAAGCATTAGACAGACAAAACATTTTAATAACTCATCGTAATCATTCGCCACTCCTTAAAGCAATAACCATGGAGTTTATTGCCGTTGTTCTCTATAGGAAATGAACTAGGCAGGTACCCGAATCGTATTCTTATTTGTCGAAATTTTATAGATGAGGCTCATCATCATCATCATCATCATCATCATCATCATCATCATCATCATCATCATCATCATCATATCAGCCGTACAACGCCAATGCTAAACATATGCCTCCCTGATAGATTTCTAATAGGACCGGTTGAAAGAGGCTTGCATCCAGCAAGATCCTGTGATTTTGCGCAATTTATAGGTGAGGCTGTTCAAAAATAAAACAAAATAAATTAATAATTACGTTTTTATAATAGTTTAATTTTGACCCTATTCCGATTTATCAAGAATTATACGGTTTATGCTGCTTTTTTCATCAAATCTATACTATAATAAATCTGTAGAAGGGTCAATTCTGTACATTGAAAATATTGAAAAAATAAATAGCGGGGGGTGTTGCTGGATCGATACCAAACCCAAGTATATGATTAAAAAAATTTTTGTCTGTCTGTCTGTCTGTCTGTCTGTCTGTCTGTTTGTGCAGGCATCACGTGAAAACTAACGGTTCGATTTCGATGAAACTTGGTATAATTATTCCTTATTATCCTGGGCATAACATAGGATACTTTTTATCCTGGAAAAATACGTAGAAAAAAAAACTTATTTTTCAGTTTTATTCATAGCCGTTGTTCTGTAGAACCGCGAACACACGTTGCATTACCCGCAGTGGATTCAGCGCCGTAATATTTATAAGATGTCATTGTCAGAGTTACTCAAAATGGGGAAATAAACCATCCACGCGAAGACCGACATCCGCGCGGACGGAGTCGCGGGCGGAAGCTAGTATTAAATAAAGTTTAGTGTAATCTGAGATTAGATAAGAATTTCCAGTATTTTTTGCCATTCAAGTGCATTATTTCTCTTTTCTCTTTTTCTGTAAATAAAAACTGGTTTAGGTTCCTTATGTTTTGCCGTTGATTTCTGTTGAAATGAGTTTGCAACTTTAATTCGTACATTCTTTTATTTCAAAATAATATTTAAAATAATGACCTATGATTTTGGGTGTGTTCATCTGTCATCATTTCATCAATTATTTATTTACCTTCATCCCTTAATAGTTATCCTGATAGTAACGGTTAATCGCGTTTACCAAAACTTTCGAATAGTGACAGAATACCTAAAACCCGTTTACTGATTCCACTAAGCCCTTCAATCCGTTAATTCGAAAATAAGTAAACAGCGACCGAAGTGTTTGTTTAGTTACACGGCTAGATCAGTTATTCATGAGTTTAACTAACTTTCGGTCAATAATTCAAGTTGTTGTTTGATCCCGCCGATGTGAACACGGCTTTGTGGTTACTAACTAACCGAGTTTGGGATTATATTGGAGAAGGGAACCGCCTTTGTTTCTCTTTTTGTGAATTGACAAAATGTGGAAGTTTTTTTGTTGTAAGTTTGATTGTTCTAATTTTAATGACAATAAAACAGCTTCAAGATCTAGCGTAGTTTCGAAGAACAATGCGGTCTCGGGACTTCAATTTAATGCGTGTTCCTGATCATCAATTACCTATCTACTCTATTTATTGAGCAATAAAATAGAATAACTATTCTATTTTAAGAGTTTTATCACAATTTTATAAGCTACATTGCATAAAGTGACGGTTTTAGATCTACTGATAGATAGTTCAGAAGTTTTATAAATTTTCAGATGTGATGAGTAAATGAATTTTACTCTGTTACTTCTATTAAACAGATTTTAAATCCTAAGTACTTGCTTAAATAAAATGAAATAACTCAGAGTAACGCAGGTCACAGAAAGAAATTAATAACTTTTTACAAATGAATCTCAACAACAAATCAAAAAACTAGCACACTTTTTCAAAAGCTAAATAAACGAGCGACTAGTCGCAAAACTTCAAGCAGTAAGCCTCGACAATTTGGTCGCAGTGCCGGTAAACGGTCGCAATGGTGAAGTCGTACAAATGGACCACTTATTTCAACTGTGGTCTAGTATTTTCTGTGTGCTGGTGTCCTACTTCAACGTGAGTGCAAGGCGAAGCGATACTGAAAGAAAAATTGTTCATTGCTATTCGATTTTGACCAAGGATGGGCACTGCTATACTCGTATATAGCAAATGATGTAAATCCTAGAAACAGACGAGATCCTCATAAACTGGTATTAAGTGATTTGCCAAGACTTGCGAAATACAAAAAAAACTGCCCTGCAATGTGCGTACGTATTTATAACAAAATACCAAGTCGCTTTAAAACATTGAACTCGAGAAAATTTAAGATAGAATTACACAAGTGGCTTATTGAATGTAATTTTTACAGTTTAAGAGATCTTATGGATGTGAGATGTTGATTCCTTTTGTTAAAATATAAATTTTTGCATGCTATGTTATATCTTAGCGAAATATGTTGAGCTACTGTAATAATATTAACATCAATGTATACCATGTTTTACGCAAATAAATGATTTACTTACTTACTTACGTAGCAGCAATTTACATGTTTATAATGATGATGCTTCTTTCTGAATTGATGTTTAATTTTAATGACTTTTCTGAACTGGACCTGAATGAAAAATACTGAGAGTTGTTGTTGCTCTCTTGCGAATCGGGGTTCATCATCATCATTGACACTTGGCTTTGTTCCACCAACTGCTAATTAGGCTGAAATCGCAATACAGCTACATATTTTTTAGCGATTTCATAATGTTTCATAGTAAAAGTTGTTCATCAAGATGAGTGCACAATTTATGAAATTTCATTAAAAAAAAAACCATCAGTTTGCATAGGCTTCCCTTTTTTGCCATAGTAATCATGCATGTGTGGGTCTAAAATTCAGATTGACGCAAGTACGTGCTTAACATTTATTAATTGTTGTGTTCAATAACTTTACTTAGTATCGCATCGCTTTGTATCGCTTCCCCCCTTCATAGGACGCTAGACTTTACAAAATGAGATATCTGTGTTTTTATGAAATCACAGCATGAATAATACATGGTATAGCATTACTGCGGCAGTCGCAGTAGGTCCGCCAGTAATAGAATGGATTTGTTCCTTTTGCTACTCTGTGGATGAAAAGAAAATATGAAGCGGTCTGATCGCTTGTACGCTAGTAGATGTTCATTGTGGAAATGGATTTTATATTGATCCTTTTAGTTTAGAAATACGATTGTTGAAGTTTTGATATGTTACGCTTTTATGAAAAAACTAGAATCTAGGACAATGCATTTTTTTAAATCTGTTCGAAACTGTGTAGTAAAATAATTTGAACATTGCGTAAGCTACTTTTAATGTAGTCAACTCAGGGATTTAAGTTAACATTTCAACTTTCATATAATTTTATTTTCAGTCTAATTTTCTTCAAATGATGTAATTTTTTATCAGCAATAATAATATAGAGATTTCGAACGACGAATCTCGAATATATATTTTAGTCAGTACGAGTCTGACAGTCCCTCCCACTCTGCCCTGGGTGGGAGGACTCATGTGATGATTCTACCACGTGTAAAAAAGCCACCTTTTGTACACGCTACAGGCTTTTTATAGCAATAATTAAAACTTATCAACTCTAAAATATCGTGAGACTTAGGTCATTATGCTATTCAAATTATACTAATTTTCGCTCCTCATTGTTCCAGGACCTTCAATCAGAGATCGAGACCCACCGCGATGTGTACGCGTCGCTCACGGGGACGGGGCGCCGCCTGCTCGGCTCCCTGTCCTCGCAGGAGGACGCCGTCATGCTGCAGAGGAGACTGGACGAGATGAACCAACGGTGGCACCATCTCAAGTCGAAGAGTATGGCTATCAGGTCAGTAGACAATTTTGATCTTACTTCTTAGTCTGAGTAAATTATTCGGGCTGCGTTTCAACTAGAGCTACGCGAAACTGTATTGTAAGATGCGTTAAACTAACTTCAGCTCAGAAAATGAAAGAATATCCTGGGTTTATAGCCCTCGCTACGCATCCATGTTCCAGAATTTAGCCAAGATGATAAAAAGAAGAAACCCAAGTGGGAAACTTTCTTTTTGATTTTTCTTCAAATTCGCAGTGAAAAATTCTCATATGGGTTCATTATGTTTTTGTTCTATTAATGGTGTGTTAAAAACCGTCCAATAACTAAATAAATAATCAGATGGTACATACATATTTGTGCGACGGTAGATTAAACTTGACAGTAATCCGTTCTGCATTAAACTTAACATCTTGAATGCTTTGTATACATGTTTCTATCAAACAATCTTTAATTGTGGAAAGGGTTTAAACATCCATAATTTGCCCAAGGAGCTAACTTGTGTGATTGCGTTAATATATTGCTTACATAACCGTTAAAAACAAAAAAAAAACGCTCGTTTAATCATTTGTATAAAAACTCATGTCAAATATTCTCTTGTTGTTTTTCCCGCCAACTGGCAATCTGTCATTTATGTATGACGTTTAAAAATGTTCGTTCGGATACGTTCACGTGTAATGAAATACTGAGGTTTTTAAGTGTTTGTATTTTTTTTTTCGCACTATTGTATTGTAGTGTATTTTAATAAATAAATGTGGCTTTGATTAAAAAACAAAGCTTTTAAAACTTTGCAGAAGTCTATGATCGATGGACATCATATCACTTTAATATAAATCCATAACTAAGTGCTCTTCGAATTATAAGGGTTCATTCAAATTGATTGATAGATTGACTTGTACTGTAGTCTGTAGAAATACGCATCAACGGGCCTATTGATGATCACTCGACAATCTGACGTGCTAGAAATGTACCAACATGCCATCACTAAATCCATAACAATAACTCCAAGTCCCATTACAAACCACATCCCAAATGACATCCTACCATTACAGGACACTCTAACCCGTCTAAAACAATCAATACATGTCCTATAACCCAATAACCCGCACGTTATGGGCGATGGTACAGCAACCCGTTGCGGCGACCGGTTGCTAAACCTATTACGTCACTGGTTGCTCCGCCTAATTGCTGTTAATGTACCGAATTGCGAATAGATAGGTGTAGTAACAGTTATGGGTAGTGTTGGTGGAATTATGATTTTGATACTTGGTTCTACAAAAAAGTTGAAGGGAATGCGAAGTATCAATGTAAAGCTGTTTATTCAATCGTTGAATTATTTTACTCGCAAGTGCGATAGACAAAGAAGGAGTTAGAGCCCAGCAACAAATATATTCAACAGAAATTGGCGTTCAAAATATTTAAGTGTTGTATAATAACTCAGTAAATATCGTTTTTATTTTTTAAGTATTAATGGACCAATAATATTGTAAAATTTAATTAGCCATGGAATTAGTGAAAATCCACAATTTCTCTATTATAGATTTTGTAATAACCTCAGGGCAAACTTCAACCTCTGAAAGCCACCTTCACAGAATTACAAAGGGAAAATTCATATTTAGGTGCGAACCAGTTCCTATAGAAAGTTCCGAACTACCCGCAACCTTTTGAACTAAAAGTAGAAAATGAAACTCATTTCGCTGGACCAGGAATTAATTTGCGAAGTGTCACAACATCACACTCGAGGGGGTGAGCAGTTGTAAAACTACCCCCCACAAACTGTATACATTTACCGTTTACAATTTTTGGTAGGAAATAAATTAAAGAGCTAATTGTATTTGGGAAAGATCGATCTTCTGATAAGCCCTGTGTGGGTAAGCAATTATATTACATGTTTTGTAAATTGCTTTTAGGGTTGACCAAAGACGAAATAAGCGGCAAATGCTTTCAAAGCGCTTGGTATATTTTCAACGTATATTAATAAAATTTACTTAAACTTTTTGGTTATTTACACCAGTTCCATTTATTTCACGTGATCGTTATGGCTCATAGACAATAAGCTAATAGAATTTCACTTAGTCTGGGCTTTAATTCAGGATTAATAGATTTTCTCCTAAAAAAAAAAATCATATGTAACTGAAACTTTACTCAAATTACTCGTAGAGCTCACATCCAGTAAATACACTACTAAAACGCATGAAAACCTTATAAAAACTCGAGCTTAAATTAACCCTCAAATTCCGCCGCACATGGGACTTTAAAAAACGAACGTATTTACAGACGCTGAACAAAAACAGGCCATTAACTGTTATTTATGGCGGTGAAAAACATGGGGTAAGACCACGGGAGGTATAAAGGAAATACACACATCAAAAGTGTCTAGGGATCAACATATATTTTTGCAATAACTTTTCTCCTGATTGATATTAATTAAATTTTTTTTAAGGATTCATCAAATAAAGTGTTTTCGTTTGTCACAGTAACGATAAACCAAGTCACCTTTGCATTAATAAAGAAATTTGCCATTTTCCTAATAAAGGGATTTTTGACATTTGAACCACTAACACAAAAGTTCGAAAAAAAGACTGAAATAACAGTTTTCTTTAAAATTTTATTGGGTAACTTAAACAATTAATAATACGTGTTTCTACCGCGAACACTAACAACACAAGAACATCGGTTTGGCATACTCAAAATGAGTTCATCCAAATCACGCTGTGGAATGGCCGCCCATGTTCGTTGCAACAACAAAAAAAGGTCTTCTTGCGACTGGATACCCTCCATATTCGGCAGAGCTCTTCTCTGTAGCAGATCCCATGCATGCTCAATCGGATTCAAGTCTGGCGACTGAGCAGGCCAGGGCAGGACATTGATGTTAGCTGCGGCGAGAGTCTGTCTTACAACTCTTGCGGTGTGCGGTCGTGCATTATCATGCATTAACTTAAATAAGGGACCGATTTGCACTTGTAGAGGAACGATGACGTCTGATACAATCGTCTCAGCATAAATTTGAGCGTTGAGGTTGCCTCTGATCCAAATCAATTCAGTTCTTCCGCCGATCCAAATACCCGCCCATACCATGATGGTTCCACCACTATAAGGATGGACTTCCTGGCAGGATTTTAATCGCTGTTGGCGTCCAGGGCTTCTCCAGTGTCGTATACGTCTTGTATCCGGTCTCATACCAAAACGAGACTCATCAGAAAAGCACACGAAACGCCATTGTTCTTCTGCCCAATTTCTGTGTTCAAGAGCCCATTGATATCGAATCCTACGATTGTGCATTGCTATAGGTGGTACCCGTAGCGGTCTTCGGGAATGAAGTTTCACTTCATGCAAGCGGTTTCTGACTGTTTGGTCGCTAATTAAGTTCCCTGAAGAGTGATGAAGCCTCACGGCTAACATCATGGCGGTTATTGTTGGAGCTCTTCGAGTTAAGATTTGAATGTATCGGTCTTGTCTCCGTGTGGTGCAGCGATACCGTCCTCCATGGTGCTCAGCCACGGTACCAGTGCTTCGGTAACGTGTCCAAAGTCGACTGATAATACTCTGACTTGTATTCAGAGCTAAAGCCACAGTACGTTGCCGGGAACCAGCTTCTATGATTCCCACGGCTCTGAGCATTTCTTCCCTGCTTAAATGACGTCGCCGCTCCATAATAACGTTGGTTTTAATCAGTAGTAGGGAAACAGTAGCACTAATAATGTCTTCAATGCGTTGTATGTTTTTATAGGGAAAATATTGACAGCTGATTTTCATCTTTTACTCGAATTTGATTCACAGTTCCTGATTCAAATTATGAAATGCACCAAAAAGGATCCATATAAATTTATAAAATCATAAATTTATTACAAAGCCACATCTCAATCTCAAGAATCCGCATAAAAATGCTTGATCCCTAGAGACTTTTGATGTGTGTATGTCGTTTAATAGGTGAAAACTGATGGAATCTTTAAATGAGGTGTCATATTTTTGCGGAAAAATCCAATTTTAAATAAGACAAACTTCTTATTTAAGATTGGTTTTACTACTTTCGAAAGATGGTATTCTATTAACATAGAATTTGATTATTACAGAAATGAAAAAACATAAACGATAAATTCAATATGCATGAATTGATCTCAGAATTTTAATATAATTTAGCCATTACTTTTAAGGACTCTAAATATCAATTTCCATGACAATTCAACTGTAACAATATTTTAATCAAATTCGTCTGAAAATTCTTCAAATGATTCCATTCCATCAGTCAAAACATTTAGAACACTTCTATTAAAGTAAGAAAGTAATTCTGTCCCGTTCTTCTATTAAAACTTTGTATAAGTCTGTCTCATTCAACCGTGAAAAGGGTTCACGGGGCAGGGCTGTCAATTAACAGATAATAAGATATTCACTTTGTTGAAGAATTTATAGACTAAAAGTTAGTTGAGTATTGTTTTAATACGTAGGTACCTTTCTTTCGAGTAACTATTTCGGATTTTCTAAGAAACTTTAGCACGATTATTATATCAGAGGGAGTAAAGATATTATCACTACGGTAATTGAATTTGGTGATATAGTAGCGATAGTATAATTTATAGCGTAAGGTTATTGGGTTATAGTGTTCTACAATGATCTATTGCGTCTTTGTCTATTATGATTTGTGGTGATAAAGGGATGTTTCGGAAATTATAGGCGATAGATTCATAAAGTATCAAGTTGTCATGATTGGCCTATAAACCTCTACGGTTGAATTCATATATTATACTATTGATTATACTATCCATTTTGAAATGGAACGGTATGATATGAGAAGAAAGAGTTTTTTATAGCTTTTGTAACTAAAGAACTATTTTAAGCTTTTCAAAGAGTGTTTCCCAGCAGCTGGAACGTTATTGGCTCATGATGAGCACCTTCGGTAAAGTCTTCCTATAAAAGTCATATTGTATAGGAAAATGATCATCATCAAGCTTCCATTCTTAACCGGCAGCTGAATATAAATCCTATATATTAAATCATTTTACAGTCTAATGGCGTTAATAAGATGGCGTCGTTATAAGTTCTGTTTTGATTACGCACGTCAAATCCTGGACAAACGAAATCGCTTAGTCGTTTTAAAAACTTTCATGAAAATTGGGTCGTTTAATCAATCAATCAGTATTAAAACTCGAATACCTCGGGCCCATATTGGCAGATATTTAACAAAAAGGATCGTTTCCAATTAGGTCTGAAGTGCAAACAAGTAAATTTATTTGTGAACGCCGCCGACCGGCTCCATAAATAATCCTTCGGTAAAAAATTAAATTTTCGCCTGTGTAACGGTCATTCTTAATATAGGCCGCCATTTTGTTATTGGGGCTAGGAAAATGGCGGAAGATAACCAGGATTCTTCATCGATTTAGCCTATTGCAGTGTTCTTCATTCAAAAACCGTGCTACTACCGTTGGCAGAAATGACACGTTTCTTCGAAATATTAAATCTAAGACAAGCTGATTTCCCCAAGATTTTGTTTTTATTTTGTAGAAATATTTATAAAAAGAATAATAAACATGAATAGTTCACAATGACAAAATCATTGGTTCTCTCCAAATGTCTGCTATATCTTCTGATGAAAACTGTACTCATTGGTGTTCATCATAAATACATTGGCTTTCAACAGTATTAGAAACTTACCTATAGTACAGCTATAACTAAAGCCACCACTATTACAAGATCCGTCAAACTTGGAAACTCTGTAAACCCCTTGCTTTTTCCTCTCCCCGCCATTTTCATGGCCCCAAAACCGATCAGTGAATTAATCATTCAAACTTAACGACGTGTAATAAATCTGGAGTTTCCCTCGACGGGAATCGAACCGTGGACCGCTCGTACTCGATTACGATACGCCATCTATGTAAATCATATTTTGTTTTTGTTTAGCTCTGTTTTCATGTTAATTCATTCGTGAATTTTCAGTTTTTGCGAACGAGAAGGATTGGGAGAGCGAGTTACATTGTTTATCTTTATGAAAACCCACATATTACAGACGCCAGCACATCAAGCTACCCCGATCTGTCAAAATGTAATGGATTTTCAATTTTATCATAATAGTAGAACGTGCATCTTCGATTTAATCTGTCAAACTTGACGTTGACTAGTCAATTTGACGGCACGGTTAGCGCAGTACCTGAGCGATTGGACTGCTGCGCTGGGTGTCGGGGGATCGATTCCCGCACGGAGCAAATATTTGTATGATCTACAAGTAGTTGTTTCGGGTCTGGGCGTTTGTGTATGTGAATTTATAATGTTTTTAGACGCACCCACAAAACAGGAGAAATTCGTAGAGTGAGGCAACGATATAAAAAAGAAACTACCCCAGATTTTATTAAGAGATTGAGCTACCTCCAACCGATCTGTTCGGTTGTTGGGCTTGCGTCTACGCCTATGTCAAATACCTGTCAAGCAACAAAGAGTCTTTATGCCCGATCAAAGAGTATCATACTATTTATTTTTCTGACGGTACGTAGTATCTATGTTTAGTGACACCAACTGTCTACGGTGATTTTTTTAATCTCTAGGTATTATACCTAGTTCTGAGCGGGATTTAGGGCTTCCTATTGTTATTTTTTTATTTTGGACTAGCCCACACTATCCCACTGCTGAGTAAAGGCCTGCTGATGTCATGTTTGAAAGGATTTAAATCAGAAAAACAATACTTCCGTAATACATACTCCTAGTTGTATCACGGTCGTAATCACGCGGTAACCATAAAAGCTGACGATAAAATGATATAAAGAGAAATAGCACACTTTTATATCACTAAACTGACACTGCTTTATGTAGATCAAGTTTTATTGAAGTTAGGGCTAGGTGACACTGTGAGCTGTTAACGGATTTTGGATCAGATTAGAAAAAAAAGGTATTCTTGCCCTATACAATTAGTTTTGATCTCTTACACATCACTATTTCTAGTATATGCGAAACCTGAATGTAGTTTGTTCAAATTCAGTAACTGATTCGATTCCAATAATTTTTACAACGTGTTATATTTTTTTCTGATTTTTTTTTTTCGCCAGTTAATTACAATACAATCACCGTACAGTTAGTTACCTATTGTCAAACTATTGTCAATGAGTGTACGACATAGTAGGCACGGGTTGAGCATATTTATGAACAGACAACCAAGTAACAACAAGCATATGACTTTGTGATTTTTCATGATACAGCATTGAAATTTTGTATAAAGATTCTATACACAGAAATACTAGACAGGTGTACCGGGTTTCGCATATACTAAAAATAATGTTGTAGACTGCTCCCTAATTTATTTTTCTCAATATTTATTTTTGTGTTTATTAATTTACTTCCGTTAATATTATTACAATCCTTTTTACTTCTACGGTCAGACAGTCTATTGCTAAAGTAACGACTAAAATGCGTGTCCGAAAAATATCTTAATAGACAAAGTTATCAGAAACAGAGCATTTTATGGAAAAAAAAATTGACTGATCTGTAAGCAGAGCCTCGTGTTAAATTTATATTCTTTTACAGCAAAAAAATAACGCCACAACCTTACCATCCTCTGAAGTCTCCTAGCCATTAAATCTAACCACAGCCGTTCAATCTTACCATAATGCGCCATAAACAGCATCATAAGAATCTTCCATTAAACTGAACGCACTACTGCTGCTCACCCCTTTTTACTATCCACTTTACATCTGATAGCGCAGATAAAATACTTGAAACCCGTCCGCGACCTCAGGTGATACGACCTGTGTCGAGCAACACGCGCCTGCACTTGTTGCCTAGACGCTTTCCAAGTCTTTGGCAAACTGGATCCGCTCGCTTTTTGACCTGCGGATTTACTTAACCATATCATTTATTTACTGTATTTCTATAGATTAACTGTACCTTAATCAATAGAAATACAGGAAATAAATCATATGGTTTAGTGACTCCGCAGGTCAAAACTCGGTAGGCCAGTTGGTCGAGTCGATAGTTTCAATATGTGATTGGGTAGAGTGACCCGCGGGTCCATTTTGAGTGAGTCCAATTGACCAAAGTCTTCTGGTAACGGATAAACTCTACTTATTTACTTTTTTTCCAGTCTCTGTACAACACGTAAGTCGTATAAACTTGTAGTTTGTGGTACAGCGGTATTTGTGATTATAGTGCAGATAAAACTTCTTCAGTAGTCGTATCTGCGGTGGTATGAGGTATACAGTTGGTTCGATTCTCAGCCGATTGGTAATAAAACAATCGTTATCTGGAGGCATATGGTTTTAGATTGGCAAATATCTAAGTATTATATTAACACTGAAGTGGGCTTTTAAATAACATAACTTTACACCGGTTTTTCCTGAAGAGTTAAAATTAAAAGTCAATCTATACGTTTTTGGGTTCATCAACATTGTACCCGTTAGGGATCGAGCCTATGGCCATCACTCGGATGGAAGTAATGTAGAGTAACATTTCTTATGGAAAAATGCTACTAAAATTTAAGCTGAGCATTTAAATCATTTAACGAAAAAAAAAAAAAAACAAAAAAAGACGCATGTAATAGGGGGACGTACTAAGAATTTGAAGTCTAGGTAGTGCGGCGTGATTACAAATTGCACACTAATGTTATGGACATATTTCTAGCAACTACCAAAACTATGAAAATCTTTGGAATATACATAGATTTTCTACTCAGTCCTCTCATACACGTGCAACCATAATCTTATCAAAAATTAACCGTGAAACCCGTCTTAGTGTAAGCCCCTCTGCGGTGGATACCGCTCGGTTTGTGTTGAACTTGCGTCCTGCGGTCGGGCCCCAGGTGGGCCCCGGGAGGGCTCCGGCCCCTGCGGTCACGCGCCCTTTGTCCCTCACTACGTCCCAGTGTTTGTATCACGTTGCTGTCAAAGTTTAAGGATTATGAAGGGATATAAACTGTATGGTAGTTCAACATTCTTTTGTTTATGGTTTTGTGTCATGTCGTGGTTATCAACGCTAAATCCTGAAGTGACCTCAGTCATTGACGTAGAATTTGCTTAAGTAATCCGATAGGAACGAAAAAGACAAAATATGCTTCGTTTCAATAAGTAGTAGTAGTAGTAAGAATTTCATTAGTATTTGATTCTTTATCAGATCAAGAAGATTCACCAATAGATGTGATAATTCTCATTATGTTGAACCAGATTTCAAAAGCATTCCAGATTATTAAATGTAATGAATAAACAGTCCACTTTCAAAAACTGAGGAAGCCATTAAAATCGCGGTTTATAATATGGGTCTCAAAGTTGAATAAACGTAATACAACTGCAATTTCTTGAATACAGTTTAAATCTGAAGTCGTGTGTAGGGTTGCGCTATTATCGACACTTTTAATATCGAAAGGTCCTCTTCTCAGCACTAACCTTAAAAACTACAAGTACCTAGGTAATATTCTACTCATTAATTTATTGTCATAATCCATTTTACTCACATGATGCGTACTTTTGTGTGATTCGCGATTCATCGGTCATTTGTCATCTGAATATTTTAAAACCTAAAAAATGGAAAACAAAAATCCTGTCTACTATAAGTTTCTTGTTATTAAGTTTCTCTAGCATTAACTTTTTTATTTAGAAAAGTCTATTTTATGATGTTGGTGGCATCTCCTTTTTAATCATATAGTTGCCCTTGCCAGGAGGCAACGCTCTTTTATACGTTACTGTAAATTCTACAATTTGTGCAATGTATTTTTTTAAAAGATTCTATCGATACCACGATCCCATACCTACACGCTCTCCACAATCTCTAGCATCAGCGAGGCGACCAAATTTCAACAATTGTACCTCCCTTTGTGTGAGGGCCAAGTTTTTGAGTTATAGCCCTGGCTGGCTGCTTACCCACTGTTATTTATACGGCTTCGTTTTATTGGAGATTAGCTTTATAGCGATCTTGTGGTTGTGAGGAAGAAGCAGGATTACTTGGAGGACTTCAATATGGTTTAAAATGTCGTTAATGTTGTTGATTTTGACTGAGAATGTTGTTATTGTGTAGTCCTTCAATCAAATGTATTTTGATTCCTAATGGCGAGGCCCTAAAACACAAATTACAATCAAAAATGCAGTATTGTTCATTGACTTTTAGCCTTTGCATTTAGCTTAGTTCCCACATTAGTTTATATTGTCTTTTTATGGGTTTTCTACCATATACCAAATACCTTCCTAATTTTAAAAATAATATCATTATTCCTTTCCTGGTGTGGATGGATTGAGAGGAAGAGAAAGACTTAAGAAAAGATGGATGGATGGATGTGAATAAAAGGAGTTATGATGCCGTAACGTCTGACAGGGAAGAATGGAAGAAGTTAAAAAGTCGCGCCGGGATACGGGCAGAAAAATGATGAATGACTTCGTTTACCCACATTTTCATTTAAGTTGTTCAAGGTCCTGTTCAGAACTTTACTAAATGCTTGAATCTGACCCTGTATGTTGTTTTCACCCCCACCAAACCTGTCTAATAAAGCTGTCTCTCTTTCTCCACAGAAACCGCCTGGAGAGCAACGCAGAGCACTGGTCAGCATTACTGCTGTCATTGCGCGAGCTCACCGAGTGGGTCATCAGGAAGGAGACTGAGCTCAACGCACTCGCTCCACCCCGGGGCGACCTGCCCGCTCTGTTGAAACAACAGGTATGTGATGTACATGTTATCTTAAAAGCTTTAAGGATCCTTTTTAAGTCGGTAATGATAGAATAGAAAGAAAATAATAGAATGAAAAATAAAACATCAAAGATTTGAATAAAAAAAACATTTATTCAGGTATAGACAAACACACAAAAACAACAACCACAAAGTAAGAAAGAAAAAAAGGAAAAGATAGTTATTAAAAACAAATGAATGAAACAACAAAATTAAGGAGAAAGATAATTCTGTTACCATTATAAAAACGAACGTAAAACTAAATAAGAATACGGTGACTTTTTCATTGGATGAATATGAACCACAACTGTCGTTTCCGAACGACAGTTAAAGTTTCAAGTTCCACAGATACAGGCAGTTCTGGTTCCAAACGCGCTAAACGACGCAATTTCGGTCACAGTTCCACCTCAAAATGGGTGGCCAAGCAATTCGACCAGGAGTAATTGTTTCAAGCCGACGACTAGTTTCAAATTGCTTTAAGCGCCATCTACTGACAATAAACCTAGGAATAGATCGTAAACAGTGAATGTGTTTGTTTTTATTACCCTTCGAGTATCTAGGTCGAGTGGCCTCGCTTTGCTCAGCAGGGTAAAAATTGCAACTTGCATTTTTTTTACAAAGAGAGTCTGAGTCCCGGCAGTGGGGACTTTATACGTACGTTATCATTTTAAAAATGTGTATTTGGATTTGGAAAACGTTTATGCTTAACATAATGTCTACTTAAATAGCATTAAATAGTCTAAATCAGGGATCCAAATCATTTATCGAAATTTTACACTGTTATGTATTCATATCAGTTCATGATTGTAACATTCTATTGAAAATCAATCCTGAATTTGAAAAAAATAATTAAATGTCTTAAAATGTTCAATACCACGTAATAAAATGATAAACTTCCATTTAGGTCATGACGGACAATGTTGGGTATAAGTAGCACCAATAAGTTCCGTTCGGGACGTGGGGGACAATGATGTCCGACAATCAGAACTATTTTCAAACTTTCCTTTAAACCTGTTGATCAACAATGCAAGGCAATATTGTATCTTTGAATCATTGCTCAACAGTATAATCACATGGGTACTCAAAAAATATATATGTTAACCCTTAACCACCTGCCAGCGGTCATGGTGACCGCAACAATTTTTTGAATTTGAATTTCGTCGATATCCGTTATCGCATGTTAGTGTGCGTCTGTGTACCTTTTCTGTTGGTGCTTTAGCGTCGTGTGTGCGCTAGGCAAGGATCTACGTGCACGCGTTTGGCTTCGGTGAGTAAAAATATTTTGCTAGCGGTCATGGTGACCGCGTGCAGGTAGTTATGTGATTTTTGTGTATTACATTCATGATTATTGTTTTTACGTAAAAATGGATGTAAACAACGAAAATGTTGTGAAATGGTTAGAGATGTGGTTGATGAGAGTTGCAGTGATGTAGAACCTGAGAATTTGGAAGTTTCTGAAATTTTAGAAGACTATGAATCTGATGACTGCCTACAAGTGTCGTCTTCTAGACGAGACGAATTGCCTACTGTTTCTGGACTCTTGAAACACGTAAAACGTGTTTAACTTGTGTTCCCAAGAAGAAATGAAAAATATTTCATGTAACTTTTATCTGTAAAAAAAACAATCTGTGTGGAATGTACTATCAAAATGTGCCAAAATTGTCGTGAAAAATTGTCAGACTTTACCCTCTGCATTTTTATCGAAGTTTTGATTCTTTTTTAAACTTTATTTTTTTATCTCATTTTAATGTTATTAGATTCTTTAAAGAAAGTTCAAATTTGATGTAATATTTTGTCCCTATGTTGATACATCTCGTTATGTAATCATAGTTATATTTTTAGTTAAAATGTGCCATCAATTTAATTGTTCCCATTTATGAGAAGAACATGTTTTATTATTGTTTCTTTTTCCACTTAAATAAATAATTTAATATATATTACAGAATATTATTAATTTATTCTTATAATAAAACCTTAATATCCTGAGATAACTCATGTGTATTCGATGCGGTCACTGTGACCGCGCGCAGGTGGTTACGTTACTGATTTAGGGGTCAGGTGGTTAAGGGTTAAGACCAAATTAATTCGTTTTAAAAACTCAGTATCTGCAAAGCTGTGCTCCAGAAGATCGTAAACACAAATCCTATAATTAATTGTTCTGTAATTCTAAACAATGTCCCCTAAATCGGCGCAGGAGTCAACAAAGTACACACACAGTGGCGGTAAACAATTTGACCACACTAATCCGCGGATCGCGGCTACATCAACCAACGTACTAACGCCATTTTAACTATAGAAATACAACAGATGCAGAAGTTTTAATGAATAAAGGTGTTGATTGAAATTAAGAAGAAAATAACTATCCCGGTATGATCACAGTATAGCTTTCCGATCCCATCGGTTCTGAGAACTTCTTGATCAAAAATGATTTAAATTGTATTTTTTTTTGTTTAATAAACCAAAAATTAAGAAGATACGACGCTTTTAAAATTGGGAATACGTCACGAATTAGTATTTTTTTGTTGAGTATACGTTACGACGTCACTCTCAAGATTGTTTTGATGCATTATATCCATGTAAACATAATTTGATTTAACAAAAAAAAACATGTATTTTGTTATTTAGTGACGCTATCAAATAGCCCAAAAATTGCCTCTTTTCGATCAATCACGCCGGAGAACATGATCAACCCAACTGGCATCTACTTAATCACGTTCGAGAGCTGTCAACCTTTAAGTATACACAGCTCATAAATGCAGTTTAAAAGTGTGGTGATCGCGTTCAATTTATCAATTCAAATTCACCCGCAATTACACGTTGATCTTCTGTAACCTATTACCTGATGGTAGCAGCAACAAAATGGCGGGCTTAGTGGCAGCTATGTGTGGAATGTTAACAAGCGTTTAAGGGTACGGGTAATCGGCCCTAATCGAATTCTGTGGCTAATGTTCGGGAAATATGGGCTTTAGGTAGATATTTTATTGAACTAACAATGTAACAGGAATTTGTAGTCAAGTTTGTTAAATGCTGAGTAGTATTGACTATTTCAGTTAGGTAAAGATGTACAAGGTAAAGATGTACAATTTGAATAAATAGGGATAAATCCATTGGTATACTGGAAAATCTCGGAAGACAATACATTATGATTATGTCCATGGATCACAATTATTGTAGCTGTTCATTATTTTTAAAACGTTAGACATACGTATTTTCACCTTTCTTACAATTAAGGTCTATTGCAGGGAAATTTAAACTACAGAGTACTATTATATCTTTAAATTTCCATTCCAGGATGACCACCGCGCATTCAGAAGACAGCTGGAAGACAAACGGCCGGTCGTTGAGAGCAATCTCCTGAGTGGCAGACAATACATCGCGAATGAGCCTCCGTTGTCCGACACTAGCGACACTGAGGGTAAGTGGCGACATCTGTTAGTAGTAAGATGTGTGAAATTAGTGCGTACTTGTTTTAATAGATGGCGCTGATTGAAATTTTATTGTTTGTATTTTTTTTTGTATTTCTAAACACCCGGTTTCCGAGTATGTTTCGTTTGATAATAGCCGTTCAAAAATCTTAAGTTTTCACTGTTCATTCATCCCACTGCTGGGCAAAATCTCTTCATGATTTACAATTTTTCCAAGCCCGGATCAAGATGCTCTAGAACCTGGATTTTTCAGTCGTGGGTGACGTGTTGATTGATTTGTCCAACAAAATAACGAACAAAAGAAACAGCTTCAAAATGTCGAAACAGAATTCCTAAAAATGCTCTGTTGACAAGAAGTCACACGTTGCATTTAAAATACCGTAAAACTCGTTTCCCTGCCTACCCACTATCAGAATGGAAATGAAAAACATGGAAAAGGTTTACGTTCGGAACTGCGCTGGATACGAAATACAAATTCCGTCTGTCGTACCGCCAAAACATCAATATTCACAAATATAAAACAAAACATGGGCAGAAGCACCAATTCGTTAAAATCCCGAAACTATTTCAAGGCACACGCATTTGATATTTAAGTTAGGTAATGGATAATAAATCATTGTTTTGATGCCCACCATTAGGCATAGGTAAAAAACTTTTTATGCAGAAAAAAAAGCAGACTTTTTTTATAAAAATTTATTTATTTTTAACCGACTTCCAAAAAGGAGGAGGTTCTCTATTCGACTGTATGTATTTTTTTTAATTCATAAAGTCGCGCCAAAACACTTGTAAGTGTCATGGCGGCTGTTCTTAACGTCACTACTACAATAGGTAGTCAATAGACATAGAATTAATAAAAGTGACGTTGTTCTCTACCGATTAACTCACGTGACATGGTGGATGGTGGTCGTGGAACTGTCTCAACAAGTCATATGGACCCTGGAACGTAAAAGGCTATCGAAGAATCACCGTGGATTTTAGTCAGTTCAATTCAGGACTCATTTGGTGATTTCACCACGACAAAAAAAAATCGTTCATATTTAAATGTTTGTTTTGTAATCATGCCTTTTTTTATGCACCCATTCTACACAACTGTCATAGATATACAGTTTACGGTCTGTTATTAATCAGTAAAATTGTTTCAGAATTTGCTAAACAATTTAATTTCCTTGAATACCCCAATTTTATAATGTTATTACTGTGACAACTGCACCTTCTGCTAACCCATTTACTCCATATCTAAAGTCAGTCAGTCTGTCTGTCTATACATCAACGCGCATTGTTCCGGACCAGTAGCCATTCACACCTTGATTGTTACCTGGCTTGTTAGATATTTGCATACTTGATGCTGACACCATATTGTTATTGGGACGGATCATAGTTCAGCCAGGTGGCATGAATTTAGTTTAGGTGCCAAATGATTTGGCTGTGATATGGAATTGATGAGGTGCATCAACGTTATGGCTTTCAGTGTTATTCTTTATATTATAAACTAGCTTCTTCCCGCGACTCCGTCCGCGCGGATGTCGGTCTTCGCGTGGAACTGAAAAATATTTTTTTTTTCTACGTATTTTTCCAGAATAAAAAGTATCCCATTTTATGCCCACGATAATAAGGTATAATTATACCAAGTTTCATCGAAATCGAACCGTTAGTTTTCACGTGATGCCTGCATATACAGACAGACAGACAGACAGACAGACAAAAATTTTTTAAATCACATATTTGGGTTTGGTATCGATCCAGCAACACCCCCCGCTATTTATTTTTTCAATATTTTCAATGTAAAGAATTGACCCTTCTACAGATTTATTATATGTATAGATGTGTAAGTAAGTTTTTTTGTTACCTTTTTACGCCAAAACCACTGAATCGATCTGGACAATGGACATATTGTTCTTTTTGTCCCGAAAAGAAGTACTGTTCCCGATAAAACTAACAAATACTTTTATATGACAGATGGCCTACAATGACGTTATATGGCGATATTAATTCCAGTATGTAAGCGAGGTGAATAGATGACTGGTATAGCTCTGTCTCTTTCCCACACTGGTATTACACCTGCTTCAGGACTTCATAGTAACCCTCCAGATACCGCCACATGTATGATCCGAATCCTAACTAATATTATAAATGCGAAAGTAACTCTGTCTGTCTGTCTTTCTGTCTGTATGTCTGTCTGTCTGTCTGTCTGCCTGTCTGTCTGTCTGTCTTTTCTTCACGCCTAAACTACTGAACCGATTTGTGTGAAATTTGGTACAGACATAGTTTGGAACTTGAGAAAGGACATAGGATAGTTTTTATTACAAAAAAATAAAAATAAAAAATAAAATTTATGAAATGCTCTAACGGAGTATAGATAATTCCTTAAACTCTCAATAGATGGCGGTGATCGTTCAATGGTGTCGATCGTTACACGAGTTGTCACTATGGATTGATAGATGGCGTTGGAACCAAAATTGTACTTATTGTCGGTTGTATGATAGTTTATGTGGACTGGTCCTGTTTCGTAAATTTTAAATTGTTCCGATGTATAATTGGTGTTCCTGTGATGCTTATGAGAAACTATATAACTAGATCCACCAAGACTATATAACGGCATACGGTTACAAATAACCTATTTAGGACGGAATGTCATTAAAGCCGTTATTATGACTGGGATGGCAAAAGGCGAAACTTTTATTATTCCCCGTATTCCCATCATTCCAACTGATTTGCCATTCCAATTCAAAAGAGTTCAGTTTCCGCTGTAAACTGCGTTTGCAATGACCATAAATAAAGCCCAAGGGCAAACGCTAAAAGTTGCGGGGTTACATCTTGAAAAAGACTGTTTCTCCCATGGACAACTCTACGTTGCGTGCTCAAGAGTGTCGAAACCACAAAACCTTTATATTTTTGCAAAGGATGGCTAAACTAAAAACGTGGTAAACAGAAATGTCTTGGTGTAAGAAACTTTCATAATCTCTAAAACCTAAAATAATAGAAAATTTGTCAAGGGAGAAAGTCTTTTTTCCTTTTGGACTGAAATGTCAAATCAGTAGAATGATGAGAAAATAAGGGAAAAATAACATTTTCGCCTTTTTCGATCGGCAAAACGGCTTTAATGCCCTAAATGAGTATACATCTCTTAAATTCAAACGCAGAGTTCATTATGTTGATTTTTGAAGAGTTCCCTAGAATATCCCGCGAGATCGGGAACTATGTGGGTAAAACTAAAAATCTGCTGGAAGTCACTATTCCACGCGAACGAAGTCGCGGGCAAAAGCTAGTACATTTATAAATTCTAAATTTGAATTTGAATGAAGTCATAGAAATGCCATTAAAACATTACCATTTATGACAATCCTATCCAACTCTTTGACTGTCTGTGTGTTACTGTTTTAGCTAAATCCGTCTGAATTCTATATTTACTCAACATGATCATCAACCTCACCAACAATCGAATGACGTCTACACTATGGTTAAAAGTCATGCTCAAGCGTCACCATAAAGACTTATTTCCACCAACAATGACTTACTTTAACTTGCAAGAGAAAACTGTTGACATATGTTTTTCCACCAACAAATAGTCGACTGGGAATAACCCAGGTACAACGGACGAAAAGATCTAGCTTTGATCATTATACGACTTAACTCTTTCTTAGTGTAAACACAAACCCATGTCATGAGAACGAAGTCTGTTCCGCTAAGCCATTCCCGCTCCGCTTATGACTCTTACGAGGTGGAAAACAGGCTTTCCCGATTGCAAAAACCTATTAACCATTCAAAAGAAAGTGAAAACATGAAATGCCAATAAAATCAAATGGGTTTCACTCAGTAACTAAATGAAAAACAATAATAAAAACACATCCGTCGAACGAAACACAAATCCTAACCCTAAAGCGCTATATCACAAAAGCGCAGCAACAAAGCGGTGAACGAGTGAATGAATGAACGACTGAACGCAATTAGAAGCGTACCGGCCGCGCTAATTGCAAATTCCGTGCGGACCGGCTCAATCAATATAGTTTGCATTCACAAGGTGATAGCAATCGGCTAACGCCAATCAATCGGCAGCTGCTCTGATTGATTGCGCTTGACGATTATGTTTTTAAGCGGTCAGCGTATGAGGATTAAGTGCGCTTTGATGACAGTTGGGCTTTGTGGTGTGTTTGATGATTGGTTTTGTGGGTGGCCAGATGGTAGGCTTTTTTTTATCGTGGTAAAATCATCAAATGAGTCCTCCCACCCAGGGCAGGGCGGGAGGGATTGTCAGACTTGTACTGACTAATATCCACGGTGTCCTTCAATAGCCCTTTACGTACCGGGGTCACAGTAATCCGTTAGTCCCGCGACCCCGGCAGGCTTTGGCCCTCTAAAGGCCCCGTCACTATGCTGACACTCTTTGCAGATGGTAGGCTTGGGACAGGTTTAATATTTATGGGACTGAAATGTTAGATCTTCGGTGACGTAGACTCTCTATCACTCTTTGGAATTCCTCTCAATGATCAAAGTTAAAGGTGGGAAAAAGCTTCATACGTAAAGTGAACCTTTTTCGTTCGTACTCTAGAGGCAATTTTTCATTTTCCATACAATTTACGTCGTAATTCTTCAAGTATGCTATAAGACGAAATACATGCTAGGACGTCTGGACTAACAAGCAACTAAATAAATTCCATCGAACCAAACAGGTGAATCTTAACACTATTAATTTTACCCATCACACCATGTTGCCACAATTACTATTCAAATAATCCAAACGCCAGTTTACAAGCATCCTGTACAGTAATTGGCAAGTCGACAAGTAAGGGCTTAGTCCTGTGATACTGCCAGCTGCCAGTCTCTAAGATGAGCGGATTACACGTCTGGGCGCCTCACAGTCTCCCTGTCGACTGAGACGTCGCATTCAAAATGGCGGGTAGTTGGCAAATTATGTCGCGTTTTGACGTGATTAATTATTTTGATGATAGTGCTTTTGTGGTAATGGTTTTGTGCTGGAAGAATAAGAAAGGGATAATTATAGAAGGTTTGACTTTCAATAAAATACCACATTCAGTCAATTATTAACTGTGTAGTTATTCTTTCTTTTGAATTAACTAAAAATCGATCTTCTTCTTTCTTAATACATAGCTTATGAAGAAGAAAATACAACCCCAAGACCAACCCCAAGAATATTCTTCAGCAGTCATTTTCAAATAGGAACTATTCCATAAATTCTAAGTAAGAAATCAAAGCTATACCTATCGATAAAATATAGGGGCCGTCCCGTCCGTCCGTTACGGCCATTGGTTGGAGACGTAAATTTGAAAATGGAACCGACTCGGCGGACCAATGGCGGGGGACGATTTGAAATACGTCAGCGACCCTTCGAACATGGCGTCATTTTTATCGGAGAATTAGAGATACGAGCTCGTTTTATTTGTTGTTACTGTTTCTGTGTGAATTTATTGTGTTTTGATCTGTTTTATCGACGGATACTGTTAGTTTATTTTCGAAAGGATTCTTGAAACGTCATTAATCAGGTCGAAGAAGTTTAGGTTAAAGAAGTTTTACTTATACGAAAAATAGTTTTACTAAAATACCGTCCGATATTCTACAAAGTCAGGTACACAAACAGGACGAATGTACAAACTTCCGTATCTCTTTTCCCTGTTGAAAACTTTAAATATTCAAAAACTTTCTGAATTGCACTCAATATTTCAGGATTAGGTTCCACTCAAATCCCCTGACAGAAATTGCACGCAAAAGCCGCTTCGTCCAAAATTCACGAATCTAGTGACAGGAAAAAACTCAACTAAACTCGTAAGTCGATTGGCGCGGTCGCCAGTGTTGCCACTCTAGTCAAATATCGAGTGCTATTCTGAAAGCTTGTTAATATGACAGCTATTTTTCTTTCTGGTTTATCTGTTGTTGAGAATTTATTAGATGTTTTCTGTTTAAGTGTAAATAAATAATTTAATGTAGCGTATATTTATAACTGCACTGAAAATATGTGTGAATAAATTGTAACAGAACAAAAATTGTTGCAACATTACGACTCACAAAATTATGCTCGTTTGACCTCACCCTAAAGCCTTTGTCAAACAGACAGGCATGACGAATGCGAAGCGAGGCGTTTTTATTTGTAATGTATGGAATTGTTTGAATCCAGTCACATAGAAAAGCGAAAGCGATCCGATAGCGTGACCAAACTATCGGACTGACGTCTTGTATCGGTTCGTTATCGCTTCGGACTCGCCTGTCTGTTTGACAAAGGCCTAAATAAGTCCTAGTTTAATAATAATAATAATGTTTTTATTGACATAAAAAAAGATCATACATTTTAGTTTTAAACCCTGACTCCTGAGCTAGGTGAAACCTGTGTTACAGGAGTCAAATTTTAATAATCTAATAAATATCAAAGTTTAATAACCTTATATCAATCTTATCACCTAACAGTCAATCCTAGGAACGATAACGGTTCAATGAATAACCGTCCAACAGAATACACTAGTTGTAATCTTTAAAAACTATCTAAATAAGTCAATATTTGGTCAGTTGGTCATCTTAGGGTTTTAGCAAAAACTATCTTCCATAGTCCAAAATTACCTAATTTTGTATCTAGAAAATATCAACAGATAGAACTACGCAAAAACTATTCAAAAAAAAAAACTATAACTAAATAACTGGGCCGCTGCAGAAAAAAATGTTACAAGATGAAAATAATTGAAAAACATTCGGTCGACAGCGCTACGACCGACGAGTGCCTCGTTTGAATTTGTGGGCGAGTGACAAAGCGAGTGGACTTGAAAATCTACTGGTTTCGTCAAAAATATCCCTGTTGGTTTGTTGTAGTGTTTGTACAGGAATTTAGGTAGTAATTGTGGGTTAGGAGGTCAGTGGTCGATGTTTCGATTACGAAAGTTTCATTTAGGTTTTAAATCTTTTAAAATACGGTTGTAATCTGATATTTATAAAACAAGAATATAGGAATATTGAAAACAAACTCACAAATGATATTACATGATATACTTTCACATGGGAATTTCCTATAATAATTTCGAAATAGCATTTTGGCAATAGCAAAGCAGATTTTTGTGAGGTATCAAAAACATTTCTAGACGGTCATTTACTCGCTACCACTAAACCACATGAACCTCATAACCTCCGAAACACTATCATCAAAAGCAGGAACAATTCGTCCACCGCCGAAATTCAGGCAACTCCGGAAACTATGCCAGTGCAATATCCAAAGTGGAGGCAGAAGAACGCCGGCGTGGAAGTAACGTTGTAATTATTAAATTCCCTCCTCTCCTCTACTCCCCCGCGTACTTGCCTGGTACGGGGGGGGGAGGCTCACGCTCCAAATATTGAGAGCTCAACGCTCGACGATGGGCCAAGTTGCTACTTAACACTGAAAAGCTGTGACATGTTTATTTTTTTCTTTTGGTGATAAAAAATAAATGTCGCTGTTATGGGTTTAAAATTCTTGGATTTTTGAGTTGGTGTTGTGCATTGATGTTAATTAATTGTCTAAATAAGTAAAATATACATATAACTAAACAATTCAATTAAATGAAGAGAAACTACAAAACTACGCGTCTCTGCCAATAAAAATAAATATATACAAGTATGCTGAAAAAACCTTCCAAATAATTATTATAAATGTCAAAGTTTGTGAGGACGGATAAATGTTTGTATGTTTGTGTCTGTTTCACGCCTAAACGGCTTAATAGATTGAGATGAAATTTGGTACACACATAATTTGGTACATGTAATTTGGACATATATGATAGTTTTTATATCAATTTTATGTTCCCGTTGGGGTGATTTGCGAGTAGGTGCGGGTGAAGCTGCTGGCATCAGCTATATAACTAAACAATATAAATTACAATAAAAAATTAATCGATCTTAAATTCATTTAAACTGACGCAAATTGTCTGTGAATCAAAGAAATCGGAAGAAATCACTGCTAGCAGTAATAGTATCTAGTTTTCAGGCATTCAAAGTTTTACATTCCAAATCTAACCATTCTTCCTCTTCCAGCGAGTCGCGAGAACGAAGGCGACTCCCGCGGCTACCGGTCGGCGGAGGAGCAGGCCCGCGAGCTGGCCAGGTCCATCCGGCGGGAGGTTGCCAAGCTGGCGGACAAGTGGAACACGCTGGTGGACCGCAGCGACGCCTGGGGACGGTGCTTGGATGATGCTGTTCAGGTACGTGGCTTTTACTGATTGCAAATTCCATAGATAAATAGAATACCTACACTTTATTGTGCACACACATATCTACAAATTACAGGGACAGTTTTGACGGCACGATTAGTGCACGGCTGTGTGTCGCCGGTTAGATTCCCGCACGGAGCAAATATTTGTATGATCAACAAGTAGTTGTTCCGGGTCTGGGCGTTTGTGTATATGAGTTTATTTGTTTGTAAACGCACCCACGACACAGGAGAGATTCTTGTGTGGGGCAACAGTATTTAAAAAAAAAGTAGATCTTATAAATAGAGTGATACAATGACTGGTCTTCTCGCTAAAAGCGATCTTGGATTTAAAAATTACGTATTTTAAAATTAGTCAAGCACATCAAGTGCAAACCAGTATAACCTGACCGTTGATAGTTTGGAAAAAACATAAAAAGCAGGACCACGATAAACTGATTCTGTAAAGGTTGATGTGCAGCCGTGTGTATATGGTTGATTGCAGATTTACCTGGATTTTATTGCTTACCGTAGTTTAAAAAAGTGTGAAAATGCATTAAGAGGCCTCTTACAGTCCACTAGCGCCGCCAATCGAAAAAATGTCATAACTCGTAAATAGAATCAAAAATACAAAATGTGGTCTGTAATTACTGTAGAAAAGGCAATAACGTAATTTTATAACACATTGTCAACACTTGAAATATAGCTGTTTAGCTAAATCGTGCATTCTAAACATAAACGGCCGTTTTTGTAACAAATAAAAAAAATTAGCTAAACAGCTACATTTCAAGTGTTGACAATGTGTTATAAAATTACGTTATTGCCTTTTCTACAGTAACTACAGACCACATTTTGTATTTTTGATTCTATTTACGAGTTATGACATTTTTTCGATTGGCGGCGCTAGTGGACTGTAAGAGGCCCCTTAAGAATGAACTTGAAAAGAGGGACATGCTTAGATAGGCCAAGAAAACTGATAATAATGCATTAACAGAATCGTTTTAAGAATTATAAAGCGCCTTTGATATTACAGAAAAATTAAACTCATTTTATTGTAATAAAAATTAACTTTAGATTTTGCGTAAAAGCTTTTCAAAGCTTTTGTTCTTATCTGAGTTACACGCCATCTACATTTTCCAGCGCGCAACTCGGATCGATCGAAAGCTCATCGAGTCCAAAGCACGACTCAGAGATGGCGCTACTATACACTAATACGAACATCTCAAAGTTGTATTGAACTCATACAAAGCTGCTAAGCCGGATGTCCTGTTCAGATGAAAGGCACAATACTATGATTTTACTATGGAATTAGTACAAACTATAATGTGAATGCTGTATCACGTATCGAGGGTACTTTTTGTTAGGTCAAAGAACTTTTAGAATAAACGGACGTAGGACGATACAATTTGTTTTCAATTCAAAATTGTGTTAAGGATGAATTTTCTAATTAGTTTTATTGTTCTGATTTAAATGGGTGCTATTTATTTAAATGATAATATATGTAATGACAATAGAGCTTTCTGTGGGTGTATCAAAAAGTTGAATAACTTAATGATCAGATGATTAGTTTCGCCATTATCTTTAATCGTCTAAGTATAATACTACTATAATTATCCTGGTTAGGTACCTAAGATACTTACCTGAAAGAAATCTTGTTGCCGGACTTCCAACGGTTAGCGCAGTGATTGACTGCTGCGTGGCGTGCAGTGGGTTCAATTCTCGGAAACAACAATTTTATTTTTAGTTCCACTTTCCACAGATCCACGACACAGGATAAAATCCTAGCTTGTGCAAAGTTTTATAAAGGGAATAGAGACAAAACCTCCATTAAATCTTACTTTAATAATGCAATACCAAAATTATTCAATCTGTACTAATATTATGAAGAGGTTTTGTGAGTTTATTTGTACAAACTAATCTCTAAAATGAATGGATCGATTATGAGAATTCTTGCACCGTTAAAAAAGTACATTATTCTTGAGTGTCATAGGCTATATTTTCTTTTAAATTGCGTCTGTGCTAAGCCAGATCTGATCGCTACTCAATATTTTTTTACAAATATTACCTTTTTTATTTTGATCAACCATTAAACATCACACGTCCAACTTAACCTGATTAAGATCTAAATCCATAACCCTTTCTCAATCACATAATAGCTCAACGCAGCTTAAATAGCTTGTATAAAGCAAGCTGCAATAAAGCAGGAAGCTTGCACAATAGCTCGGCGATGCAGGCGGGGAGGGTGCGGGGCGCGCCCTCAATCGTTGCGACTAGCGACTCAATCAAGGAGGTAATGTGGCCACGCATTAATGTAGGTGATGATGGATGTGGCAATAGTTTATGGGGAGATTTTGATTATAGGTTATAAATTTAACTTTTTTTTAATTTTAATTTTAGGGAAGTTTTTTTGTGGAAAGACTGAATCGATTGCAAGCAGAACTTAAATCTGTGACTTTTCGCTTTAGATAGATAGTTAAAATTCCTATAAACACATCAAAAAAAGTTTATGATCTTAGCATAAGCTGATTTTTATTTCATGGTAAAATAATTGAACTGTTTTCTTGTTTTATATTCTAAATCTAAATTTTTAAATAAAGAATCTAAAAATATTTCGATTTTTCAGAGTGTTCGCAAACTTTTTTCTATGTGTGCACTTTATTGAAGGTACATCATAATTATTATTATTTATTACTAGTTTCAAATGGGAAATTAGTCAACGAAACAGAAGAAATTCCTAGTGCCGGGCAACTTAGTAAACCAAAATATATCATGCTACCATTCTGTGCGGTTTTCTTTATTTGGTTCGATGACGCACGTGTCAATCCTGTGATGAAGAGCTTTAATCATGGCCGTAAAAAAAAAGAATCTGACATTCCCGATAACTATATTTATTGTTCTCAAAAACTTACAAACATTAATGTATCCCACATTATACTTCATCTGTCACTAAAATGTATACCACTGTGAACAACTCCCATACCGACACATCTCAAGGTGTGGCTCCAACTTAATTGTCATCAATGGTGTCATGATGCCTTCACAATGATCTGATGCAATCACGAGCTGATATCATCGGAATGTGGAGTATGTTCAGTGCACCATTGTACACCACACCCTACTGATTTCTCTGGTACGGTGATGTTGAATACAGTCATTATAAATTTCAAAGTGATCGTAGTAATAAGTGCTGAATTGTATCTTATTGTGGTTGGCCATTTGTTTGTTTTTATATTGAAACTGGCACTTGTTTGAAATTTAACTAGCGAGTCCTGCAAGTCCTCCTGTGTCTTTTTTTTATTGTGGCAATATCATCAAATGAGTCCTCCCACCCAAGGCAGAGCGGGAGGGACTGTCAGACTCGTACTGACTAAAATCCACGGTGTCCTTCAATAGCCCTTTACGTTCCGGGGTCACGGTAATTCGTACAGTCCCGCGACCCCGGCAGGCTTTGGCCCTCTAGAGGGGGGCCCCGTCACTTTGCTGACACTCTTTGAGGCGCGCGTGGAACACAACGCGCCGTAAGTCCTCCTGTGTCTAATGTTAAAATCATGTTAAAGCTGTTACCATTATTTTGAGCTTTTAATTTTACTGTATTGAGCAGTATATTGCATACAACATAACACAAAAACCACTATAACAAAATCCACGAAGTTTCTAGTCCGTGGCCTGTTACCTTCGATCAAAAGCCTGTTACAATTGAAAATCACCATAGATAGACAACAGAATACTCATAATACTCATTGTAATGCACACCATACAAATTACAATTATTAGACGTAAATGTTAATTTGTAGATCGTATAAATTGGGTGACAACATGCTAACCAAGATTCTTTTGATATTCTGAAGAAAGCACTTCCTATTTTGCTATGTCTGACACAGTCCAATGGTTTTTTTGCAGTGTTTTTTTTTTGTCGGTAAAATCATCAAATGAGTCCTCCCATGCAGGGCAGGGCGCGAGGGACTGAGAGATGTGTAGTGACTAAAATCCCCGGTGTCCTTCAATAGCCCTTTACATACCGGGGTCTCGGTAATTCGTTAGTCCCGCGACCGGGGTGCAATGGTTGACCGAACTTTACGTGTCAACAAAAAAACGTATTCTTACTTATTTCTGTCACAAATACACACTTCAAAACAACAATTAATCACATCTAAAACATTAACAATACAGCAGGAACTGTAAAGATTAGCAGCAGCTCTACAATGCAGCGACACAGCTCTACGTAGAGTCGGTAGAGCTCGTAGAGTCGGTTCAACGGCTCGGGCGTCACAGTCGGCGCACTCGCACAAAAGCCCGCAGATCGGTAGAGCGCGTACTTACTGAGTATTGTTCTACTGTGTACTCTATCATTGCACGTTCCAATTTAATATAGGGGGTTAGGAGAAAATTGTGGTAGAGGGCGGGGAGTATTGGAATCACTTTTGGACCTAGACACTCCTCTGCTTAATTTCCGAAAAAACGAAGATGCAAAAAAATCTAGTTGTGCATTATGCAAGTGTTTGTTATGTGCGGGAATCGAAGCCATGACATGCAGTGCAACAGTCGATCGTTCGGCCACTGTGCCAGCCGTGCCACAGTGAGCTAAACCCAATAAGGGGCTGCCTCAATTTATGTATAGTTCAATGTTATGATGAAATATATATATATTTTTTTATAAATCATTCCAAAAATAAGCTTTCTAGTCTTTTTTTGGAAATTACCACATATTTATATACCACTCTTCAGATGGGGATAAAGACCCATTTACCAACCAATAAAAAAGAAAAAAAAACAACGTGGTAAAATCATCAAATGAGTCCTCCCACCCAGGGCGGGGCGGGAGGGACTGTCAGACTCGTACTGACTAAAATCCGGTGTCCTTCAAAAGCCCTTTAGGTTCTGGGGTCACGGTAATTGCGTGAGTCTCGCGACCCTGGCAGGCAATAAAGTGATTTCACCATAAACTTTATATTTTATTCTCTTCTCTTCTCCCTCCTTTTTCCTTTACTTACCTACTTAATTATCATAACATCGACATCCAAAAACTAGGTAGCTTTGTCTTCTTACATTCTAATTATTTGTGTGCCATTCAAACAGGAATGTTCATTGCAATCCACATTTCTCTTTTGTGTTCTCATCAACGATACTGCGATGTCCCGGGTTCGACGCCGGCTCACGATAAATCACTGAAACTATTTTAATTACGCTGACTTCCATTGGCGGAGAGTTCGAGACGGGTCCGATGTAAATAAACATACATAATAATATGTAAGGACAGAATACAGACGAATTGAGTGCAGAAATTATTAAATTTGTTTTTAGAGTTGAATTCCTGCTACCGCTGCTTTCCTAGTAACTTGGTCTTCATTTCAAGTTATATTTTTTTTTGTTTTTAAACATTGCCCCCCACTAGGTATTTCTCCTGTGTCGTAGATGCGTTTACAAACATAGAAACTCGCATACAAAAAACCGAGAACCGGAACAACGACTTATAATATTTGTTCCATACGGGAACAAATATAGAAAATAGATATAAAATTCCATAGAACCCGCGACACGCGGCTGCGCAGCACTCCAATCGCTCAGCCACTACGCTAACCTACTACGGCTATCAAACTAGTAGTCTAGTGACTAGTAGACTAGTCTAGTGTTATTATCTTGTCCCACTGCTGGACAGAGGCCTCCCCAGTCTTCCAAGAGCGCTTATGCTATGCAACCACGAACCAGCATCTTTTTTTTTACTGTGGTAAAATCATCATATATGAGTCCTCGCACCCAGGGCAGAGCAGGAGGGACTGTCTCGTACTGACTAAAATCCACGGTATCCTTCAATAGCCCTTTACGTTCCGGGGTCACGGTAATTCGTTAGTCCCGCGACCCCGGCAGGCTTTGGCCCTCTACAGGGGGCCCCCGTCAACTATGCTGACACTCCTTGAGGCGCGCGTGGAACACAACGCGCCGTCGACCCGGGCATGGTCCATGGTCCGACAGCGAGTCGCCCATTACTCGCTGCCCGCATGCCCGCGCCTACGGTGGCCGGAGATCGTCTGCCAATGTCCGTCGCCGTGGGTCTACCATTGCTGGGCGTCTAAAAGAATAATCTAAAAAAACATAAACCTGCATCTAAATGATAAATCTAAGATAATAACAGATAATCCTTCGCCCTGAGCTCAAATCAACGCGACTAGAGCTTGCCGGTACAGCACTAATCCGGGTATATCGAGCTGCTTAGCATTTTGTCGATAACAATGCACCGCGGTTCGTTATCGACGTCGTTATGCGACTACTTGCGATGAGTGCTAGTGTTGCCACTTGTCGCTGGGGAGTTGTCGATAAATTGGAAAGATGATGGTGTTCCACATATTCTATAGTGATTATTATGGAAACTACATATATACGTGTTAACTTTTTGAATTGTTCAGAGAAAATATGTTGTTACTTTCATGCTTCATTTGAATTCCTTAACGTCAAAAAGATGCAATAAATACTCCTTATCGGCTATAGCTTCATGTAATACATCAACATACAACTAAGTTACATACGAAAACGATACGATACGATTTATAGTCCATTAGTAGTCATTATGAGTAATCAGAGACCCAGTAACTGGGTTGTGTAGGTTAAAATAAATGTATACTTCAGTTTGCAAAATACTTTTATTCAGTTGCATCCAATTGGTAACTTCGTCGACAGTTAGAGCCCATACACACGAGCGTTAAAAAAGCGCCTGAAATAGAACAAACGCATTCCCATGTATCTGTTCACACGTCAGTATTTTAAGTGCTGGGCAGTGACATTTAAGTTCAATTGACCTTTTTCTTAAAACTCAGCGCTTTTTAACGCTTAGAAAAAGCGCTTGTGCGAATGGGCACTTAGCTACCATAACTCAGGAATAGCTAGGCAGATGTTGACTATTTTAGACATTTTCTTCAAAAATGTTACGGGGTTCTGTAAACCACGAAGAAACTAGCCTATTTCCAAAACATTTCAAACTATCGATATCGACATCATTAATTAAAACAATCCCAACTCTACATAAAAGATTCAGCGCCGGCCCTCGTTTGCAGCGATAGCTTCAGTCCGTTACAAATTGTCATATTTTTTGTCCTCCTCTCTTTCTATACTGGCAGATGTGATGGTGATATCGTGGCATACACTGTAATAAACCGGAGGTACATAAGTACTATGTTTTTAATAGTTTTCACAGTATGTGCAGTTTTGTTTATTGATTTCTGTTATTGAAGTTTCTACTCTTCTTTTAGTTTGGACTGGTTGACAGAGTCCATACTGATTACATCATATTTGATACATATTATAGTATGCAATAATAAATGTTCTAGCGATATAAGTACCGTGGAATCGATAGTTTTGTAATGAGCTTGCTTTCCCTTTAGGAATAAGCTACATAGAAGATGTATTTAAAATGACTACCGTCTTACTACAAAGATAAACATCTGTTGTACACTTGGCTAAAAAAACTGTCAACTTCAAAACGTCATTTCACGTTGATATAACAGTCGTTTTGTAGTTACACTTTTTTAGTTTTTTGTGGTAAGGTGACTATATTTTCTAGTTGTGTTTAAAATCCTTATAGCCACTGCCACATTTTCATGTCTATTCTCCGTAGGAGGCAATTCCATCGCCTATTTATTTAAGAGACAAATCCTTAATCATTTTCAAAGAAAAGCTAAAGATATCTTTATAATCTCACCCCACACAACCAACAAATACCATTACATTCTGTAATCGTCTCGTTAATTCTATCCATAACATCTATTTAAAATTATATTTCCTAATATTATTCTGTTCATCTCACAATATGGTAATCTAAGTGCAGGCCATTAAAAAGAATAGCAGCATCCCGACGATATTAAATCGAAAATTGGCACCGTCCGACATATCCGCTGGTGAATGGGACGCTGATGCAATATGGCGGTAGAAAATGAAATATAAAAGAATATAAAGTGATCTTCGCGTGTTGTGTGCTATTGTTGTAATAATATTTAGGAAATACTGGTTATTGCTTTTCACTAGAAGCGATATGAATTTTGTTTCAGAAAATTGAAAAATGAACAACACATTGCTTCAAGATAAGTCAGTCAACTAGTCAATGACTTTTTTCTATCTCGTAAAAATAATAATCATGTAGATTCTTAACCTGTTTTGTCCCACAATGCTATGCATCATCATCATCATCTGCCTGCCTTTTTCCCAACTATATTCTGGTCGGCTTCCAGTCAAACCAGATGCAGCTGGATATCAGTATTTTACATGGAGCGACTGCCTGTCGGACCTCCACAACCCAGTAACTGGGTAATACGATACCCCATGGTAAGACTGGTTGTCAGACTTTAGAGTTCTGACTGACAGTAACGACTGTCAAAGATCTACAAATGACAGCCGGGACCAACGGCTTTACGTGCTTTCCGAGGCACGGAGGAAACTCGCTATGACAGATGGTCACCCATTCACAAAACAACCTCGGCAAGCGCGGCTTAACCCGGAAGATCGGCTTGTGCGGCTGTATTGATTAAGCCATCCAATATCCAAAAAAAAAATAAGGCTTGTATTGCCACTAAATATCCACATAAGTAAGCATTCCAAATTACATTACATTTGAAAAACTAGTAACATCGTAAAATCGATATTTAAAACCACACTATTTACTCTGCAACCCTTTCATTCCAGAATATAGGAAAACCCGTGAATTCAATAGCTCCATACCAACACAATATCGGCAACTTTGGGTTAGGGACCCAACATATCGGCCTGTGAATGGGCTTCATTATAAATTCAATCGTATTCTATTTGAGAGCTACAGAACTACCGCTGTATTTTAGGCCCTGAGCCCACTACGCTGACGCTTCTTTGTAGCGATACTGTCGCACGTATCGTGAACACGCTAGTGTATCGCTATAGCTGCGTACTTATTTGCAAGACACAAAACTTATACAAATAGGTTATTTTAATGTAAGGATGTGGCACCCTCTGGGACAGGCCCCTGACGTGGCTTAGACCAAATGAAAAAAAAAAGGAACACTTCAACATCAACATAAACTCGCGTCTGTTATCTGGAAGCAGTCCTGCTGTAACTATCAATGTTTAATCACATTTACATGAGCTTCAATGATTATTGAAACGCGAAAGTAGAGTGATAGATACAGAATCGTGGTTACGTTGGCAATGATACAGCCAGACTTATCATCATAGATGATGTGCCTTTACCGTTCTTAGGCTGGGTCAGCGCTGAGTTGAGCGAAATCGCACAGTTTGTACTAAAGATAAATTGTGCGTTATGGGTCAGTAAGACATATTCTAATCTCAACATCAACATGTTTGTATCGCTGCAAAAAGCAGAGGTGGACGAGGGCCCTTAGCAGTACAGTGTGACCGTTATTTTAACTGTATGACGTAAACTTTTTATATGTGAAAAATTGTGTTTGCAGTTTTTAAGTGCTTTGCCAATACATGAGAATAAAAATGTCGTTTGAGCATAGTGCGGTGTTGACCTAGATGTTTTTATTTTAGAGAAATGGGATTGGATTTTTTAATGATAGCGTTTCTGTTGATTAAAGTTTTTTTTGAGAGGGTTGGAGTGCCTAACGTTGGTTTTGCTGTGTTTTTCTTTCTGATGGCTGCGTACAGCCATAATTTAATTGAACGGCAAAATCGTAAAATCTGTTAATACTTCAATAGAAAAACGAGACCCTGTGAGCATTTCAGCAATACACGAATGCGTGAACAAGATGTAACTTAAATTCGAATGATTCATAAAGCTCTTTAAACCGATACCTCATTAATATAAACTACACAAGTGCGACTGCTGAGTTCTGGTTCTGGGTACGATTCCCAGATCGGGCAAAGTATCATTGGGTTTTCCCATCATTAATTTCTCAGTAGCAGCTTGCCTCTTGTATGAAACTTCAACTTGACTGGCCAAATTTGAGCATACACAGATACAGGTCTACCTAACCCTTCGGGCATTATGTACCTCATTCATATTTCTCGACACATTAAAAATGAGCCGTCCTAAACAAGTGTCATTATTAATAAACATGATACAGCTATAGTCCTGCCTACACGATCAGCACTATCGCTAATGTATGCGAGAGCACGGCTCGTATGCACGCAGCGGCGCGCGTACTGTCGCCATAATCCTGGCTTAGGCTGGACATGTCCTGTGTCCTTACTGTTACCAGTGGGAGGGAATTGGGCTGAGATTGTCTCATTTTACTGCTATTTTAAAATTTCCTTAGGAAAATCTTTAAAAAAAATGTCTTGTCTCTGATTGGTGAGTTTTTAAGTAGGTAATACGACTTTGACAAGTGATATATATACACTTAAAGCCTTAAGCAAAACTCGGCGCGATTCGTGATATCAGGCTCTGTGATAAGCTAGCGTTAGTATTGACAAAAAACAGGCTTTTAAAAATTTAGGCAAAGTATCTGAAGGCTTCCCTCCCATCTGTTAATGTCTAGACTCACCCCAGCTTTGAACGGGTGATGATGAATTTTCGACTTCCTCCGTAGATATTTTTCCGTTTTTTTTATCCAATTTCGTGCAGTAATTCTCAAGTTATGGCGTTACCAAGAGAAATACGGATTAAACTTCTTTATGTAACATCCTGAAATAAAAACATTCTTAATTCTGTTATCCAGCAATTTATTTTATACAAAATAATAAGTAGGTATTCCATTTCATCATCAATTTATGATATTCAATATTTATACACTTTGAAAAGCGTGAGACGAGCGGTGTATGTCACTGTCATTGTGTCAATACTATTTCTTGGAGTTTTCTCCCTATCAAGTTTGTGATTTGTGAACCTTCAAGTTTCGAATGTCTGTCAGTAAAACTCACGGTGACGCAACAGTGATAAATAATGTACGAGTATTATATACTAAAGGAAATCGTGCCAAATACAGAGCACTGTTGGAATTTTGCCTAACAAATGTCGGATATTAGGATTAGGTCCAATGCGAATGAAAGATGATTGTGTTAGTGCAGTTTAGCACCTTTTTATGTGCGTCGTCTTATCCAGATTTATAGACGTTTTAATAGCTCATCAAACCTTTTTTCAACCATTTTGGAGCTCACTTTCATGCTAAAGGGATGCAGTTATAAATCAGTGTTTTACAACTATCTTACTTCGACAGCCCCAGTAAACTGGAATGTTAATAACTCCATCATCACTTTTCACCCCATCTCTATCTCATCTATGTCTTCGTACTGTCCAGAATATCATTTTTTTTAGCGTTGTAAAATCATCAAATGACGCCTCCCACTCAGGGCGGGACGGGAAGGACTCTCAGACGTATACTGACTAAAATCCACGGTGATCCTTCAATAGACCTTACCTGATGAGACAGCCCCGCGAGTCGGGAATATCCTAAGAAGAAAGATTAATCATTCCAAAACAGGTAGAAAATCTGAGCCAAAAACTGCAAAAGCACTTTTTTCTCCTACACCACTGCTTTCCTCTTTGCCTCATACAAAAAATTACGGCTATCCCAGTAATTCACCCAAACCATACCCACCCTACTGTCATCGTGCCTAACTAAACGCGAGCAACCCAGGCGTGCCTTCGCAAGGGAATTTTTTGGACGTACAAACACACACACACACACACATATGGACAGTTTGTGAAAATTGCTCTTAATTGACATAGTGTGTTGCTGACGGATTTTGTTGTTGTTTGGACGCCTGGGTGTCTGCTGATACCGGGTTTTTTATGGAACTGTAGTGGTTGGGAAGTTTAAATTTTGGAGAAAAAATTTGATCTTTTTTTATATTTTTGACAGGCTGTTATATTTTTGGGCAAAATTGCAATGTTGCTTGGGCGGTGTGTGTTGATTAGTTGACAAAATCAGTTCAAACGTTTTCTTTTTTTACCGACATCTGCATATTGCTTGTGCCATAATTTAATAAATAATTATGTTCTATAATTGTTTTTACCTTCAACCGATGCATGAATGAAATGATCGATGAGTTGAGAATGAAGTCATAAAAAAACGAACTTCACGGAGACAACGCCGCGGACACACCCTAGTATTTACGATAACCGGGGCTATTGTAAATATTTAACTTATATTCGTTCATAATAATTTTCATAGACCAACGTAATACTATAGTAAATGCATTCGCAACAGCACACAAACAATAACACAAATCTCTAAATTTATGTAAACACAGAAACGAATTTGAACCAATATTTGTGGTTTACCGACTGCATTTATAACGCGGATGAAATTAATTATTTTTTGGTAAAACACCTTCACAATTTCAACCTTATACCCTTGTATTAGGGACGCTAATGATTCATAAAGGACTTGTAACACTTTTTCACGAAATGGGTGAACGTTGAAATGTTATTAAAATAAATCGTTCTGCGGTCTCCGCTCTCTGTAGCGTGTTTTGGCAAAAATATTTGTTTTTTTTTTTCTCTGTTATTTTTCAGTTAATTTTTATTTAGGTATGATGATGTACTGTATCTGATACGCGCGGTAGAAATACATTTAAAGTTAGTACAGACGGTAATAAGATTTTATTAACACATTTTTATTATAGTCCAATAAATTCACGCCTCACTCAATGTGTTAGGCATTTATAGCATTGACAATCGTTATTGTTAGTCAGAAGCTCTAAAGTTTAACAACGAGGCTTACCAAGGGGTAAAGTATTACCCAGTTACTGGGTTGTAGAGGTCAGATAGGCAGTCGCTTCATGCAAAATACTGAATATATTGATAGATCCAGTTCGATTGGGAGCTGCAGATGAGTTTTAATGAGTTTTTATTTACAGTTTATAACCTGGATTAACACACAGTATATGCTATTTTTATCCAAAAAAAAAAATTGGGAGCTGACCACACCATAGATTGGAAAAGGCTCATAAAACAGACGAATTGATTATATTTTTATACGGGACTATATGGGAGATTATTTTCCAGTCAGGGGGATAATTGGGATTTTTTTCCAGTATGTCAGCAGTGGTGACAAAGCTAGTGCTGGCAAATGGGAAGAAACGTATTTTTGAAGTCAATTATGTTACGTAGCTTATATTTCCCAGCTTTGTCGTATATACTTCCCCCTTGTTACGCCTACGTTTTTCTCACATTTCTAAGTATCCAAAAATTGTAACAATCTGATTGTAAAACCATACCTTATTTTAAAAGAGTAACCATGGAGTTTCTTGCCGGTTCTTCTCCATGGAATCGACCAACCCGAACCGAGCACCTGCTGTCGATGTTTTATAAATGCCCTCATGGGCCTATGTAAAATATAAACTTTTGATTTTGATTTTTGGCTGTGATAAAATTAATATTATGTTTTAATACAGAGTAATAATACTCTGTAAGCAAACACTTCATGAACAGTTATATCAATATATCGTAAATCAAAAGTTTACTGTGGCTATAAACTAAACTAACGTGCAGTAAATACATAATAACGGCACTATTATTATTCATTATCAAAGTATTATTATACCTATTGTTATTTATTCAGCATTAACTCATCGTCGAAAAACATTTAATAATAATTCGCTTTTATTATATGTCCTGAAAGAAAAAAACTTTGAAATAATTAAAACTAAAAAGTAAGAAATCATTATACTTACGAGTACATGCGCATACTCTCCCTGGTTTTGGTAATATACTAATGATTGATCATCAAACTTAGATATAAAGCTGGATTCCCCCGGTGCGTGTTATTGGACGGACGCGGACCAGCCCCCATCGACGACGCCACACCATGGGGTTGGGAAGAGTATCATCCATTGTAGTGCTGACACGTCTTTCGAAGAAAACGAACCTTGTGTGCAGTGCGGGGATGTCTGTAGTCTCCGTCCGTCCGCAATTATCACGCATCGTGGGAATCCAGCTTAAGCTGACAAATGGGCATGGGAAACAATCGGACGCCGCGTCACGGTTGACTCGCCGTCCGATCATGGACCATGCCTGGGCGCCTCAAAAAGATGTTAGCAATCTGACAGATTAAAGAAATACCGTGGCTTTTAGTCAGTACGCGTAGGACTCATTTGGTTATTTTACCACGGTAAAAAAAGGTGGAAATCAAAAAAAAATATTTAGTGATATTGTTGTGGTATCTGTTCTCTGTTCTGTGTTGTCCGGTGGTCCTGGTTGATGTCTAATTTTGCTTATAGCTACTGATCCTAGAAAGATCCGTCTTTTACGATTAGGGAGCACGCCTCTACACGTATTTACAGTCACAATGTGGTTACAATGTAAAGTCATAATAAACTCGCTGCCACAGTAACGCGATTTTAAAGCCTCTTAAATATTTTAACGACACCGTCATGTAGGCGACGGCAGAGATTATAGTTGCGTGTGTAGTAAAAGATTAAATTGCATACATACGTAAAAGATATAAAATTATGAGTGTGACCCTTTTTATAGGGCGCCTTGTGGGTACTGAACTTTACATTATGATCTATCTAATTAAAATAAGGGAAATTAAAAGATTTTCGATGAATTTTCGTGTTTAATAATTATTTATTTCAAGAGCTTAGAAAACTATTGAACTTACACAACCAAAATTCTTCGAATTTCTGCAATTAATTTCAATAGTATAGGCTGTAGTTGTAAGGTAGCTATGTCAATCTAAGTCATCAATGGCCTGCTGCTCTGTATGTTGCGGGTTCGATCCCCGTATGGTACAAATGTTTATATGATTTGCAAATAGTTGTTCCGTTTGTGGTGTTTGTGAATTAAAAATGTTTGTAAACACATCCACGATACAGGAAAAAATCCTAGTGTGGGGGAACGTTTTTTTGTTAACAATATGCTTTACATTTCTTCCATGAACACAGCCAATTTAACCATTTTAAGCCCCACTTACATAACACCGAAAACACTAGTCCTAAATTCAATACCCACTACTTCCCTACACCCACAGTACTCAGTTCGCAAATTCCGCTAGTGAATGTGTGTCGGTTCTCAATGGGCGTTCAATAAAGGCTGCTGGGTGCGCGCGCGCCGATCCTGTGACAGATATACGAGAGCGACGGCGCCGGCGCATGCGTGCCGAGAGTTAGGAGGAGGACATACTGGCGGGCTAAGAAATAAAAGGAATTGCAACTGTATTCAGCGCAAACAGAAAGACAAAAGATGTTGACGGCAATTCCGAATTGAATCGTGACAAAAAAAAAACAAAATGAGTTAACACATGTTATTGACAGCAAATACTTGACAAATGTAAAATATTTTAGGGCACATTTTACCGCTGATACTGAAGTATTATAGAACTCGCAGCGACATTATTATTTTTATTGAAACACTGATAACTCTTGTATGTGCTCCAAATGTAATCTTTTTTTTTATCGTGGTAAAATCATCAAATGAGTCCTCCCACCCAGGGCAGGGCGGGAGGGACTGTCAGACTTGTACTGACTAAAATCCACGGTGTCCTTCAATAGCCCTTTACGTACCGGGGTCACGGTAATGGAAAAGTCCCGCGACCCCGGCAGGCTCCAAATGTAATCTAGATTTATTTTGAGACTGGCAAATTAAACGAGGATTCTATATGGAAGGCTTCTGTAACACAGTTTAATGAGCAGATACGGCTTTGAGATGCAAGCAACACAAATACCTAACGAGAAGCTCCAAAGACAAACATATTACTAAACCAAATAAACACTTAATAAAGCTGGTTAATACCACAACGCTGCCAAAGTTCCCGTCGCTGCGTCAATGCCGCCAGTGAGCACACTCCTTACTTATTACAACTTATGACTTACAGCCACTTATTAACTTTGTATGCGACACAATGCAAGTCACAGTATGGGAATAATTTTAAGTGCATGCTAACGGAAGGCTGCTATTTTGATATATATATACTAATGACCGTAAATATTTTTAAACTATTTCATTTTACTTTTGTCTTTTGACAATTCAAAAGTGCCTGTAACTGGCCTACTTGAAATAAAGCCTTTGTGCGAATACGAAGCGAGGCGGTTTTATTTGTAATGTATGGAGTTGTTTGAATCCAGTCACATAGAAAAGCGAAAGCGATCCGATAGCGTGACCGAACCGATGCGAAGACGTGGCGAAGGCGTACTTGCTCTGTTTAACGTTGTTCATAAAAAGTCAGCTAATACAACTGTCCCGCCTCGGTTCGCTGCACCCAGTAACGTCTCGTATCGCTTCGGACTCGGTCCGGTTCGCTATCGCCTGTCAGTTTGACAAAGGCTTAAATGATTTGATTTTGATTTCAAAGAGCTGAAGCTGTCCCCAAGTGGTTAGTTTTTTTTTCATTATAAATAACAGACTCGCTAGCTTAATTATATCTCAAGGAAACGATCTATCTCTGTACCTAAATTCAACAAAATTGTTCAATGATTTAGGCGTGAATGGGTTATGTTGCTTATTCCCACGGCTGGGACACAACCAGACATTCTCTCTGTGAACAGTGGTATTAGTGGGCCAGAAGCACAGACCCAGTGTATTTTGTTTTTTTTTTACGTGGTAAAATCATCAAATGAGTCCTCCCACCCAGGGCAGAGCGAGAGGGACTGTCAGACTCGTACTGACTAAAATCCACGGTGTCCTTCAATAGCCCTTTACGTTCCGGGGTCACGGTAATTCATACAGTCCCGCGACCACCCAGTGTAATCTAGTGAATGTAACACATCTTACCCAAAATGTTTTCTTTCACTGTTTTGACAGCAGTAATAAAGTACACAAAGCTCCTGTTTGGATTGAAATACATAATTGTAAATTTATCATGTTGGAACCTTTATCACTGGGTCGTTTCCCATAAAGAGTGAAAACTTCGGGAATGCATTTTTGCCAAAAAATATTTTATACCGTTTCTTGGACGAAAACCTCGCGACGCACATCCTCCCCGGACTGGTCGGCACCAGTCCGGCGCCTGCTTCGCCTGCGGACCACATCACGGAGGGAAGTGATGTGCAGAACTCCCCTCTTTACGTCTTTGAGAGGCGCTTGGAACACTACGCGCCACCATCTTGGGTCCAGTCTGATAAGGGGCAACGGATGTCCCCAAATCCGTTACCCCTGGACGTATTTAGGGTGACCGGAAGAGGGCGTTGTCTACCCTCTGCCTGCGTCCGGTGCGCGACGCACATCCTGGCCTGACTTATTGTTTCATCGATTGGTGCTCATAAAACTGACCACTAAACAGCTTTTTAACTGTAATTACATTCCAATTATTATAATTTAGTTAAATGTGTATTCAATACTAATATAATATTTCTCTTATTTACAGGTAAGCCCTCATAGGATTAAGATATAACTATAAACACGTAAGTACCGTATTTTACACCGGTAATCACTTTTACGATGAACGGCAATTCGACGGTAAATAATAAAACGTCTTCCGTTGCGCGTTCAGTTAGTTTGATTTATAGTTTATTGCCTTGCGGGCATGCAATGAACTGTATATCGATAGTGTTCATTCATACACTTTATAAGGTATGTACATTTATTTTATGTTTAAAGGAATAAGTACTGTATTTGTTTTAATGGGTATTGTTGTTGATAAAGTCGTGACGAAATTTTTGCTTCTCTATGGTCGACAGAAGACCAGTCTTACCAAGGGGTACTTATCGTCTTATCCAGTATGTTGTACTTAACGGGCTGTGTAAGTCCGACAGCTGACGAGACCCCGTTAGACTGACGGGCCCCCCTTAAAGGGCCAAAGCCTGCCGGGGTCGCGGGACTGCCTTATCAGCTAACTGTGACCCTGGAACGTAAAGGGCTATTGAAAGTTCACCGTGTCTGACAGTCCCTCCGTCCCACCCTGGGTGGGAGAACTCATTTGATGATTATACCACGACTTAAATTTTTCCCTTCGAATCACTTCATTGTACAATTCAAACTTCAAAACCACACCAGCCACCTGGAACTCTACCCACCCAATAATAATCAAAGCAGCGTGAACTATCAGGCATCAACATGGCCGTCTAAGCCGGCCATCAGTTACCGCGCCTAATAACGTTTTGCATTAATATGTTAATGGCTGCACAGTGCGCCCACAGCACCATCCCTTGGACAACCGCCAACGATCAAATTGCACATTTTTGTGCGAATTTGAATTGATAGCTTTTTGAAATTGTAATGAATATGAGATTTCATTAATGCTGGACATGGTGGTATTGGTTTTTTTTAATAGAACGATTTTCGGACTCTTTAGAATCTGGGACACAAGTCTTTTCTGTGTTGTAGACAGGCGACCATTATCACTAGCGGTTCGAATAAAGAAAAACATGTTATTTTCTTCAATCGTCTTTTTTTTATCTTGGTAAAATCATCAAATGAGTCCTCCCACCCAGGGCAGGGCGGAAGGGACTGTCAGACTTGTGACTGACTAAAATCCACGGTGTCCTTCAATAGCCCTTTACGTACTGGGGTCACGGTAATCCGTTAGTCCCGCGACCCCGGTCTTCAATGGTCTAGCTAGATATACCGTTGTACCATAGTACGTGCAATTCTTTAAACAGTTCTACGAAAGGAAAATAATATTTATAGAAAGAATGCCTTTTCACATCTTTTACAAAGAAGTTCAGTACAATAGACAGTTTATGATGCGTCCGAATTCATCTGAATATTTCAAAGAAATATGATGGATGCAAGTGAAAGGAGCCTTCTTAGAATTATCAAGTGTAAAATGCTTTGAAGAGGAATAACGATGAAATAAATATTTACGTTTCTCGCGATATTGAATGATTTTTGCTTGTGAATATTTCATGTCATCTTCAATCCTTGAATAAATTCATCACATTGAATGTTGTTATACTTACACTCCTGCACCGCACTATTAACACATCATAAAAGTATTACAATATTACCAAAGAATAAACCCACTTTTTATTTACGTGGTAAAATCATCACATGAGTCCTCCCATTTATCCCTTAAACTCAATATTAAAATATTTCTTTTCGATACTCCCCGAAAAAAATCATATTAATTTCACAGCTTTCAAATCAAAATTATTTCAAAACAATAACATAAAATCCTAATCTAATTTAGTCCACGCCCCCCTCATTCGTGCCACAGTGCGACGTCATCAGACTACATAATATTACCCGCGGCGCAACGTCCCTGAAGGGCCGGCCGTTGCCATGGCAACCGGTACATTATTAACACCCCCAGGCAACGCCGAGTAATTTTATACTGATTAATTTGCTAAATTCTGGCTGATGGAAATGATCACTGTTGGTTTCTGATGTAGAGGTCAAGTGGTTGTTGATTTGGTGAACTTGAAATTTGAGATCTTAGGTCACTTCAAATTGCTTTCAGGTTTTTCATGTTATGGAAAATATTAGATATTTTTTTAGTCAAATTGAAGAATGATATTTGAAAACCTACGCAACGCCTGTCCTCTACTACCTGGCATTGTAATCAGCGCTCTGGCCACATCCCAAAACTCTAGAATTGGAATACGACATAGTTCTGGACAATATTTCTCGTTTGACCTACCTTTTAAATTTTTCATAATTTTCTCAAAAGAAAAAAACATTAATTTATGATTTCAGTAACAGGCATATTGTAGCGCGTAAAAAAATTCACCAAAAAGACATCGCCGGTATATGTATAAAGAACCCAATGACAATGGCCATAGTGCGAAAAAATCCTTGTTACTTACAAAAATGACCTTTGAAAGTAACTTTCCATGAGTGTCATAAGTAAATCAGGTCACAGATAACTAAACTATTCCGGCTACATTTTTACGTCAGTTTTTGTCTTATCTTTACAACGTCTAGTCCCACTGTGCGGGGTGCATGTTCATTATTTTTAACTTAATTGCTCCAAACTGATTCGTCACACACTATTTAGTGGACAATAGTGTCATAAAGTACCATTTGTCGTAACGCCGGATGACACTTATTTGATGGTACTTTATTGTGTATGTCCATTGTTAAACGATAGTATCCTTCTTTTTTGGGGATGGTAAAATCATAAGTTCTGTGTGGAGTGGAACGGACTGGCAGCCTCTCTCTGACCAAAAGTCCACACTGTTCCTTCCTCTTTTTACGTTTCAGAAGAACGGTACCTTTTTGAGAATAATAATTTATTCATTAAGCCCTTTACTTACAGTGTGGAGCTAAAAGGCGTGAGAAATTCATTTCAGTTTCAATCCCAGCTGTTTCTAAATACTATGTCACACCTTCATCACCCACATCTTATTACTCACATTAATAATAAAACCCACTCAATGGAGGAAAATTAAGCTTTGTTTAGTTTAAAGAAGGTTAGTAAGATAAGGTATAGTATACGATCAACTTGTGGGATCACTGTAACACGAAATCTTTTTGTTAACCGACTTCAAAAAATTGTGTAAAATAACTTTTCTTTCGGAAGTCGGTGGCCATTGTCAATGAAATAAAAAAAAGCCTTAAGCTTTGTAAGATAAGGTATAGTATACGATCAACTTGTGGAATCACTGTAACACGAGTTCTATTTGTAAACCGAGTTCAAAAAAGGTGTAGAAAATCTTTATTTTCGGAAGTCGGTGGCCATTGTCAATGAAATAAAAAAAAGCCACCGACTTCCGAAAGAAAAGTAATTTAAATTTTTTTACGTTTCGTTTTGAGGTCGGTTCCTTGTTCAAAAATATTTTTGTTTTCTCCTGTTAATACATTTTCACGTGTCGTTAAACTGTGGACACAGGCACACGTCAGCGCCTACGGTGCGACCGATGTCCCAGACGCGCGACCGGAACGCAGTAGTTAACGTCAAATAAAGTCGCGATTGCAACACGCCTCATATTTCCATATCCGTTGCATTAACTTGTTTATTGCACTCAAATAAACACTGTTTATTTCAGTTTGTTATGTTATGGAACAGTTTCAAACTGAAATTAGAAAAGATATCTTAGAAATAACATCTGCAACGTGCACCATAAATATACTTGTGATCTCGCAATCAAAGGATCTTATTTTCAACCCATCATAGATCAATAAAGAATTGCTGAAATAGATTAATTAAACATTATTTGTCAAAGGTCTGGTGCAGGGGTACAAATTTTGAAAGCACGAAAACCGTACCTTCCGACAAAGTTTGTGGGGATTCTTACTTTTTATCTCTTAAGCCTTTGTCAAACAGACAGACGTGACGAATGCGAAGCGAGGCATTTTTATTTGTAATGTATGGAATTGTTTGAATCCAGTCACAAAGAAAAGCGAAAGCGATCCGCTAGCGTTACAGAACTATCGGACTGACGTCTCGCTTCGGTTGGGTATCGCTTCGGACTCGCTTCGCTTTCGCCTGTCTGTTTGACAATGGCATTACGGACATAATATTAGTGATACGAACTAAAAATTGGTGACAACATGATTGGACAGTTGTCGACTCCAGCTGTGTTGTTAGAACTTATGAATTCAAAGCTATGGAACTAGGGAGTAGGCTTCACTCAAAAGTTTCGAGTTACTTTCGTACGGGCCCGTGTTTTCGTTGACGGACTAAGAAAGTCAGGGGATCTCACTGGACAGGAATATATCTTATTAATATGACCCAGGACAAAATGACTAAAAACTTTTAAAATAAAGTAACTCAAATTGTTCTACTGACTTTTCTCGACCTAACCGAATATCGAATACTAAACTCTATCTCTAATTACAGTTAGTATCACACAGCTCCATGCCAGCTACTCGACTAATACGCTACTGACACGCGTGTTTACTGGCTAGTATTCAATCAGTACTAGCACCGTGATCATATTTGCGGATGCGAGTGCGCTGTGCCAGTGAATACGATGTAAGTGTCGGGTTTAGACGGAGTTAGTGGGACGGATAGTTAAGATAAATGGAATACGCTGAAAAATAGATTCGTTTATCATTATAGGCTACAGAAATTAGTATGCATTAGTGGACAATGACTTAAAAATTGTTAATAGTAGGTTTAAACCATGGCTGGGACTGGGTCTACTATTTTTTTAACGTGATTTAATCATCGTCATCATCAATGAATCCTGCCGGCTGCCACCCTGAGTGGAGTGGGAGAGACTGTCAGACTCCTACTGCCTAAAGTATTATTCCTTCAATTTACGTTCCAGGTTCACGGTTACCTCTTTAGACAGTCCCGCGACCCCAAGAGAAAGACCGTAGAGTGAAAATATTGTTATCTAATCTTAAATGCTACTTTTTATTTCAAAAATCTCAAGTACAACGATTGAATTGATTTAGACCTAGCAATGTCGGATCCCGGGTCGACGGCGCGTTGTGTTCCACGCGCGCCTCAAAGAGTGTCAGCAAATTGACGGGGCCCCCCTCTAGACGGCCAAAGCCTGCCGGGGTCGCGGGACTGTACAAATTACCGTGACCCCGGAACGTAAAGGGCTATTGAATTCGATTTTAGTCAGTACGAGTCTGACAGTCCCTCCCGCTCTGCCCTGGGTTGGAAGACTCATTTGATGATTCTACCACGATAAAAAAAAGCAATGTCGGATGCGTTCGTCAGTCAATGAACTAATTATTTATTTTAGCAGTTTAGAGAGCATCTCAAATAATAAGACCGTAGAAAGATAGGCATACGAGTACCTACATTAGATAGGAATATAAGAAAACAGCACTATCCTCCAGCCACTTTCCCATCAGGCACTGTCCCGTCTGCCCCCGCACTATCGCCGCCACAATTAATTACAACCGAGCACACACCTCTAATTAAAACTGATCGCCGATATAATGAATACATTAATTGAATCCAGATGATATTCACGCAATTTTCACTTAATTCTGTGCCAACTCTTAATTATTCAACTGGTTAATTATTGAATTTGGACGTTAAAGGCGAGTTTGTAAGTTTTACTGGTAATTAACGAGTACTGGTATCTTCTTACCCTTTGGTGAAAGGAGGGTTTTACTGAAACTCTTGTTTTATTTTTACTAGTTTTGGAAGCAACATTATTTAATTTTTTACCATCTTTTCGCTAATTGGAGCAAATATTAGGCAATAAACGCCCATGCAGTGATAAATGGACTATTACAACTTTTAGAACACTACTAGGCTGACCTTTGTTTCTTTTTTTTAATGGGCCTTTAGACAACATTAATGTGATTGCGATGTTGTCCAAAAATTTACCCACTTACTAGAATTTCCCAAGTGTCTGTATGCACCTTTATAAATAGCCCAGGCCAGGTAATGAATTCACCAAAAACACACCTTTACAAACATATTTCCTTTATAAGGTATCTCGTACAATATTTTACATTACCTCCTATTCATCGAATCCGAACTCTCGCGCGCTCCGTTATTTATTTAGTCCGCTCTAAGTGCCACTCAAAACACTGTCTTAATTAACCGAAACTGAGAGCTACTGCAATGGTTAGGATGCGGGCGTGGGTATAAGCGATAGCGATTTAATGACTCGCTAATTATTTGATGTAACTCTCTCACTGCCACATGTGCTTGATCAAAGAAAGTAATAACTTTAACTGGATCCGGCTAACAAGTTTTACTTGCCAAGCTAGTTGTAAATATGTACTAAAGTAAATCTGAATTTGCTATGCGAAAGGAATATTGTGTCATGGAAATTTGTCAAAAATCTTAATTTGAGCTTTATTAGTTGAGAGAGTAATAATGGTTGACGTGCAGATTGAAATCAATGTCTTCGAAATTTTGTTATAAAACATTCACTTTTCCTCACATTTTCTTTGATAAATTGAGAGCACTTAAAGGAGAAACATTTCTCACGTAGTGTACTGCCACAACTCTGTAGAATTAACATTGAGAGCGTAATGTAACTTACGCTCCGGCTCCCCGCTCCCGCTTCTGTTCATCACCGTGTCCATCCCTCACCCAGGTTTGCATTTCGCCCGCTGTTCATAAATTCGTAATTAAATACTGAACTACCGGCTTCTCTCGTTACTGTTGAATATATTATTTTAAAATTTTCTCCCACAAACTGTAGTCTCATCTCATTCCAACTAGGTACTTTATTTTTTCACTTTTCATAGTTTACCGTCCGTAGATTGCCATGTAAAGTTCAAAATGATGTTTTGTTGAAAACTATAAAACTTTTAAATAGATTATGTCAAAAAAGTATAAAAATATGAATCCTTCTACGTTTTTTTTTTGGGAACTGTCAAATTATCAAACGAGTCCTTATTCCTAGGTCTCTTTGCGCTGGTCGTGGGACTGTACGAGATACCATGACCCCGGAACGTAAAGGGCTATTGAAGGACACCGTGGATTTTAGTCAGTACGAGTCTGACAGCTCCCGCTCTGCCCTGGGTGGGACGACTCATTTGATGATTCTACCACGTAAAAAAAAAAGGTCTCTTTGCGCTCCTGGGCCAAGGCGCCCTTTTAAGTGCCTTTTCAATGTTATGAACCGATTTATTATGGACATGCAGTATTAAATAAATAAATAAAATATATTTTAAAATTAAACTGCATATTACAATGTCCCAGATTTAAAAATTTAACCCGAGCCAGATTAAAAAATAATATAAGTTTCCTTTACAAGTTTTCATCATATTATTTCTTTCCATAGACGATAGAGGTACTTGTCTGTTGCAATAGATAGCAGAAGCATTTTCGGACATAGGAACTGGGCTACACACAACCCAGATATCAAAGCAACATATCCGCTTTCCGTGCGGTCGTCGGTTCTATTCCCGAGTCTACTACTTGTATGACCCATTTCTTTTTAATATAGTTAACTGTTTGTGTTCTTTGAAATTATTGACAGCGATAGCATATGTTCTGGTGAATGAAAACGTTATTTCACATTTATTTCGATATCGTTTCAAGCACACATATTCATTAGTTGGCACTCATTGAGCTGTCAATCCAAATTGGTTCTATTTTTCAGTGACAACACATGTCTGACACTGACGAGTAATATATTCAAGGAAATAATGCTATAACAGTATTTAGAATTTTCTGGAACCTCAATTGTCTAAAACGCTTTCAACCAAAACAGTGAAGAATTTTAACCCAAATTCGTCTTGTATAATGCATTGTTTACCATTACCCCTTCAGAGGACAGGTTGAACCCCGTTACCGTAAACTAGCTTTTGCCAGCGGTACCACTGAACCACCCCCCCCCGCCGTCATAGCCTAAGTCATTTAAGGATCAATGTAGCTTTTTACGTGTCTTTTTTTTTTTTTTTTTTTTTTATCGTGGTAAAATCATCAAATGAGTCCTCCCACCCAGGGCAGGGCGGGAGGGACTGTCAGACTTGTACTGACTAAAATCCACGGTGTCCTTCAATAGCCCTTTACGTACTAGGGTCACGGTAATGTCTAGTGAAAGAGTTTTTGAAATCGGTCCAGTAGTTTCTGACTTTACTCATTACAAACATACAAAAATGCAAATCTTTCCTCTATATAATAATAGTAAATATTTTAAAAGCTGTTTGTTATTCATACAGCTATAGATCGTAATGGTATATATACAGTTATATATACCATTACGATCTTAAATAAAGTACTGAGGGACACAGTATTTGTGCAAGGAAAAACCACCGGAAAAAAAACCGAGTAGAAAAACTTGTTCAAAACCATAAAGTAAATCCATTATAGATTCACAGTTGACACATGAAACATAACCCTGTCGTAATTAACAGCAAATGAAACAGTAACTCCAGTTACTTAACAATCAATTAATGATATAATTGATAGGAGCTGATCATGCCGTCGACTATGGAAGACCAGTCAGCCAATCATTGTTAAGTAATAATTATTTTCTGTTGATTGACTACATAATGTGGAAATGTACTATGCCGTTTCTATTAACGCTAAATAATTTCATTTACATTTAGTTCACTTAATTATTGAACTAAAATAGAAAGCACAATATGAAGGGAGCTTTTGCAAATACGAAATCTCAAATCTGAAACCCAGAAGGCCAAATTCCGGAAAACCGAAATCCGGAGGGACGAAATCCGCAAAACTTGAAATCCGGAAAGACAGAAGTTCCCGAAAGTGTTGATCAACAACAAGGTGTCAGACGGATGGTCGCTCCATCTAAAATACTGATATTTATCGGGTTAGAAGTAGGTAGATGAAAATTTCTTTTTTTCGAGAATTTAATCATTAATTTGAAAACATATATTATTCGTGGAATAATAACAAGTAAATAAATACTTAGTAACGAATGCAACATCCACAAAATACCCTCAGTATTCCACTTTAATCGCAGCTTATCACCGAAGACACACAGGACCATGATAACTGCTATCAAGTCATACAGGCGGTTCACTTTCCTTGTTGAAACAGCGTGTTGACTAACGTAATCTGCTAATTGATATCACTGTTGGTCGATCAAGTGTTGGAGTGTTTCGTTACATTGAAGTGGTCTCGTGAGAATAATTATTTGAACCACGAGTGCTAGGCTCCACATAGTCACTATTTTCGCTGTCAACTAAAAAATATATTTTGGGATGTAAAAATCATCAAATCTCAGAGCAGAGCAAACCACCCTAGTTCTTCACATGCCCTTTGCATCTCAGGGCTGCAGTGCCCTTTTAAGACAGCCCCGTCATCGTCATAGGCGCCAAACGCCCTATATGGCCCTGTCAATAAAATTACAGCTTTTTCTAGACTCGGGCCTAGGGGCCTACCATGATATCTTAATGCGTGAGTAACTCCAGTGTTAGGATTAGGCGCTAGAATTTTTGAATTGATAAAAATCAGAACAGCTTTGTCACACATACTTGGTCACACCAAACACAATTTCTACTATTCTTACAGTACACAAACCCACTCCATACTCCAGTATTATTGTTATAAAGTCATTTAAACATATAAATAGCTATATAAACGCGGAAAAGGAATATGTTCCGCCTGACCGATTCGGGAATCCGATCCTAAAGCTCCATTCGGAGAACCAACCACAACTTTCAACTCGGTGCCAAAAACAACTCGAGAACCAACCGAGTTGGATTCATAAAACGAATAGTTTAATTTAATTTTAGTGTTTTCTGCAACAAACTATTTGAAGTCGTTTGTATTAATGTAGTCTTGGGGCTGACTAAGTTGAGTTGGTTTCTGGAGACGCTGAACTTGTAAGCATTCATTTATGACTAAGTTTAATGGAGGCCATACACGTTAGGGTTTGCATGATGGTTTTAACCGTGCATGCATAACCGAAACATGCACCGATAACTGTACAGTTTTAACACTAACACGCTAGGGCTTGCCTATCGGTTATGCATGCAAGGTTAAAATTATCATGCAAACCGTTACGTATGGCCTCTATAAGGGTATAATATTATTTTATGATCGCTTGTGGATGTGGCAGATATATTTTATAGCTAACATCACTTTAATATTAATTTATTCTGAAAAAAAACCTTCCATTTCAATGTTCTTTCTTTGTAAGACCAACAGTTTCAAAATATCATCACCTGTTAGCGAGGGATCATACTGGGGAGGCCGGTAGGCTTCAAAGCTGCTTGGCTCACGAACAACATGGTGTCAGAGCCCGACGACAAAAAAAATTTTTTTTTACTTCGGTTCCCATGAGTACCAGCTCCTTCTAGGCAAGTATACTCCATCTTTGTTTCTGGACTAGATTGAGGCCGTTTCTCCATTTGAAATAGAAAATCTCTATAGCTTTTTTTCTCAAAGATTATTAGAGGACTATTCTTATACCCATTATGGATGGATATACCAAAACTTTCCCAGTCACGGATGACTATTTTTAATTACGAACACATTCAATAACATTTTCAGTGGATGAAAAGTTCTTTGATGAACAATAAATGAATTGCGCAAGTGTCGGTCAGTGACCCGAGGTGTGGGCACCGGCAGGATGTTGCTAAATAGCTCACAATGCCTCCCGCGGGTAATGTGTTCAGTTCCGGGTTGGTGATGAAAGTTATAAGCGTACTGTAGAGTTATAAGCGTACTGTAGCTTAAGTACCGTCTTGATTACGTTTCAGTGCAAAGTTCGTTTTCTGATAAAGTTGTCAAAGTGTCAACAACTTCTAATTTTGAATAGTCTTAGGCCGATCTATAAGCAGTATTAGGCCTCTGCCTCGAATCTTGCGGGCAGCGGGGCGGCGGCGGCGGCGGCGCTCGCTGTTCGCCCCCGCCCCGCTGCCGCGCCGCTGTTTCCGAGGGCCGGTCCATTTGAATGTATGCCTAAGATCCTGCCGCCCCCGCGCCGCCGCCGCCGCCGCCGCCGCCGCCGCCGCCGCCGCCGCCGCCGCCGCCGCCGCCGCCGCCGCCGCCGCCGCCGCCGCCGCCGCCGCCGCCGCCGCCGCCGCCGCCGCCGCCGCCGCCGCCGCCTCCGCCCCGCTGCCCGCAAGATTCGAGCCAGAGGCCTTTAGGCCTCTGGCTCGAATTTCCGGCCCTCGGAAACAGCGGCGCGGCAGCGGGGCGGGCGCGAACTGCGAGCGCCGCCGCCGCCGCCGCCCCGCTGCCCGCAAAATTCGAGGCAGAGGCCTAAGACGATGCCTGGTTGAGACGTCTGCTCTGTTTTGCACTTCCTGTAATAGAACAGTGACAGGAATAACGCCTGAGAAAAGTGTTTTGAAGTACCACACAACTAAAGAGATTTAATGAACGACCTTTATAATGTTTTAACAACCTAGCGATAATAGCTGATAAATTACTGTCTTAATTTCTTCATCCAACCACTGTATTACTCAAAACCAATATTTTAATTGCAATTTTGCTTCCAACATAATGTAACTGGTCGCGGGACTGTCTCATCGGATAACTGTGACCCTGGAACGTAAAGGGCTATCGAAGGATCACCGTGGATTTTATTCAGTACAAGTACAGTCCCGCCCTGAGTGGGAGGACTCATTTGATGTTTTTACCACGTTAAAGAAATCTATATATATAAAAGGAGAACTGACTGACTGACATATCAACGTACAGCCGAAACTACTGGGGCTATGAATGTAAAATTTTGCACAGGGCTTCCTATTATAATGTAGGGGAGCACTAAGAAGGGGTTTTTGAAAATTTAACCTTTAAGGGGGTGAAAAGGGGGAATTAGGAAAGTACGTAACCCACGCGGACGAAGTCGTGGGCAAAGTGCTAGTAAAACATAATGTAATTCTTATACTTATAGACTTTCAAACTCCGATCCTGAATCAGTCGATGCTCTAGGTATCAAATTCCTGACCAGTTCCTTTCCACATGTTACAGAGATTCTTTGGCTTAACCACAAAATAAAAAGGCCGTATAAAAAACCTAACTCGCGGTTGTGATCCAAGCGAATACTCTATAACCTCCACATTCCTTAGGAATCCTGATTATATCGAAAGAAGACTCTTTGTATTTTATTACATTGTGGTCCTAATTTTATCTACCTGATTTTTTATCAAAATTTGCCATGATCTGAAAGAGAAGAGAGTTGGTATCAAAAAATGTGTAGTATGGTACCGACAGGAAAATTATTAGCAGTTAATAATTAATTTTAATTTAAGTTTTCTCGTTGATCTAGTATTCGCAAGCACTACTGCTGAATATGAGGTCCTGATTTCAATGTCCTGAGGTCATGTAAAGTTTATTGGACATTTCCATAAGGATTTTTTTTGACTCGGAGCCTGGATTTGTGCACTATTGGTGGCAATAGGCTCGCGAATATCTTATTCTCTGCCTATCCTTTCAGGGGTCACATGTGTGATGTTATGTTATACATCAGAACATTAATATCGCGTCATGTAAGTTCTAAAATTACAAGCCCAGTACACCCAAATTGCACCCAGATCATAAAAATCAAACTTCACAACTCCTTGAAAGCTTTCTCACAACAAAATAAATTGCACGCTCATTATTCCCCCATACCATCCAATCAGAGCGCGGTAGCTTTACCGCAGGACCTAGCATAATAATAAATATGTAAATTGTCCGCCGGGCTGCGCACACGCACGCCAGTGTCATGGCGCCGGCTTGCAAGGCGCACGCGCGCTCGGCGCCGTAAATCGTTCGAAAGAAGTTTTTTCCATCCGTGCAATTTTTTTTTTGCCCTGTTTATTTTTTGTTTTGTTTTTTTTTTTTTCTCTTGTGCCAGTGAGTAGTGTTGTGTTTATTTTCTAATAGGATTTTTAAAGTGTTGTCTTCTGTTGGGTTTCAAGTGACATGTCAAGACTCGTGTTTCTGAACTAAGTGCATTCGATGGTTTCGCTTGAATTGGTTTTGAGTTCGTAATTAATGCCCTTATACAACGAGCCTTCACCTAATTAAGCGAGGATTGGCTTGTCGTGGTTGAGTCGTTTCGTAATTGGCTCAGCAGTTTTAAAGCTGTTTGCAAACAAACAAATGTTTGTATAAATAAAGATGCTCGATTTGCATGAATTTACTGTAACTGGGGCGATAAAACAAAACATTACTCGTTTATTAGCGTTAGTCACAGTTATAGTTTTGTTTACTTTATGAGAATTCTCAGCTGACACTTAATTTGAATTTCAAATCCATAAAATGTAGGACTTCATCAATCATCTCGAGAGTATTGCAGTGGACAGTAAACATTAGGGAATAGAAATGAAGTATATTTCCTTCTCTTCTTTATTTCTCACAGCTATCAAGAAAAACCAAAGTTCTTTATTTCCTGCTGCTAATTTTGAAGTTCTAACTTTATGCCTTACCCTGAAGCTTTCAATGAGTACCTACTACCCAGAAAATATTGAACAATACAACAGCTTCCATTTCCAAAATACTGAATTACTTGACTTAAAATCCAAAATGCAAGAAATATACATACAGGGCGTTTTCAAGAGCCTTTAGATCCAATATTTCTTAACCAACTTATACTTTACAGCTTCGCCTACTTGTTAGCCTCATCCTACGGAAAAGTTATACTACGAAAAATCGTATTCTATTTGATAATCCAGATTATGAACTATCCGTATGCCAAATTCGGTCCAAATTGGTACAGAATTTTTTATATAAAATTATCCAAACATTTAAAATCCCGAATTCAAACAATAGGCATAAAATCTATGCCATCAAAGCACTTTAAGCTTTACTATTAATGCAAATTCATGTTTTAACATAATCTTTTCATTCAAGTTTCTCATAAAGCGATCTACATTTCTCTAATATCTCCATATCAACTTGATAGCCAGGGTGCTCTGTAACGGGACTGGTTTCCCTGGCCGGTTGGGGGGTGACGTCATCTGCTACCCATACATACAGACATACATATTATAGTGTTATATACAGCTGTTATATGCAACCTTATGCAAGGAGAGCATGTTTTATTTCTTGGTCGCGCGGTTGATATGGTTGTTAGCTTACTTGTTTTGTAAAGGATTATAACTTACACAAAATCTGTAAGACTAACATTTTCTTTTAGTTTTTTCAAGTCGAAAAATGTATCATTAAGATCTATCCTCGACAAAGCTGTCTACAAAATTTGATTCTAAATAAATAGTATTTTAGTGAATCTCGTGACTTAATTTTCTTCATGTAGCTTATCATACTTATCTAAATCCTTATAAAGTTAAAAAGTACCACTGACACTACGGAATACCATTCCGGGATCGACTCGAAGTTCATACCTACATAAACTATTATGTATTTCTCTAAAGATATTGAGTTAACTTTAAACAAGAAAACATTGTATATACGACAGATTAAATGAAGATTTCAAGAACTGCAACAAAAATTCTACTCAAGAGTTACTGTGTATCAATTTGTAATAACATAATTAGTTCTTTAAACAACACCTTTGAACCTTCCATACGTCTATCACAAACTTTAATAGCAACAAACGCAACACATTAACTATTTATCTATTACTACAACCATTTCTGAACGAACAGTCGATAAGCCAATCATAGATAGCGCATGTACAATATTATTAATAATATCTATCAGGTATGAAACGTGCTTACTGGTCTCAATATTATTTATAATGAATGTCTATTTGGCACACGCATGTCTCTAAATTGCTGGACATTTTTTTGCAAGTAATGGTAGTAATGAGTTCGAAAAATTGCGTTCTTGTTAAGATAATTATGATGGTGAGGACCAGAAATAGCAATATGGGTAATGTTAAACTTAAGTTGAAAGAAAATACGTGTTTTGTCAGTCCAATCAATACTGGATGTTTTTGAACAGGTTACCAATAAAAGCTACCTTAATATTGAGACTCCTTTTCACCTATTGGATATAATTAAGGATCCAAAGAGCGTCATCATTGTCAGCCCTGTTCGATCCGCTACTGCTTGGTCTCTTACCTTTGGTGCCGCATGTGCGAGTCCCTTTTAATCGCGACCATCTGGATATCATCCACCTATCTGTAGATCTAAAATGGCCACTTTGCAATATTCCAAATGATTAATTCTTCGTGAATTTACAGCAAACGTAATTGGCGTTTTAGACCCACTGACGGTCGTTGGTCTGTCAGCACTTCTGCCGCAAGTTTCTTAGCCATTTCAGTACCTTTTATTTTATTTTTATTTTTACGAGACAAAATTCAATAATATGGTTTTTCGTTTGTAGAGCAAAACCTTTCCTTTCTTCATTTACTAGGTTAAAAAATCAAGGTGTCCAAAAAGGCGACTTTAGCAAAATCATAATATTTATTGCGATAGAGTTATGATGATTCTGTAAAAGTGTCCTACTAATAAAAATCCTTTACCAAAACGTGTATATAAATAAATAAATATTCCACAACTATCACACAACGCCATCTAGTCCCAAGCTAAGCAGAGCTTGTGTTATGGGTACTAGACAACTGATAAACATACTTATATATTTCTAAATACTACATACATATTATAGATAAATTACACCCAGACACAGAACAAATGATCGAGCTCATCACACAAACATTTGTCCTGGGTGGGAATCAAACCCACGACCTCCGACATAGCAGTCAGGGTCACTAACCGCTAGACCAACAGGCCTGTCAAAATAACAATATAGATGACAATTAAATATAAATCAATATTCAAAGTATTCATGTACAATTAACAGCAGCAGTCGTAGCAGACGATGTAAAATACTCAGGTGCTGGTAATTATCACGATTTGACACTATTGTATGCCGGGCCCTGCATTGTAGCATTGTATTGTCATATCTATGATTGTAATACTTGCTTTCCTGGTCTTATTAGCTGTTAACCGTTTCAATTTACAAGATAATTAGAGTTAAACAATCTACTAACTGCCGACTTAAAAATTTGGCAAGAACTGATCGTCTTGATTTTCTTGAAATTGTCCCTGTCTTTGGGTCACGGGACTAAAACAGGGTACTTATTGCGGACCTGGAACATAAAGGGCAACCAAAGGCACAGGGCTGTTTTAGTCGGTAAGAGTCTGACAGTCTTTGCGGCTCCACCCAGGGCAAAAAAGATTCTAACGATGGTTACACAACCAAAAAAAAAACTTGTGTAAGGTAAATAAATTACTTTGATTTTATAACTAGTCTTGTTTATAGTGATTGACTTGCTTGCTTGAACATTTTTTTTTTAATCGTGGTAAAATCATCAAATGAGTCCTCTCATCTAGGGCAGAGCGGAAGGGACTGTCAGACTTCTGCTGCTAAAATCCACGGTGTCCTTCAATAGCCCTTTACGTTCTGGGGTCACGGTATTCGTTAGTCCCGCGACACAACACAACGCGCGGTCGTCGACCCGGGCATGGTCCATGGTCGGACAGCGAGTCGCCCATTACTCGCCGCCCGAATGCCTGGCAGAAGGACTCTTACGATGGTTTTACACAACCAAAAAAAATAGTCTTGTTTACAGTGATTGACTTACTTGCTTGAATACTACAAACTTGACAACCTATTAATATTTTTGCTAAGTTAGGAACTGGTTTGTAGTCCTACGGAAGTAACGAGGGGTTCGTTCATGATGCGGGTACTTTATCCAAAGTATTTATAATCTAGAACCCTAGATCATCTCTCTTCAAGTGACAGCGTTGTATGTCCTTTGTATAGTTCAAGTCTCTCTTCCCTATACATATTTCTTAACAATGGCTTGATACTGATAGCTAGCTGTCCTATGTGATGTTTTCAATAAAAGCTTCATTGAAAGTCTAGACCACAAGAAACATACATAATTCTTAAATTGTTTCAATTTATTGTTTTTTGGATGGTAAAGTCCTTCCTGTGTGGAGCGGGAGACGCTGTTGACTTTTTTTTTTTGCGTGGTAAAATCATCAAATGAGTCCTCCCACCCAGGGCAGGGCGGGAGGGACTGTCAGACTTGTACATACTGACTAAAATCCACGGTGTCCTTCACTAGCCCTTTACGTACCGGGGTTACGGTGATGGGATGACGCTGTTGACTCTTACTGACTAAAACTCCACCCTCTTCGTTCAGTTGCCTTTACTTTTTCATACGGTCCCTGTAGTTTCTGCCTACTACTAGAAGGATTTAATAGTAAGTACGTATTTAGACCGAAAACTCAGCCAGATAATGTGATCATCAGTTTTTTATTAATAGACCTATGAAAAATCATGATGTTGGCAGTAATGGCGGAACAGTAAAACAATATACCACCTGAGTCATGAGTTACTTACTTCCGTTTATACATAATAGAACACTTACACATATTATACACTTTAAACATCACACACGTTTGAGTTAAAAACAATGGCAGAAATGGAGCGGTCCTTTGGTCCCTAACTAAAGTTCTAAGTACTGTAATCTTGGAATCCAATTTCCATTTTCTACATCCTAAATAGTTTTTTTTGAAGTGAAAACTTCTTTAGCGGCGTTGTGCACTTTTTTGGAATGGGTAAAAAATGATAAACTCGCGTCAGGACACGTGACCTGATCGAAAATTCGTAAGACGGCGCAGGGCGCTCGCGCAAATGTTCGTGTGTGTTTATTACTATTCAGGTTTTCACTTCTGCCGGCACTCCCAGAGTGCAACCCGTCGTTTTTTTTATACAGGCAATTTTAAAGGTATTGTCTAATAGCGGACGAAGCCGCGGGCAACAGCGAGTACTCATTATTCAGTCTTTTCTTCATCCTACATGTTCCTAACAATTTAAAAATTCCGGAAAATTCCCTTTAATATCCCAGAATCCCGGAAGCATGTCCCAAGGTTATTGACCCCAAGTCAATCTACCGACTCCGGGATTTAACGATCACCTAGATGGTGCTAGAAATGCGCACAGAAAGAACATAGTGTAACTGAGACCGGACTCCGACAGGAAGCTCGCAGGCGCCACTGATGAAGCCTACAACCGTCAATGAGGTATCCTGTGATCCCGTTGCTGGGGGTATACCGAAAGTAGGGGGATCCCACTCATCCCAAAATCTTTTGGCGATTTCACTTTGACTGATTAGTACTCTCTGCCTGCGTCTGTATTCCCGAACGCATACAACCCTAATATCTTCCAAATTAGAGTGAACAAACAGGCTTCTTCTGGGTACGCTCACTCTATCGTAGGCTTTGTCCCTGTCACTCCAGACTTAGAATACAGTCCAGAACAAACCCATCTCAAATAAAGAATAAAAACTACAAACTTTTAATGAGTAATTTGTATAGCTGCAGAGAGCTGAACTTTTATATCCGTCTGTGTTTTCTTTGTAAAAAAATTAAACAAGGACTCTTATCTAAAGCCATTATAATATTTGCAAGAACAAAGTCGACAAAAAAAAAAAAATAATTTCGCCAAAATATGGAAGAAGCCATAACGATCTAAAAAGTAATAAAAATGAAAATAAAAGCCCACAAATTAATTTTATGGCCTTATTATTTTATGACAAGGATGTTTGACATTTAATTTAATCAGTGTTGCCAGCCCGCATACGAAATACGCTACTTTACCGCCATCTATATTCAGGGCGCGTACAATCCAATACTGAATGCGATTTTCACTATTTCGAGAGAAATTCACTTTCTGCGCCATTAATCCGGGATTCGTCCTGTTTATCAGACTAACCGAAAAACTGTGTTATTTCGAGTTAAAATGGAGGTCGTTATTTTTTAGGGATCATTGAAGTTTGGGGATTTTAGTAGGTAAATTGTATGGAACATAATGCTTGGAATAAATAGATCTTCAAAGCATTAAACATGATTTAAATAATAACAAACTATTTGTTTACTCATGTACTAATAATTTATGCGCTTTCGCGGCTAACCTGATTGAGATAAAATTTGTTACGCAGGTTTTGTTTTGATTGTAATAGATTCTTTGTATTCCTCCTTTGTATGCGGGCAAAGGCTCTTTTTTTTTTTTTTTGCGTGGTAAAATCATCAAATGAGTCCTCCCACCCAGGGCAGGGCGGGAGGGACTGTCAGACTTGTACTGACTAAAATCCACGGTGTCCTTCACTAGCCCTTTACGTACCGGGGTCACGGTAATCCCTTGGTCCCGCGACCCCGGCAGGCTTTGGCCCTCTACAGGCCCCGTCAATATGCTGACACTCTTTGAGGCGCGCGTGGAACACAACGCGCCGTCGACCCGGGCATGGTCCATGGTCGGACAGCAAGTCGCCCATTACTCGCTGCCCGCATGCCCGCGCCTACGGTGGCCGGAGATCGTCCTGCGACGTCCGACGCCGTGGGCGTCTACCACTGCGGCTGGGGTGGAGGGAGGACGCTGTCCTCTCCCTCAGGCGGCCCGCCTCCTCTTTCACGAGCACTACTGCTTCGCAGAAGGAGGCGACCGCCTCCCCACTCCGTCTCGCCCCGCAGCATGGCCTCGACCAATGCCGGGCGCGAGAGGTCTCCGCCTATCGCCGTCGTGAGGACACGGCGGTGCTCTGCCCAAGCGGGGCAGTCCTGCACCGTATGCTCCACCGTGTCCTCCAGACGATCCTCGCAGTGGTGACACCCAGGCGTTTTCTTCCCTCCCTATCAGGACACAGGAACCTCCCGAAACTTCCGTGTCCGGTGAGGACCTGCGTCATGCGGTAGGTAAGGACGCCGTGACGCCTATCCAGCCACTCCTCAAAGAGGGGTCTTACCGCCGCGATTGCGGCGTGCCCGGACCTCGGTTGCGACAATCGCTCCCTCCATACTGCTCTGAGATCACGCCGGAGCTCTTCCCGCCGCGCCTCGACTTGTCGAGGCAGCGGGGATTCACCCCGACGCTGCGCCTCCACGCGCCATTCATAGACGCGCTGGAGGGCAGTCGCCTCCAGATCCCAGGGCAGCAATCCCGCTAGGAGGTTGGCTGATTCGCCGGCGATCGTGCGGTATCCCCGGATCATCCGGATAGCCATGACCCTCTGGCATGCGACCAGCTTGAGTGGTCGCGTCCGGATGCTTAGGGCCCACACGGGGGCCCCGTAGAGGGCCATGGACCGCACGACACCGGCGTACAGCCTCCGGCAGGAGGCATTTGGGCCCGCCGAGATTGGGCAGGAGCCGCTTGAGAGCGGCTGCTGCCCGGTTCAGCCTTGGGGCCAGGGCAAAGGCACTGGAAAAAAAACTAGTAAGCTATAATTGATTCATCCATTACGGATCATTGAAGCATACCCAATGTTACACGAACCTAAATTTTACAATAAACTCCCGTAAAATATTCTTAACAGATCACGAACCAAGCATAATAATGAATATTAATATTCTACATTCCACATTTAAAAATTGTTGCCAGAGCAAAAATAATCCTAAAATTGCCACCCTCCACGCCCTTAATTGTACGGTATCTTTTTTTTACTGGCAAGAGATCGTCGACCTCAATAAAAAAGTCGTTAAGAAGCTCGCTTGTATCTTTTAAAAGCAGATTTTGTGAGGATAACTTGCATCTTGTATGAAAGGAATCACCTTTTGGTGTGCTAGAGCTGTTTCTGTATTCAGAATATAGGTTTGGTTCGTTTTGGGAACGATCCCGGGAATTTAACTGTTCTTTAATGGAATGTGTTATAACCTTGTTTGTTGGTTTGTCATTGTATTATCTTTCAGTTTAAATATGACTTTCAAATGATAGTAAATAATGCCGTTTTTCGCCATTCACCTTAAATGTTTGGCAACATTAACTGACCTCAAAAATATCATCAAGATCTTCATCATCTTTGTACCCTACTTCTACACTTTTAATAAATTCATTTACTTTTATCTCACCTTAAAATTAACTGACCTCTGACCTGCTATGCCTCATTTAATTTTAGTTAATGTAAAAAATATATAATTTTGGATACATTTCCTCTAAGCTTTATTTCTAGTCCGGGCCCACCCGATTCAGGTGCCCGACGAGAGTAATTGCAAACCGCCTCGTCGGGCACCTGAATCGGGTGGGCCCGGACCTTGCGGAGAGCCAGTTTGGCTTCCGCAGGGGGCGCTCGACAGTGGATGCGATCACGCGCGTGAGAGCCCTCACGACGGGGGATGCGGTTTCCCGGGGCAGGGTCGTCTTGGGGGTGTCTTTAGACATCTCCAATGCCTTTAACACCCTGCCCTGGAGTTGCATCAGGGAGGCACTCCGGTATCACCGGGTGCCGACCTACCTCCGTCGTATAGTCGAGGACTACCTGACGGACAGAGCCGTCATCTACCCCGGTCACCGGGGAGAGTGGAACCGGCGAGAGATGTCGTGCGGTGTTCCACAGGGATCGGTCTTGGGGCCGCTTCTGTGGAACATCGGTTACGACTGGGTGCTGCGCGGCGACCTCCCTTACGGCGTCGGCGTAATTTGTTACGCCGACGACACGCTCGTCCTGGCGAAGGGAGAGTCGCACCAGGCGGCGGCCGACGTGGCGACGCAGGCGGTAGCGACAGTCGCTAACAGGATCCGGCAGTTGGGACTCGACGTGGCGCTGCACAAAACAGAGGCCATGTGTTTTCATGGCCGTCTGAACGCGCCACGTTCAGAGTCCCACATTACGGTGGAGGGGGTTCGCATCGGCGTCGGGAGGACGATGAAGTACCTGGGACTCGTCCTCGACAGCCGGTGGAACTTCAGGGAGCATTTCCTGCATTTGGCCCCAAGGCTGAACCGGGCAGCAGCCGCTCTCAAGCGACTCCTGCCCAATCTCGGCGGGCCAAATGCCTCCTGCCGGAGGCTGTACGCCGGTGTCGTGCGGTCCATGGCCCTCTACGGGGCCCCCGTGTGGGCCCTAAGCATCCGGACGCGACCACTCAAGCTGGTCGCATGCCAGAGGGTCATGGCTATCCGGATGATCCGGGGATACCGCACGATTGCCGGTGAATCAGCCAACCTCCTAGCGGGATTGCTGCCCTGGGATCTGGAGGCGACTGCCCTCCAGCGCGTCTATGAATGGCGCGTGGAGGCGCAGCGTCGGGGCGAATCCCCGCTGCCTCGACAAGTCGAGGCGCGGCGGGAAGAGCTCCGGCGTGATCTCAGGGTAGTATGGAGGGAGCGACTGTCGCAACCGAGGTCCGGGCACGCCGCAATCGCGGCGGTAAGACCCCTCTTTGAGGAGTGGCTGGATAGGCGTCACGGCGTCCTGACCTACCGCATGACGCAGGTCCTCACCGGACACGGAAGTTTCGGGAGGTTCCTGTGTCTGATAGGGAGGGAAGAAACGCCTGGGTGTCACCACTGCGAGGATCGTCCGGAGGACACGGTGGAGCATACGGTGCAGGACTGCCCCGCTTGGGCAGAGCACCGCCGTGTCCTCACGACGGCGATAGGCGGAGACCTCTCGCGCCCGGCATTGGTCGAGGCCATGCTGCGGGGCGAGACGGAGTGGGAAGCGGTCGCCTCCTTCTGCGAAGCAGTCATGCTCGTGAAGGAGGAGGCGGGCCGCCTGAGGGAGAGGACAGCGTCCTCCCTCCACCCCAGCCGCAGTGGTAGACGCCCACGGCGTCGGACGTCGCAGGACGATCTCCGGCCACCGTAGGCGCGGGCATGCGGGCAGCGAGTAATGGGCGACTCACTGTCCGACCATGGACCATGCCCGGGTCGACGGCGCGTTGTGTTCCACGCGCGCCTCAAAGAGTGTCAGCATAGTGACGGGGCCTGTAGAGGGACAAAGCCTGCTGGGGTCGCGGGACCAAGGGATTACCGTGACCCTAGTACGTAAAGGGCTATTGAAGGACACCGTGGATTTTAGTCAGTACAAGTCTGACAGTCCCTCCCGCCCTGCCCTGGGTGGGAGGACTCATTTGATGATTTTACCACGATAAAAAAAAAAAAAAAAAAAAAAAAAAAAAAAAAAGCTTTATTTCTACCATAATCATCAAAAATCTATTTTTAGAAAATTTAAAGGTCATGGCAAAGTAATCCGTGCTTTAATTTGTTTTGTTGGAAACTAGATCCATATTGTCTGCTCAGTCAATATGTACCTACTTCTTTCAATCCTACGCAAGTTAGGGTTAACTCGGAGGAATGTAGTCTTTACAGTCGATGGGCTAACGACCTGCTACTTGTACTCAATTGTTGTCTTTTAAACTATCATTTGTCTGATATACAGCTTCAACTGAGTTTAAACTTAAGTCGAGCAATTTCTGTCTCATGGGTGGTCTGTTTGTTGTCTTTGGCAAACTTGTTATTTACGTTTTCAGTGAAGATATTGTTGATTCAAACTTCTGTTGTGTTAAGAAATACTTTCAAATACGAAAGCTTGTTTAAGATACTAATAGTTACCTCCTCTGTCCATCATTCTATCATAATACCTTTGTAGGCAGCATCCAGTGATTCTTCCTATCTGCAATTACATATTTAGGGAGTATTTAAATTATAATGACACTCAGCTCCATATACAATACGCGCAGCCAAAGATGAGACCCGACGGATCACGTGGTCACACCTGCGCAGTAAACATTTCGTAGAGCATTTTGTACAAACTGTTTACTGCGCAGGTATGACCACGTGATCCGTCGGGTCTCATCTTTGGTTGCGCGTATTGTACAACGATTTTTAAGGCAACGACAGCATTTTTAATGCTCAGCTCAATTCCAAAAGTACAAATCCAGTAAGCGATTTAAAATGCAGTCTTGAAACGTCATTGTTATGTATCATCCTTTTCCTCAAAACAATGCAACTTGTTTGTCTAGTCCCACTTTAGCCCAAATTTCACATTTCCAAATCCCAAAGTGCTAAATCCGGTCTTTACCCAAAGTTCTTGCAAGAACTTAATAATTCCAAGTTCCGCAAATCATGGACCAAGTTAGAACAGAGAGCGACCAGCCCCGATATTGTTTAGTCAAGTGCATGATCTACAAATAGCAGGCTTACCTGGAATCGTGTCTAGAAACAATTCAACGACATTCTAGCTAATACCTCAACATTGTGTAGATCGATTGTGTTTGTAAATATTCTTGGATGTTGTCTAAGAAAGGGTTTCAAATTATGATAGCCAAAGGTATGAGATAAGAGTTGAACATTTTACATAATAACTATCACCATATTCGTTTATACTAGCTTCTCCACACTTACCTATGTAGATATTTTAAAACATAACGTGGATAAATGAAGCAGCTTAGAAATCTTATAATATTTATCTTCTCATTAGCCCTTCAAAGGTGTTTTACCTACTTTATTAATATGTTCTCGAAGCAAAGCATTCAAATAATAGTCATTTACATTTTCTTTCTATACATTATCTTTTGCTGGTATTATAACAGCAACATAATCTTTTATTACTGCTACTTTATGTGATCAACGAAATACTTTTCTTCCATTTTTCCCTGTCAGTCATTATCATCAATAAAACTTAAAACTGTATTTATTATTTGAGTTTCCAATTTTTTAATCTATTGCAGATTCCTTGATCCCAGCACTTACAGAACCGAAATAATGTAATGATAGTATTAAAACCATGTTAATTTAGTCTCTTATATCACACTGTCATTTGCTCTTCTGTCATAATTCAAATCACAAAGAATTTTAAAAATAACCATCAGATTTCATACGACCCTACCACAGATAAGCGTATTCTAACAGATACTCAGAAACACGATAGGCAACGTATCTCTTATCTTCCCTTTGCATAACGTTCTATCTCTTAAGTAATGTATCTTTTATTGGAGATCGAAGTGATAACCTTCAGGTTGAAAGCTTAGACTAATACTCATTAGTTCAAAGTTTATTCCAGGATTTCGGTCCCTCAAGGGAACAGTAAGCCCCCAAATTACACGATTTTAAAGGTCAATATAATACTGTCGAAAGTTTTTGTTGAAATCTACCTAACATTACAAATGTTTGTTACTATTTCACACAAAAGGATTTTCATGGGTACACGCAGGCGAAACGCTGTCAACAACTTTAATAAAGTGGTGACTTGATATTAATAATGACTGCAATCAAAGATGTTTTTAAAAACAATAGATAGACTATCAGAAGAAATTTCAAAGAATAACTATGAATAACCATGAGTCTCGAGAGTGATCATAAAGGAAAAGGACACAATGGCCAAATTTGACATGTTATTGCAAGTAGAATTCGATTTTGGTCACTGGTGACCATTATTGTCTGACATTGATACGTTCAAAAGCTAAACAAAAAAGGGTTCTTCCAAATCCCTAACATCATCACCTTGCTCTTATACGCCAATACATCCCAAAAACTACAAATATAATATAGCCTTTTGCCACACTGTCAAAGTGTAGGACCACAAGCCATAATAAAGTTACTGGCTTAAAACGTCAATTCATAACGAAGTTAACTGTCACTTGGACAAGTATTGGAAAACTGCCAAACGTTCATCACGATGTGATTCGATAGAGAACCGAGGCAACCAATCGATTTCTGATTCAACAGCGGCTTTATCAATGGTTTTAAATGCTTCAATTGGTTCTCGTTATATCATGTGTTGGATTTAACTATTCTTTTACCTATGTCATTTTGTTTATCAATGCCATAAGCAACAAATTTTAATTGTTTATGCTTAAATCTTATCTTGCTCAAAGACACCAACTTTGGCTTTTCCCTATATTGGGTTCAACTTTCAATCTAACCGGAACCAGATCTTTACTACCTAACAGTCCCTCAGACTCAGGTTGAAGCGGAAGGGACTGAGAAAAACCCACTCTATTCCTTAAATTGCTCTTTGCATTCTACGTAACCCACACCCACAGTAACCTCTTATAGCATTCCTGCAAAGCACAATACCTCTTGGATATACTGATAGCCGGACATAAGCACCGTTGATCATAAATAAGTAAAGAATACAGCTATGAAATAAAGCTATTTGTTTGAAGTAATCAAAGCCCAGCCAGGCTTTGCAAATGCCCGTTAACCAATCATTAAGCTAGCTTTTACACCCGTAGTCACGCAAACAGCAAAAGAAAACAACGCTCCTCCGTAACGTTACTCTAAATCCTTTACTATCGTTTAAATCACGCTCAACATATTTATTGCCTTGCAATGCTTTTACCAGATACTTCAAAGGATATGAAGTTTACCTTCTAACATGTATTTTGTATTTATGTATACGTATGTCGGCATTCCTTGAGTCTAAATCAGTACCGTCGCGAGTTGAAACGAGCTATGCAAAAAGGACAGGAGTGTCTGAGTGTCTTAGCTCACGCCTTAACTCTCAGCCTGTGTGATTGTTACCTTATGTAGTGAGCCAAGTTAAACACTGCTAATTTGAGAAGGTTTATCTTAAAGCCTTTTGAAATCACATGTGTTTTTCTTCGTATCGCTGATACCACAGTATTTTAAATTTAATTTACACGATTGTTCGCCACTTTCACGGCATCTCTTTTATTTCAGTATACATTAATTAAACCGAAACTGTGATGATGTTTAAAGCTTTCAATTGTTAATCTATGTCAATACTCGCAATGATTGATTACGATCCATCATAAGTTTTTCATCGCCTTAAGTCAAAAGCTTCCAAAAATCTCTTCAATTCGCTAAGAAACTGTCTTATGACCAAAACGAATTCAAATACCATCACCACTTCAAATAACCTCATCAAAAACATTATCATCAACAGGTGACATCCTCATCCAAACACTCATCACCATATCTTCAACAAATCCTCAAGGATTATCAACATTCCTCTGTAATCTAAGGATCTGTAGCCACAGCCAACTGAGGGCTAAGAATAGCACCCAAGTGGATCCGGCGACGTCTCACTGAAGCATGACGAATTATGATATTTATGAACTGTCCTGAAAGGACCAAGTCCTTTAAGCGCAGGATGGAGACGAGACAGAATTAATTATTACTGTAGATGCTTCTTGATTTGATTGATGATGGTCTTATGCAGTTATTGCCAATTTTCGGAGTGCATTGCACTACAACAAGTCATACTCAGTCAAAAGTTGAAGCATTTGGTATAAAGACTATTAAATTTGTTATTTCGAAATTTTCCGCATCTGGTTTCAAAGCCGTGTTTGCATAATTAACATAGGTCCTTGACCTGTGATCATTAATATGTATAAGATGACTAAGTATCAATGTAGCATTTCGTCTGTCAATCATTAGACACCTTCTAATGATTGACATTGAATTTAAACCGGATTCGTCTAGAGCATTTTTCATGACTTACACATCAATTCCATTCACCAACAAAAAGACGCCTAATTTATTTATATCAATTTAATCTACCACAGATTAAGTCCTATTAGAAAATAACAAATTAAACCCACCAAAGAAACAAGTGAGTGATCGCAATGGACAACAAGTGACCACATAAAACAAATATTTATTAATAGTGAAGTGTTTTCTGTAAGTGTTGGTGATATAAATAATGAAGATGCATCTGCAAACGGATTTGTCGTGTGAAATCCCTTACAAGGGATGCGAGGAGAAGGTACAGATCTCCCAGGAGGCGGAGATGCTGTACTATGAGCTCATCAGGGCACTAGAGGAAGAGGAAACGGTGAGAATAATGTAGATAAGCTTTGAAATACTTTTATAGAATGTAGTAAAATTGATTGACACGATGTTTACAAACGAATCGAATAGAAAAAAAATGTTTATTTGGCAGAGATGAAAGGATTTATTTAGGAAATCATTTAAACACATTCATTGATCCCGTTTTGTGTTTTAAATGTACTATCATATTAGATAATGGTATAATAGAAAGGAATTATCATATTACAAATATTTATTTGTCATATTTTAATAGCATGGCCATGATTTGCTTAAAACATACAAAAATGGTATTCATAAATCTCCTTTCAAGGTTAAATTAAGATTTAACAGATGTATTTTTTCAATCAGTGTAGCTAATTTATACCAATCCGTCTGGATCGTAAATCAGTATAACAGCGTATGAGGCGATAAATTTCAAAGTCACCAGTCACCACCATTATTTATATGAAGCCGTTAAGTATTAAGTGTAGTCCTTTTTGGTCCAAAAGAGGATTAATATCTCACACAAAATCTCCGCAATATTTATGTTAAACCTGTTGATAATTGGGCTGTTCGACTAAGTTTGATAAGAATATTGTCTCAGATTCGATGATGACCACAAAATGTGTGGTCACATTTTATTTTTGCAGTTATGTTTACCGTTGGAATTATCTTTAGGCATTTATAGCTTTTATTTATTGTATAGTTTTATTATACCTGTGAATTGTTGTGGTCAGGATCATTTATCGTTTTTATTCAAAAGTAGTAATAGTAAGCGTTTATTATAATCAAATTATACTATTCTATTCTTATTTTTATTGTTTTGTATTCATGCGCAATAATAAACTATAAACAATACCACGAATCACATTTACGAGTATGTTGCACACAAATAGATAAAATATAAATTAATTATAAAAATACATCTTGTTTCGATTCTCCCATGAGTTCAACCACAATGATTCATATATTCAATCTAATGTGACCACATTACCCCCACTCTGTGACCACATTACCCTTTCTATGACCACATTATCCCGCTTTAATCTTGTAATTGTCAACCACAACATGTGCCGTGCTCATAATTAGTAATGTATTCATCAATTCGCTTTATTCAATTCTAATTTGTTTGACATAGGAATTAATTTGACGTGTGTATGAGAATGCCTGTAATGTTTGATTGCATCAACATGTTACAGTATTCTAATTAGATATTTTTAAGAATATCTATACGTTATGTTTGTTCTACAAAATCTTTTAATAACGTAAGTTGGTCTCTAAGGACATTACCAGTTTCCATTAAATTAGATTTCATCAAGCTTCTACTTCAATGCGTTCCGAATTTTCTGATCGGCTTATAACAATGAATTCCTAATTACTTATTAAGTATCTGTCCTCCATTCCTATCTTCTTACGTATTTTTAGCAACGCTTTTTTGGTGCTGAAACATATTAAATTAATTAATGTAATTGTGTGTAATTTTTATCTTGTCTTTTGTGATAAAACCATGTCACTTACGCAACCACTAATTTACAGTTGATCGACACGCTACTGTTTACTGTCGACCACAAATGTGTGGTGGTAGTGTGGTCGCCCATGTGAGTCGGGCCTTACCTCGCGAATTTGTTCCGCAAGTGTATCCAGGTCATTCACACTAAAATTATGCATACGTAACGAGATCTGTCTGTCGGTTTAACCACTGTAAAGGAAGACAGAAGTCCTACTCCTGACTTAATAACTTTGGTCTTGATTTTCTTGTTTTTTCCAGCTATGTTGGATCCAGCTTCCGGAACCGGGAGCAACGGCCTATCTGTCCTTCACAACCTATTTATTTTCTTCACGATATCCCTTTTTAGCGGGAGAGACTGTCAGACGCGTACTGACTAAAATCCACGGTGTCCTTCAATATCCTTTTACGTACTGGGATCAGGGTTAATCATACGTCCCGCGACTCACGTTATATTGGATAGATTTTTGAATAGGTATCTATTCTATTTCCATGACTTTATTTACGTCACTCAAAGAGAAAAGTAGGATTTTTGTAAGGATATTTTTAGATTTAGTCAGGTGGTTTGGTTATGCTTGATTGACCAATGATCAAACTTGATGGGACCTCTAATTTGTGAGCACAATAGATGAATGAGTTTTTTTTTATTCATCTTCTTGGCCAAGGTTCCACTCCTGTTTCTGTCCTCTTTCACGAAAGAACTTATACAGTTCACCACGCTAATCAAAAGTTAAGATAGTTTAATTACGCGTATTCGATAAAGGTACGAGGAGTAATCTGAAATTAATTCTCTTATGTATTTCCCTTGATGAGATAACTACAATTAGAATTGATTTCGAATCACAGATTGTTCTACAGCTGCACAAAATCTGTTGCAATATTAACTCGTAGCGTGTCTGTTATCAGTATTATCTATTTGACAGATAAAACGATCTAATAAATCCGTCAATCTGACTGCACGCTCTAGCATTGCAACTTGCGAATAATTCCTGTAAACTTGCTTGTAAAATATTATGTAGGTAAATGAATGCTATTTCCTTGTGAATTACTTATATTGCTCAAGTAATGGTCGTTCAATGGCACTAGATTTCTAAATAGCATTGCTTTTTTTTTAAATTATGGTTATGGTTAACAGTTCGAAAAACAGGACTCTTTTATTTTCCTCAAGAAGTTATCAGCATACTGACAGAGTATAGTGACAAACGCCTGCTGTTGTCCCAGGACATAAAAAGGCACCCTGGAACGTAAAATGCATGAGCTTTTAATTCTAGGGAATCTTTAAGTATTTTAAAAGGGCCCTGGAACGCATAGGGCATGCGAAGGTTTTTAAATCTAAGAAATAGGGTTGTTTATAGTTCGATTTTCATAGTTTAGTCCACTCCACCAAGGGAGAGAGGATTTATTTGAAGAAAATGGGTGATTTTATTTGAGCTTATCACTTAGCTATCTCATTAGACAGGCCTGTTGGTCTAGTGGTTAGTGACCCTGACTGCTATGCCGGAGGTCGTGGGTTCGATTCCCACCCAGGACAAATGTTTGTGTGATGAGCACGATCATTTGTTCTGTGTCTGGGTGTAGTTTATCTATAATATGTATGTATTTAGAAATATATAAGTATGTTTATCAGTTGTCTAGTACCCATAACACAAGCTCTGCTTAGCTTGGGACTAGATGGCGTTGTGTGATAGTTGTGGAATATTTATTATTATTATTTATTAGCAATTAAATTATTGTAATTTCCTTTTCTTTGTATATCCACTGTGGTACTTCTGTATCTTACTTGTTCAGTAACATCAGTTTATTTATTTAGTTTTATCTCAACTTGATGTTAGCCGAGCTAAGTCCGGAGTTCGATTCCTTGTCTAAATATTATCGATACAGTGTTCGAGTATGTGCTGTTGTACTGTTTGTTTTTGATGTGTTATGTACACATATTAGTTTTCTGTATAGTGGGTGTGCTTAATATACTTACATACATAAAGTACATATTGGTTTATCCGAAAAAGCAGCTGTAGACATAATTTTATAATGAACTCATTCTAAAGAAATGACATTTAACTTTCATGACACACTTATAGTATGGTAACATTTCGGCGAAATTGTACGTAAGTGAAACCGCGGCTCTGGAACGCAAGGAACAAATAAAAAGAACAGGTTGGGTGTAATCAGTAGGAGCCACTCCCTTCTACTTTATCTAGAGTGAGAGAAGTAATTTGATGGAGGTACAGGATGGATTTTTAATCAGAAATTAAGAGTCTGACAGTCCCTTCTACCCACTCAGGGTAGGTGGAATCATTTGATGATTTCACCAACCAAAACAAAGATTTGAAAAGCTTTTGATAAGAAGTTCCCTCTTCTTATCGTGCCTACGATGTTCTCTCCTGTTTATGTGTAGGTAACAAAATCAAACTGTAGGTAACAATAACATTGTAAAAGCATTTTTTTTTAAAAGAGTAACCATGGAGTTTCTTGCCGTTTCTTTTCCATAGAAAACGACCAACCCGAACCGTGCCAATTTTTATTTCTCGACGTTTTATAAGTTCCCATTGAGGTCCATGTAAAATAAAATATTTTGATTGATTGATTGATATGGATATATTTGAACAATTTTCTCATAATAAATGCGGGCTAAAGGTAGTACCAATAATTATTTTAACCAAATACCTTCTATTGGGTCGACGGCGCGTTGTGTTCGACGCGCGCCTCAAGGAGTGTCAGCATAGTGACGGGGCCTGTAGAGGGCCAAAGCCTGCCGGGGTCGCGGGACTAACAAATTACCGTAACCCCGGTACGTAAAGGGCTATTGAAGGACACCGTGGATTTTAGTCAGTACAAGTCTGACAGTCCCTCCCGCCCTGCCCTGGGTGGGAGGACTCATTTGATGTTTTTACCAGGAAAAAAAAATACCTTCTATTACTAAAATAATCAATCAATCAATCAATCAATCAATCAATTCATTTATTTGCATAACACAGGTAGGTATAGGCAGATGTTACAAATATAATATAATGTGCGCTGTATTATTACCAGTTACGGTATGCAAATGTTCATGTGTATATTATAATTAAAATATTAACATAATGATAATTATCACAAAATTTATCCTTAGAGATAAAAAAAAAGGAAATAGAAATTTAAATATAAGTTCAGAGATACATGTCACAATAAAGATATTCGAATGTTTTATACAACAGTTAGATAAACAGACAAATTAATTAATAGATTAAGCTAGTATATTGGGCAAAAAAAAAACATGTCAATACTTAAATCTAATTTTACAGTTGTCAAACAAAAATAAAACAATGTCACGCTATATATATTGTACTGTCATAATATTATTCTATGTCAAAATACATATCTATAGTTTTATCTTGTAGGTAATCTTTGACGTTGTAATAACATTTATTGACAAGAAATTTATGCAGATTCGACTTAAACTGAGGTACAGGTAATTTTTTGACATTGTCAGGCAACTTATTGTAAATCAATGATGCCATACAAAGAACACTTTTATTAATCAATACTGTTTTTCCATAAGGGATATGTATTTCTAATTTGTTTTTGTCACGCATTTGTCTATAGTAACTTTTAAAAGCAGTCTTATAATAATTAGAATTCATTTTTACAAAAACATTGAGTTCATAAATGTACAAAGCAGGCAGTGTCAGAATTTTTAAACTTTTAAAGTAGGGTTGACAGCTAGTAGTGTTATCCAAATTACAAATGGCTCTAATACATTTCTTTTGGGCTTTAAATAAACAATCTTTATCGACTGCGTTGCCCCAAGATATAATACCATATCTTAGGACTGGTGCAACAAGTCCATGATAGGCAGCTAATACGGTTTCTTCATTAACAATTTTTGTTAGTTTGTACAAAGCAAATGCGGATTTATTAATTCTTTTGCAAACGTCTTCTATATGCTTTCTCCATGTCAGTTTATTGTCAATATTAATTCCTAGAAACTTTGTATGTGTAGCAGGATGTATAGTATCGCCTTGGTAGCTAACGTTTATATTCGTGACTTGAGTTCTCTGGTGAAAGTGTATAATTTTCGTTTTGTTCATATTTATTTTAAGGTTATTTTCGGTTAGCCATTGTATTATCGTGTGTAACGTTTGGTTCACTACATCCTCGTAATCATTTACATTGTCACTTTTTATAATTACTGTGCTATCGTCCGCGAATAGTACCATTTGTTGATTGGTATGTTTAGGAAGATCATTTATATATAGCAAGAACAATAAAGGGCCCAAGACACTACCTTGTGGAACTCCAAATTTAATAGTTTTCCATTTTGATTTGTATGTGATCTCATTTCGAGTTTTCTGACATATTTGTGTTATTTCTACTCTTTGTTTTCTATTATGCAGGTATGAGGATATTAGATCTAGCGCTTTGCCTCTTATACCATACATGTTTAATTTATGTGTAAGTATCGAATGGTCAACTCGGTCAAAGGCTTTACTCATATCCATAAAGATAGCACATGTTGGTATTTTTTTTGTCCATGGCTACAAGAATGGTTTTTAATAGGTCATAAATGGCTGAATTTACTGATTTTCCTTTGCGAAAGCCTTTTTGTTCGTCTACTAAAATATTATAATTTTCTAAAAAACTGTATAGCCGACTGTATATGATTTTTTCAAGTAATTTAGAGAAAATGGGTATCAACGCTATGGGTCTATAGTTTCCCATTTTTCGTTTGTCTTCTTTTTTATGTATAGGGATGACAATGGACGTTTTAAGTTTATTTGGGAATATTCCGTTAGAAATGCATAAGTTAATAATATGGCATAGATGAGTTGAAATATCTGCGGATTAATGAGTCCTCAACAAGTCTACATTTAGATTCTAGACTCGTAACGACTTTGATGAGGGCTTTGTTTTAATCCAATAAGCTATTTCACTGATACTAATGAATCCTGTGAAAATGAACTGAGGTTTTCTCTTTGTAAAGTTTCAGTGACATTATTTTAGAGATTCTTAATAACAGCTTTCAATTTATGAGTAGTCATTTAGATCAAAAACAGCAGTTTTTTTTTAAGGGTAAAATCGTCAAAGTTTTCGTCCCGGGGTGAATTGTAAGTCACTAAGAAATTATAAGACTCTTACTGATTGAAAACTACTCTGTTCCTGCATACCCATTGCGTTCCAGGGCTTCGGTGCCCTTTTAAAATAGACGTGACGTCGAACACTGTAGCTCATTGAGAAAAATCTAGAGTATATCATCGGATTATTGCAAGAAGTCATGATGTTACATATTAACTATTCTGAGATAAACGGTATTTTAGTTCGATTTAGTTAGTGGTTATGTTGATTTGCCCATATCATCCTAAATATTACGATGACTAATAGGATGATATGGGCAAATCAACATAACCACTAACTAAATCGAACTAAAATATCTACCGTTTTTCTCAGAATACTGAATGTCACATAATGACTTCTTGCAATAAGCCAACGATATATTGGCCAAAAATCGTAACGCTTTTCGCATTCAATTGTGAGAATCGCATACGAATAATAATTTAAAGAATTAATGTAACCGTAAAAATGTACAGTCATACATGCCCAACGAATTGTGGACACTTGGACAGATATTGATAATTATCTTTCTTGTTTTGTAATAAAGATATTATGCTGAAAGTAAACTTAATTAAGATTATCTTAAAACAAGGCGAAGTGAGATGGTATCGGTGTAAAATTGCTGAACATGCAGCTGGCTTAATATCTTAATTGTCTGTTACGAAATACCAGAGTTTTGGTAATACCCAGCAATGTTTGGTGTCTTAATTAAACAAAGTTAAAAAAAATACACTTTTAAAGTCAGTTAATTTAACATATTTAATTATGCCTACTCCAATATCTAGTCTCTAAAGTACCACTAGTACTCAACTCAATGTCTAAAGCTTGAATCTTTAAATAGTAAAACAATGGGGGACATATAACTCATAACTTTGCTAGATCAGTAAAATACATATCAAAACATAAAACACATCCCAAGCAAAAAAAAAATACAGGCCAGTAAATGCTGGCCAATAATTTAAAAAAAAACTCCGAAAGTATTTCAATATTTTCGTGCAACTTTAATATTGATTCGACGATATTATTAAAAATATCTCGCATATCAACCCGTGTAAAAATGATCAAATATTTAAATAACGAATTTCGAACAGAGGGTCTACCACCACTTCTTAACAGCAGTATTATTTTATTCTTACAACAGTGTGGGAAAGAGATGTAGTCACACGAAGCTTTCAAACTGAAGTAAAATAAAATTGCAATATGACTGCTGTAAGGCAGATGATTAATTAAGATTAATCGAACTAAAGTAGTCCTATAAGTGAGCATTTATAGAATTAAAAACATGTATCAAGCATGTAGCAGTATAAGGATACAAGATTTTCAATTATATCATTAAAAGTAATATCTATGTTTGAAAACTAAATAATTCTAATGTAAAACTAAAAATAAAACCTTACTTAGGTAACCACAGACGTAAAAGTCATTGAACTTTATGAGCTACCTAGACGTTTTCGCCATTTAACGTGGTGGTAGACCCCCAGTTCCCAATCTCACACTGTGATTGGTTAAATCGCAGTGTGATACAAAAGGCTTGCTGCACGCGATGTTTCCTCTGCTGCACGATTCGGGATTTTATTTTTTTAATGGCTGCCTCGCGTGTGGATCTCGAAAGGGCAGTCGCTTGTTTGTATTTTGTAACTTGGAGCAAAATGCCGAGATGGGAAGAAAAGGTTACATACAGATTTGTGATGCATCGTATTATTGCAATAACTAAATAAACTTTGATTATATACAGTCAAACTTACTATCATAGTAATATTTCTACTTTCTACTAATATCATAAATGCAAAAATGTATGTTTGTTTGTACGTATGATCCGTTTCCTTGTTAAAACGGCTGAATCGAGTTGATGAATTTTGATACAAACATTGCTGGAACCCTACTGACGTAAGCGAGTGATGAAATGATATGATAGTAGTTTTTGTAATTCAAAGTAATCTTTTTCAGGCGCTACATGATCAAAGAGTATTTCTGAAAAATAAAGAATGAAAAATGTACGGACCCCAAATATTTGGCTTATTGGACGATTCGCACGATTTTAACTCGCACAAAACGTGCGAATCGACTCCTTTAAAACATATTATTTTTTCTGTAGTCGATTCGCACGAATTTCATTTATTGGCGTGCGAATCGACACCCTCACAAATATGTAGTAGGCTATTCGCACACATATTGTTTTTTTATGAAATGCAGTTAAGATAAAGTACACCTGAGCTCAGAAGTAGTAAGGTCAAATATGTTTTACTCGCAATAGATAGAAAATAAAAACACAATCTATAATCAACAATATCTGTATTAAAATAAAAACAAAGTACTAATCATTTTCTAAGCTCGTGGTTTGAGGATTAAAAATGAGCAAATATCGATCACAGAATAATAAATAAGTGTCACTAACAAACTACTACTCCACTCACCGCGTAATAAAAAATAAAAGTACCAAAAATTTTCATTTTTTTTTTACGTTACACAAACATTTACTTTTTTAATAGGGTAGGTACCTATATAATATAATTAACAACTTTTTCTTATATTTATTCTTGACGAACATTTGGTACAACAAAAACATGTTTTAATGTTTTTCAGAAGTGTACCTAAAATACACAGTTCTCATAATTATAACAATAAAACTTTTAATCATAAAACTAGAACCAGGGTTTTTTTTTATCGTGGTAAAATCATCAAATCAGTTCTCCCACCCAGGACAGGGCGGGAGGGACTGTCAGACTTGACTGACTAAAATCCACGGTGTCCTTCAGTAGCCCTTTACGTACCGGGGTTACGGTAATGGGAAAGTCCCGCGACCCCGGCAGGCTATGGCCCTCTACAGGCCCTGTCATTATGCTGACACTCCTTGAGGCGCGCGTGGAACACAACGCGCCGTCGACCCGGGCATGGTCCATGGTCGGACAGCGAGTCGCCCATTACTCGCCGCCCGCATGCCCGCGCCTACGGTGGCCGGAGATCGTCTTGCGACGTCCGACGCCGTGGGCTTCCACCACTGCGGCTGGGGTGGAGGGAGGACGCTGTCCTCCCCCTCACGCGGCCCGCCTCCTTCTTCGCGAGCATGACTGCTTCGCAGAAGGAGGCGACCGCTTCCCACTCCGTCTCGCCCCGCAGTATGGCCTCGACCAATGCCGGGCGCGAGAGGTCTCCGCCAATCGCCGTCGTGAGGACACGGCGGTGCTCTGCCCAAGCGGGACAGTCCTGCACCGTATGCTCCACCGTGTCCTCCGGACGATCTTCGCAGTGGTAACACCCAGGCGTTTCTTCCCTCCTCATCAGACACAGGAACCTCGCGAAACTTCTGTGTCCGGTGAGGACCTGCGTCATGCGGTAGGTAAGGACGCCGTGACGCCTATCCAGCCACTTCTCAAGGAGGGGTCTTACCGCCGCAATTGCGGCGTGCCCGAGAACTAGTGCTATAATCACAATTTGAATCACAGATTTTTCTTTAAAATAACGTATAAAAGTGACTAAACTTTTGTATACAACTAACAAATCAACAATAATAAATCAAGTCATAACAATAACAAAATGCTTACTTTAATGTAGATATGCCACGTTTTAAGTAATTATTATTATCACTTATTCCATACAGATCTTTCTTACTTTCAAGTAAATATCTGCTGTTTAAACTTCGTTTATTTTTTATTTTTATTTCAGTGATGGCTGAATACGACTGTACTTTAATTTTTTTAATCATTAAAACAATATGTGTGCGAATAGCCTACTACATATTTGTGAGGGTGTCGATTCGCACGCCAATAAATGAAATTCGTGCGAATCGACTACAGAAAAAATAATATGTTTTAAAGGAGTCGATTCGCACGTTTTGTGCGAGTTAAATTCGTGCGAATCGTCCAATAAGCCAAATATTTATCGGACTAGTGGGTGGTGTCTGTCTATGGTACCTCATTTTACCAAAGATTAGAACAGTTCATCTTTCACAATGAAGAAATAACAAGATGTAGTCGGTTAAAAAACGTGCAATAACAAACAATTAAGCGCCATCATCGCTTTAAAGCGCCGTTTGTTTGAGAGAGCAGCTGACCGCAGCGGCACTACATTAATTAAACTGATATATTTACAACTTGTACAATGTACTGTATTGTTATTGATATTTATGTGAACGATGCAGTTTCAGTTAATGTTAGTACCTAATTAAAGTTTTTACATTACAAGAGGAAATAGTTGGTGGACTACTTTTAATGCCTAGTCAACAGTTATCTCGTTTCTGGCCATACCATAATAATTTACTAGTAGTACAATATTCCCGGGGCAGGGTCGTCTTGGGGGTGTCTTTAGACATCTCCAATGCTTTTAACACCCTGCCCTGGAGTTGCATCAGGGAGGCACTCCGGTATCACCGGGTGCCGACCTACCTCCGTCGTATAGTCGAGGACTACCTGACGGACAGAGCCGTCATCTACCCCGGTCACCGGGGAGAGTGGAACCGGCGAGAGATGTCGTGCGGTGTTCCACAGGGATCGGTCTTGGGGCCGCTCCTGTGGAACATCGGTTACGACTGGGTGCTGCGCGGCGACCTCCCTGACGGCGTCGGCGTAATTTGTTACGCCGACGACACGCTCGTCTTGGCGAAGGGAGAGTCGCACCAGGCGGCGGCCGACGTGGCGACGCAGGCGGTAGCGACAGTCGCTAACAGGATCCGGCAGTTGGGACTCGACGTGGCGCTGCACAAAACAGAGGCCATGTGTTTTCATGGCCGTCTGAACGCGCCACGTTCAGAGTCCCACGTTACGGTGGAGGGGGTTCGCATCGGCATTGGGAGGACGATGAAGTACCTGGGACTCGTCCTCGACAGCCGGTGGAACTTCAGGGAGCATTTCCTGCATTTGGCCCCAAGGCTGAACCGGGCAGCAGCCGCTCTCAAGCGGCTCCTGCCCAATCTCGGCGGGCCAAATGCCTCCTGCCGGAGGCTGTACGCCGGTGTCGTGCGGTCCATGGCCCTCTACGGGGCCCCTGTGTGGGCCCTAAGCATCCGGACGCCACCACTCAAGCTGGTCGCATGCCAGAGGGTCATGGCTATCCGGATGATCCGGGGATACCGCACGATCGCCGGCGAATCAGCCAACCTCCTAGCAGGATTGCTGCCCTGGGATCTGGAGGCGACTGCCCTCCAGCGCGTCTATGAATGGCGCGTGGAGGCGCAGCGTCGGGGCGAATCCCCGCTGCCTCGACAAGTCGAGGCGCGGCGGGAAGAGCTCCGGCGCGATCTCAGGGCAGTATGGAGGGAGCGACTGTCGCAACCGAGGTCCGGGCACGCCGCAATCGCGGCGGTAAGACCCCTCTTTGAGGAGTGGCTGGATAGGCGTCACGGCGTCCTGACCTACCGCATGACGCAGGTCCTCACCGGACACGGAAGTTTCGGGAGGTTCCTGTGTCTGATAGGGAGGGAAGAAACGCCTGGGTGTCACCACTGCGAGGATCGTCCGGAGGACACGGTGGAGCATACGGTGCAGGACTGCCCCGCTTGGGCAGAGCACCGCCGTGTCCTCACGACGGCGATAGGCGGAGACCTCTCGCGCCCGGCATTGGTCGAGGCCATGCTGCGGGGCGAGACGGAGTGGGAAGCGGTCGCCTCCTTCTGCGAAGCAGTGATGCTCGTGAAGGAGGAGGCGGGCCGCCTGAGGGAGAGGACAGCGTCCTCCCTCCATCCCAGTCGCAGTGGTAGACGCCCACGGCGTCGGACGTCGCAGGACGACCTCCGGCCACCGTAGGCGCGGGCATGCGGGCAGCGAGTAATGGGCGACTCGCTGTCCGACCATGGACCATGCTCGGGTCGATGGCGCGTTGTGTTCCACGCGCGCCTCAAAGAGTGTCAGCATAATGACGGGGCCTGTAGAGGGCCAAAGCCTGCTGGGGTCGCGGGACCAAGGGATTACCGTGACCCTAGTGCGTAAAGGGCTATTGAAGGACACCGTGGATTTTAGTCAGTACAAGTCTGACAGTCCCTTCCGCCCTGCCCTGGGTGGGAGGACTCATTTGATGATTTTACCACGAAAAAAAAAAAAAAAAAAAAGTAGTACAATATTCTCCAATGTATTGGTAATTAATTTAATAGTATTAATTTACTTTATTGTAAACAGGAATCTTTATCACCGTCAAAATCTTCTACATCTTTACAAAAAGTCTTTCACAATCCTTCACATTTGACACCATTGCATAACATATTTTACTTTAAGCCATTGCATATTTTATTTTAAGCTCTTTCAACACAAGGTTAACGAAAATTAGAGGAGGGACTCTAATATTGACGCATAAGGACAGACATTTTGAGGATTTAGACATTTGTAGGCGACTGTACAAAACAGATAGTTTTGAAGTTTGTGGGGTGAAGGACAAAGAAACTGATTCATACATAATTTGTTGCTACAGAACACCGGAAAACAAAAACTTTGATGATTTCTTAGAAAGATTAGAAAAATTACTGCAATTTTGTTTCAACAAAATTTGTTTTATTTGCGGAGATTTTAATATTAATTTGTTAAAAAATGATAGTAGAAAAAACACATTCACATCATTACTAGCATGCTACAATTTTAGATGTTTATTTGACTCAACTACATTTGTGCGTAATAATTCCGAATCGTGTATAGATAACATTTTGACCAACACCAGCCTTAATAACATAAGCACCGTGGACATTGATTACAATGGATTAGCCGACGGGCACGCAGCCTTGCTTTGTTCAGCATTTTTAAAAAAAGTCACGATTGGGAAAGAATGTGTTCGGTTTAGGCAAATAAATAAGAGAAGTTATAACGTAAAAAATAAAAATACTTTTAGACAAAAATTACTAGAGCATGACTGGGATATAGGTATGAATACATTTTTAAGCAAATTCAAAGAACTACATTCAAAAACATTTAAAAAATATAGAATAAAAATTAATATTAAAAGAATTGGCCGAACTAGATGGCTAACGAAAGGAATACGGGTTGCTAGTAAAATGAAAAGGTTTTTGATGTGCATAAATAAAAGCGAACGTAACGAATCAATTTTAAAATACCGTGAACAGTATCTCAAAATCTATAAAAAGGTTATCAAATATGCTAAAAGAAAAGATATAACTTATCAAATTAACAATTCGGTAAACAGTAGTAAAGAAATTTGGAAAGTAGTAAATCATGCTCGTAAGAAAATAAACAAAAACTTCGAATATGCCAATATTATACTTAAACAAAATAATAACATAATTAGCAATCCAATAGACATAGCAAATATTTTTGCAGAAAAATTCGACAATGGTAAAGGCGTCAAATCATGTGATCCAGAACTAGCTAAAAAAAGCCTAATAGAAAATTCAACAAGAATTCAAAAAACTATGAGTTTCGAACCTGTTACAGCTCTAGAAATTTTTAAAATGGTTAAGAATATGGAGAGCAAAAAATCATTTGGGCACGATGAGATACCGCTAAGCATAATTAAAGATAATATAGATATTTTAGCATGCTCAATATCAGAAATAATAAATGAATGTGTCAATGAAGGTGTCTTTCCAGATCAGTTTAAGATAGCCAGAGTATTACCACTGTTTAAAAAAGGAGATAAAACTGATCCGGGAAACTACAGGCCCATATCATTACTACCGGTATTGTCAAAACTTTTTGAAAAGGTGATCAAATGCAGGCTTGTAAGACATCTGAATAGTCAAAAAATTATAAACTGTAATCAGTTCGGATATCAAAAAGGTATAGGAACAGTAGACGCAATAGACTCGTTAGTTAATGATGTGCTCAATAATATGAACAACAAACTAAAAGTCGCAGGTCTATTCCTTGATCTAAGTTCAGCCTTCGATACTGTAGAACATAGTATTTTGTTAGATAAATTAGAGCATTATGGCATAAGAGAAAATGTCTTGAAATTATTTAGTTCATATTTATGTAACAGAAAACAGTATGTAGAAATTAAATCAGTTATGGAAGGAGTGGAACAAATTAATAAATCAAAATTATTTAATGTAACCAGAGGTGTTCCTCAAGGCTCAGTGTTGGGTCCTATTTTCTTTATAATATTTGTAAATGATTTGACCGAATACATAAAAAATATTTTACCTGATACTCATTTGGTAATATTTGCTGACGACACTAGTGCTATAATAGCTGCTGATGATATGGATACCCTAGAGCACAAACTTAACACCCTACTAGCAGCCTGTGAAAAATGGTTTGCGATGAATAATTTGAAATTAAATGTTAATAAGACCAAATGCATGCTATTTAGATCTACAGTTAGAAACAATGCTTCCGTAAATGTGATATCCTTAGGAAAACAGATTGATATGGTGCAGAATCTAAAATTTTTAGGGGTCCAAATCGATTCTCTTCTCAACTGGAAGTCAGAACTTACTTCAATCACAAGTACAATAAGCAGTGCGTGTTACGCCATCAGATCTCTTAGAGACGTTTTATCAATTGCTCAACTTCGTACAGTTTATTTCGCCTTAGTTGAGTCTAGGCTTAGATACAGTGTTCAATTTTGGGGAAACAGTTATAAATATAACATGGAAGCTGCCTTTGTTTTGCAAAAGAGAGCACTGAGAACTATTCTACGTATAGATCAGACTGAATCATGCAAAGAACATTTTGTTAAACTTAAAATCTTAACAGTACCATGTCTCTATATTTTAGTTCTTCTAACTCATTTACATAAGAACCTAAGCAGGCTAGAGACAAATGTTGAAAAAGAGAAGAGGCTAGAGACACGGAGAAAAGATCTTCCGACTATCTTGCAAGCAAAGCTCAACGTTGTCAAACACTCGTCACTAGTACAGTCGGTCATTCTTTTTAACAAATTACCTGTAGAATTGAAAAGTATTCAGAGTGTGAACATACTTAAAAATAGACTGAAAACATTATTAACTGGAAAAGCTTATTATAGTATTGACGAATTTTGTAAGGATAAGAATAATTAATCAATTATTTATTTGAATTTAATCTTGACATTTTAATCATTTATAACGACGAGTTTAGTAAAGATAAAAATAATTAATTAATTATTTATTTGAATTTCATAACTTGACATTTAATCATTGGTAATTACAAATTTAATAATCGCAAAAAGCAAATACCCACCTGTTTTTGTTTTGTATGCAATCTTTTGGTTTATTTTTGTGTAAAATGTATAAGTACTACTCATGTTTCGACACAAATGTATGTTTGTTATGAAATAAATTGAATTGAATTGAAATTGAACAAAAAGGATTATGGGCACCCCACAGCGAGTGATGAAATATTTAAATAATTTTTACTCTGAAGCCTTTCGCAACTCGTATCCTTGGATGTGTGGAAACATTTATAAACAAACAAGTAAACATGTGATGTGCATTATGCATTATCTGCTTTTACGTGGAGATCAATGGATTTATGCATCAGGGACACCTGGCCATCTTTGCTTAATACGTACAATACTATGAGCTTTAGACATGCTCAATAAAACAAGAAATATATTGATGAACAAAACATCGCACGTCGATGCTCCACACTAGGAATTTCTCCTGTGTCGTGGGTGCGTTTACAAACATAGAAACTCACATACACAAACACCCAGACCCGGAACAACTACTTGTAGGTCATACAAATATTTGTTCCATCCGGAAATGGAACCCTCGACACGGTACCCAGCACTCTAATCGCTCAACCACTGCACTAACCTTTAATTCACGAAAAATTAAACAGAGTGCACCTTTTAGCTAGGTATGTTGCATGTTCAAATTATGGGGCAAGCATATTCAATTCCTTTTTTTTATTTAATCTCTTATTATGTGTATCTTTCTCAGTAATCAGTAATCTCAACAATACAATAGGTTTTATATTCTTCTGTACTTATCCCATTTTTTTGAAATCGTGCGTCGCAGCATATCATCTTCCATAGTTGTTTATTACTTGCCATCTCATTAGTCACCCCTTGTAGCCCATCTATTTTAACGCTTTAACTACTAGATATTATTCATCATAAAATCATAACCATCCAACAGAATGTCGATGACATCACATCTTGACGTTACAAAAATAAGTGAAATGTCAAAACATTCCCGCGTTGAGTCACGCGCACGCGACGACCGCACCGCATTGTTCTCACATTCGAAATTCAAATCTGACGTTTCCTGCGAGCACGAAGACATTGACATGTGACAAATAGACGGCCATCTACCTTTTTTAAAGATGACAGGTGTGAAAAATTGAGTTTAGGATAGAGTTGAAATTTTAGACTTCTTTTGATTGAAAAGGTGGATATTATGTTGCTTAAACCTGCTAATTAGTGGTCATGATTAATTAGTTGTTTTTTGGAAATGTGGTTTATTAAATTTCTTCCATTTTTGGATTGCTTTACAGTTAGATTGCATGGTTTACAAACTTATAGGTTGCAGGCTCTTTGTTTAATTGCTTATGATTTTGTTTTTTTTTTTTATATATATTTAAATTGAAATACGATTGCTTTGATTGTTATGTTTGCCTCCTCCTTTATAACCTCCTTCTTCATTCGAACTCAGTTTAACATGTTGACAACTCTTCATAAAATGTTTGAATCTATTGTTATGTTTCGTTCATCAAATTCATCACCGACTAAATACCTAGTAACTTAGTAAATCCGACTCTTTTTCTCACAACACTGAACGTGTTTCAAATACATTAATATCTAAGTCTTTGACACAGTATAAAGCTAACCAGTAAACCAACCAGACACTTATGCCTTTGTCAAACAGACAGGCGAGTCCGAAGCGATAACGAACCGATACGAGACGTCAGTCTGATAGTTCTGTCACGCTATTGGATCGCTTTCGCTTTTCTACTGTGACTGGGTTCAAACAATTCCATACATTACAAATAAAAACGTCACGCTTCGCATTCGCCACGCCAGTCTGTTTGACAAAGGCTTTAATGTTAAAATGAAATGATATGATCTTATATATACTGACCTTATTAATGATTGCATCCAGAAAGATCAGACAGCGTAGTTTTATACTCACATTAGGATTTAAAACGGGATGTTTATTTTTTAACTGCTGTATAAGGATGAAGCAAAATTAGTAGGTATTTAAGAATCGTAGCAGGTAGTGTCCTGTGGTTTTGCTTCTACCACCATAAGAAAAGAAGTGTGTTTATGTTTGTATGAACGTATGAAACTAAACATAAAACACTTATCTTGATGCAGAAGCCCCGACTTACGCGAGTACTTTGTTACTTGAAGAATGCTTACAATTCCTAACGATCATTTTTGTTCCAAGTTGAAATACTGCATGTTAACTATACAGTGTCTGTAACATATTGGTCAATGGTTAAGGAATTACCATACAAAATGGTAATAAAAAGCTTTGTTTTAATATTTTATTTATATCCTCACGGGAAATGCAAATGACACTCACATTTTTGGCTGACAATTTCTGTGAATAAGCTACGAGAATACTTTTGTATTGCTTTACCGTTTATACTGGCGGTACATGAATAATATTTTTGCACGACACAATCAAATGATCGTATTTGCCTTGATTAATATTATTATGGTCTACTACTACACAATCTAATTAAGTTTAACAAGATTTTCTGTGGTAAACCTTGCGATGTCGATAAATGTTCATAAATAATTAGGATTTCGACGTTTTTTTTTAATAGCCTTTAAGTTCACTGGCCTCATTGGCTTCCCCCAAATCCAAATTGTTTTCTACTTTGTACAATTAATTAATAATTATGTTTTTCTTGTTCCAGGTAATTTGTGTGAAATCTCATCTATTTCGTCTAACGAGGCGTAAGATCAGCAAAGGTCAGACGTTAATATTATGAGCATACATATTTGTGCAGAAAATTGTACGCCTGAATTTAATTTAACCAAAATTACGAAGATATCATGTATGTCATCGACAAATAACAAAATACCAACTTTTACTATGAAAGCAAACCAAAAATCAGGGGTTTCGTGTATTCCATTTTGCATGAAAAACCTGTTTTTTTATCCTTTCACAGTTGGTTTCTTAGTAAAAGTTCCGTTATTACTTTCAACCCATGGGACGTCGTTAATGTTTTATAAATAACCCTGTCTAAGCTGTCTATATTCTTACTTATAAAAAGCAGTAAACATAGTGAACAACATAATACACGAACTAACACTTCAAACAAAAGCTCCGAACTGTGTGAATAAGTACAATGCTCTGATAATACAGAAATAACTCTGCAAGTCTGTGCACTGCAGACTTATCAGTAGATTGTAGATAAGCAGGCAAGGATGACTGGCTCTTACAGGTTTCGAGATTAACCCACGTAGGGCCGGTTGCACTATTGTTTAAACTGCGGTTAAAGTGCAAGAAAGGATTGTGTAGGACATTTGAAATATTTTGTTGCTTTCAGTGTCTTTTTTTTGTTTTTTGTAAGTTAAATAAAAGGGCTGTTTAATGGCACATACTACTGCAATATACTTTAATACTTTTAGTCCATTAATCAGTACGTTTAGTTCACTTTCGGCTGCTCGATCCCCAAAAAATAAAGTGTCCACTGGACCCCTAACTATGGTTTATTTTCGACCCTCGATCCCTCGATATCGACGGTCGTTGTTAAGTAGACAGCAGTGAGCATGCACCATTTCGCATATTTATAAGAAAAAAATGATGAATGGCACAGATAATTTGTTCACCTAAGATCGAAGATAATACTAAAATATAATTTAGAAAAAAAATACACATTTTATGGATATGCAACACCTGGTTTCTAAATATGCAAAATAGTCATAATAAAAGTGCTGACATTTGACCGTGACCGTTATTTATTGCACTTTACTGTCATTGTGAATCAATTGGCATGATAAATGCAGTCTAGAAATATCACGTCTCACGAATTATTTCGTTTTAATAATTCTTCAAGGTCATGCCAGTTATAAATAAAATCCTAGTATTGACGCAGTGTTTGATATTTTTATGATGTACAAGTAGTTTCTTCGGGTCAAGTCAGTTGTAGGTATATGTGAGTTTTGTATATGTTTGTAACCGATTATAGTGGAGAAATTACTAATTTCAAAAAAACCTTCTCCAGGAATTTCTCCTGTTTCGGTACGTTTACGAACAGAAATTCTCAAACATACATGGTAAGGTTTTAAAAAAATAAATGAAAATCCCTAAATAGATCTCCAGTCTGAACAAATTTACCTCATAATCGAATCATCCTGACACCTCAGTAACTTAAACTGGTTAATTTAACCCGTCGTTAACAATTGTGCAACCGTCCTAGCCTGTGAGGGTGACAGTAATCTGAGTATGCAATCGACAGCCGGGACCAGTCTCAAACTGTTGTGTATCGACTTTGTATTGTACTAGTTGTTACCTGCGACTTCTCTTGCATTTACGTAACAATTGTAAGAAAAATATGATAATTTCTTTTATCCTTAGTTGAATTTTTGAGATAATTTAACAAAATACTTTTCACACCATAAAAAGGATTAAATGGCAATGATTAATTCATTAAGAAATAGGCTTTTAACAAAAAAGTTAATGAAACAAAGGTAAGCCCCGACTTTTGAAAGTTTTTTTTTTATAGTAGGTTATTTTTTAATAGTACTCAATTTTGAAATACTGGAATTAGTACCTTTAATCAGTACCTACCTTCAAATAAAACCTGAAAGCCAAAATGCGAATAGAAACATATGGCCGCTGAAACACAACACGGGCTAGCAATAAACAGTTACTACTTGTATATAATAAACTACGTAAAATAATACCCTCTATTACAGTCATTCGTAAATTCGGTAACACTTGCACTACGAAAACAACTCTTATTGCTTTGAAATAAGATCGCTGTCAACGTGAAACAATGTGGGGTGAATCAGCTGGTTCTTCTCAAGTCGTTAAAGTCTGAATTGTTTCAGGTTACAAATAGATTGTGAGCCTAATTTTAAGAGCAGAAGACTTAGTTTTGAATGTCAACACTCACACTTCGCCATTTATTTGAGGTCCTATTTATCAGGGGACGAGCCTATCCAGATACTAAGCCCAGACTGCTACTACCAAAGTTACTAAGTACTACTTCCTAATGAAAAAACCCGGTAAAGTATTGCCCAACCTGAGAATCGAATTCATACTTGCGACTTTTGACGGAGACCTGTGATCAATAGACCAACGAGGTGGCCCAAATGTTAACTTTAAAGGCAGATGAAAGATATTTTTTTTTTTCGTGTAACAATCATCAAATGAGTCCTGGGTGGGAACCCTGGGCAGGGCGGGAGGGACTGTCAGACTTGACTGACTAAAATCCACGGTGTCCTTCAATAGCCGTTTACGTACCGGGGTTACGGTAATTTCTGAGTCCCGCGACCCCGGCAGGCAAGATGAAAGATATAAGGAAAATTTGATTGTCCTAGCATCAGAATTTAAAAAATATGAACCCAGGACTACTCCTACTCCTTCCATCAGCTCCCATTGGGGCCTTGTGATGTTGGTTGCTTACTCGAGCTCAGAAGGTAAACCAACGTCCCAGCTGTGGGAACAGAGTGGTTTTTTACTTATGGAATGGTATTGAACATAAAGCACCAAAAACACCTTGGGCTCGCCTGATGGGTTACGGCCCATTCCCTCTCACATGAACGCGAAGGAGGAGGCGGGCCGCGTGAGGGAGAGGACGGCGTCCTCCCTCCACCCCAGCCGCAGTGGTAGACGCCCACGGCGACAGACGTCGGCAGACGATCTCCAGCCACCGTAGGCGCGGGCATGCGGGCAGCGAGTAATGGGCAAGTCGCTGTCCGACCATGGACGATGCCCGGGTTGATGGCGCGCTGTGTTCCACGCGCGCCTCAAAGAGTGTCAGCAAAATGGCGGAGCCCCTCTAGAGGGCCAAAGCCTGCCAGGGACGCGGGACTTACGAATTACCGTGACCCCGGAACTAAAATGGCTATTGAAGGACACCGTGGATTTTAGTCAGTACGAGTCTGACAGTCCATCCCGCTCTGCCCTGGGTGGGAGGACTCATTTGTTGATTTACCAAGAAAAAAAAAAGAAAAATCCCTCTCCTCTGAGAGTGATTTTTAGTAACTCTGTGAGTTAGTCTTGGCAGTGGGATTCGTAGTTACATCAAGTATTGCAAACCTTTGACATCAATTTCTCTGATCCTCAAAACACACAAAGTTACATCACAACTTCAGTGTTACCACACCGTTTAAAAGATTTCAATCTCCTGTGATGCCAAGTACGGTCTTTTTTTTATAAAAGTCGCGTTCATCGTTGTAATTTTAAACTTGTCTGCCTGTGTGTCCCGTTAAATTGTGTAATAATCATGTTTATGGGGGTATAAGACCATAATGGTACCTGGAAAAGACATTGCATTGATAATTCTGTCTCTATGTCCATAATTGTTACAGATTTAATCTCGTGGTTGTGATATAAAAGCTTATTTAGTAATTAACGGATTGATTTGATTTTTGATTTATCAAGGTCTTTATTTAAAACATGAGTTAATACAATCCTGTTTACAAATGATCTTATTCTATTTGTATACAAAACATGGTTCATTTTGTTACATAGGCTATTTATCGCCTTTACAAACATTTATGCATATTTTTCTTAATTGTAATAACATTGATTAGTTGTTGAAACGCTACGGGTTGTCAATATGTGCAAGTCTTAGTATGGACCCACATAATATTTACAATGATCGTGTTACAAAATGTACATTTATATTATAATACGAAGTTATTATAAAATATAAGGTTAGTAGCGGGTAGGTGTGCATAAAAATCGCGAAGTAACGGCCGGTAAAGCGGCGTCGGCTAGTAAGCGAGCTATTGTCATGATACGTCATGGAGGAAATAGTGATGCGGGAGTCGATATCGATTGTACGTTCGAGCATAGGGCAAGGTGCGTAATCTGGTTTTACCAATTGCTGATACTAGTATATTACTATGTTTTGGGTTTTTATGTAGATAAAATTTACGCGAAATTTTAATTATAAAATCTTTTAGAAATGGATACTTAATATGTTTATGAAGTGTTTTAAGGTTTGTGCGAAATGGTGTGTTAAATGATAATTTTAAAGCTTTATTTTGGATGACTTGAAGTTTGTTATACTTGGTGTCGGCCACACTAGACCACACAGGTGCTGCGTAAGTTAAGCATGGTCTCACCAAGGTAGAATAGATAAGTAGTTTAGTAGAAGGGCTTAGAGTGGACTTGCGATTTAGAATAGGTTTTAGTGAATTAAGAGCTTTTGCACCTTTCCTCACAGTCAATTCGATATTTTTATTCCAGTTCAGTTTCTTATCTAGTATTAACCCTAAGTATTTCACTGATTCGCGCCAGGTTATCTGGAAATCGTCTATCTTAACGATTCGTTTCGGAAATGTTCGTTTGCCAGAGAAGAGTATACCCTCGGTTTTGTCTGAATTCACTTTCAGCTTCCAGGTCTTAAAATATTGGCTGAGTAAATCCAAAGAAAACTGCAGGCGCCCAGCAATTATGTCGACATCTTTGTCGGTCGTGAAGGTGGCAGTGTCGTCAGCATAGATGGCTAAGTGTGTATGAGTCTGTTTAGGTATATCATTTAGGAAAAGAATAAAAAGATAAGGTCCAACTAGTGAGCCCTGAGGGACACCAGCTGGGATGGTTTTAGGATCAGAATGTTCTTTACCCACATAAACAGAGAAAGATCGATCATTTAAATAATTCTGGATGAGTTTTACTAAACAAATAGGTACTTGCTGTTGTATTAATTTGTGGAGTAAGCCGGCGTGCCAAACAGAATCGAAAGCTTTTTCAATATCTAATAAAATCATGCCCGTGGAAAGACCGTGGTTTAAACCATGAGTTACATGTTCAGCCACTCTAGCCAGTTGTTGCGTGGTCGAATGTGAGCTTCGAAATCCAAACTGTTCTGGTTTCAGGATGTGAGCTGTTGATTTAGAGAGACGAGTTAAGATAACGGACTCCAGAAGCTTCCCTATGCTTGGTAAGAGACTGATAGGGCGATAGCTTGATGGAATGGATTGATCTTTTCCAGGTTTCTTAATGGCTATGATTTTAGCGTGCTTTAAAGGCTTTGGAAAATATGCTATACGAAGACAACCATTGAATATTTTTGTCAGGTACACAATTGCTTTTTGAGGGAGGTTTTTCAGTAGACCATTTCCCAGGCCGTCAAAACCAGGAGCTTTATTGGCCTTTAGCTTACCTAGAAGTTTCCGGATTTCATTTGGCCTAACTAGGGTTGGGTAGTCAGTGGTCTGATAAGAATTCAGTACCCTAATTGACTCATAAACTGCTTCTTCAGTACCAGCGTCAGCGACCCAATGTTTGGTCAAATTCATGTTCTCTAGAAAAGCGTTGGCTAGTGTCTCACATTGCTCAAGTTCTGAAGAGGTGGTAGTGTTATTGGGCAATGATAAAGGAGGTATTGAAACGGTCTGATGGTTAATTGACTTGACTATTCTCCATAAGTCGGACGCGGGGTTGGTTATTTTCAACAGTTTCTTGTTCCAGACATTATCGTTTAGGGTTTGGATCTTGGTTTTAATGCATTTCTGCATGTGGTTGACCAAGAAGAAAAGCTGACGACGTTGGTGCGGATTAAATTCTTCTAGTGCCATTCTACGGTAATGATTTTTGATCTTTATTTGTGACCTGATCCGTCGTGGGAGTTTATAATCACCATTACTGGATATTTTTGGTACGGCTTTATCTCTTGCCACAGCGATGGATTTGGTTAAACGTTCAACAGCAACGTCAATAGCTGCAGGGGAGTTAAAAGTTGCTTGATTTAAGGTTATGGACTCATTGATATGAGATCTATAGCTTCTCCAGTCAGCCTTTGTGTAGTTAAAAATGATACGCTCGTGTCTATTGACTTTGCCATCGACAGTGAAGAGGACAGGTAGGTGGTTGGAGGAAAGGCCGGAGATGACTTGAGGCTGCGAAAGGTGGTAGACAGAGTTAGCTAGAATAATGTCTGGAGTAGAGGGTACATGTGTGCTGTGGTAGTGGACCAAAGTTGGGCTGGCAGGTGCGTAAATATCATAGTCGTTGTTGAGCATGTGATCGAAAAGAACTTCTCCGTGGATGTTGGATTGGGAGCAGTACCAATAGGGGTGTTTAGTGTTAAGATCACCCATAATTAGTGTTTTTGGGAGAACGCTAATGACTGCATCCAAATCTGACGTTAGTAATGTAAGATTGGGAGATTGGTAGGCTGAGATAAAACCGATTTTGTTTTTTGATAGGGCTAGTTGTATTCCTACACATTCCAGATTTTGTGTTGGATGTAGGTATAATGGAAGATGTGCTATTTCTGACTTTATTAGGATTGCCACTCCCTGGCCGTGGCCATTGGGTTTCTTATCACGACGATAACAAGTAAAACCAGGAGTGTGTAATTTGATGTGGGGGGATATTCTGGTCTCCGACAGTGCTACAATATCAATAGATAGCTCACTTACCAGATCCAACAGTTCCGAGAGTTTAGAGCGAATGCCGTCCGCATTCCAGTAAAGGATACGCAACTTAAGCTTATCACACATACTGACCAAGGTTGGTTAAGATTAAAATAACTTTATCCATCATGTTATTGCACCCTATAAATTGGTTTTTGATGGATTTGATTGTCATAAGTATGGCTAGCATGTCCGCTGTTGCCTGGTCTTGAATACCTTGAGCAGTAGCTTTTTGTGTATTAGCAGCAACTGCGTTCCAGGGTCGCTCATCCACTAGGTTGGTCTTCGGTGGCTTCATAGTTTTAACTTTAAGTTGGTCTTGACGTTCCCGCAGAATCTTCAAATAATTTTCGCGCTCTTTGCACTGTCGAAAATTTGCAGGGTGATTTCCTCCACAGTTGCAGCATTGAGCAGGTTGGTCCCGGGTCTTTTTAGGGCAGTCTTCAGTAAGGTGGGAATCTGGACATTTCACACAGCGTGGTGCTAAATTGCAGTTCGTAGATGAATGTCCAAAACCTTGGCATCTGTAGCACTGTGTTCCATAAAGATTGTTGCTTCTGTATTTCCGGATTTGTACTACAGTGTTACACAGGAGCCTAATCTTGCAAAATTTGGAAAAATCGGCACCGGGTGGCAATTGGACTAAAAAAGGAGGGCAATAAGATGTCTTCCCAGCAGGAACTTTCATTTTGCGAATAGTGACCTTCTCAAATCCAAGCGAGGCAATTTCGGCTGGAAGAATATCTTCAACATAGTCAGGAAGACCGAAAATTACTGCTTTGTACATTTTCTCATCCTTGCGTGAGTATGTGTGGAAGGCGACATCTAGGGTACGCAGGCCTTCTTTGATGGCTTGATGGCTTTCAGACGTATGACAGATGACAGCCACTCGATTATTGCGTCTGTATTGGAGGTGAAAATATTTCGAGTAGGACATAATTGTAGTTCTGATGTACTCATGCGTCCAGGTGGATTGTATTTCCAAGACAATGGGTGGGAGGCGGCTGGTCCTCTTGGTAACAGCGTCATGAAGTCTGGTGGAGTCAGCTGCAGTTGCTTGGTTGCCAGGCAGTGAGCTGAAACTATTCGATGTTCTGACAGGTTCCGGAAGATGTTGTTCTGCTGGACGCGCAGCTCTTCTGGGAATTTTCCATTCGTTAGGGTTAATGGGTCCTTCGAGAGGGCGTTTTCCAACAGAGTTGGAGCGTGTCAGAAAACGATCCATATCGACAACTTTTTATCGACCGTGTTCCCATCACTAGTCGCGATGCCGAGTAACTAGGAGGGGGTTATAGTAGACGTACAAGGCGTGCGGCTAATACGAGCGCGCGCGCCGAACTGAATAAATTACATAACTGAATAATTAACGGATTAAATTACATAGTTTGATCAACTTTTTTTCGTGAAAAGACTGAGTGGAAGAATTTAAGTACCACCTATTATTTTAGTATTACTGACTTCTGCTACTAAATAAAATTAAAACAGAAAAAAACTCTCTTTCAACGAAAGCTTGCTCATTTATGAGACCATATTCTCACATGTAGAATATGGTAAAAACAAAACTATAATCACCATTTAAACAAAACGATTCCGAACGAAAAAATCTTTTGTAACTCATTCGATAACAAAAAAAAAAAATTGTCCTACACTCCCTTAAATTCCAATCAAAATACAACTTAATTCTCCACAAAATACAGCCCACTTTTGGAATAAAACGAAGGAACTTAAGTCTATTTTTAGCCCAGAATTTCTAAGAAAATTGTGCCGTATAAGGATTCCTATTATGGACGTGTCATATGAATTTGAACTTTACGAGATATCAAATAGGTTATGTTTTCTATTATGTGCTGATGGCCAGAGCCGGCCATTCACAACATATGGTGGTTATGAGTCACCTTTGTTCCGATGGCATTTTATGGGTCTCTTTTTATATTTGGACCTCAAATCGTCGGCTTTTTAATAGTCCTAGGGCTTCATTCAACATTTTTTATGCAAGAGGAAAGATCTTTGCGGTCTTTGAATTAAAAGAATGCAAATCTGGGAACGTAAACCTGTTTGTCTGCCTTTAGCAGACGTTAGTAATAAGGAATTGAAGCTGTGAGCCTGTGACCTTGTGACGAAACTTTCGCTGTATGCAGCGAAAACGTATGGATAATAATAGGTAGGTATATGGGGACAGAGCATATATACTTTATCAGCAATAACGTTGGTGGAGATGCTTGAGAATGGGAAAGACAGAAATCCATAGAGCTGATAAAAATAAACTGATGGTTATCCTGACAAAGGTCGTGTATACTAACTTGAAAGCAACGCCTAGGCTATTTATCAAAAAGAAAAGTCATTTTCAGTCAGAAAACTAAATTTAGCCTCCAGACTCCTTTAATTTTTTTCGCTAGGTTCTTCATAGCTTCAGATTTAAACATCCACACCCAGTTGTAAAATTCCCCCTGAAATTTATAAGTCCTTCCAGATTTCACAGTACAAAACAATAACAATTATAATCACAACTTAAAAATGTTCATCAATCAAAATTACCACCAGATCATACCATCAAAAGAGTCCCTCAATCCAGATCCATTATTTATCTAATATTCTGATATACGGCAAGATCCCGCCGTTTCTGACGCCATAAACATGATACCGGCTACCGGAGCCGGTATAAAACCGGGTAACGGCCGATACTCGGATTTCTTCGTGTAATGAAACCGAGATCTTTCGCCGGTCCGGGAAAAATGTGGAATTATCTGGAGACGGGTAATATTGTGCTCTGTCTGGGTATTGTTATATGGATAGTGTTAATATTTTTGCGATGCTCCGGCAAACATAAGAGAAAGAATCTCACACGTTTCGTATTTGATGAGAAATATGACCTTACACCTAAATCTACATCACTACATAGTATAAAACAAAGTCGCTTCCCGCTGTCTGTCTGTCCCTATGTATGCTTTAAAACTACACAACGAATTTTGATGCGGTTTTTTAATAGATAGAGTGATTCAAGGGGGAGGTTTATATGTATATAACATGCAAAATATAGTAGACATGATACCCGTGCGGAGCCGGGCGGGTCACTAGTTCATACATATAAACACCCTTCATCTTTTCCTATGAAGGTAGGCATAAATTACTACGGAACATAAAAAATCAAACCCCTTTCACTATCTCTTAAAGATTCATTCATTTGAAATATCTATGAAAGCCAATTTAAGACAAAATAATTTTGGAGCAAAATACCGAAATCAATTTGAAAAAGTAAGTTAATAGCTTGATTCCAAACAGAGAAAGGACTAATAACAACGGAGCTGCTTAGATCAGGTTTAACCATTGCTTTGTTATATTGTACCTTACTTCGCTTCTACACCTAGCGAGTCCTGCTTACCCCTAACAATAGGTCCGCAAAACTAGCTGGTACAAGCTCCGCATGTTTCCGACCCACGCTACATCCACTTCCAGACACCCACTCACTAGTGCGGTGCCTATATTCGATCTAATTGGTACCACGCGAATGGTACCAGCAAATCGATTCGCAATCATGTTGGTACCGAAATGGTAGAAGGTAATTTTGTGGGAATTAAAGCAAGGTTCAGTATTCCTTATTTGCATCGCAAGTTTTATATGCAAAGTATAGGTTACAATCTTTTATGGCCATCAAATTGTATTGTAAAAGTAGATGTAAATGACACCTTTTAACACTACCCGATATACAATCTATGATCGACAGTTCTATTCTTACTTCAGTCCGATACAAATTAGCTGGATCTTATATGAGAATTGGGACATAAAAGACAAATTATAATGAAAACAAAAAAATCAGTTCAGAATTCAGTAAGTATAAGTATTACTTCTGCCACTTTGTCTACATAGATGATATCATTATTATGATTTGATAACCCTGGGAGGTCTATGAATGAACTGTAGGAAGTTGATTGATTGATTTCGATATCTTGACCTATTTACAAAAATTGTATCATGTTTATGAAGCAATCGTTTTGAACGCGACTATTTAAGGAAATAACTTTACGATAGATAAAATCACCAGTCATGTTCCAAATAAAACTTGTAAAACATGGAATGGTAGTGAAGAATTCGAAATATCTCAAACGACGTTCGTTTAACCGGACATCTGAATGTCAGGCGTCGGATATATCTAGATTATACTATATATTGCTGAACTGGAGCTTGTAGAATTTTCACATATACACGGGACAGACGCTTCATACCGGGAAAACTGTTCAATCTTTTAACTAAGAATCCACCAAACACATTTACGAAATGAGATTGAAATTGTTTGCCATAAAAGAGATATTGCAGGTCCGGATTTTACACATACACACATACTAAAATGAAAAGCTCTATAGCCATCTTCATAATTACAACGTTCACACTAAAGTGACAACACTCATTGGCACTTCGACACCAATAGCCCATCACTAGTCGTAGTGAAAACTGGCCATATGCCAATTAGTGAGTCAACCAGTTGGCGCGGGTTCGATTCCCTGTCGTGATATGTTTCTCTTATTAACAGTACCACCTAGCGATAGGTACTTTAGGCTTCAGTTCCTCGATCTTGTACTTATTCATTGGCATAAGTATGGATTAGAGCGATTTAAAGGAAATATAAATTGGCTTAGACGTAGGAAATGATACAGGAAATATTCCATTGGAAGGGTTATTTATCTGTCTTGGTATTGGCAGCAATTAACGGGTTATGTAATTTTATAGCCATGGGATTTTAGCTTGATATTCTGAATAAAGGAAGGCTAAGGCAGAGATGAATGGTTTTGAGAAAATGAAAAATGGCTAGGATGTCTTTCCATCAAAAATTTATAGCAGAAGACATGCTTAGCGAATAATTTGAGATGAAAACAGGAGGACAGTTTTAACTTGGTGTATTTCCGTGATAATAATTTATGCTTAGACAACAAGCTTTCTTCGACTATAAATTATTAAACTGATCAACAACAGTATCATCAGAATACTTAAAAAGGGTCATTTTGTTTTGAGTTTCCAATATTTCATCCATGATCATGGCGCTTGCAACATTGCCAAAATATATCGTAAACTTAAAACAACTGATGCCTTAGCAAAAAAATTCTGTATTTTACCTACACTACAGCGTATTTGAATTATTTACGGCGTTTATTGTAAGAAAAATTTAAAAAAGAGGAACTATTTTTTGCATTTTCCTATTCAAAACCTCGTTTACTTTTCGTCACAAAAACGTGTTAAGTCGTTATAATTTCGAAACCATTAAACTATATCACTTATACCAAACATTCACACAATTTACAACCAGATCTTGAACAGTGAACAAGTACACAACAAATTCAGGTTAATCTCTCATTACCATGCAACTTTAGTCTCATCCACTTTTCCATACATGTCCATGTCATGTTCACGTAACGGCTAGACGTGTACTGGACCTGTTTTTGTGCTGATCCCACTCTGTACTACAGTTATGTCGTGAAGGACGTTGGGAATGTCCTTCAGAAAGGTCAGGTGCGTACGCGCAGGCCGTAACTAACTCGACGAGGATTTATGTAAAGTCTTTAGTTTTTTGTTGAACAATAACCAGTTTCGGGATCTTGAAGGTAGTTATTAAGGTTTTATAAGAATTTGGTTTAGTTAGAGATATTCGATCACAAATAAAAGTAAAGCGAAGAGCACTAGTTTTAAATTCTTAGAAAGATAGCATTCCTTCTCTGTGAGAAAAATGCCTATAAATAAAATAGTCAAGATCTATGTGATTTGCTTGTTAATGTTACAGCACCAATATTTATTATGGTTATTCAATGAAAAGTTGCTTGTGATTTGTATTCATACTTATGACTGGCGACAGATTCATACATACCTACGTCCCAAACTTTCGCATTTATAATATTCCAGTGCGATTTCAGCAGATAATCGTAATATAATTTAAATTATGTTTAAATTATATTACGATTATCTGCTGAAATCGCATCCCAATCCCTTTATATAATTTAAATATAAACTTCATTGTACACACAGGCTGTTGTTGAACCTTTTTTTAATAAATAAACCACGATACATTTTTGGTCTGCAACCAAACTGCCTTTCCGGAAATACCTATTAAATCAGCCTTTTTTTTGTGCATGGCATCTCGCAGGTCAACCTAGATGAGGTTGCGTGCTTAACCGGACTTTTCGGTGGATGCCTTAAATTACTCTAAGGCCTCCAGCCAGGGGCTTAAAACTAAAAACTACAACTAAGTGACCACAGTCTAAGGGCACCCCCTGTGGAGTACGGACTTCAGCTTAGGACGTCACTGAGGGAGGACAGCAAGGGACAGGCTGGATCACAATGATACCATTAATTAGGGGCTAATTTAAAAGCTACGGCTCAGCATCGCGGGCTTAAATCAGCATTACTTACCTACATCTACATATCCAAAGACGTATGCACTATAGCACGTACCCATAACATATCTAAGCCACCTAGCTCCAACACGGAAGCGGTAACAAGTAGATAAGCGTTATCGGGAAGCAATAACCTCAATCATTGCAGTACATCTGCGCATACACAATAGTACAGGTCGTATGGAGGCTGCAGCTCATGTAGCTATTAATGAGCTGCAGATTACTGAGCTAGAATTGTGTTTGTGTTACAGAGTTATGGCTTTTTATGTGGGTTAGTTGTGGAAGTTAATGTTAACGACTTGGTTACTAAGTTGAAAGCTCATGAAATGAAAAGTGTAGTTTTATAGAAAGACTAGCACTTTTCCCGCGATATCGTCCGCGTGGGTTACGTACTTTCCTAATTCCCCCTTTTCACCCCCTTAAAGGTTAAATTTCCAAAAACCCCTTCTTAGTGCTCCCCTACATTATAATAGGAAGCCGTGTGCAAAATTTCACATTCCTAGCCCCAGTAGTTTCGGCTGTACGTTGATATGTCAGTCAGTCAGTTCTCCTTTTATATATATAGATAACTACTGTATGAATACAATAATTTAAAGCTCAGCTTTATTTGTGGAAAGAAACATTGGGATGCGATCACCGATGTACTGAAATCGGAAGGTCCTGCCACTGCCATTCCAAATTTTCTTTAAATTCGAAAGCTATGCAATTCCCGAGGCAACGTAGGTTAATGCCCCGTGCAAACTTTTAAAAGAACTATCTTTTGTTTGATATTTTAGATACAGGTTATCTTTAACGGCGAAAAAAGATGTATACAATATTATAGTTAGGTGTAGACTCTCTGCCTGCCGGGGTCGCGGGACTTATGATTTATCGTGACCCCGGTACGTAAAGGGCTATTGAAGGACACCGTGGATTTTAGTCAGTACGAGTCTGACAGTCTCTCCCCCTCTGTCCGGCCTCTGCCTCTGCCTCTCTGGGTGGGAGGATTCATTTGATAATTTTACCACGATAAAATAAAGGTATAGTCTCTCTACACCTAACTATAATTATATTGTATACATCTTTTATTCAAGAATTTTTCCCAATCACATAAAACAGTTAAACCTATACAGTTAACTTCATGTTCAATCAATGCAATAACGGTTGGACTATTGTGAATGGTCTCTAATCTTAAAATCGCTTACTTACTGAGAATCAATGGAATCATAAACTGTTTATCCTCTTTTTCAAAGCCTTCTCTGTTCTCCTGAGCAAAGACCTGCCTCCAGTCCTTCCACTTTAACGAACCCGGTGGTCCTCCTTCGACTATTTTTACTAAAGCTATCCAGATTAGTTCCAGTGTGGGAAAGAGACAGAGCTATACAAGTCGTGTAGCGCCACCTCGTTCCCTCACTGGAACTACTCTGGCTTTAAGATGTCATATTAAACCACCTGTTCGTCGTGCGTGGCTACTGCGTATAATACAACACACCAATAATTATCAAAATTAACACCATAAATAACACAAATCACTCAAATAACAAATATCAAAAACTTCAGCCAGTTCAATGGCCCATTGCATCTGATAATGAGCACACATACACACACTAAGCTGCGCGAGCGCAGGGCGGGCGCCATCATGAATCACTCACTGTGCAGTGACCTTGCTGCTCTATTTAACTGTTTGTTTGTTTACATCTCCCAAACTTCCGGTTTAAGTTTAGAACGAACTCTGAATGTCTCTGATTTGAAACTTTTTAGTCTGATTTTTAGGGTTCCGTAGTTAACTAGGAACCCTTATAGTTTCGCCATGTCTGTCTGTCTGTCTGTCTGTCCGTCCTCGCTTAATCTCTGTGACCGTTAGCACTAGAAAGCTGAAATTTGGTACCAATATGTATATCAATCACGCCGACAAAGTGCAAAAATAAAAATTGGAAAAAAATGTTTTTTTAGGGTAGCCCCCCTATATGTAAAATAGAAAGTGTTTTTTTTTTTAATTTCAACCCTAACGTGTGATATATCGTTGGATAGGTATTTAAAAATGAATAGGGGTTTACTAAGATCATTTTTTGATGATGTCAATAGTTTCGGAAATAATCGCTCCTAAAGTCAAAAACAATGTGTCCCCCCCCCTCTAACTTTTGAACCATAAGTTTAGAAAATATGAAAAAAATCTGGAAAGTAGAACTTTATAAGGACTTTCTAGGAAAATTATTTTGAACTTGATGGAAAGAACAGTTTTTGTGCAAAAAAAACAAGAAGGTGGTACAAAATTCCTGGACTAAGTTTGTAGTATAATCAATTATTTAAGTTTAAAAAAAGGCTATTTGTTAACACTTATTGTAACGGACGGGAAACTACGGAACCCTACACTGAGCGTGGCCTGACACGCTCTTGGCCGGTTTTTTTTGTTGGTGTTTTCGTTTAGGTGGATTTATTTTCGTTAGGTAATAGTAGTAAGTTATCTCATAAAATAATAATTAGAGCGTGAAGATAACTTAAATGCCAATTTTTGACCAAGTTATGCATCAAGTAAATATCTTATTCTAATACAATGGCTACCTAACACATTTTAGGAATCCAACTACTTAATACCAACACAGACTAGAGGCGCTTTTTCATTTCCCTTTTTCTGTGATACGGCCTTTGTTCTGCAAACTGTATATACCCTATACTTAGCTAGGTATCCTAGGTATGGAGCAAATTCTAGAAAAGGCAATAAATATAACTTGGTTTATTTTCCAGACTTGCAATGATAAATGCGAAACATTCGTGCGTAGTCACACAGAATAAAATGTTGTAGGGCTTACTAATAAATAATAAACAGTACAAAATCTATGAAATGTGCATGTTACTGGCATAATTTATTGAATACCTACATTAGAAACTTAGCTGCAAACTGATTGACCAATCAAAAAGAATAGCAATGAAATAATTATGTCAAAAAAGATTTGTTTTAGCACATTTTAATCAGTGAAGCGAATTTATAAACATGTTTTTGTTTAGCTCGTTACCCCAGAGTATGTTGTAAATCTTGTAAATTCAATTACTACTACTAAACCGATTCTTAGTAAACTTTTCTCACAGAAAAGCTCCCGTGCCTAATTGGAAAAATATATCCACACATACACATGGTCGCATTTAAAAATGTATTTTCAATTTTACCTATGACTACTAAACTGATTTTAACTATGACTACCAAACTGAATTCTAAAATTCTGAAAAAAAAAAACATTGACATCATAGTATCCTATCTCACGCCCAGATGGCTTAATATTGATAGAATAGGCTTTCGAAATGGGATACACTCTTATCTAAAAACTAGGACCATTTGTCACATCAAAATAATGCAAGTCCCATAACATAATGATTGTGGAACGCATTACCCTACATCGAGGCGCACCCATAATATAATGTTGCAACTATCGGTCACACTCAAATGAGATTAAATATACAGTATTTCAACTAGGAACAAAGAATCAACATTGACTCAACTTTATATGCAAAGAGTTTGCCTAAACGAAGGCTAAGGATTGCTCAAATGTTGCGAGACTATCTAATCGTGACAAGGATAACGATAACCTGGAATGCAAAAGGCAACCGGAAGAATAAGGTGTGCTTTTAGTCAGCAAGCATCTGACAATCCCTTCTGCTCTGGAGAGAAGGACACATTTGACGATTTTACCAATGCAATATTTTTGTAATGCTCCAACTAAAATACTGTTATTCAGCTGCGTCCGGTTACACCAGGAGCCCGACTATGGTTGTTGCTAGAAGGCTAAACAGATGTAGAAAAAAAAAGAATAGTAGACAACAGTAACACCCGCACCTGATTTCACAGAAAGGGCCTAGTTGCTTTACTGTTTACTTTTATACTGTGTCTCGGGTTAGTTGACACGTGCGCAAGAGTTGATTGTGTATAGTTTATTATGGTCATGTTAGAGTTATTGTGGACCTCGTATATGGAGCGGTTATTAAAAAGGAAATGAACTATGTATTATGGCTGTGATTAAAGTTTCCATTGTGATTTGAGATGCTGAAGATTTGCCTTAACTAGTCCATTAAGTCTGGCGTCTGGCATCCAATTAGATATGAAAAAACTAATTGACATATTTTAAGATGTTAATGCTGGACAAAGGCCTCTCTATTACTTTCCGTGTGCTCTTTTCGAGTGCCACATCGGACCAGACTTTTTCCATTTCATCTTATCATAATTCTTTGATGACATTGTTGGCGCAGTAACTGAGCGATCGACTGCTGCGCGGCGTGTCGTAGGTTCGATTCCCGCACGTCACTAATATATTCTGGCCTACAAGTAGTTGTTCCAAGTGTGGGTGTTTGTGTATGTGAGTTGCAAGCACATCAGAAGTGTAAGGTTGCAAACTTTAAAAATAAGTAAAGTAGTACTCATCATGGTTAGCACATAATTACATTTTTTCTGCATCATATTCTTGAGAACTGTCAAGAAGAATGAAGAATGACATAAAAATATTCGGTATACTTATCCAAGAAGATTCTTTCAACTTTTCACAATAGAAAAAAAAAACAAATGACAACAGTACACACCACTTCTCATAAAAAGTTACGCGGTGCTTCAATTCCGGCATTTTTTGCGAAGTTCCCGAGATAAGAGCAATGACATAAAAGAAGCCATGCCTCATGTGTTATCAGCCTTACAATCTCTAGTAGTCCCAATAGAGTCGTGGTCAGAATTGTGGAGAACTGGCTTTCTTATTAGGAGTTCTACTTATTCTGTATAAAGAAGTTTGAAGCTGGGTTTGGTCCAAAAATGGTTTGAAAACTAAATTGTTTTGGTTATGTTTAATTAGGGCGTGAGTCATGTAGTTACTTTAGTCATTGAAATCTAGGGCAAGACATCTCTCTGATTCTGCTATTGCTTTATTTTAACGTCACAAAATCGAATGCCTGTGGTATCTGCCAGTCCTGGTACAAAAGGCACGCCAAAGAAAAAACTATACGGGATAAATTAAAAGTATGAATTCACGAATGAAATAGAAAATCAGACTTACCTTTAATATTAGCAACGATTCCTTTGCTTTATAAGGCGCCACATCTTTAAAGTACCTGGGGTCGCGGGACTCACGAATTACCGAGACCCCGGAAAGTAAAGGGCTATTGAAGGACACCGTGGATTTTAGACAGCACGAGTCTGACAGTTCCTCCCGCTCTGCCCTGAGTGGGAGGACTCATATGATGATTTTACCACGTTAAAAAAATAAACCTTTCAAGCCTACCGAAGTTATTCAGAAAATTTCATTAAAATGAGCTACCTAGTTCGTTTCGGAGATTAATGTGCACATACATAGTGTCATATTTTTTACATTAATATTTTTGAACAGATAATACACCCTTACCCTTGCAAAGTCGGTTAAATGCGGGCGATTATCTCGCCTTGCCATCTCGGCCCGGCATAATGTCCGATACCACTGAACCTACCCGGGTACCCGGTTATCCGGGTGAGATCTCGTAAAATGCACACGATGAACAAGGGAACTATGTAGTTGAGTTGTTACATTTTTTCCCCTATTTTCCTCTCTGTATTTGATGGGCGGTAGTTTTTGATAAGAATTTATGATATTAATGTATTGTGTTTTTTTGCTGAAAAGGAGAAATGTTTTGAATAATGGATAGATAAGAAATGGTTGATATGTTAGCAGAATTAGTTTCAATAGTACAGAAGTAGTTTTAATCGTTTTTAGAATGTTGATAGCCCACGTCGACGTCAGTCGCTGTTAAGGTTCTTCAATGAAGCAAAAATGACTTAAATGAAATATTTTGAACAGAATTTTAACTTATCCAGTCGCATCGGAACGTGTGGTTTACAGCCCAGACCCCTCACACAGACACTATGTCCTACCTATGTTTATGTTCCAACAGTGGGAATTTAGCAGGTTCATTATTATAGAGATGTTTTTATTTTGTTTCTCTTTCCCACTCCCAAGAACCCACGCGATCTCCTTCCAGTACCAACGGAACCTATCCAGTTCGTCCCGTCAACTCCTTCGTGGCCTGCCGCGACCCCACAGCACTGTCTGAGGACACTAGCACTAATTTCGAGCTTTTTTCACTAACAGTACATGCCATTGCCAGTGCCAGTGCCATTTGAGTAGGGAAGCCTTCTGAGCCACGTCAGCAATATAACAGTTTACTTAAACTTGGAGTTATCAATCGATCTCTACTTTCTATAGGTTCTAACATCCCTTTAACAAAACATCTTGTGTACAATCATTCTATCAGCTCAATTGTCAGTTAAGTAGTTAAACGGTTGTTGATGAGACGCAGTTTCTTTGTTTACTTTTTAATTACTTAATTTATATCTTGAGAACACGTGTCTCTTTACTTTTGTTTGAAAATTCTGGTCTTAGGAATTATGAGAGAGACCTGCTTCTCTGCTATCTTTAGTCATCTGTAAACTCTACAGACTATTAATTGCATAATATTAGCTCTGATGTCTTATCACGAGTTTAAGGGTCGTAAACGAAAACTTTGACGTTAATAAAATTATTTGGTTTGTACCCTACAGGCGCTTTCTTATTTTTACCTCATGTACGGCCAAATACGTAAAATTAATGCTAGAGCTTGAAAACTTTCATAACTATTAGGTATCATTAGTGTTCATACGTCCTACGATAGCACTTTCTCGGTAGGTACCAGTTGAGTCGATCTGTTCATTCTTTTACCGGGAAATGAACGAATGGAAATATCGGAAAATATCCCATTGAACCAAATTACAAATTCTGACAGCCTGATGTGAATTACCTAAGATTACTCTGTTTAACATAGAAAAAGATTGGCCATATTCACCCAGCAAACATTCCACTATGTAACGTTAGGAAGTTGCGGTCGTCTCTCAGGTAACTCGACACAAGTCGCAAGGCTGCTGCAAGGTCACTGCCGACGACCGGTCCCGAGCTGGCGTAAAGATAAAAATGCTGTCTTTGTTCAGATGATTGTGAAAAAAGTATTTTGTTACAACGTTATACTGTGCTGTGGTCCCATTTATAGGTTTAAGATGCAACTGATAGTAACTTAGGTTATTATTGTCGTTTCTACGGCCATTGGTAACGCAATGACTTTCATTTCGGCTTTAGACTTAATCGCTCCATCTAAATAACGAGGAATAAGAACGCAGAATCCTGAAAGACTGAAAAACAACACCCACCAAAAGGAGATTATCATTGCCATTTTCATTTCAGTTTAAACTCGATTTTCATCAAACACACATAATACAATAATAATAAATATGAGAAAAAAGGAGAAAAAAATGAATAAATATAAACAGTAATAATAAAACTGAAACTCAGGTTTCGCTTCATCTACAAGAGAGAGAAGACCATCAGCTAAAGCACAATTGCATCTGTTCATCTCTGTTTGTGCCAATCAATCTCTAGCCGAAATCCGAACCTATCGCTAAATAATTAAGAATCGATCTAATGATTCAATTTTCTCTCTTACAGCGCGTCCGAACCTTCACAACATCTCTAGATGAGCTCGCTGGTCGCGTGCAAGCTGCTGAAGCCGCGCGGTCCTCATGGCGCGGGCCCGGAGACGCACGAGACGCGCGCGCGCAGCTCGACGCAGTGTCCCGTGCGCGCGCGCAGCTACCCCCGCTCAGGAGACTGGCGGATGAGCTGCACGCGCAGGCGCAGCAGCTGGCGAGAGACAAGATCCAGCTGCCTGATCACTTGTTGGCGAGGCTTGATGATTTGAATACTAGGTAAGTTATTACTGATTTAGTTATCAACGCCTATTTGTACTGTTCTTAGGTTCTTACATTTAAGACCCAGACACTCATTGAAACCTTTCGTCTAATCCTCGAAGCATTCGGCATAGATAAACATCACCTACACCAAAATTAATGTTGCCAGTTATGTGCTAGTTCGTCCAGACTCAAAAAGTTTTTGTTACATTATCATAGATGTGTAAATTTTGATCAAATTTTTTGTGTTTTGTTCAATCTCCGAAGCTCAGAGGGGAGAAACCCATTGAGCTATACTATAGTTAACGAATACACAATGTAGACAAATGCATTCACTTACCATTCAAATTTTTCAAGAAAACTATGATCATTTTCCAAACAATCTATTGAACAATAAGATAACTGACGTAGAGAATCACTGTCATACAACTACCAACAGTACAAGCGCAAATATCGCTACGTGTGGAATGTTAAACAGCGCGACGATGACTGAAAGTCAATTAAACACTGATGTAGTTTATATTCATTGGAAGTGGATGTCGACCTGCATTCTTCTAGACATGTATGGGTATTCATGTGATGCTAACTACTGCAGATAGGTAGCTGAGTCGCAGAGGACATCAAGTGTTATTCTTTAGGCTTTTTGTAACGAAGTCTATGAGGTGTCGTATCTTCGAAAAGAAGCAGAAACATAGCTGAGTTGTAGGGCTTCCAGATTTTCTATAGAAAGCTCTAGATCTTTCATGTGTCTTGCCAAGGGCACGTCTCTACGGAATCCTAATTGTTCCTTCCCAAAAAACACCTTTTTACTACAAATCCACCTTTTTTTCTAACTAAACATGGTAAGTTAGAAAAAAAGGAGGCTCTCTATTTTCAACGTTTAACTATTTGCTTACCGTGAACTTTGGTTCGAGATGAAGCGACAAAAGAGTTCTTAGAAGGTCTTATGAGGGCTTTGCCCAGAAGCCAGCAGTAGAGACTATTAAAAACCGGTTGCCAGAGAACATTGACGAAGACCCACAACGAACCTGAACCACACTCATCATCATTTCCATTTTTCAGGGTATCAGGTCTGGTCTCTGGCGGCGAGGAGCGCGTGCGTCAGCTCGCCGGTGTCGCGAGAGACGGCGGCGCGGGCGCGGCTCAAGGCTTCCTGGCGGGTTCTGTAGAGCCGCCCTGGGAGAGGGCCGTCACTCCTGCTAATGTACCATATTATATCAAGTAAGTGATCACTAATAAGGGATTTAACATTTGATGAAAAAGCTACTAGACAAAAAATGGGTGAAATAACGAAAGAATAGTAAAATACCGTGGTTCTCTTATGTTAATGGTGTCGCTACAACTAATACACAGGACTACGCTGAGCAGTGGACTGACCTGATGATGACAGACTCCCGCGCAGCTTTAGCAACGTAGATCAAGATTTTAATTTAGGATGAAAGGGCTGGATTTCTCATCTCATTTCAATATAATCTTCATTATTAATTTGAAAAACTGCGCTAAATGCTGTGACTTAAGATATTTATTTTTTCATCAGCCATGAACTGGAGACGACCCACTGGGACCACCCGAAGATGATCGACCTGATGAACTCCTTGGCTGACTTGAATGAGGTGCGCTTCTCGGCGTACAGGACCGCGCTAAAACTGAGGACGGTGCAGAAAGCTTTGTGCAGTAAGTATTGATAGAGTTTTTATTCCTTCTTTTATTGATTCTTATGCATGTCTAATTTCAGAAAACTAGCAATGTTTTACTGTGTCCTTATCATCAACTTCTGTGCGCTTATGGTCAATATATTTTCCAGTGCACATGCTACAGCTACCGGCCGCGTTGGAAGCGTTCGACTCCCACGGGCTGCGCGCGCAGAATGACCGTCTCATCGACATACCTGATATGATCACTGTTCTTACTTCGTTGTATGAGGTTTGTATTTCTGCTTGTTATATTTATGAAGGTTCGCTATCCAAAATCAAGAATATCAGTGAGAAGAGCAAAGAGAAGATTTAAGAATATTTTAGGATTTCCAGAATACTCAGAAAATGAAAAACTTGACTGAAAACAGCTCTACGAGGTAAAAATAAACACACAACCAGCACACCAGGCGTCTCCGCCAAATGATGAGCCTATCCCTTTAGCAAAGATTGGATTTTGGTCGCCCTAAATGGGGAAGGAGAGTGGAGACTACTATAATAAACTCATTTAATGTCTTAAGAATCCAAAATTAACACAATATCTCCCCTACCAGGTAATAGCAGCGGAGAACCCGAGCCTAGTGAACGTGCCGCTGTGCCTGGACCTGTCCATCAACTGGCTGCTCAACGTGTACGACAGCCAGAGGACCGGACAGATCCGGGTGCTGAGCTTCAAGGTCGGCCTGGTGCTGCTGTGCAAGGGGCATCTGGAGGAGAAGTATAGGTAACGAAGAAACGTATGATTTTGATTTATAAGGTTCCTGTTAACACCTAATGATAAAGGCCGAAACAATGGTTCCCGATTGCTTGAAAATTTCTCCAAGTTATCAGAACCAGGAAATGGTAGAATGACAAAGCTAATTTGCAACTTTACTTTGGTGTAAAGAAGAAAAAGCAAGCCTCTGATGAAATTCTTACAGTCATAAAGATCTGTTCTGGTTAAAACTTAGGACATTTAAGGAATTTTCCCTGAACCCCGGTAATACAAGAATTTCATATGAGTTAGCAGGTATGAACAATATCTTAAAATCTGCTGAAACCCACATATTTTTTCCAGATATCTATTCAGACTGATCGCAGACCCGTCGTGTAGAGCTGACCAAAGAAAACTCGGACTATTGCTGCATGACTGCATACAGGTAACTAATCCCACAACTACCCATAATTTTACTTTGAACTAGAACAGTCTAATAATTCAAGCCTAACTAAATTACATTTTCCAATCTTATTCTCATATTTTGTTCAGGTACCAAGACAACTTGGTGAAGTAGCAGCCTTTGGAGGATCTAACATCGAGCCTTCAGTGAGGAGCTGCTTCGAACAGGCTTCTGCTGCCACCAAAGAAGGCAACAAGGGAGGCACTCTCGACCGGAAAGTTGGTGAGTACATGTAGTGCCTTTTTTTAACCTCTTTTTTTATTTCTGTGGCAATAAAATTTTCTGCTGACCCTTTACTTTTTATTTATGTCGAATTTACTTATTATTTAAGAATGTAACATTTGATTCATTTTAATGCATAAAGCACCGTAATCGAAAAATAATCTTGCTTAGTGTATCTAAGTAGGTGCTTTTAATGTTTCGCTTTTAAAGAAGTCTTCCCATATTGCCAATCCTAAACTTAAGGACATAATGGATGAAGATCCGATAGAACAATTCTTTTTGCATCGAAATAAAGATCAAATCATTATCAAAGACATGACTACAAAACTTAATCTTCCATTCTTCTTTTGCAGTGAATCTTCCAGAAAAAGAAAAGGAAAAAGAAGAACCGGTTAACAAGGACAAGACACTAGAACGCGATGCAGACGGACAGCTGCAGTTCATCGAAGCGTTCCACTTCCTACAGTGGCTGCAGAAGGAGCCGCAGTCCATGGTGTGGCTGCCCGTGCTGCACAGACTGGCAGCCGCCGAGACTGCCAAGCATCAGGCCAAGTGTAACATCTGCAAGGAGTACCCGATTATTGGGTTCAGGTGAGAGATTTGAGGATTGCTAGATTTTTAAAAGACGCCGACTATATTTTTTCGATCAGTCTCCGTATCTTGGTTGACCCAGAGTGTGAATGAGATGGAACTGTAGTGCCTGTAGCATCATGACCATATTTTTTTCGCAACCAATGATGAGTTTTGGCAGTCCGTGGCCTATATTAACTTAACTCTCTTCAAAGGCGAAAAAGTAAGTAAAATAGGACATCAAAATTGTACTACCTACGTGTAAGATTAAGATATGATCTGCAACTGCAAGTAGATGTTCCGCGTCTGGGTGTTTGTGTATGTGAGTTTCACAGGAAGAAATTCCTAGTGTGGGGCAACGTACTTTTAAAAAAAGAAAGAAAGAACTTTCATCATGACATAAATTGGACTCCTTTTTATTCTTTTTTTTTATCGTGGTAAAATCATCAAGAGTCCTACCACCCAGGGCAGAGCGGGAGGGACTGTCAGACTCGTACTGACTAAAATCCACAGTGTCCTTCAATAGCTATTTACGTACCGGGGTCACGGTAATTCGTGAGTCCCGCGACCTCGGCAGGCTTTGACCCTCTACAGGCCCCGTCACTATGCTGAAAACGAAAATTTTAAGTTAATTGAGAGGGGCCGTTTGCGACATTTATTTTAAGTTTTGTGCTATTTATTTTGGGTTTGGTTTTTAACGACTTGTTTTATCATCTATTTTAGATATCGCTGCCTGAAATGCTTCAACTTCGACATGTGCCAGAAATGCTTCTTCAACGGCCGCAAAGCTAAGAACCACAAGTTGACGCATCCCATGCAGGAATACTGCACTGCTGTAAGTTATGAATATTAATTTCATTACGTATTTAAGTTTCCATTTATAAGATCGACTTCTCGATCTCCTCGTTCTTCGAGACATTCTTTTGTCTACTTAAGACTTACAAGTAGGTACACAAAAGAATGAGAACCGCAGTGGAATCTTGAAAGCTAAATACTATTCTTCTTTTTTCTAACTTTAGACCCTAATAAATTACGAGACGATACTCGGTCGTCTTGGGTCAATCAGAAAGAGCATTAAGTTCGTGCAAGCGAAGTGAAAATCAAATAACTGTAGTACCGTGATCAAATCATTAAAAACACGTTTCCATTATTTTATTATTTGTTTACAGACAACATCTGGCGAGGATGTCCGTGACTTCACCCGCGCCTTACGCAACAAGTTCAAATCTGCTCGTTACTTCAAGAAACACCCCCGAGTCGGCTACTTGCCTGTACAGACAGTGCTTGAAGGTATGATATCTTTATTTGGTATGTTCCAGACTATATTTTATAGACCTCCTCTCTCGTGACACGTTCGTAAGGACCGGATGTCATAGAACCAAGGCATCTGACATACAACTCGCACTGCTCTTGTGTTTAATGATTATTATAATAATATTTTAGCCTGTTTTTTTGCGCCACTTTCACATAGTCACAAATTTGTGGCTATTGCCACAGAGAACGATTCTGAGCCCAGATTTCTTTAGAAAATATATGTTTTATGACTACTACACATGTAAAACCATTCTACAAAATAAAAAGCGTTTTTCTATATGAAATCTCACGAGTCAGCAAAATATAAAAAAGAAAATCAACCTGACCACCACTTGAATCTATTTGCAGGTGATGCCTTGGAGTCTCCAGCACCATCACCTCAACACGGCAGCGCCTCGGGCTCCGCCCTGGGAGGTGACGACATGCACTCGCGCCTGGAGCTGTACGCTACTAGACTGGCTCAGGTTGAACTGGGGGCCAAGCCCGGAGACACTCCTGACAGGTTTGTTATAATTACTGTACCATCCAATTCTAGCGCAGCCTTCTTTTTACCGTTTTCATTTTAGATGAATATAATCTAATCTTCATTGCATCAGCTACCTATAATGTTCATATTTAGGCTTATGTGCTTTACTAAGCAAAGTCAAAGAGCAGTTTCTGAATCCTGCTCCAAGTATTCTTCAATACCTTATCCTAATATCCCAAAACTCTTGCCACTCATTATTCCATATTCTCTAAATGTTTCTTCATTTTCTCCACAGTGACGAAGAACACCAATTGATTGCCCAATACTGCGCATCACTGAACGGTGGTGGTGAAGCTGACGACGCACCGCGCTCTCCAGTGCAGGTTGTGTCCATCATACATCGTGAACAGCGACATGAACTGGAGGCAATGATCAGGTATGAACACATTCATATTATTATTCTAAATACTCGAAGTCAGATAAGCAGTTGCCCCGTCAGAAATATTAGTATTCAACTACTACGCAGACGGTTAGAGTAGAATCCAACTCTAATTTAATAGAAGAAAGACTACACAACGATACCAGCACGAAGCACCTACCGTTCGTCAAAAATATAGCATATAATAATATATTTTATCTACTATCATGCTATTAATCCTCTATAAAAGAACCTATAGCAATTAGCTTATTGCCAACATTAAAACACTCAATGCTATAATGATCATTATATCATCCAAACGCGTGTTATAATGAATTTCAAAAAAAGAACATTCTCATGCAATGACATTTTTACCACCAGATCGCTAAAATTTTGAAAAAAGAACAATAAATTGTAGACTAATTCGTAATTTCGGATTCTCGTCTTATCGTGTTATTTCCCGCCATCTTGAATTTACATAGTTCTGTACAACACCCTATGGTATGAAAATCTTTTATAGAGGATTCACATCATGATTGTAGATAAAGTCTTGTATGCAACTGTTATAATTAGGTATTAAAACACTCATGTGATACTATTATCACACTCGGCTACGCCTCGTGTGATAAACCCACATTCGTGTTTTAATACCCCTGATTATACAACAGTTGCATAAATAACTATTATTTGTCATTGTCACAGTTTGTGCAAATTTTTTTTTTCTAGTCAACTACTTAAAAAGAGTCTGAAGTTCTCACTAACAACAACAAAAAGGACTTTTTTAAAGGATTGTCCTTTAAAAAAGTATCCCGAATAAATTCTTTATTACAGGGAGCTGGAAGAAGAGAATGCCAGTCTGCAAGCAGAGTACGAACGTCTGAAGGCTAAGCAGACCCCTGGATCTACTCCTGAGGAGCAACACGGAGTCAATGACAACAGGAATGCTCCTGTGGACCAGGTTAATAATCATTTACATGTAGATTTTTTAAAGGGTCTTTTAGGTAGAGCATACTTTGCAGAAAATAAAGTGTCTATAATGACGTTTAAGGTATTGCCGAAACTGAAGAAGAAATTGAAAATTGCCAAACCAACTGTGCCACTTAAGTTTTAAAAGAAGTCTTCAATTAGAAGAACACTTCAACTTGTACAGTAAAGTTTTGTCTTCGTAAATTACCCCAAGAAAGCATTAGCTAGCAACATAAAGTAGTTAAAGCTAAATCAAAAGATATAATTTAACACACAAACAAGCAGAAATTATGCTTATAGCACAAAAATCATGTCAATAACGGCTATCATTTTTGCAATTATTTTAGTACATACCTATTATATCAATAATATCGACTGCACATATAATCAATTTTCCTTTATTGTGGCTAAAACCTAAACGTCACAAATATAAATCTAGCTGAAGCTTATCTAATAATAGAAAACCAAGCAATCACAACAGCTTTCAGTGAAATAAGTGCCTATTGATTAGATCGGCCATACAAATATTAGAACAAAATGATTTTCAGGACATGATGGCTGAAGCCCGTCTGCTGCGACAGCATAAGGGGCGCCTGGAAGCGCGCATGCAGATCCTCGAGGAACACAACCGACAGCTCGAGGCGCAGCTGCAGAGGCTGAGGAGACTGCTCGATGAGGTAAGAACTGAAAATAACTTTTCTGCTAGTTTAGCATTCTACAAAACGTGGAATTTAAAGTCAACAGCAGAATGATCATTTTTATGTCGCATTGAGCCAATACATATATTTTAATAATATCATTTTCTTATCCAATTCCAGCCTGCCCAGGGTTCTCCACCAGCCCGCACTGGCACGCTCCAAACTCGCTCTGTGACCGCTTCGCAGCTCGCTACTGATTCGCCGGCGAAAATGCATAATGGACTTTACCATGAGTCGCAAACTAGTGAGTATCTACATTTATCCCATAAAACAATCTGGTTGAGCCCTTTGACAGACTTGACATTCCAGTATCCTAATTAATACAAAAAGGGTCCATAATACGGAAGCATCTCAGTCGGACTTGTAAATTATGGCAAGATCAGCTTAATATTCTGGCGCAGACCACTGTACAAAAAGTACTATAATGGGAATTATAGTATATAATGGAAAGGTGTTCCCCAAGGAACTATACTGAACCCAATCCTGTTTAACAGAAATCAGATAGTTTAGCTCAATTTAGCGTGAAAAACCATTTCCGAAAAAGTTATTTTAGAAGTAAGGGTCCCTCAGGGTACAAAGTTAGGTTCATATAGCGTGCCCCCGTCCTAACGTGGTGTGTGTGTACAAGACGGCGGCACGCGCTGGGCGGGCGCGGAGCGGGAGCCGCTGGAGCGGCCGCCGCCGCCGCCGCACGCCGTGCACTCGCTCATGCACTGCGCAGGTCAGACGACTGTTCGCGACGTATCCTGCGTTTTTCTGAATTTCCAATTAATGTTATTTCACAAAAATTACATCAATGCCTTTAAAGAGAGTAATATGGCTTACAGTTCTGTAATCAAATACAAATATGAAATAACGTCAATTGGAAACAACAAATATTTGAATAGAGTTTAGCTTTCGTAGCACTGTTGCCTCAACATTTGAACTTTTAGCTACGAGTTTGATTGTATTGCTAGTTTTCACATAGACGTGGATTTCGTGCAGCTATCACTTTAATAATGCAAAATGGATTTTATATCCTCTTACACTGAAGACGCTTTATTGCTAGTTTTTAGGGTGTTGTCATCAATTTACTGATAATTTTCTTAGTCTTTATTTCCTTGTGTTTTCTGTTGTTTTTTTTTCTTTCGTCGCCGTTTGTAGGTTGTTGCATGGTTTTGAGTGATGCATGTTTGTTTTCACCGTTTTAAAAATAATACCTACTTAATATTCACGATGTTTTTTTCTGTTTTCTGCTAACCTAACAGGACGTATACCTTGAGGTAATAAAATTCTTGATGTTCTTAACACGTTAAACGCCGAGCAAAAAATGGCAGTTAGTCATTTGGGCCACAGGGGACACCGGTGGGCCACCCTGTTATGAACTGTTCGGGCCACGGAGGACACCCGTGACCGGAGCGAGGTGTTCACATCAAACGTTGATTACAAGCCACGGGGCATTAATATTGAATAAAAATGGTAAAGATGTGACCCGCGTGGCCCTGTTCAACGACCAAAACAGCTTGGTTTTTTAATATTTAGAAAAGATAAAAAATTACAGCGAATTTCTTAGAAGATGGTAGGGTTGCCCTAAAACAGAATAAAAAAATGTATAATTGGCTTGCGTTTATTTGTGGACAAAACTGGTTAACAATTATATGACCTAAAAATATTAAAATAGAATGAAATATAAAAAAAAAATACATATTATTAGTGAAGTTTATTGAAACAGGGCAAGCAAAGTGATGGTTTGGAGGGACATTGTTCGCAATAAGTGATCACTTTTTTTGTGACTTATTTTTAGCATCACTTTCTTCACTATCTGACAGTATAACACAACGACGTCGCTTATGCCGTGATGGTCGGGCTATCAGTTCGTCATCAGAACTGAACTGAAAGCTATTATTTGAGTTAATTCAAAATCTTCAAAGTCGTAATCCATCATAAGCACAGCAATTTTACGTAAATTCTTGAAAAAGAGAATAACAAAACATCGGAACAACGAAAATAAATAATAACACGTGCACGTGTTCTATCATCACTTTACACACTAAATGCGGCTTGCGGGGATAATTTACATCGCGCGAGAAGGATGCGCGGGCGCGTGGGGTGGGCGGCGCGGTGACCCCTCGGCCCCTGCAGACGAAATATCAAGATTTTATATCACCAGGCCACGGGGGTCACCGGTGACCGATTACAAGTTTCCTTAAGAAAATATCACGAAAAATGGATAAAATTAAATTAAATATGCAAATTTAGTAATTTTTTATTATTTTGTGTCGATATTTACTTTAGCGAAAAATGACGGTATTGATGATTTCTACTAAGCCTGAACGGGTTGGCTTGAATCGCCCACCGGTGGGCCGCATGGCGTTCAACGTGTTAATGAGTTCTTTATTTCTACGTATTTTACGACATAATTTAGTTTTGTTTTGGCCACAATTTTGAAGAAAGACAACTATCATCTTATTCGTCACGGCCTAACAATCTGTATCATATTAAATTATTAATATTCCTTGCAATTTATAACCATAATTCTAAACAACTTTCTCAATTTGCAGATGACCTAGGCCGCGCCGTCGAAGAACTAGTGTCAGTTATGACGGAGGACACCCAAAACCAAACATCGAACTCTCCTCCGCAGTACACCAACGGGAAACCCCCCACCAAAGAGTAGCCCTCAAGTGACGTCACACGCGCGTATGGTGCTGCCACCCAGCGGGGCCAACCGGCAACCGCCACCTTCTCTATGATACCTTCGAACTAGCAACACTGTCGAGCTATACCAAAGATAACGCTTTAAATTTCTATCCTTGCTAAACATCGAAGTATTATTAAAAATTGTACAGTAATATTTCTATACTAATTTTCGACTCATCACTAACAATACCCTGCACATGCTGTTTCTACCTTATTATACGTAAGCTCTAACATTCCACTCATCTTCTAATCGAGGCTTCGCGGGGAAAGATACTAAAAAGTAGAAGCCTGGAAGGATCCGGCTATATAGAACTAACGATGATTTTATCTAGATTTAGTTCCCTGTAGCGTCGTTTTCGAGACGATAGTCGTATGCAACGCTTATTGTATTAATAAGGGCATGCCATTGTTGCAGTACGTATCGTGATTGAGTCGCTTTCATTTCTACCGTAGTTTTTTTAGAATCCTTGTAGGCAACCCTGACAGAATTTCTACTATTTTTGTTTTTCCCCTCCGTAACCCCGACAGTGTTGCTAGAACGAGACGATCCAACGAAAAAGACACTGTAACGAGCATTTATACATATATATTTAACAAAAAAAAAATGTACCAAATTTGTGGATACTTGATATTTTAATCGTTTAAGTACATATCTTGTTAGTACAATCTCCATTATATATCATATCACTTCTTGTATACTTCCATATCATTTTGCTGTGTAAAATACAGGCATATGTATTATATCACGTGAAACGAAACTGAGGCGACATGGTCACCGATCAATCGGTGGTCTATATTATTTACAAGACAGCTCGATTGGTTTGACCACATTTTTACCATATCAACGATTGAAAATGTTCTACTAAAACCATACCCATCTTTTTCTATAATTATACAAAGAGCAAACAGATTTTAACGAACTACTACAATAGTAGGGATTTTGAAATGTGGTCACACTGAACGTTGTAAGCTGAAAGCTTTAATAGGATCACAATTAGCTTTAAAACCACAACTGTGACATATTTTGATAAAAAATGCAACACAATGGATGCAAACCTCCACATTTTTACCGCGCAACCACTGAAAGGGCCTAAGTTTTAGTGGAAATGTATTGTTATATAGATTGACCTCTCCGATTTTCAAAAATGTATGCCATATATCTAGTATGGCCGTAGTTAAAATGGATTCGTTAACAATTTTGCGAGTAGTATTTAGATGTAGCCAAAATGATATCGAGCATGTTATTTATATGCATGTTTGTGTAAGTTAAACATTTATCGAGTTATCAAAAATGTATTGTTAGATGATGAAAAATAATAATCAAAGTGCTTCTATGCAGAGTAGTGGCAGTTTCCTTTCCTTCACTGTTAGATCTAGGCGAGCCGCGATTACTGTTTTGCGACTAATAAATCGCAACGAGCCGATGAACTAATGAACCTCATCTTGACAAATGCTCGTGCAACTAATTAATCGGGTATAATAATTGCGGCGCGCGTAAGATAGTACTGTCGGACTGTAGGGACTCTTCTTAGGAACTAAAAACATGTATCCAAAACTTTTTCACTATTACAAAAGGCAAGATGACACGTTTTTCGATTAGGCTAATTTGGGATGCGACGATTTTTATGTCGCGTGCCGATGTATCTCGATATGTACCGTGTGTCTACTAGTAAGAAGCTGCCTACCTTTTTTAGATAAGGATATATTGGAGAGACTTTTATACGATCGTTAAATAATCCTGTTGAAGCTAACTATAAATTAAGAACTTCGGATCTAACCATATCATGGTTTATTTTTATTTTTTTCCGTCGCAACGGTGCGCTGAAATTTCAATGTCGCCGCACTTTTTAAAGCTGGCAACATTCTAAAATTTCAACGCACTCGCGACTGTTTACTTAAATTCTTATTAATTTCGCTAATATAGTATATAAGAAAAAAGCACAATCTTTATTATATAATTTTTAACGAAAATAGAAAATAAAAATTTACACTAATATATTGTTAATAATTTTATTTTTTGGTTATTGCGTAGTACGGTAGTTTTCTGTTTACGAAATTTAATTATTATTTTAATATTGGCAACCTTATGAAATGTACTACTTCCGCATTTATTTGTATATTTTACTGTGTTTTAATGTTTTTAGAAGTTAAACACAAATAAACATTCAACATAGTATAACGATGTTTCTTTTTATACCACTCATGCCTGACCCTAACAAAAACAAAGAAGTAAGAGAAGAAAGAAGACAATGAGCGGCAGCACCGAATCGAGAACCTGTTTGTCCGCGTTTTATAAATGCTCTCATAGCGGGCTTATGAGAAAGAAAAATATTTGATTTCGAACCCAATGGGAAATTGATTCCAGCAAGCAAATTATCAGTGGGTTCGAATCCCACTTATTGCACTAATCATAAATTATTATATCTGCATTATAAATTCTATCATTTGAGACCAATAGCCATTGGAGTACAAAAAAAAAGAAAAAATGAATTAATTCTTTTTATTATTAGTAGGCTAATTAGAGGCCTCACAAAGCTTTTATTGCCAACACCGACATTTAGCCTAACATTACACTTAACCAACAGATTTTTTAACATTAGATTAGTAATATCAGAATAAAATAAGGAACATATACTACTTTTGCCCATATAAACCTTTATTAGTTAACAAACATTATAATTAAATGAAACTTCATATACTAACTTACATTCATAGTCAATTGAAAGTCGCACCATTATACATATAATAATGAACAATATTACACATACATAGCCATTATTACATTGCTTAATACACTTTTACAATATTTTTTTAAGGCTAAGGCATCTTGTGGAGGTGGTAATTTTATGTAGGGCACATTAAAAAGCAGACTGTAAAGGAAATCAGGCCCAGAAGCATTTCTAAACTAAAAATGCTAGGCGCCTGTATTATACAGTCCGCGTCACGTTGTGGTTAACCCCTTAGGTGCTTCAAGTTTGTTACTGGGGTAACAAATTGATGAAGTGCACAATACAATGGTTCATACAAAATGTATGAAAGTGATACGGGACGAGTTTTGCAATGACTTGCACCCTAACCTGTATTTTTGTTTGCCGTAAAAAAATACTGATTTCCTTTGTTACCAAATAAAAATCACAATAAAATGTTTTCAAGCAAACAGCTTAAAGGCACATTTCTGTATTACTATTCAAACCATTTTATACAAATAAATTCTCAGTCAGAAATAGGAACAACCTTTTAATAAAATTGTATTTCATTTTAAATATTTTGCATAACATGTAAATGATCAAAACTTTACCTTGCTATCAAATAAATTAAATTAATTCATTATCAACAGATATTAGTTTTTGCAATGTTCTAATAATCCGATTGATAAAATATGAAGTATTTGATAAACATTATTATCTTTATATTATCATCTGTCTGTCTGTTCTGATTAGAGGTATAATGGTATAATTCTGATGTCTACAAACTATTGAAGAAAAACTGCCTAATCTAATTAATTATAGACCGCATGGACTTGTTCACTACGGCATAATGCAAAACGACCAGCAGCACCATCTCAGAAGTAAATGAAGAACAAAGTTCTTAGACAATAACCCACTATCCATCCTTTGGATTGTTGGATCAGAGAATTAACATTTTCTATGACTCTTGATGAACATATTTCTGTAAATAGTGATGTTGCTGCCTATTGCCGTTTTCATAAACTGCTTGTATTAATAGTGTCATTATGATAGGAGCAGCTAAAGTCGCCTTCAGAATTATAACTTGAAAGGTGCCAAATGTTTGTTATCTATCACTGGACTATCTTTGTCCATACATCACACAATTCTTATAAATAGCAAAGTTTTTGGACAAATATTTTGGTCATAATACTAAATATTCTTTATATTAGTCTCTTATAGTGAAAACAATCATGTTATCATATTAATTGCATAAAGGCTAACTACATTATTATTTTTTTAAATATCATAATATATTTTTATAGTTTGTTTATAGGATAATATAGCTGGTAATAGAACATAAGCTTTTAATTTTGAAAGGCCGGTAATGACATCTGTGTTTCAATTGAGTATTTATTTTGAGCAATGTCTGAGTCAAAGTGTGACTACTGATGTATTGATCTCGAGACAAACGATGTCATCGCCATTGTCTATGTTGAAAATTATCATTAAGACAGGCTTTATAGGTGGGATTGGTTTGATTTGGCCATAAATATATAGGTATTTAGGAAAAAGGCCGTTCTGAGGGCCAATTTGTGATAATGTGATGGGTTGTAATGTGTTTATGTATCCAATTATATACTATAAAAGTAAAACTAGGGAACACCCTTCTATTCTATCACCAACTATATAAATTATTAAATTACCTAGCTGCACCAACCTTACACTTTAACGGTGGAATTTGTATTACTATCAAGACCGTTTACGGGGGCCTGGTTGTCAGTCCTTGGTCGCCTGAACAGCAGCACGTGAGGTTCAGGATTGTGGACCATGAAGTGAAGCCAGTTGGGGCTCTGCTGGACTCCAAGGTTGCGCCATTCAGTCTCTGTCATGAGATGGGACTTAGGTACCAGACGGGCAATGTCTGGTGGGAGGATGACATGTCTGGAATCAGAAATAAACAGTCATTTTATTTACTGAACCTACACACCATTCGTGCAGAAAGAAAGAAACATACAAAACCTTTTTGAATTAAAAAAGAAACCTTTATATCTTTGCAAGTAAATAAATTTTGGAATTGTTTTGATCTACAACTCACTGATCCTATTCATAAATGCTCTTTAGCAAATCATAATATAAAACAGCTGTGATCAGCTGACACATGACCAACATGGCCCATGTTTTATCTTTTCAACTACTGACTTAAAGTCGTCATTACTTTTAAATAAAAAAGATAGGTGTTTGGTTGTGAATCATATAGCATAGCCGAATAATTTTAACGCATTCTTAGCTCGCACTTTGTGAAGAAAGTGACACAGAATTACTGACGGAAACTGCAACCATATTGTGCAATGAAACACTTGAAATTACAAAGAAATTACACTTAAAAAGTACGAAAACCTACTTTTTTTTTTTTTTTTTTTTGCGTGGTAAAATCATCAAATGAGTCCTCCCACCCAGGGCAGGGCGGGAGGGACTGTCAGACTTGTACTGACTAAAATCCACGGTGTCCTTCACTAGCCCTTTACGTACCGGGGTCACGGTAATCCCTTGGTCCCGCGACCCCGGCAGGCTTTGGCCCTCTACAGGCCCCGTCAAAATGCTGACACTCTTTGAGGCGCGCGTGGAACACAACGCGCCGTCGACCCGGGCATGGTCCATGGTCGGACAGCAAGTCGCCCTTTACTCGCTGCCCGCATGCCCGCGCCTACGGTGGCCGGAGATCGTCCTGCGACGTCCGACGCCGTGGGCGTCTACCACTGCGGCTGGGGTGGAGGGAGGACGCTGTCCTCTCCCTCAGGCGGCCCGCCTCCTCTTTCACGAGCATTACTGCTTCGCAGAAGGAGGCGACCGCCTCCCACTCCGTCTCGCCCCGCAGCATGGCCTCGACCAATGCCGGGCGCGAGAGGTCTCCGCCTATCGCCGTCGTGAGGACACGGCGGTGCTCTGCCCAAGCGGGGCAGTCCTGCACCGTATGCTCCACCGTGTCCTCCAGACGATCCTCGCAGTGGTGACACCCAGGCGTTTCTTCCCTCCCTATCAGACACAGGAACCTCCCGAAACTTCCGTGTCCGGTGAGGACCTGCGTCATGCGGTAGGTAAGGACGCCGTGACGCCTATCCAGCCACTCCTCAAAGAGGGGTCTTACCGCCGCGATTGCGGCGTGCCCGGCGAAAACCTACTTAAGAAAGATTTATGAGATCTAGACAGACAGCCTTGACCCATATTTAAAATAAAAGCTTATAAGAAAAATAAAGAAAGCTTACCTGTACTCATAGACGTCATCAGTATATCTTTCAGAGTATTGAATTTGATCCACAGGCATGGCGAGCGATGGGTTGGCAGCACTACTCTCTCAGTAAAATAACGGTAATTTAAACCAACTTATATGGTTAGAGAACCGATATTTCTTCTATAATCTTGGAGAAATGCGGCACCAATTTTATCACGCAGAAAAATAAAATTCCAATTTGACATTGACGTTAGCGTTCGAAACAGTGAATCTTTTTATTCGGTCCATTCAAAATTGTGTAATTTAAACAATATCTCGGAGAAAATATATTATTGCAAGTAGTTTTTTATTAAACTGATAAGGTTCGAGTGAAATTTCTGTATTCTAACTTTTATCTGTAATTTTAAGCATTTTTTTTCCATTCAAATGACGAAACGAATAAAAAATAAACAATCTGAACGCGCGTTCCGGCGGGAATGTCAATGTCAAGAAACTAACTATGTCACACTCGTGTCAGTGTCAACTTTTTGGAAACGTTCCGTTCTATGGGAAACTTACTACTGACCGATTTTTGAATAACTTAGAAATTAATGTAAATACATTAAAACTGCAGGAAAACTACTTACGAAATCATTATTTTTACCTAATAAACGTCACCACATAAAAGTTCGTATGTGAGGTTCGCTTTGTGGTTTCTTCTTATAAACTAAATTTATAAGAAAATAAACTGTCGTCTTTTGCCCCCCATGGCAAAAGACGACAGTTTATTTTCTTATAAATTTTGCATGCCTATTTCTAGGCAGAATGCATGGCTCACTCCTATCTATTCCACCTTTATATTAATGTAACCTACATTTAATGCACATAAATGATTTGATTTGATTTATGCATATACATGAATAAATCAAATCAAATCATACATACTTATGTGACCACTTATGTAAAAACTATATACCCGTAGTAAAAGCCTACGAAAGTACTACGAAAAGATGAAGACAATCAAATATCTTTATTGCGTAGAGACATTATAGAGCTAGCTTAAGGTAACTAAGTACCTATGTAAACACCAATCCTATTATAATGAATAAAATAGTTTCATAATAATTGTCTAATAATGTAAAAAAAAACTAAAAATCAATGGAAATGTACAAACTGTACGTTTCTATTCGATCTATCTGTTACGTTCGGGAACAATCTTGCGCAAGAGGGAAAAGCAGATGATAGACAGCTGAGCGTAGTTAACTACTGAAACAACCGGTGATATTATCCAATCACGGCGACCCCAGCCACTGTAACAATTCAATAATGCTCCCCACACCACTAGAGTGACCATGTTTGCGTAAATAATTAAATTTACTTTAAGTTTTACTCTACTTTAAGTAAGTACATAACATGATACATAATATTTTGGACTGATGACACGGGCCAGCCGAGTTTCTCGCTTTTTTTATACTGAAATTGTGTATTGAATCCTAAAATTAACGATAATATATAGCAGATACTCAACACACTCTACAAAGATGTTTTTATTAACACTTTCCTGATTCTGATGTTATTTCGACGATAGAGTGGATATAAACGGCAAGGAGAGGAATATAAACAAGAAAATTACTATCCCAAACATACCATCAATGTAGGCCTCCCTAGGCCCACAACTAGATAATGATAGGAGTAGCTCTTCAGTTGAATTCAGTCATCTATCCTGGCAGGAGGTACTGCCTGATCTGTGTGTCATGTCCGAGATCACTCTAGATTTCCTGCAGAGTCTGCTCAAAGATGAGTATCCCAACGTCAGCATACAGCATTTTGAGGTAGGTTCTCTCTATAGTTCAACTTTATAGTGAATTTAGTATTATCTCAGGCTTAGGTGAGTTAAACTTATCCGAAAATATTTTTCTATTCATCGTGTGCGATTCACGGTCGGAAACGGACGCGTTTGCGCTGCTCAGCAAGAATATAGCTCGATGTTGTTCTCAATATCTACAAATCAAGTCATTGTCATATAGCTTTTGGCATTCGTCATGTGTCATGCCATCTGCTGCAAGCTGCAAGTCCACCTACAAAGAGAAAGAAATATGCAGTGCTAAGTTGTAGTTATTCCAATCACTCGGCCAAATCGGGCAGTTAGAGGTTTTGGCTCTATGTCCAAGTTCACTTTAGAACCAAGCAGGTACCTTTGAAAGTAAATATCAAAATATGTATGTTGCGTGGTAGTAGGTATTATGGTTCCGATAAAGTTTAATTAACAGATAAGAATTTCTGAAGACCTTTTCTTCGTAGGGCGCACCGGGTTCCAAGCGAGGTGATAACTACACCTCCATGGTTTACCGGATTACTTTGAAAGGTATTCAAAGACACTCCGAACCCGATGGCTCATGCGAAACTGACGAACCATGGGAAAGCTCGCTCATATACAAATGCCTTCCCGAAAGCATCATACGAAGAGAAGCCTTCAAAAGCGACGAACTGTTCTGCAACGAAGTCGCGTTCTACAACAAGATCTGGCCAGCTCTGCTGAACTTCCAGAAGCAATGGAACATCCAACATCCATTCAAGTCGATTCCCAAGTGTTACTTGGCTCAGAACGATTGCGTAGTGCTGAAGGATCTGAAAAGGGAAGGGTATGTCATGCCCGAGAGACGCCAGGGTCTCACCGTGGAACAATGCTACTTCGTCTTGAAGCATTTGTCGCAGTTCCATGCGTTGTCGCTAGCTATGAAGTGTCATAACCCCGAGGCGTTTTATGAGCTGCTGAATATTAAGGATGGGATTTCTGAAGGTGAGATATACTCGTATATATTTGCTTTTTTTATGGAAGTATGCATATACCCCGCAGCATTTGATTTGCGCATCAGTTCTGTCGTTGTCATAAATACAGCCAAAATGCCTACTGCGGTAAGGGACAAAATATATTCATGTTTTTCGCATCTAACCATTTTCCTTGGTTATCATCAACAAGTTTTCCATATTCAGATACTAATTCTGTATTCATTACAGTATTCTACGTCGAAGAAAATGTCGATTACTATAAGAACTATTACATGGAGGCCACAGCCAACGCCATATCAATGGTGGAGCACGAGTTAGCTGACGCAGAAGACAAAGAGATCTATCTGGAAAAGTTCAAAAGTTTCTGCAGCGAAGATACTTTCTTTCACACCATGGTGGATTTGGTTACTCCTAACGAACCTCTAGCAGTGATTGGACATGGTGACTGCTGGACTAATAACTTCCTGTTTAAATATGTAGATGGGGATATTGCTGATGTAAGTTGAAGTTCTATTTATCGTAATTTACCTACATAGAATTTCGGGCCTGAAACTCGATAAGCAACTCTTGCAACTTCAAGACCAACGAGGCAAAAATTCTTGGCACTCATGAAGTATAAAAATCAATAATCTCCACCTTTCCAGATGTACATCGTAGATTTCCAGGCGGTTCGCTACGCTTCTCCAACCCTCGACCTGGCCTATGTGATGTACATGTGCTTGGACCGGCAACAGAGGGCGGAGCACCTGTCGTCATTGCTGGAGTACTACACGGATGAACTGCATCGGAGGCTGGTGGAAATGAGTGATGAGGACTCCGTCTTTCATACCAGCTTGAACAGGGATTCATTATATGAATTGTAAGTGAAATGGATCAAAGAGAAACAATTATTTATTTATTTAGAAACTCTTCACCTGATCACTGCTAGCAGTGCATCTTGTTTTAAAACTCGTATTCGACACAATCCTTATTACCATCACTGCGTAAGTAACGTCAAGCTGATGACCTGATGATTAGCATGCGCTAAATCTCTAAACAACTTCTTTCATTGGTTAACTGTGTACCTAATGTTATTTGAGTTCAGCTACAATGATAGTAGGCGTAAAATAATAAAATTCACCTGCATCCGGTTAGGCTAGAAGCCGACCCAAACATAAATATATTCGGAACTATGACTACACAGTTAGAGATGCGCGCTCTTGCATCATGCGTTCGTTTAGCTAGTGACCAGTCGGTTAGAAATCTTGGAACCTGTAAATATACTATTCCATAGTAACCTATTACTATTACTATTATGAGCCTACGTTGTCCCACTGCAGGGCAAAGGCCTCCCTTCCCTCCTTCCATCTCTCGCGATCTAATGCGATTGTAGGCCAACCCTTTAAAACTGAATCCAGCTCCTCGCCTCCATAGTAACCTAGCACTGTATTTTTTTTCTACAGATTACAAGAAGAATTCAAACGCGCGGGCAAGTTTGGTCTCGGCATAGCCATTGATATGTACCCTATAATGATGTGCGACAGCGATGAGGCACCTGACTTGTATCAACATGAGGTTGGTATAGGTGGTCGTACATTTATCAGCACCGTACGCGCCGCATTACCTAAGACGTCATCAGTACTGTCAGTATCCTTCCCTCAATATTCGGATGATGACAGCATTTTCTAAAATTCAGTGTGTGCGGCGCGTTTTGCATAAAATCTCGCAAGGCTTCATAATATGATGTCATAAAATGAGTTGAAAGGACGGCGCGTGTGGTGTTGACAACTGTTTGATCAGCTTTTGGCTTTTGTATGTGTCACGGCTAAAGGTAGGTGTGAACCTAAACTTAAGATTAGCCGGCTAAACCTAGGTTTATCTTCGACGAAATGTTAATGTTAGTTTGTTCTATCTTTAGCCGGCTAAACTTAGGTGTAGCTGCAGGTCCTTGGCTAAAAATGTAGAAGGAAATGGAAAAGGAAACAATGTAATAATGTTTACTATTTTGACACGAAAACTTTATTAAAAAACTAGTGGGCGCCCGCGGCTCCGCCCGCGTGAATATCGGTTACCGCTGCAAAAAGTCTACTCAGGAAAGACACGGTCAGCAACATGATTCCCAGGTCTATTCACAAACACCGACACTAACATCGACGACGCAGTCATCGCAAACAATCGAAATAGATAGATATTGTGTGTCGGGGACTTTTTTGTAGATATTTATAAGATCAACAATTAATTAGAACATTTATGGTTCTATCTTTTATAGTTTAGGCAGCGTACGCAAAATAAGTAACTTTTCTGGTTGATTTTTTACACCCTGTGGCCGAAAAACCCAAATATCTTACGGAACCCTATTTTTCTCCAAAATAAAATATAGCCTATGTTACTCGTGGATAATGTAGCTTTCGAATGGTGAAAGAATTTTTAAAATCGGTCCAGTAGTTTTTGAGCCTATTCATTACAAACAAACAAAGTTTTCATCTTTATAATATTAGTGTAGACTACCAAAATAACTAATTTCGTACCTACTATTGCTTCAACAACTATAAAGAAATAAAATGTAAACTAATAATATATTTAAACACTACCAAAACCTCTTATACCTATTTCATAAATAACAACAAAACAAATTTAAAAATAAACTATTCAAAGACTAAAAGTAAAAAAGGGCCCGCCGCAATCGCGGCGATAAGACCCCTCTTTGAGGAGTGGCTGGATAGGCGTCACGGCGTCCTGACCTACCGCATGACGCAGGTCTTCACCGGACACGGAAGTTTCGGGAGGTACCTGTGTCTGATAGGGAGGGAAGATACTCCTGGGTGTCACCACTGCGAGGATCGTCCGGAGGACACGGTGGAGCATACGGTGCAGGACTGCCCCGCTTGGGCAGAGCACCGCCGTGTCCTCACGACGGCGATAGGCGGAGACCTCTCGCGCCCGGTGTTAGTTGAGGCCATGCTGCAGGGCGAGACGGAGTGGGAAGCGATTGCCTTCTTCTGCGAAGCAGTCATGCTCGCGAAGGAGGAGGCGGGCCGCGTGAGGGAGAGGACAGCGTCCTCCCTCCACCTCAGCCGCAGTGGTAAACGCCCACGGCGACCGACGTCGGCAGACTATCTATGGCCACCGTAGGCGTGGGCGTGCGGGCGGCGAGTAATGGGCGGCTCGCTGTCCGCCCATGGACCATGCCCGGGTCGACGGCGCGTTGTGTTCCACGCGCGCCTCAAGGAGTGTCAGCATAATGACGGGGCCTGTACAGGGCCAAAGCCTGCCGGGATTGCGGGGCTCACAAATTACCGTGACCCCGGTACATAAAGGGCTATTGAAGGACACCGTGGATTTTAGTCAGTCAAGTCTGACAGTCCCTCCCGCCCTGCCCTGGGTGGGAGGACTCATTTGATGATTTTACCACGCCAAAAAAAAAAAATGCGCTGATAAGCACGGTTTGTAAATAACAATTATTATCTGTCAATAAGGTCGAACAGTCTAAACGTCTATTCGCATCAACAGCCAAATATTGTATGAAGCACGCGCGCTTTTTTCCAAAATCATCCTTATAGCATGATTCTGTATTCACGCGCGATGACTGATTAGCGTATTTCATGTATAACTTTGGTGTTTCTACACCGATTTACATGATTCTTTTTTTATTGAATAGGTAATAATGTTAATTTTTTTTAATTAGGGATGAGTGAGAGTGTTGTAAACGTAACAGTAGACAAATATAATCAGAAAGCTCCGAATTGCTAAGTTATCGGGAGTTTCACGTGTTATTGTGAGTCAACCATAAAAGATAGACATATTCTGTCAAGGAATATTTTTATATAATTTTAAGGAAAATATTTCCGTCTCACATGATTTCTATGTAGCTTTAACCATTAAAGCTGCACATGCGACGGAAGCTTAAAAAATGGAGTAACTTCTCCCGTTTTCCCAATATTTCCCTTCACTGCTTTGCTCCTTTTGATCGTAGCGTAATTAAAAGTATACTATAACCTGCCCAGGAGTATGAAGAATAATCGTGCCAAATTTCGTTAAAATCCGTCGAGTAGTTTTTGTTTCTATAACGAACATACAGACAGACAGACAGACAGACAGACAGACAGACAAAAATTTTACTGATTGCATTTTTGGCATCAGTAGCAATCCCTTATCACCCCTTGATAGTTATTTTTTTTTAATATTTCATGTACAGAATTGGCCTCTCTACAGATTTATTATAAGTATAGATAATCACTTTCATTACACATGAGCGAGCGAAGCGAGCTCGGGACTCGCTGGCACCCCGACTCGGACAATTTAGGTTAGGTTAGGTTAGGTTCTCTTCGTGGTTATTTTTTTTTTAAACCACCCAGAAGTAGGAGCCCCGCGAAGCGGGGCTCCGTCGACATGCTGGGAAGCGTGGACGCCCCGCGAAAGCAAGACCATTCCATTTCCTTCATTTTTAGCCAAGGACCTGCAGCTACACCTAAGTTTAGCCGGCTAAAGATAGAACAAACTAACATTAACATTTCGTCGAAGATAAACCTAGGTTTAGCCGGCTAATCTTAAGTTTAGGTTCACACCTACCTTTAGCCGTAACATATGCATTAACTGGCCACTACACTCATCTTGTACTTACTTCAAAGCGATTGCTTTGAGGGCGTAGTCTTCTTTAAAGTCCATGCTATTTTTCTCTAATAGATCTTCTTCCTTTCTTCTGAGCAATGACTCATATATATCGACCTTCGAATGACCAACTACTAGATTTTTGTCGTTATTTAACTGACTCTGTATAAAGTTCTTTATCGTCTACATTGTCTTCGTCACCTCTAACCTAGACTTCAGTAAGACGTTCGAGGGAACCTTTATTTAGGTATTTTGACCTATGTTCTAAATAATATTATGATCTACCCCAGTGTTTCCTAAACATTGTTCTGCCATGGCCCGGTAATTTTCACATGATTAGATTCTTAGATTATTAGAGATGATAAGATTATTTCAGATGATTAGGATAGTCATTAGATAAAATACTACACATTCATTAATATTAGCAAAAAAACCCATGACCCGATATTCTATTTTGATGACCCGTCACTGGATCGCGACCCTGCAAATAGGAAACGCTGATCTTACCGATTTGAGATGCAATTATGTAAAACCGAAGATTTTTTACAGAATCTGGATAACGAGCCATCATCAACGTCCCGTGTGCAGCCGGTGCAGACTAGCAGTGCGGCTTGCAGTAAGAAGATGACCGAGTTGATCATTGAACTGGTGGACAATGGGATTCTGTGATTAGAAGTTAAGATAGAAAAGGAGAGGCAAAGGAAGAAAAAGGTGAAGAAAATGTATGGATAAGAGTTTAGGAGAATTAAATAGAGAGATGGATTGTAATCGGGGTTTTAAAAGACTGCAAAGAGTTTGTATTTCATTAATCATTACGTTAATAATTAATATTGTTAAATCATATTAGAGCGATCCTTTTATTGTCTTTGTAAGCATGTTTCTAAATTAATATTAGTGCTCGGTTTTCGATTCGTTTGTGTTGCCATGTTCTAGGCGAAAATAATTTCAGACGATTGAAGTAAGTAATAAGAGGTATGAAATAGGTAAATAAAAAAAAACATTTGTATGTCGTAGGTATCAATTTATTGTATATTGTTTAGTTAATAAACACGTACAATACAATATTGGGTTAAAGCCTTAAAATTATTTATATTATACTTTGTGACAATTTGTCCCTTTGATCAAGATCTATTGGATATATTATTATAAAAAAATCAGATCATTTTTGTCTGTACGTCTTTGAATTAAAAAAATGTCTATAATACGTCTTAACTGATCTACTTTCATAAAATATTTTATATTAGTATTTAAATTCAATAAACAAATTAATGACTTCGATAACTGGGATACTTCCGGAACAATTTGTGGTAATTTTCAATTTCCCATTGACTAAAAAAAATACATTTAAATATTTTTCTGAAAACTGTAAAATATTTTTCTTTCGAAATCAAGCGCGCTGCCGAAATAAACTATCACTTTTTCACTTACTGCGACTGAGTAAGTTGGTTAAGGATAGCGAAAACTTTATAAAAATATAAAAAAAATGCTTCATCGTAAAAAATTGCATTTTACAGTTTCTAGAAAAACCTCAACTACTGCACCTATTAAATTGCGAATTTCCAAAAATTGTTATCTCGGTGTTGCCCTTTAATTTATTTAAAAAGAAATGGTAATTTAAATAAAATACCCGTACTATCGTGGCACATTAATTGAATTTATATTTTTATTAAATTAAATAAAACATATAATTATAATAATAAAAATTACGTACGGGTTCATTACGTATATGACAACGTTCTTTGTAAACAGATCTAATAATAAAACTTATTTTAAAATAATCAGTCATTGAAAACTTCAGATTTTGTTTCAGTTGAGATTCTAGCGCCTAATATCATCTGAAGTTTCCAATAATTACCTGTTTATTTATAGATTAATATTTTTTGTATTTTATTTAAATTAATACTAACAAGTCTGGTTGGAAAACAAGGCACTGGATTCTCACTTACCTATAAATAAATTACCGCGGCGAAAAGTAAATAATAAGGTGAAACATTTATATAACATAATAAAATTACAACGTTTTTTTTTCGGATTTTTGCTGGTTTTACATATTTCCCGCGGTAACGTTTTGGTCCTGACTTTTGTCTTTCAAGACATTGATTAGAATTAGCACCAGAACACATAGATGAACTGTCAAACACACTCTGTTCTGACAGTTCTTCTACAGTTTAAAAATAGCACTTTACTTGACGCTTGCTCTCAAAACTTGTTGCGCGGTGAGGCCTACCTTGTTTTTCGAGGCCGCGGTAGGTCTCATAAAGCCTGACGTCGTTGTCCTGCTGCCTGCACTCTTCAATGGTGGCCTAGATGTGCCTACTGAGCTACCACTGGAAGATGACCTTGATGCTGGCATTCTAGAGACAGGCTTCGGCACAGGCTTAGGTGCTGGCTTGACAGGCGCCGGCGGGACTCGCTTAACAGTCGATACTGATGTAGAGCTGTTCAGAGAACTCCTAGAACTCCTCAATGATGCTCTAGATGTAGACCTCTCCACTCTTAAAGAACTAGCCCGTTTCGGAATCACGCGTTTCGGGTCTATGGGTGTCCGAGGCGGCGTTCTCGTCTCTTTGGTAGGAATCTTCTTTGGTTGTCCCACTCTGGGGACGGGGGACTTGGAGATTTTCGGCACAGGGGACTCGCATTCAACATTGCAACCTGAGGAAGCACCTTGCGATGCGCTCTCTGAATTAAGACTCTGGGTTTCTTCAAACCCTTCATCGTTCAATTCATGTTCACTTTTGACTTTAGACATCCTAGGTGAGGTTGTTCTTTCTGGGGCCTTCTCTGTGCGGGTGTTCAAAGATTTTCTATACCCATCCCTCGACCAGACTCCGGTTGGGGAGTCAGCAGGCGACTTTAGTTCCCTTATTGCTTTCTGCACATCCTCCTGGTTTATGGAAGTTTGCCGCCTCATTCGGAGGTATGGCTTTGTATCTTTGGTCGGTTTGTCTGTGCTTTGGTTCTTTAGTCTATCCTGCCACCTCTTGAGCCTGGTTTCCTTCTCATCCTTGCTAACTGCTATCGGTTTCGCTACTTCTTGCGGCGTTTCTACTTTGTATGACGCTTGGACATCTAGTTTAGAAGGTCTGATGACTTGAGTCTCAGCTACTAATTCAGGTGCTGGCTCAGGTTTCTTTTCTTCTTCAGGGGAACTGTTAGAATCTGTGTTCCTCTTATACCTTCGTGTCCTTCTGGCGGCAGAGAACCTATCGAACTGGCCATCTCCTAAAATTTCTTGGCAAAGGTCCTTCATTTCGGCAGAAGCTTTGTCACTGAGGTTTGTACGGGTGGGCAGAGATGGTTGGAACTTTCTGCAGGGTTCTCTCTCTGGTGGGGGGTTGAACGATGAGGTGAACTTCCTCTGTGCTGGTGGGGTTTCAATGTTGTCGGAATCAATTTCTACCCTATCGGAATTTTCTATCCTCTCTGACCTAACAACCTTGACATCTCGGTCACTAGTTACCTTTATATCGGGCAGTTTCCGCTGTTCCTCGGTGATGGATATGAGCGGTTGTGGGGATTCTATCTGCTGCCGTGACCGTTGTCTCCTGAGTCTTCTCATCTCCTCGTTTTCTTCTGTTTTCCTCCAAGGGACTCTGGTATCTTTCTTCTGTGGTTGTACATCTGGAAATAACATTACATTGATCAAGAAAACAGTTAACATAGAAAACTTGGTGTTTTTAACTATGGTAATTTTGGCTATGTTTCGTTTCGAGCTTATTTATGAAATTTAAGATTAAACGTAACAGGATCTTCATAGATCATACCTTCGACAGCCTCGAGCGCCTTGACAACATCGCTGTCAGGCAGGACGGCAGGCCTCCAGTCCGCGCGACCCTCAGGCAGGGGCTCGAGGGTAGCGCTACGCTCGCTCTCTGGATTACAAACGGGACAAATAAATCACTTCAATGCAGATCTATTATTACTAAGCACTTCGTTCTGTGATAAAATGGAGGTATTTTGATAATTTGACTAACACGAACAGTACTGATCAATTAAGGATTAGTGAATTGCCAAATGTTTATAGACAGCTGAAAATCTTGGTAGCATCCTGCATATCGTTTTAATTTAAATAAAGCCAATTAGTAACTATTGGAAAGGTGATGGTGTACATACCGGAGTCGTTTTCCAAGGAGCGCTTGTCGCTATGGAGGCGGTGCGCGGGGCGGCGCGGCCGCGCGTCCTCCTGGCTGCTCGCGCGCAGCCACGACTCGATCTTCTGTCGCCACTCCCTGTGGGTAAAGAAGGAATTTAAATATTTTCATAAAATGATCTTTTACTGGAGCTCCAACTTGTCTTTTGACTGCTTCTATTTCTTTTACAAAGCAATTTATGATGAATTGTTCCTATTTTAACAAAAAAAAAAAAACTTACTTGGGCTTAGCGGGCGCGGTGTCGGGTGAGGCGGGGGCGGGGGAGGGCGGCGCGGGCGCGGGCGGGGTGTGCGGCGCGCGGGGGGAGGGCGCGCGCTCGCGGCTGCTCTCGGGCAGCTCCAGGCGCGCGCGAGCCGCGCCGCGGCGGGACCACGAGCGGTCTGTGGGGAAAGTATGGTGTTATTCGTTGCCAATGTAGTTCATATAGAACTGTGTTACAGTTGTAGAGTCAAATTTATGTATTTTAGCTACATCATCATCTCCAATTCAATTCGATCATCAGTTCCTTGGTTCTGATTTTATATTATACTTTAGATTTTCAAATCAAATACTATGGCAAAAGTCCAAAAGATGTACAAGCCTGGATCTGACACACTTATGCAAGTGTGACAGATGTGATAACGCTTCGAGTCTACGATTAATAATTAGTGATTACGAAGTTATGCTATCTCACCTAAACTGCCCCAAGCACTCCTCTCCCTCAGGTCATTGGCAGCTGGTGATGAGTGTCGCAGGAACTCCAGAAGACCTTCCTCATCATCACCAGGACTAGCCCTACTTCTGCGACGAAGGCTACCCGTTGGTGTTACATCTGGAAATTAAACACAATTCATGAATTATTAGAATTATTAGAATTAGAAAGAATAAAAGTCTTAACTAACATTATCTTCCTTTTGTATTTATCTATAGCCACCTCTATAACGTTACAACGTACTACCGGATATCTAATGGTGTGACCTATGTCAGTCTAAATTATCAAAATCCCCATGGTATGATAGCATAGGTTGAAGCCTACTTTTCCACTAGCTAAGATTCTAGCCATTTTGAGATCAAAGAGTGTCAGCATAGTGACGGGGCCTATAGAGGGCCAAAGCCTGCCGGGGTCGCGGGACCAACGGATTACCGTGACCCCGGTAAGTAAAGGGCTAGTGAAGGACACAGTGGATTTTAGTCAGTACAAGTCTGACAGTCCCTCCCGCCCTGCCCTGGGTGGGAGGAGTCATTTGATGATTTTACCACGATAAAATAAAAATAAAAAGCCATTTTGAGAGCCTTATCCTATTCTGGAGAGACATAATGATAAGCAAAAGTTTTGGCTACTAACCAGGTGACGGTGATGTATCATGGGGCTTCCTGAGCGATCTCCTGCCCAGCCCGTTCCTGATGTCCAGCAGTAGCGACTCCATGAGAGACTCGCATTCTGATACAGGTGTGCTGGATACGCTGCTAGTTCCTGCAGAGACAAGGGTATAATGTAAGTTTCAGTGTAAGAAGACGGGGGTGGAAGTCGTGATTTCCATAACTTTGCTGAAGAATTAAGGTATTTTTAATTACTGAGTAGTTTAACTACCCAAGACTAAGAACTGGTATTTAATCAACTTTGTAATACTTTCTAAGTACTTAGTTTAAAGATAAGCTGATAACGCAAGTCTGGCAACGCACGGTTAGCGATTGGACTGCTGCGCTGCGTGTGGCGGGTTCGATTCCCGCACGGAGCAAATATTTGTATGATATACAAGTAGTTGTTCCGGGTCTAGGCGTTTGTGTATGTGAGTTTTTATTATATGTTTATAAACGCACCCACGATACAGGATAAATTCCTAGTTGGTGCAACGAGTTATATAAAAAAAAGTATTTTAACTTACCCGTTTTAACCCTGGCTGCGGCCATGTCTCTTGCCCGTCTACGGGCAGCAGCCTGCTCTTCATTGGCTCTTCGCCGTTCATTGTCACTCACAGCCGACCTGAACTTACTGCAAAACCACACGAACAACTGGAAAGCAAAGAACAAGATACTCTTTTAGCTAAAGCATAAAGTTTAAACTTCGAGATCTAGAAACAATTTTTTATTTCTGATGGTAAAACCTAATAAAGTAAGAACATAGTATCTCACCTTGAAGCACTCCTCTAGCTTGAAAGACACAGGGTCTTCGCAGAAGAATTCCGCAAGCTGTTTCCGTATGCTCTCCACTTCTTCCATGTCTTTGTTGAGAGCTGAAACTTCTTGTTCTGCTACCTGTAATGATGGAACAATTTCTTAGAAACCTTCTTCTGCATTTGTTTTCTCTTACTTACTTACTACATTTTCAGTACTATTCTATAATTTACGATCGGTAACAGATTACAGGTTGGCATTTTGGAGGGATTTTTTCACCATACAATTTTTACCATATAATTTTTATCTCACCTGCAAGAAATCACCCATCTGCTCCTTAATATCTTGTTGCGTGTTGGGCATTTGAATCTCCTTCTTCAGACCCTGAATCCTGTTGGCCAGTGTCTTGATCTCGTTGTGGACCTGATCAACACTGGCTTTAGCTGCTTCTTCCAGAACGCGTGTGTCGTCAGCGAAGTGGATCAACTCTTTGTTCTTGCGTTCAGCTTGCTGTTACAGAGAAGGAAATATGGTATGTTACTTGAATGTTAGATTATTGCAAATTGTTCATGGCTTTATTTGATCTTGTTTAGTCCATCAGTATTCGATAAGTTAATATCGTTATAAATGGCTGCATTTTTCTACTGTGCTGATATATTCAAATATGGTCTGTTACTGTGGCATTAGTATTCAAAAGACCTTCTCCTTAGTTACTAAACCAAGTACTTAAGTAGTCCAATCGCAGTCGACAGCTGGATTAGAAACTAAAAATTTGTTTCTGGACATAGTTTATCAACCAAGGCTTGAGTTAGTTCTACGTTCGTGTATTTTTCGTAGTATTCCTTACCATAGCGACATAGTGCATAAGCGTCATGCCCGGCTTGTTAGCCCTGATGTCGGGTAGTTTTTGCAGAGAAGACAGCTTCACTCCCGCTGCCCCTCCGGCGTAGCCTCCAGCATTCAGGAAGTTACCGGCAATCAACGCTATGTATAGCACCTCCTGAAAAGACATGGGAAACAGAGTTATTAACCACGTTAGAATTTGTTTTTCATGGAAAATTTTAGATAATCCTAATACAATCGCAGAGCTGTGGAAGATGACTATTGAATGATCATCATCGTGTGCCTAGCCTCTTTTCAACCATTTTATTAAGTTCGGCTTCTACTTAAATCGGATGCAGTTGAATACTTCTTAGCAGTATTGGTTGTTGGACTTTCGTCATGACAAACAAAAGAAGAAATCAAGAATTGGTTGATTTACCAAACAAAATGATTTTCATTAATCATAATCAATATTAAAAGATAAAAATATGCATTACCTGAAGAGCCCTTGAAGACATCAGATCGTCTCCAGCGACTAAGATAGCGTTAATGGCACTCTCTAAGTAACCCGATGTTGATCCCCATTCTTCTTTAAGCAGCATGCATTCAATGCGCAGTTTGTAACTGTAAATGTATCAAAACAATAATTAGCATCGACTTTTTAATTTTGACTAGATTTAACATAAAACAAGTAGTCTACTCGGTAGACCAAAAAGACCTGCCAGTAGACCAAGAAGACCACTCACTTGGGAAGCTGTATGAGCTGCAACAGGAACTTCTCAGCGGTTCCCAGCTTCGTGACGTCACCGGTGAAGGCTTTCAGCATTTCTGACTCGTCTACCTCAGGTAGAATCTTGAGCAGACCGCGTAACTTCTCGGTACCGATGTCGTCGTGAGCACCCTCGCGGATCAACTGGATTATGTCTTCGTTAGAACTGGAAATAGGGTAAAGAATTATGAGAATGTTTCTTATTACACCTATACGCTGTAAAAGCTAAGAATTTTTTGTCATTTTCCAACTTCACAATTTTGAAACAGCAGTAAGCCGACCGACCTACTCGTGTTCTTACAATGACTTAAGATTTTCAATACAGATATCAGTATGCCTTAGTAGCTTAATATTTTTTACATGACGACAAAAAAGGGAGTGTTGTGTTTTTACAAGAATACTTATTTGTTTATTTTATTTTTTAAATTTAGCCAATACAATAATTCATTGTCTTACCTCCGGAACTGCTTCAAGAATATATTAACGTTTAGGCTCCTCTTGCCATCCAGGAGTGTGATTTCTGAAGATTCCTTCCTCGGCTTCCTCTCTCCTGAACTGTCGCAGATGGGACTACGTCCTAACCTAGGTGATGAGCCTGCTGATCCTGTTTGTTGTATCTGGAAATAATGAAAACAAAGATTTAAAGTTGGTCTACCTCCTACATAGCAGTTTAACATGAAATATTCACGAACAGAAGAAAATATTGAGAAATTCAGTTAGCTATGGAAATAAGGAGGTTAAACTAAGTGTTTGCCAAAGATGAGGATTTTATTAGAGAAGGATTAGGACTAACAGCGTCTCCTAGAAGGAACGCCAACCAAGAGGAATGTAGAACATTATTCTAAGCAGTTCCATTCTTGCTGGTTAAACTAACCTGTTGACAGAAAAGTCCTTCGATCTCCGTCCAGTCGAGATCGACCTTGGGAGAGTGTTTGTGACTTGATGCTACTATTGACCAGATGTTATTTTGACCGATGACCTGGAACAGAACAAAGAGATCGTGTTATTATGAAGTCACGGAGATGGCATCAAAGATCGTTACTCATATCGAAGCACCAAAGGATTGATTACTTAGTCTTCTGACATAGTTTGCAGATGACTCACTTTATTATTAGGAATTTTATTCCAATTAATAGTTTTCATCTTCGTCTTCGGTATTGGTGTCTCCTGCTGCGGCAGCTTAATATCCAATGCAGGCGCAGGTGGAGAGGGCGCGCAGGCGGACGGAGGGGGCGGGACTGGCGGGGGAGGGGGGCCGCAAGGTGGCGGTGGTGGTAGCATCGGTGCTGGGGGTGGTGGCGCTGGAACAGAAGCAAAACTTAGGTTAAAAATAGTGAATACTGGTAGTAACTTAATTGTGTGATGGCTGTGTCCTAAATTGATTCTGTTATTAACCAGTAAGCCCTTACATTATCAGATTATGAAGTGCTTCTGAAACCTTTGCCATGTCCTTTATTGAGTTTTATGTTTTACCATAACTTAGGTGCATGGGTATAGGAAAATATTAGCATGATTTGAAAAAAACATGTCAAACACATTATCTTCATTTCGGGCTACAGTGGGGTAAAATTACCCAAGCAGTCAAACATTTGTAAAGTTTACCTGATGGCATCATGGCGGGAGGCGGAGGTGGTGGCGGCGGTGATAACGCTCTCTGGAGACTCTGCTTCCTGCCACCACCAGACATGTCGCGGTGTTGGCATGTGCAACCCATTTTTGCCTGGAAGAATAAAATGAATAAACATTGAATATCAAAATGAAACTAGCATTTTTCGTTGCTTTAGTTGCGACTATTAAGAGGTACCATTTCCAAAAATACCCTTTTACGCCCTCAGATGTTGATACGTTTGTTTCTTTCGCGTCAGTAGCGTCGTTATTTCGCTAATACTAGTGCTATGATGTAAGCAATATTTTTCATGTATTCGCCGTAGTTCCAGCTACAATACAACATTATTTACAAAAAAGTGTATTGGAAAATTATTCATACAAAATTAAATTATATTTCGGCAAGTGGCGTGTAAGAACAAAGGCATAACTATCGGCATCCACATACCTGTACACTAGGAGCCCTAAGCAGTTTGGCAGCATCTTCCCTCGTCTCCAGTAGCGTGGCTCTGTGGACTAGTGTCTCTGCCGTGTCCCACACAATATCACTGACTGGCTCTTTCGGATCTATCCTCAGCAAATGTTGTAGGATGCTTAGGAATGGGATCTCTTGTGGAGTGTCTGCCACCTGAAAGTAGGAGATGTTTAGTAAGAGGTTAAGAAGCACTCCTTTTTGTTATAATTTTTATGTTATAGTCTACTTTTGGATTTCGATACAGAAGTTCCGTATGATAGAAATATAAAATTGTGTAGACTACTTAAGTAATTCCAGCCCATTTTGTCTTTTTTTTCTTTCTGTAGTCTTCTACTTAGCGATCTCTTAACAGATCCTTTCAGTTTTATTCTACGTAATTCTTTCTTTTGCACCTATAGAATGGAAACTTACACTAACTAGCCTTTAGACTTTCTACCGTCATTCAGACTAAAACTCACCTGTTTAAGAATCGCATAGAACACATCCAAATGCGAATTGAGGTTGATTCCTCCCGGACCCTGAGCCTCATCACTCTCCCTCTGCTCTTCAAAAACGTCCAGTTGGACGCCAAGGTCTGAGTGGCTTGCTGCTTCATGTCTGAAAGGAAGATAGGACACGGTTATGTAATGTGGAATTTCGAAAAAATATGGTTAGGAGAGAAGTTGTAATTAGCATCAGAAATTGGAAACCTTTGGCAATAGAATTATGATTTCTTTTGGAAACATAGGTATGGGGAACTTAGGAAATGATGCATATAGCTTATAATTATAATTCAGTTAAACTCTCTACTATAGCATTCCTCAAAACTACAAAATAGTTATTCTTTTCAATGCAATGGTAACCATTGTAATGGCTTGCACCGCTAAACATTTCATTACTTTGAATCGTGTTAACATGCTATACACATAAATGAACAGGGTTTTCGTATTATGACGTAATTCAATAAATCAATGGCCCACACGTTAAGTTTACTTCAAGCCAAGTTTCACACGGAAGAAATACAAAAATATGGAATTGAGGGAAAGTGATAGAAACTGTGCCTTCGGGCGATAGAGCTCGAGATCATACAAGCACCACTTCGGTGTGAGATATGGTCAAACCTCAAATATTACGGTAATATACGTAACACTCTTGGGTTCCTTATTAGGGAAGCAGTACTAGACATACTGTTGAAGCATTCTTGGTAAGCAGATTTGGCGTTGAAATAGGAAAGAGGTTCTTAAGAATAAAAGACGATTTTGCAATTTAAGTTTGGTAAATTCAAGTGGTATCTAGCAGATTTAAGTCTAAAACATGTATATAAATACGTAAAAAATAGAGAATTTTTATTCAGTTGTTCAATTGTTTTAAGTTTAAAAAATAAACAGTAGTTACCACGTGGCAGTTACCGCTTGTCTAATTGTTATCATTAAATAGTTGGAAAGTATTTGCTACGCTTCATTTTCTTCAATACCCTATAAGGAAGTAGGTAGACGGTCTATTTCCAGCAAATATGACACATGATAATTGCATAAAATAAATAATAACTAAGCAAACTGAATAAGCTAAACATAATCACGAACCGGTTACAAGGGGTTTAGTCACATTATCCGTTGAGGCTAATATTTTAACGGCTGGTATTATTCACGGCGGATACAACGCCATATTTGGCGCGCTACGACTAAAAGATGGCGCCTACGCAAATGGCGGTTACGTTCGTTTTTCAAACAAGAGCTCTGTGGTTTTTTATTAATACTCTGGAATTACAAAGGCTGCAGTTTGTTGGAAGAATCGGATTATTTCTTTGGCTTTCAATAACGTATTAAGTTTTAATTATTAAATTGATTCATATGAATTGATTCAGGAAATAAAAATCTTGGACGTTAATAAATTAGAATATCTACTCACATTCCTAGAATACAATTACTTTTCATCTTTTTCCAAGGCAAAATGTTGTGACACAAATTTCTCAATGGCAGACCCAGTAGGCGTTGTATGATAACTTATTTTTGCATTGTTTTTACTTGTCAGATTGTGTACTTTGATAAAATTACTTTTATTTCATAATATGGTGTAATAAGACATTAATCATTTAAATTAATTTGCAAATACTTTATCAATACGGACTATCTTAGTATCCAGACTCTACGTCTTTCAAATTATCTAGAGTAGAGTGTCGTAATAAAAAATAACTCCAAAATATTTGACACTAAATCATTTGTTTTTGATCGACATTCATAGAATACAGTATCATTCTGTGTTTATTTTACAATCCAACAAAAACCGACGACATTGTGAGAGTTGCGGGCAACCGAGGGATGCAAGTAGTGGATTGGAATTCGGCGTGGTGATAAATGGAAATTCATAGGTCAGCATTGGACATCTTTCGGTTGATGATTAATATAAATAATTTAGACTTTTTACACTTAAATCAGTCATCAATTTCATGATCGATTAAGACCCACTTTGATGTTTTTGTATTGATCAAGTACGCGTGTATTAAACTATAGATGTATTATAAGTATGAACACGTAGTTATTTACTGGGTGTATCTGTATCATGATGTAATCTAATAAACTTTATTTATTTTCTAAAATTACGATCCAAAAAAGTGATGTTGTTTAAGAGTTAATGTCCTGATGCTAAGTTGGTTATCCTAAGGCAATCCAGAACTCAATTGGCTATAATTTTATAAATTGACAGACTGTTAACAACATTTGTATCATAAGACTTGATTTAAATTAAGAGGCCTGGGGATATATCCATAAGTCAGAACATGTGATAATAACTTTACAAGTGTTCCTAATTTCACAGTGTTTTTCAACAAGATAATTAAATAACTACGAGTATAACTTTAATTGCTTAGGTCAACATCAAACAAACATGATTGTTTCAAATTCAACATACATTGAAGTAAATTAAAATTAGTGACAAATGCTTGAAAATGTGTTTGATCAACTTCAGTAAATTTGGTACATTTGGACTTTAGGTGGGTACCACCATTGTTTTCATATGCCTGAATCCCATTTACACAACTATAGAGATCGTTGCGTTAGACGCAGATGCCGATACCGTGACTCCGGAACGTAAAGGGCTATTGAAGGACACCGTGAATTTAAGTCAGTACGAGTCTGACAGTCCCTCCCGCCCTGCCATGGGTGGGAGGACTCATTTGATGATTGTACCACGATAAAAAAAGATGCATTTGCGAGGTTTGGGTGACGTACGCAGTACGGCCCTAGAAGGCAAAGGATAAGGAATAGAGTGGTTTTTAGTCAGTACGAGTCTGGCAGTCTCTTCCCCTCCACCCATAGCGGGAGGACTAATTTGAAGATAATCCACCCAAAAAAAAACATTTTAATAACTATGTACCTGTGTTTACCAGGGCAAAAAAAAAACGACAAAAACGTGCTAATAGCTACCGTTTACATCCACTTTTATCAAATTAGCCAAATTGCTTAATTCAAAAACTTCACAATACACACATAAATTACCATATTACTAAATAACGACCAACAAAAAAACGTAAATGTATCAAATGTTTTTTGTATCACTCAAATGACCGTGTTTGATCAACCGGCGCGGACAAAAAACTGGTGTCGATATAATTGGCTGATACATATAAAATTGTTGACTGACTGACTGATTTAATGAGAATAGGTACACTGCTCAAACAATATAATTCATCTTTTCTTATCCTCTTTATTAATTTTTTTGCTTATTATATACATTTTTAAATATTTTTATAAAAACAAAAAAAAAAACATTTTAAAATATAAATAATAGTGGCCCACCGGTATCGGGAACAGGGTCCAAGCTACCGGCGGTCAGGGCTCCAGAGAAAGGAACCTTCTGAATTAGGCCCTTGATCCAGCTGCCTAACGAGAGCCTCATTAGATGTTGGTCGAGGCTCTTGGCAATTAAGCCATGGACCGAATCCAAAAAGATCAAGACCATATACTAAGGTGGCTGAGACAGCCATCGGTGCGGATATACGCGATGCAGTGCATGTTAGGAGAGCCCTATGTCCAGTGATGAATTACGATTGGCGCTAGGATTTTCTATGGTTGCTTTAGTAGGTTCTCATATGTTTTTTTTTTAATTTATTATTTGAAGACTTTACACCTACAAAAAATGGTTAAATATCTCAACATAAGAACAGACAAGTTCGCTAGAGTAACGCGCACTTCACACTCGGAGGAGGAGGAGGTTTTTAAATCTAACTGCAAAGAAATCTTGACAAGATAACCCAATAACACTTTGTGACCCCAGGATCAAACGCTTTGAAGTGGCGCTTGCAAGTTTCCGGAATCACTCACTTAGCTATTTTTAAAACAACGTATCATATTGGTCCATATTTCTTTATAAGGTAGACTTAGTAATTTTAGCTAGACACCCGTATAATGTGCTAGATTTATGCGTTTTGCACACTGCCCGGCTGAGATAAATATGTAAATATCATTATGTATTGTAGATCCTTATTTGTTTCTTATGATCTTTATGGGTGTCCTTTATGGGAAGGCTAAGTATTACCTAACGGTTTAAACATTCTTAAAAGGGCCTCAATTATGGACGTGACTTGTGCCACCTGCTGTAAGAGTTTTTTTTTTTCTTGCAAATAGTTTCTTCTAGTTGAAGCATATGGTTTGAAGATGATCCTATAAAATGAGTAAAGAAAATAATCAGAAAATGAACTCACCTTAAGTTGTTCAATGTTGGCAGTAGACCCAGTCCTGAAAATAGAAATCCTGTGTTCAGACCTACGTTTTCAAATTTTCAAAAACTGAATAAATAACTCGAGGACATTATTAGATTCAATTGATTACAGTTAATTACATAAAGTGCGAGAGAGATTATGAATTAACTGAAAACCTAAATATGAAAGTCTTGTGTATAAACCTGTCCAATTGACCACTTATCAGAAAAGTAAGACTTTAAATAAGCTTTTAGAAATATGTAGATGCTGAAGTTTTACACTTACCAATAAATTCATTCCTGACTCGGATTCTGTCGGGCAACCTAGGTGCTGAGATGATGAGACAGTTGATGAACGCCACCAGCGCCGTCTTGTAGTCTGTGGTGCTCGCATTCTTCAGCTCTTCCACAACCACGCTCAGGCGGTAGCGCTCACCTTTGAGAGTCTGGAAGAAGAGGAAATGTTTAAACTCGTTTTTTGATTCGAAGAAGTTCCTGATAATATAAGACCAGAAGAAGAATTTGATTCGTCTACATTTTGGTCTGACAAAAGAGTAACTTGCAAAGAATAAGAAAAACAGAAAGGAGAATGTTAAGAAGAGAGAAGAAATATAAAATTTTCTATTGAGTAAGATCAAAGTGACAGTCACCAATAACGTAATTGAAATATAAAAAGAATTAGGTTTGACATTTTGTTATCAAACCGGTTAGAATAATAGTCGTTGCCATTTTTTCTGTGCCTTCTGATGTATTGGGAATATTATTATCCACAAGCTAAAAACCTTAATTGAAGGTTGAATGTAGAAAATATGACTGTTAAAATATGACTGTAGAAATTCGATATTCATATGTAATTCACTGCATGTATAACAATTAATCAGGGTCTGGACGACGAAGTGAGGATCCTGGACCTCGATTAATATCAATGCAAAGTAGATGCATGTGTCACACAGCCACGTGTCGAGATCAACAACAGAAATCTGCATAAATAGTGGAAGATACAGATCTTTTACTTAATATGGCCGTTGCCTTCTCATCACTGGTTACTGCCATGATTCATTATTACACGGAATTAATAAGAAGTTTTGATAATAATGTTATTTTATGTCTTTTGAAGATGTTAATTGCATCAGCATCCGTATTATCACATTAGCTTTGAGTGTACTTTGAGATGAAAACTAGACAATTTTGGATTTGGGACTATACAAATATACTATGTATACCCATACTATACCAGTGACACGCTTAATGATGAACTAATTAATTCAAGAGCTATCATGATAGACGACATTAAGAACAAGATTTTCTTTAAGAAAATATGTTTGATAGATACAATACTTCACGAAATCGAACTTTAAGATGCATTTACAGAGGTCAAAGTATTGGTAATGCTTCCAGACTGCCAACTCAGATATGGTGGTTTATAAGACTTACTTTATATCTTTCTAGGGTATCCGCAGCTCTTGCGTAGCCGTCAGCATTGTAAACACACAACGCTGATAACAGCTCGAACACCTGAAGAAGATAACAACAATTAAATCATCACATCTGACAACCACGGAGATTGACGAAAGAACATAATTATTTTAGTCAGACCTGATCAGAGGATCCTCTTTTATGGACGGATTCCTTATCGAGCTTCTTTACACCCTGTTCTTTTTAGCCCTTAACCAGGCTTCAAGACCTTTTAGCTAAATCTTAAAATTGGCAAACAGTCTAACACCAAAGATGCCAAATGCCATGTTCCAAATGTGGGAGCAGTTCGTTGATTGCTCCTAATCATATTGCACGTTTTCCTTTCACAATAGTTGCTCAAAGGTTGCTGGAATAGACTAGATGTGGATATCTCAAATACATGTGTTGCGGCAAAACTTATGAGATTTTACTCGTAAGATCCAGCAGTGAGCTTCTATAAGCCTCAACTTAAGCCTCCTAATTTATGGTAACGAAGATATCACAGGAGATTTTTTAAGCAGTTGATCGTTTTTTAGGACTTATAAATACTCCAAAGCTAGCATTCATTTATTATCTCTGTATCTTTATTGTGACCAGGCAATCACAGAGCCATCAAAATTATTCCTTTGCCGATATATCTTGGAACTTTCGACCCTTTGACAGCAATGGGATGCTAGCAGTTACTAGTCAGCAAGCTGGGATATTCTTCTCCTACCAGGGCGACAGGATCTATGTTAGTGATCAACTCACCTGTTTCTTAACAGGTGCTGCCGGCGATGTGAGTGCGGCGGCGAGCTTGCCTGTGTATTCTGCATGTTCTACGATGTAGTCCAGGCCCACTCGGCTCTCCATCGCCTCACTGGAAATAACAATACTGGGTTAGGAAAAATCAATTCAAACGCTAAATTATTCACAGTGAAAACTATCCTAGACACAAAGCTTAGTCAACTATACATTCAATAAGGTCAAGCTTGCAAGGTGAAGCAAATTGAACTCTGGATGGATGGTGATGATGATGGTACGTACGAGTCAGTTCTCACAGTGGAACTACTGTTTCTGATCACGATCATTCCCAGGTCTTCGTTAATCAGTTCATAATATTTTTTTATGCACACACAATTGGAGGCTAAGAGAGCCTACCCGCTAATACCTTTGTCCATCAGGCACATCATGACCTGTCAGCTTCGCAACCAACTTAGCTACATGGCCACCCTTTTCACCAAGACTTGAGTTATTCGGTTTAGCTCTTTGCGACACCGGTGTTTTACACATTTTGAACACTTTTGCAATATCATTTACTATTCAACGATAACTTGACGACTTCTTGTCTGAGAATCAAAATTAAAAAATTCACACTCAGTTATGAAGTTAGTCATTAGCAAGGGTATTGTCACAATCATGACTTTTCCTCAAATGCACTTCGTAAACGATGTTCACAAGTTTATATTGCCCAGTTAAGGAATAATCCGAATGATAGCTAATGGAAAATATCATCTTATAGGTAAATGTTTTGTATTCTGTCGACGATTGTCGGTGCTTTTATGGTAGGAACTTAGTAGTCTTGCCAGGAATGCATTGACGTATCGTCAATACTTCGATTATGTGTAGTCAGGTAATGAGGCGATTTGTTATCGATATTCTAGAGTTTACTCTGATTCGGCTTTTCTTTCATCTGGGCTGAATACGTGGCAGTCGCTTTCAATGTGTTTTTTATATCTTCAGCATTTAGTGGGATTAAAATTAGTTTTTCGGTGGCTATTTCGTTCTCATCAGTTTCATTTATTTTGACTTCTCGTCAAAAATGTCATCAGCGTTATCAACGATATTTCTTTTTTCATCTGTTTGGCAGTCTTTATCAGTCTGACTGCTGTTAAAGTAATTTGAATAATTCATAACAATTTCTGAATAAAAATAAATCAGATTTATTTTGATTAAGAAATATATTTCCGAATTTTAAGTCTTGCATTTTATTAAACAGTTATAACGCCACAAAAACATGTCTTGTTTCTTAATACTACTTAACAGGTAGTTGATTTTATGTATAATTCACGTTTTCTCACAAAACTACTCATCTCGGTCCCACAGTAATTAATGCAAATAGGTACATAAATAGAAATTAAGAGTCACAAGTTACCAATCGAATATTTGAGTAAATGGGACTAATATCAATAAATTAATTAGTTGTGATATATATTTTTTATTCAATTATGCAAAAGTAACACCTGTTTGATAAGGATATTTTTACTTTTATTTTTGTTCAGAAATAGCTAAGCCCCCTAGTATCGGAGGCAAGTTTTGATTAAGAGCTGAAGGACAGCCAGTCGAATCGTTATCATGGAATTTTCGTATGGAGAATTGGAGATCAGACACCATAGGACCCACCATAGTCCGACCCAAGATACTCGTAGTTGCGAAATAGGCTAGGTAGATAAGTATTTATTCAAACTAGAGGTGAAAACGGCTCTCACGTGCAAACATCTACAGTACTACATTCTAAATTATTGTTATTTTGTATTTAGGGATTTCATATACACAATCCAAATATCATAACTTGATACAATCGTGGCCATATGGTATCAATGGTATTTAGCCTTTTAATAATCTCTCAATAAAGCCTTTGTAAAACAGACAGGCGTGGCGAATACGAAGCGAGGCGTTTTTATTTGTAATGTATGGAATTGTTTAAATCCAGTCACATAGAAAAGCAAAAGCGATCTGATAGCGTGACCGAAATATTAGACTGACGTCTCATATCGGTTCGTTATCGCTTCGGACTCGCCTGTCTGTTTGACAAAGGCCTAAATAATCATAACGAATGCAGCCAGTAGAACCATCAAAAGCAATTACAGAAAAACGTTTTAAAAAGCAGATTAAGGCAATGTCAATAACTTTTAATAACTTAATATCGATACTATTATTTTAATAGTATAATTATATAAAAAAATAAACATAATTTGTATCTACCACGAGTCGTAAACAATCAATTAAAAACAAGCAATTATCAGTTTTTTTGAGATTGTAAATCAGATTTTTACAAGACATTTAGGTTACTTGTTTGACAGTAATTGTTATTTGATAGGGCTTTTATACAATTGAATTCGTGTCCTTCTTATTTGCATCAAAAACAATTTTGTGTAATTCGTTTTACAATTCTTTTTTTCATTGATTCCGATTTTCGTCAAAATATGAGTTTTAAAATTATCCTGCGACACATTAGTACAGACGTCAGCACCTCAACCCACCTTATTTAATATGTCTTTCATTCAATTACTCGTATTTTCAAGATTATTATATAAGCAGAAGGTTCATGTTGGATCGAGAAAAAAAAAATGTTTTAGACACAGATGAGCTGGAATGCAGAAGTTGGTTTAAAATGTGAGTGGAATCATAATTTCTTCATCAACCTGCCCATGAATTTAAAAGCATACAACAATTACCGATAAGTTCACGCCAGTAATTGATAGTTTCATCATAAAGAGATAAGAATCGTAATCAATCGACGTACTCATATATGCAAACTAATTCTAACACTCTGGTCACAACCTCATGCGATACGATGTGACTTATATCAAGCGACACACGTGGACCGAGACAGTACTGACGCCGCGGCCGTTCCCTTGGCGTCAGTACTGTCTCGGTCCACGCATCGTCCGTCGGCTCGTAGCGTGCTCTAAACAATTTGTTTGCTCCGTAGTCGCCGTCGCAGCAAGCGTGTTGTTCATAGCTCGTGGCCAAGGGTTTACATATATGTAAATAAGGTATATTCTAAGAGCACTATATACTGTTGCAACGTCTTTGATTATTTACTAAGAAATGTATGTAAATTACTTATTTATTAGCCGGGGGCTGAACGTTGGCTAAGTTCTATTAATTCTGTGGCAGATAAATCATATTCATAAGATTATAAATATTGTGTCCAGGCTAGGCTACAAACCGGTCTAGGTTAGGAGAAAGACCTTTAATTAAAAATAAACGACCTGCTAGAAGATTACTTTCAAATTGTTTTGAACTATATACTACAACTATAATACTTCTATTTGCATAAGTAAAATTCCATGAACATGGAACTTTTCATTACCTCTCTCGATAGGCCAGAAGGTGAAGCTCATCAAATGAGCGCATCCATGCCTGATGATAGATGCTCCATCTATTGGCATTGCCTTTTTCCCATAAATGCTTTGGCTTCTAGTCTTAAAAGATACCGTTGATTATCAGTATTTTACACGAAGCCTCTATCTTACCTCCACAAACCAGTTAGCAAGCTAGTAAGATTCGGGCAAACATTACAAAAGTAGAAGTTGGAACTCCAAAGCCTAACCTTTGCATCAAACATAGGTCAAAGACTTGAATAGTCAATTCTTCAATTCTTCAATGAATCTACTTAGATGTCGCAAAAGCTTTAAACATTATTCACTTAATAATAAATGCTTACAGGTGCTCATCATTCTACTTGTGTTTCATGAATATTTATGGCAAGAGCTCTTCGATTACAAATCTACTTTGTAGTATTTGCAGCCTAGTTGAACACAGTTGCAACCTTGAGGAATGTTCTACGAAGATTGCATCAGGAAACTCAATATCCTGGCTGGCAGCATTTGGGTCAATATCTTTTTAAACTGTAACCGTCATACGCTTTTTCAAAAGCTTGCGATAATGCTAAATGTGTTACCTTATTGTTTTGAGGTCCTAAACTAATTGCTAGTCAACTCTTTAGACAAAAATGGGCAACTAACGTATACTATTTTTTAATATGTAAATAGAGTTGTCAAAATGCAATGACAGGGTAATCTTCTTCATTTATTAAACCTTTAAATGTAGATTACCATTTAAATGTAAAACAATAATCGTCAAAAATAAGATCAGAGCAGGTTTGCCCCTTTTTTGTGAATCCAAAACCAGTTCTACATCAGTCATTAACCGATAGGTATTACGTAAACATATATTGACTGAAGCCAGAAGTTCTACTTCATACAATGACTGACGCTCGATTGCTCTTCTTACTTACAGATCAGTTTTTCTTTTTGTTAATGGTTTGCCCATTTTCCAGGACCGGCCTGCTCTTTGCCTTAATTGTGTAAGAGAGAAAGCAAGATCAACTGCTATTATAATTAATATCACAGTAACTACAAGATTGATTTATGTCTCTTCACCATTTTTTTATGCAGCTACCTCCAAGCAGTTCATTTCAGCTATCGGTAATCGTCCCACAAACCTATTACGTATGACCTATTCTTTTCATATCCCGTAATGTTACGGTGCGCGGTGCGCAAAAGCACGTGAGCCCTCAAACTGCCACAAATGGAATGTGTGAACGTGCAAGCCCTTTAACGTACAATGTGCTAGCACCTCGTTGACAGTAAGTTGCATTGCATTAACGATACTAAATACAGTGTGAAACTGAACCTAGTCGAGCCTAGCATACCAAGAGCATCCCCTTCTACGACGGTGTTTATTTGCTATTTCTTTTTTAATCATTTGCTACCTTTCTTTACTTTTAAAATCTTTTTTATTGCAATTTAATTTCAGTAGAAATTAAACTTCTGCCATTCTTAATCTGTGCAAATTCATACATTTGTCTATAGATATTCATAGTCTTCTAAAAAGTAAATAATTTATTAATGTCAAGCTATAAAAGTCCTCAAATACTTTTGATAAGTTATTTACGAGTATATGTTAAGAATACTGATTAATTTTATGTTAATTTTTGTCAGAGTTGATCTTTTTTTTTCAATAAAACGGTCATTTTGCCTAAATCAACTTTTGGAACGATTTTATTATTAATATCGAATGTTCGTTACTCAACCATTTTTCTATGAAGCAATTTTATCTCGTTTAAGATATTCGCAGAATGTTGCTAAATTGGCGAGGTATAGGCCCGCTTTTGCCCAAATAACGATCTTTTCTATTTTTAAACAAGTAATACCACAGACTACCTGCAGTATTGGTTTTTCTCCTCAAGGATCGCTATTAGCGATAGTTAAACCTACTTGTAATTTGTACGGCTAACAGTTTTATCTAATAAAATTGTTTACATACACAAATGACGAATTATAAAAACTTTGATGAAAAAGGAACGGACTATGATCCTACAATAGGACAGCCTGAATACAAATTTTAGACTGGTCACATTAAAAGTTAGATTCGTAGCAACAGTATCTATGTTAATCCGACACTATAACTATAAAATTTTATAACGTCATTTTATCAAGAGCGTTAATAAATTTTCTACTGGAGTAAATGACTAGCATTGATTTTAAAGGAATTATACAAACTAAAGAAGTATTAAGATAATGCTTACTTACTTACTGACTTAATCTATAAATTGGTTACAAGTTTCTTATGCAAGCATTATTGAAATACAAAATATTGTGGAGTATAGTGTAGAACCTAAAATACACCCTTGTGGAACCTTGAAGTAATTTAGAGTCTATCGACCAAAAACATCATCAGGTCAAAATCATCATCAGGTACCGACAAAATAGTTTCCGTTTAGTAATAAAAATGCAGCATTCTGAAGCAAGCTTAATTTTATAACTCGTTTGGTAACAACAAAGCAGACTCAGACGCATTTGTATGTTCTAAAATCAGAAAGAATCTATCATTAAGACAATTTAGTCTTTAATTGAGTGAATAAACCTTTATGAAACAAAAACTGAACTGTTAAGTGGAAGTAAACAATGATTAATGATCCTTTCTTAGGAAAACAAACATATTGCTCAGCCAATTACTGCCATTGACAACCAGCAGACCACCTGCTATGATCACCATTTGTCTTACCAGATACCATCTACCATTCATTGGTGACTTGGTATTTAGAACCGGCTAACACTTCACCGATACTGTTCCACAATATATTATGTTTATTAACTTACGAAACTAGCTGTCTGTTTATTTAAACGACATTGTTTATTGTTTAAACAGTTTTGAAGAGATAGTTTTTTGAATTTGCATAATTTTCTAACCTTGAATTTTTTATAGATTTTAGTGATCTAATGTTTAGATAGTATGTTAATTTAATACGATTTGCAAAAAAAAAAAAACTAGCAAGAGTGCTGTATTTATTAATAAGAACATTAAGTTCGGTCACTACCTAGACTTCAGAGACGTTGTAAAATCCCAAAATTGTAGGTTAAGCCCGCCTAAATACATATGCTGTATTATTGCAACAATTTATACCTAACGAATGTTTTGTTTACAACCAAGAAAAACAACACATACATCCTTCTTTGTCACGTTATCGAACATGATTATGTGGATTATCGAAGCAAATTGAAAAAAAAATTAAGCACTTTCAGATATGTACTTGGTCACTGACTTATAGGGATTAACTAGTGTCTGCAGTTTATGCAATATAGGTATTTTAAAATATTAACTATTCGTTTCATTTCACAAACCTCAATAAAATTGTTCTCATGAGAACGCTATAAGTCTCTCTTTATTAATAATTATGTTCTTTTAACTAGAAGCATTACAACACGTGGTATCGAATGTAACTCGATAGGGATGCACGTGGCTTGTATCGTATCTTGTGTAGAAACTGGTTTTATTTAAAATGCATTTGATAAATAAAATTATGGCAAAGAAGATAAAGAACCCGATAATTTTGTTGTGGCAGCTTAACTCGTATTTACAGATAATTGTCTGGAACCTAATTAGTTGGTAACATCGAAAGAAATCGCCCTATTCGTGGCAAAGGGTTTTGCCTCCTTATTTGGACCTGTTGCTAATGATATCCAAAATAATGGGATAGATAAAAAATATTTAAATCATCATAACTTAACACACCCTTGAAGGCCCCACAGTCATCTCCTTGTAACCATTACATTGTTTACTTCATTTGTTTACAATGTTTATGTTAATTGTTGTATTACATAACTTATGGTTAAGGACGATGGACTCGATAATGAGTTAGTAGTTAGTCAATAAGTTGTAAGTTGCTTTGTTTATTTGTTGAAGCCTGTAACTTATTGATTTAACATTCCTTCTCTGTACTCCCCTAAAGCAACTGTTAAGAAACATGTATCCATCAATAAAAGCTCATCAAAATCCACCTGACTTCATGGCTTGGAATAAAATGTTACGACCTTCCACTCAACAACCACTTTAGCAACCACAATCAAGGGGCAATCTCTACCGATTACCGCTAAGCTGTAATCCCACAACGTTACGCGATACGAATAGCTTCACATCATAAAACTGATGTAACACCGCTAACGTTTATCTACAATATATTTTATAGCAGCACGAACATTTCGATTGATATAACTTCTTCACACGTTTTGTGTGAATAGAGGCGTGTTTTATCAATTAGGAATTACTACTGTCCTGTTACTTTTGGTAATCGATTTTAGAAAGTAACTTAGGAGGATCTGCGAATTCACCTACTGTTACTGCTACATAAGGTCTTCTGTAATCTTAAGTAATGTTATAAAAACGAAAGTGAATTTTTGTTTGTTACGCTTTGAGCTTGAATAGCTGAACCGATTTTGATACATTTTTGTACATAGGATGTGCTCCTCCAGTTTTAAATAGTTTAATACAAGACAGTATAAGACTGCACATTTCGATAATCGTTGTTTATTGATTACTATTGTAACTGCATAGCATAGGACGTCTCTCTTTTATTTATTGTCTCTAGTTCATGTTAGTTTCGCCTACATCTTCTTTTCATCTTTCCTTATCGTCATACTTTCAAATCTAACCCATTATTTTTTAGTTTTAGTTCTTCTCTCCATTAGTTTTAGTTCTTCTACTCTTTTAGGACTTTGGAATCTTGAAACCAAACATCTTTTGTCTAAAAACCCATTTATAGATTGTGACTAACTTTCGAGTCTCACCCTATCTTTAACCCATAGTAGCTCTTCCATTACTATGCCAAGGTAGACCAATAGGGGACAGCCGATGATCCGGCGTGTTGTTGCGCGACCACGTCTGCGCCCGCGCACCAAAGTTCACTGATCAATATCTATGGTTTGTAACGCCACTGGTTATTTTTAATGGTGGTCTTGTCGCCTCGAGGGAGTTGTGAATTAAGTGTTCTTTGAGTGACCTGGAATGAGGTGGTCTAACAATGATTAATAGACAGTAGTAGAATTTGTTTGAGGTATTCGGAGATTAACAAATTGTTTGTTTGTAAAGGACTTGACACCTCTAAAAATGTTGCATTTAAACACAATTTCTGGAAAGAATATGTGTGTGCCTCAAACATCGGTTTACTGTAACTGAAGTTTCTAGAAACAAAGTAGCGTTATTCGAATCATCACCTTCATCGTTATTATCCTTCTAATTCTTTTTGGATTCGTCACAACATGTCTTCGTCTTCCATAATTCTCTATTAGACATAATGTCAGTACTCACTCCATTTCTAACCATATCATCATTCACACAGTCCATCATGTCTTTTGTCTTCTCCTAACTACTTCTATAGCGAAATAGCGGCTAGATGAAGACCCAGATCCCATTACCGGATCTGACTCCAGCTATTCAAATAACCACATTCCAGTAACCAATCATTTCTATTCAAATGGTGTACTATGATCGAACTATAGGAAATTAACAATATTATCCCGGTGTGGTTACAAAATGTGGTGGTATTCGAGCAATTTGCTCGGTGGCACTTTATCTGGGTTTGGTCGAGAGGTTGTAACTTAAAGGCGTTAAGTTATGCTTGGAGACTGATTGGTGAACGGTGCAAGAAGTAAGCTTAAGTAGTTCTACTACTTTGGTAGTTGCAGCTTTATCTGAAACGCTGAAGTCACATTCCAAATCTTAAAAGTTTCTTGCCAAATCAGTTCATATTACTGCAACGGGGACCTAGCTTTTGTCTGACATTAATAAGTGACTACTGATATCCCATAAAAATATGAGTATTATTGCTTTCTGCACCAGAATGTTTGATAGTGAAAAGTTACTTATTTCATTCCATATCGCTATCTTTTATTACTTGTACCATATTCCAATTCCTCGCCACGCAGGCATGCTGTCTGTCTACCCACGCATTCCAAGTGCTTCAACATGAAGAATGATCTGTCTGACTGTCCCTTATCTCATAAAGGGTTACAAGTTTACCTAGTCGCTTATTTACTAATATATCAAGCCGTATCGTTACTGTAAGGTGCAATAAATGTACTTGTTTCAACTGTTCGTGTATTGCATTCCAATTTGAAGTTTGAGGATAAATCAAATTTGAATTCTAAATATTATTGCTTGACCAGATTCTTGCGTCTCACCTTACCAAATCGTTATTGGTTGGTAGTTACATTTATCTTCGTTTTAAAACGTGATATTCATACCTTAACTAAGCGGTGTGAACATGTCAGGACTTACTTACTTAAGAGTAAACTTTTAATTATTTTTCTGGTCGGTAAGACGTTTGGCCCTTCAAAGGTTAGTAAAATTATGGTTTTCTTAAAATAGTCGAAAACCCTATATCGTGTCCTGTGTGAAGTGATACCTGCACGTTACAGAACTTGACAAATACTAGCGATAGCGCCAAATTTATAGCCAAATTCTGGGCCGACTCTTTATTTAATTACCAAAAATACGTTAAGAAGTAAGATCGGTGTGAACTTAAAAAACTAGTTTAGCAAAAACAGGAAATGGCAAATTCCTACCAGGACCTTGCCCATGACTAGAATCTGTTTGTCATTCTTTACCACCAACGATTTCTAAATTATTACCAATAAGACAGAAACATAATAGACCCAATAAAAAACCATAAGCGCCTTTTCGCAGAACCTTGACAAAGGTGTGCCTTGCATGACTAACATAGCTTTCAATTGACATGCAAGGCGTTGACAAGTTCAGATCATGTACCTAGCTCTTGAAACGTGGAGATTGATCAGTGATAAGGCTCTGATAAGGTTGTACGATGTAAGTGTCAGGTAGCGTACGTTATGGACTGATTATATCGTGGAGGTCTTATCACAGTTGGATGTGGTTTTATTTCCGTGTTACTTCCGGTGGGGAAGTCCCTTTTCCGGTTGTGATGTTTCTTCCGTTATCGAAAATTTTTCTAATGTGAAGGAGTTAGTCAAGTCTAGAGAAAGGATTATTTCATGGCACAAGGACATGAAGATGATGAATTAAGCAATCGATACGAATTTTATGAATAAAATAATAATCCATGAACTGAACATTGCAGAACACCACATTTATTTTTCAATTCGGGGAATTCACACTTGCAATTTAATACCGCAATGCAAAAAATCTTAAAGCTCATAGATCAATCTTGATCTGTAGATATTAGGTTTATTACTATTGACGTAGATCAACAGATGTCGATCTAAGATACTATTGATCAAGTCAAATTGCCTGATGGTTTTATAAAGTGAGAATCGAAGATCTTGATCGTGTTTTTTGCGGATTACGTGAGGTCTCAAGTTGTTTATGATAATGTTTTATTCAATATAATTGATAAGCAGGTTGGTGACTATGTTCTTAAAAAAAAACTAGCTTGAATTGCAGGTATATGATTGACACTTGATCATTCTGGCTATCATTATGCCCAATTATATCTGTCGTTGCCTTCCATTATCTAAGTACAGTTTATATTAGGACAGAAATATCTATCCAAGTGTCTATCGCTGAGACCCCTATAGGTATATTCTGAGTAAATCATATAAATATAAAGAGAGATGATTAAAAAACTGACACTGAACTTCCCGTAATTTATATCTGTTTCGAGAATGATGAAAGAAAACGTTCTGTAAAATGTAACTTGTCCTATGATCAGAATGCCGAAAACATTTGTGATATTTTAAAAACAGCAACCAGCAACGACTAGGTTATAAAGTCTTGGCCATCTTAGGGAAGAGATCCCGTTTCCCAGCATTGAGAACATTAGTTGATTATCCTACGTTAAAGAAAAGTTCTTCGCGTTGCAAAAGACCACACACAGTGGAGGCTTACCCAATCTATCCTCAGCATTATTTATGATCCTAGTGCTATCAGATTGTCACACATCTGACATTTGCCAACAACAAACATTTTGTAATTGTCGTAAAAGTTAAGTGTAAGTGCAATATTGTGGCTTTATTTGATAAAGGTGTGTCTGAATGTTGAAAAACTGAAGGGTCTGGTATTTCTTCATTCTTTGATGGACTACACTTTAAAACTTTGTGTCTTTACTCATTGACAGATAGAAAGACAAAAAAATCCTTAAAGGACTATTGATGGACACCGTGGATTTTAGTCAGTACGAGTCTGACAGTCCCTCCCGCTCTGCCCTGGGTGGGAGGCCTCATTTGATGATTATACCACGTTAAAAAAAAAAAAGAAAAATGTAGTGTCTAAACGCACAAAGTAAAAAGTTTCCGTTTGAATAAGATGACGTACCCTGAAGAACCCTAAGAACGTTTCTATTCACATCTTCATTGAAATGCATGAGGACGTAGTTGTTCAATAACTACAGTATCGTTTCCAACTTTGTGTCCACACAATAATCAAATCATCTAACTTCACACACTTGATCCAAACGTCTACGAACTTTTATAATCCTCACTTCGACACCCGATTCTTCTAAATCTCCTAACTCGATCTAACCCTCATCTCACCCACACTCAGCAACCTTGCCGACAGCTCATTGGTGTAACGTTGATTGATAACGTGAGCCTCAACCGACTGGTATCGATACTTATCGATTTATTGTCAATAACCGATTCGTGTACGCAAAAACGTTGACATGTTTGAACTTGTTTTTCATTTTTAGTTTTTGCAAGTTGCTTTTGATGTGTCTAGAATTTTAATTAGTAATCATCGAGACTAAGGTTTGTCAAAAATAGATCCTTTGTCCAGGGTTTTATCATTACTGCTAAAACCGCCATTTATAATTTACTGACTGATAATTTTGATTCTGCTCGTATTTATTGTGACCACTCTTGGGATTTTGGCAGTTGTCATGTTTAAAGTGTACACATATAAAGACAGAATAACTACGTCAGTAACATGAAAATCCTTGCTACTCGTACCTTCACTATTTGTTGGTTTAGCAGCAAGCTTTACAAATATTTCTAATTACCGACCGACTCCTTGACATTAAGTTATTTGAGAAGAAGGCTTTGCTTTGATGTAGAACAATGACAAGTTATTTGAGAAGAAGGCTTTGCTTTGATGTAGAACAATGACATGCCTGGCAATCATTATCCATTTAATTATTCACAATCATTAGATAACACCACATAACACTCGGTATGCACAATACAAATAATGTCGTAATCCTGATCAAAAGATCTGCCGAGCATACACCCACTGTCTCATTACGATCCTCACTTATTCTAATAGCATTAACAACCGCCATCACGGTTATAAATTAACCATCAAGTCATGGTTGACCTTGGCAACCACCCACATAGGAACCAACCATTGAATTTGAAACATTTGCAAACCTAGCTTTGAGTTCAATTAAGTTTTTATTCGCTTTTGGGAGAAAAAAAGGATTACGATAATTGATTGTCTTTCGGTTGATTTGACTACGATTGGATAATGCGTAATTAAATGTTTAGAGGTTACTTAGGGTTTATACTAGCTTTGGTATTACCTAACTTTTGCGGCCATCAAGGCTAAGTAAAGACTACACTTTTTTAAAATATAGCATTCCCAGACAAAACGTAATAAAAATCGAATAACTAAAGTCTACCTAAGTAAGTTTAAATGCTATAGTTGTTTGGTACATGCGATAAATTGGGATAAAAAATGTATGTAACTAAAAGAGTGATTTGTGAGGGAAAAATGGATACGGTAAAATCAAATAAAAGAAGTGGTAGGTTAATATTGTGATATTGTCGACAGATTTAGGAGAAATGAAAATAACCTCAAGTAAAATAGGAATTAAAGCAATGAGTAAAATAATAATACAATCTAGAAGTTCTTTCTAAAGATCCTGATATGAAGATGACCACACGATGATCTTACCAGTTAATTTTAAAATAATTCAATATGTCACGAATGAACAATAACCGTAAAACGAATATATTTCTCGACCTCTAGAGGTTCTTGACAATGACTAATACAAAAATATAATACCTAGATAACATATCCAGTTATATACTGACTATCAAGCACATTGCATACTTCTTTGATTCTTAGTAGAAATATTCCATGGAAGATTTCAAGGTATTATAAAAGTTTCAAGAAATCCTCAAGGCGATTTAAAATAAGATTATGGTCCTAACGATGTTCCTGTCTTATGGTTTAGCCTTTTTGGACTTTTGATGTTAATCTGACTTCTTTAAAGATGTTCTTTTCCTTTTAAGTATTTTTGAGAGATAACCTAATGCGTTTTGGAATACTGTAATTAAGTAAGTAGTATTATTATTTTGAGGACCTTGCACTTGACTGACTACCAAATCAAGGCCAGTGGTATATTAAAATCAACTGACGATTTTTTAAACATTTCCAATGAAGTCATGGTAGCCAGTTTACCTTCGAAAAGGTAAACTGACAGTTAACTTAAATGGAGGCTATTATAGATCACGGAAGCCAGGCAGACAAGAAAAGAGCCCCACGTCTGGCAGTGAATGAAGCAAGATTTTCACTAATGAAAGAGTTTGTATCAATCAAAAATTACCATAACCGTTGGAAAAGGTATCTATGCCTTGTGTATTTGACGGCATGGATGGCGAAATCGCTACTGCTACATTGCGTGTTGCTGGTTCGATATCCACACTGAACAAATGTTTGCCTATGGCCTGCAGATCGTTATGCGGATGTTTAGGTATGTGAGTACTAACATTCTGCAGCTTTTACGAGAAACTCCTCATGTTTAAAAGAAAATTTACGATGGAGTAGATATGTCACATAAATGTCAGTTCTTGCATTCACGAATAACTAAAACGCAATAAAAATAAATTCGATATCAGGTCTTACATCAAACTTTTTACTATAAATTAAGTGATAAAAACTTGCCACTCAGCATCCAAAAATAGCTTATCTGAATCATCAACCGCCATCAGGTATCATTTCAGATATTTACGGATATACGACCGAGCCTAAAACTCTCGGAGTATTTCTGCCCGACCTCCGATCTGACCGGCCTTGCCTGATTTGGTCTGGTCGGGTCTTACCCTTATGGCGAGTAGCATTGACATATTGTGTATGCAGGCCTCTGCATGGTAAGCTGATGAATGGAAAATTTATAGGAGGTCCTTAGTTTTGGAGTGGAATATTTGAAGATTTCAAATAGTTTTGCCAAATATGTAAATCTTTAGGATACCGACGATCTTTCATACAGTTTTGGGCCCATATTTTTTTGAACTATTACAAGTTCCAAATTAGTGAAAATCTTCAGAACACTTCCGTTACTGTTATTAATTTAAGTGACCTTTAGAATTACCGATTATTTCGATCCTTTATTTTGTTCAATCAATTCACGATTTGGCTAGACGACTAAATTTTATCATACTTTTATATTAGTGTCTGATTCATCCCACTCGGTTATCATAATGAAATAAAATTAATTTCGCGTTGCATTCTGCCAAAACCCACCTGATGTAAAATTTTGAAGCCTAAGGTGGACACTTTTTTTTATCGTGATAAAATCATCAAATTAGTCCTTCCACCCAAGGCAGAGCGGGAAAGACTGTCAGACTCGTACTGACTAAAATCCACGGTGTCCTTCAATAGCCCTTTACGTTCCAGGGTCACGGTAATTCGTAAGTCCTGCGACCCAGGGTGGACACTGGAGCAAGTTTGCCTAGAAGAACCCCATAGTAAGTAAGAAATATAGTTAGGAAAACAATTCAATGAATGAGCTTTGAAGGCTCGTTAAATGAATGTTTATTTAATAATATAAATAAAGGCATCAGTCAAAATCAAAGAACGATCAGCACTAAAAGAAATAAAGCAAACCAATTAGAGGCGTAAAATGCTAACCAAATTAGCTTCTCGAAAAAAGTACCACAAGAACATTAACACAGACGAGGTAAAAAATACAGGTTTGTTATACTCCAATGTTTACAGCTATGTGATTGTATTAATTATACGTTTAATGCCGAATAGCCGAGCTTATGAGAGCTTTTAGACTGGAATTTTATTTCGTATGATATTAAATCACTTCTGTGTGTTAGATGCAAGTCTAGTGACTGATTTAAACATAATCATGTATTTGAATCAATTTTCTATCAGAGTGTTATCAGAGACATCTCTGGTAATACTCTGATAGAAAATTGATAAATATTGAACACTGTTTACATAAACAGTGATCAAAATTTCCAATGCTGGGTCACAGACATTTTCTTTATGAGAAAGATCACCATCATGACTGTAAAATTGCGTGACAAAAGCTCCGCATTTTAAACAGAAACATTAAAGGACTCATTTTAAATTAAATTGGCAGTGCAAGTTAGTTGAAAAGACACAATCAAGATCAATTTCTCGAAAATGTCTCAATTAACCTTTTAGCGAGTAAATAAAACCTTTTAACCGACCGAAATAAGTCCTTTTCCCATCAAGTAAGAGTATAAACCTTGAATATAGTTCAGTATTGCACAAGCAAGCCCTTTAAACTGCATTACCAAAGGTCAAAGCCGCGGGTCACTTTCACCCACGGCGCATGCGCGACGCCATTGCTCAGGTCGAATATGGCGGAATTGAATCCTCGGGAACAATGGATTGTGAATTATGTAACGGTTCGTCTAGTTTTCAGTTTATGGTTATTGTTTTGATTTGTGGATGATTTTGTCGGAGAATAGAGCAAAACAAAGAAAGTTCATGGTGCATAAGCTAGGCAACGGTTAATTGTTAACAATTTCAAAACATGAATGAATGGGCATGGATAGGTTAGTAATTCATCTATGAACAAGTATTGATTCCAATGAACTAACTTGAAAGCAGCTAACGCGAACTTTTAAACGAAACTAGTAACTTGTCTATAGAAGATTTATAATATTTTAAATAAGCAAAAGATACTCTTTGGGCCGAAAACATTCCACAGTTCTTCCGAATCAATCCTCCACTACCCAGTCTACAATCACAATCATATCAATATTAAAATCTACAGACCAGATCGTTAGCCACAGGAAAAGCCAGTTAGCAACAATATCAGTACCACAAACTGTCTCAGTAACTCTTAACTGTTGTTTTTGACGGTAGTATCAATGTCGGACTACCCACATAATAAATAAATATTCCACAACTATCACACAACGCCATCTAGTCCCAAGCTAAGCAGAGCTTGTGTTATGGGTACTAGACAACTGATAAACATACATATATATTTCTAAATACATACATATTATAGATAAATTACACCCAGACACAGAACAAATGATCGTGCTCATCACACAAACATTTGTCCTGGATGGGAATCGAACCCACGACCTCCGGCATAGCAGTCAGGGTCACTAACCACTGGACCAACAGGCCTGTCAAATATTCCACTTGTGAAGATATCGGGTAACTAATGGTTCGGTCAATGATCCGGGTTGGAGCAGACGGTGTGGCTTTGTTTTGGGTTAATTGAGCTCTAGTTACGCGTCCTGGCTTGGCTTGGGTACTTCTGATATGATTGGCGTACCTCGATGATTATGTGTTTGATGCCTAGACAGTCTAGCTATCTTTATGGTTAAGGTTATTTGTTGGTTGAGAGAATTTCGAATTGACCACTGTTTTCTCAGGATCAAGCTACAGTACACTAATATAGGGTTAGGAAAATGGACAAATATTTCATTCATCCGGATTCATTAAATTTCAGATTCCTTCTTAGCTTAAATTCTATTATAGCATTGATATCACTTCATTCTCTATAGAGACAGGCAAACAAATTCTCAGCTTCAATATCTATGTAGACGATGATGAAGAGATAAGTTTTTTATCCTCAAGTATTTTGTTTTTAAACGTAGTGAAGCGTAGACGATTGATCCCAGAGATCTGTTTACATTGAAGGTTTCAAATATTGAGTTACTGTCAGTTAAGACTTCGTGAATGAGTTGAAAGGAAGCGACTTAGTCTGAGGACTGATTCAGACACTCATTATAAAAAGAGTAGGCCAGATGGGTTCAACTGAGGTCTCTGAATAAAGATATAAATAGACTGGCTGGTTTGTTTTTATATGTGGATCCTGGATGTAAGTACGTACGGTATAAGAATTAAGGATGCGGTGTATACACCGTGACTTTTTAGTCGTCTTACAAAAGTGGTCCACTCAATGTATCCGACATAAAATAACTCTAGGCCCGATTTTTTTTTTTTTATCATTAATAATATTTTTTATCATTAATAAATAGGTACATCAGAAATATGAAACAGCCTGTTAAAATGTTTACGTATCAAACTGTAGGTAGAGTATGCCTAGGCACGAGTCGAGCAGATCATATCATCTCCATTTTCTATGAGATAAGGGTGTTTCTAACTACACCTTGTGTCATAATAATGAATAATATTTTTATTTTTTAATTATCCAAATCTCATAAATACCATTTTATTTATTATGAATGTTTACTAGTCATTGGATACATGAACTGGGCTGCCGTTGTAAGACGACTAAAAAGTCACGATGTATAAGACCAGATGTCGTTGATCTCGGAAATAGTCTACATAAAGTCGCAAAAAATGAAGATTGAGTAGAACATCCGGCTCATATTATTTGGTCCTTCGAACCGGATGTGAACTATTTGTCGTCGATGACAAATGATTTGAACAATTGTGCCTATGTTCGTCTTTCCGCGTTATTATAAGCTTTTTTACTTTTAGCTACTGTTCAAATCTAATCAGTCATGTCATAACACAAAGTACCTAACTAATAGATTTTGAACTTTACTTAAGTTGATAAAAAAAGGCTTTTAACTTAGTCATTGTGGATTCTTAGTAATACCTATCTATATCTACCAACATTAGTGGCAGGGGAAGTGACTTATCTACGGGTTTTTACTAACAATGTCTATTAGCTTTTTATTTTTGTACTTGTGTTTTAAACACAAGCCTTCCGTTTGATTAGGTACCATCTGCATTATCATGGTCTTGATTATTATGCACTTGATTCCGAAAAATCGAGGCACCCTTTTCTTTTTGTTGGTTTCCTCTGAAATAATTTACATTCTCCTACTACCGATAATTACGACATCCCTCTTTCAATCGTTAATTGAAACAGCAACTTCGATCACAATAAACTACCATTTTCACAAAATTAATTAAAATGTTGTCTCTCTTCCTCATACGCGATAAAAACAATTAACCCAAACAAAAATCTCCACAACAAATAATTAATAGCATGACAATCTAAACAAAAACGTCCATTAACGTTAACGCTGCGTGAGCGCATCCGACAGTGACCTTCAAACCGGTGCTGTACGTTATGCAACGGATACACGTATTATATTGACAGCCCCCGGACATAATCTATACTCAGATTATTTGTTTATTGTTTTTCATAACATGGCAACGCTACTTAGAAATTCGATATGGGATCGCCAGTCTTGGTTTGAACGTTTTATGAAGAGGGATGAATCGTATGTGAATATAATAGTTATAAATATGATGATTAATAAAAAGGCAGAGGAAGATCAAATAAAACATAGAAGAACATCGTGACTAATGACCAGAAATAAGAAGGAGTAAATGTGATGGTAGACCAGGGAGAATGAATAAAAAGTCTAAGACTTATTTCAAAGAACATGGGACAAGGAAAGGAAGATGATAAGGGATTTAAGAAAATAGGTAGTATAAAGAAGAAGAAAAGAGAATAAATAAAATGTTCACAAGGATTTAAAATAACAGATAGTATAAATAATAAGGGGAAGTAAGTATTGTAGTAGGGGATAGGATTAGACCGTGACTTTCAAATTGTTGCCGTATGCAACGAATATTAAATTAACAGCCTCCGGACAAAAATCGATATAAAGACTGTTTACTTTTTTTTTTGATGGCAAGTTTATTTTGAAAGATAACGATTTAAAATGATGGATGGTATAAAAAGGGGCGGGCTTATAGTGGGTGGATTGCACACTGTAGAGTGACCTTGAAATCAGTTGCTTTATGCAATAGTTATTATATTTATAGGCTCTGGGGTGAAAGATTATAAGTGAGATTATTTAGATGATTCTAAGAAATCTATGGATGAGAATCATAAAATAATAGATTATCAAAAAAGATAGAGAAGCATAATCTATTTAGAAAATGATTATGATTAGGTGATTAAGCTGGTTAGGAGTTAATCTAAAGACAAAAAAGAGCATCTGAAGCTTTATACACGCATTGATCTGCCAAATACAAAGAAGATGACCTACTTTTGCAAATATTATCAGGTATTTAAAACCTATTAAACAACTACTTCAAATACAAATACCAGCACAATTGCTTCACTGCCAGTAGACTAGACCTTGAAACGGACCGGTGTATTATGCAACGGATTATAATATTGACAGCTCTGCCGCCGGCGCGGGCGCACGACGACCAGTTACCGATAGATCAGGGGACTGGCACAATATTTGTGATAGTCATTCTATTGTAATTAAAGTGTTTGAGCAGCTAGAAGTATTGACATGGTCAATGTTTGGGGGTTTTAGATTTAGCTCAAAAAGAGGCTAAGCAAACAAAATCCTTTCTAAGGCTTTTATATCGTTCAGAGTATTTGCTTTAAAATAAAGCGCGACCTGTAGAGTTTGAATGGTAATCTACTTTTTATGTTCGATATTTTTATATCACTAACAATGCTCATCTGGTCAGCTTATTTTGCACCTAGTTTTCGAGTCTAAAAAACAATCCAAATTGGAACCATTTCACTATGACGAGCTGTATCTACGAGTATATTGAGAACTGAACTACTACCTGATGCCCTGAGTGCCGGCAGAAGTGAAAACTTGAATAGTAATAAACACACACAACAGTCGCGCAAGCGCCCTGCGTCGTCTTACGAATTTTCGATCAGGTCACGTGTCCTGACGCGAGTTTAACATTTTTACTCAATCCAAAAAAAGTGCACAACGCCGCTAAAGAAGTTTTAACTTCAAAAATGTTTATGAAAACGTTTACATAGCATGTAGTGTATGTAGGTATCTTCGGAACAAGTAAAATCATTAAATAGGTTTAAAATAATATCTTAGATAAAGCCGAGACATTAAACACGATAATTCTTCTGACAGGTCCACCGCACTGTTGACAACTTAATTCAAGGACTTGTCCACCAACATACCTGTACAACCAGTCCCTTGATAAGTAACATATCATGCACAAGAAGACATAGACCTTGGGTATGATCAGGTCGCTATCGTGTGTTATTCAACGGATTATCTTGATGACATGTTGGCCGGGGGCTTCACGACTCTGTCCACCTTAATCATATTAATAATGATATGGGGCTTGACATGGCGTGTATGGGTGAATTGCCCAAGGAAAAAAAATACACGGCAAACCTGAGAACGGTAGTGCAATGTGCTGATTATTAATTTTATATATTTTTTCTCAACAACGTAAGTATTTCTCTACCTTGGCAAAAAAAATCATTGGTATCTACCCTCTAATATACCCAAAAAAAAAATTACAAAGTGTTATTTTATCATCACGGTGACCTGTCCTGAACCCAATTCCGCTCATAACATACCTTCTCCTGCAAATACATTCGTAATATGGATTTAAATTGATTTTGTTATCATTAAATTATAAAATATTCGATCAAATAAAACAATTTTTGTTTGTTTATCTTCTTTCTCATGGATTTGACAGGCAGTCAACTTTTGTCTGGAAAAAAGTTATCATTTCAGAGGACAGTAAGTTTTAGTAGAATAGCCACATCAACATTGCGTTGTTACGCCCCTTTCACCTTTTCTCACTCCGGATCAGTCCGGCTTAAGCTCTCGGCGCGAACGCACCGGTCCCAACGTCTTGCGGTTTCCCGCCAAAAAAGTAAGTTTATCATTTCAGTAATATGGGGACAAAAATAGTTTCATTTCGGTGGCTGTTATAACTCGTGCTAGATTTGTTTAATTTGTTTCAAAATTGTGTATTAAATTCGCAGTAAGTACTGTTTTGTTTGAGTAGTGTTCATATTTTTTAAATAATTTTTTTCGGAGTTAAATGTAGAACTAACCTCTATTTTATCATCTCAGTGTTATCATTTCAGTGGATTCGGTGGACTGTTATACCAATTACAGTCCACCGGAATTAAAAGTATCTCCGAAATGATAAAAACATAAAGTTTTAGAGATCCTGGTGTCAAATACAAAGTCATAGTTTTGTAATGTACCTACTTTTACCTAGAGTGTCGATTAGATTATTTAGGTGTATTTGTTGTGTAATATTTGTGCTTAAGATATATAATATATACATATATCTATGTAGTTAGTACATGTTTACTATACTTTAGATACACATTTGTTCGGCTCAACGAAAATGTGATGAGTGTGTGGGTCACCACAGTGTAGATTATTATACCTACTAATTGTCAACAAAATAATTATTTCGAGGGTTTACCTTCAATATAAGTCACTTACCTTTATTTTTATATCATTTATTACGAGTAAATAACAATAATAAATAATATTTGATATAATTACAAAATTTCTTAATTTTACAAGATATAACAAATAAGTTAAAGAGCATTTAAACGTTATATGAAAAAAAAAGAGATATACCTATGTGATGAGAAATTGCCTGTGAGAGTGTTTGTCTGAGTCAATGCAAGAGAGCTAGTGTGTGAGCGCGTGGTGTATCTGAAGGTATAGTATTTTATAGGATCATAGTATAGTGTGTATGAATGTATGTCTGTGGATATGAGAAAGAAGAAAATTGAAAAGCGTGTATTTTGATTTTAGGATGCCGCGGCCTAAGCAACAGACTAGAGAAGAAAGGTTGGAAAAAAGGAGGTTGTATGAAAGAAGAAGAAAAGAGAGAATTAAGAGCAATGAAGTCTCACGCGAAGAGTTTTTGAGAAAAGACAGAGAAAGGTATGCCAGAAAAAAAGCAGCGGGATTAATTGTTTCAAGGCATCTAATGACCCCTAAAAAATTAAGAATCCTAAGAAGAAAAAACAAAATAAGTGCTGCTGCTTATTACCAAAGAAAAAAAAATAGAGCAGCTCCAGCTCCTATAGCGGCTCGTGCTAACCCTCTGGATGAGACAATTGGGGATCAAAGTGATGGTCCTGGACTAAGCACTTCCTGTCACAGTTCCTTCTTGCCTACTTTACGGCGCAGCTTACGATTGAACAGCAATAGTATTAGTACGAATATCCAAATCTAACGTTCTAATACTACAGAAGCTAGAAGCTTTCATCGGGTATACACAAGCAGTCCACGACAAACCCTGCTATCAACGCATCAAAATTTTGTAAATTTTGACTATAGCAATCCTGGTCCAAGCACTTCTCGTCAAGGGAATCCATCTTCGGCTCGGCGCTGCTTGCCGATGAATAGCGATAGTACAATTGTTTCCAATATTCAACATCATATTGATGACAATGTAGTAACTGGCACTCATTGTGTACAACCAAGTGGCGTACAACGAATAACATGTCCATCAAATCTAAGTAGTATCGAGTCAACATTATGCCCCAAAAGCCCTGTTTCAGACTCGTCAATTACATCTGTAGAATTCAAGCGAGGACTTAAAGACAAATTTCGAAAATATCAAAAAACTAAAACTAAGCTAATAACAGAATTACAAAACAAATTATTACAGGTCACTAAGGAAAAAGAAATGTTCAAAAAAAGGTGTAACAGACTACAAAGCAATCATATGATTTTGAAGAAAAGTACCCAAAAAGGAGAAAAACCAGCAGTAGAAGTCATAAAACCTGATGAAAAAAAAAATCGAATTCTCAGGAGGGTGGTGAAATTTTTAGAAGATGATGAAAATTCAACACTGTGTCCTGGAAAAAATGACACCATATCTAGACATGGATTAAAAAAACAAAAAAGACTATTGACAGACACACTTAAAAATTTACACTTGAAATATTTGGGATCAGGAGAACCACCGATAAGCTATTCAACATTTTCAAGAATGAAGCCTTTCTGGGTCACTCAACCAAATGTGAATGCACGAAATACATGCCTATGTGAAAAGCACGAAAATATGAAACTTTTGATTGAATCTATGAAAAGAAACCGCCTTATCAAAGAAAATACAATATCCGACGTTTTAAGTAGCCTATGTTGTAGTAAAGATAACATCGATTGTCTGCAAAGAATATGCTCAAGTTGTAAAAATAGACACATTGATTATCAAGAGTTTAATAATGAAGTGAACATAGCGTATTGGGGTTGGGAGAAGAATAAAAGCATATATGTCAAAAATAATGTAGAAAAATCTGCTATTAAAGTTGAAAAAGTAAGGCGTTGGGTGAAACCACTAGATTTAATAAAAAAATTCGAAGATAGCCTGAAACCATTCCTTAAACATTGCGTCAATAATAAAAATCAAGCTTTCAAAACGTTAAAAGAAAATATGACTACGGAAGACTGTATTATACAAATTGATTTCAGTGAAAATTATAATGCCAAATACGGATCCGAAATTCAATCCCTTCATTTTGGTGGTAGCATACAACAGTTCACTTTGCATACTGTCGTAATATATTTCAAACTCGACAACGAAACTTGCAAAACTCAGTCATTTTGTACTGTAAGTACCTCTTTAAGGCATGATGCTGCTGCAGTATGGACACACCTCATTCCTGTTTTGCAAGAAATTGAGATAACTGCTCCTCTGGTTCGTAAACTTTACGTTATTTCTGACTCACCATCTGCGCAATACAGGAATAAAAATATATTATATATAATAACTCAGTTATCCTCCTATTGTCCGATGCTGACCCACATAATTTGGAACTATTGTGAGTGTGGTCATGGAAAAAGCGCAGCAGATGGAGTGGGTGGAGTATTAAAGAGAACGCTAGATAAACAAGTCTCATATCAACATGATATTACCAATATTGAATCGCTGGTACAAAACCTACAGTGTTATGTTAAAGGTGTGAAAATTGAAACAGTTGAAGATTATCAGGTGACAGAAAAAGATTGGCTCTTGCCCAAAGACTTAAAGACTTTTCCGGGAACTATGAAAGTTCACCAAGTTGTTTGGTGTAAAGAGTCAGGAAACCGTTTGGCACTTCGACATCTGTCCTGTATTGAAAGAGAATGCCTAAATAAAACTATTAGGTGCCCTCACGGCAAGCATTTAGGTTTTCATGACTTCACTGGGATTCAATCAACGAATTTTGCAAATAATACAAATATAGCACATCTGCGTCCAATTCAACTGTCAGAAAAATTAGTACTACGTCCCAAGCCATTCAATGAAAAGAATCTTTCCAAAAAATTACAAAGGAATAGTTTCATACATGAACCACACACACACTCAATCACAAACATTGAAATATCAATTATTAAGCCCTCAACATCCCATTCCTTTGATGGAATGAATAATCAAAAAGGAGAGAATGAGCAGGAATCATCGATAATACCCAAATCATTGCTCGAAAAATATGAAAACTTCAATGAATTTAGCACTCCATCGTGTTCATTTTTTTAAAACAATGATACTGAAATTATTGAAAAGTATGAACGGACAAGAAATATTGACAGCGAAGAAGAAATCATGATTACAGCCAAGAAGAGAAAAGAAAGAAGATTATCTTCGTCTTCGTCCAGTTCTGATTTGAATATTTTTTGATTTTTGTTATTGTATATTTAGTTTTTTAAATATTTGCTGTCATTTAATGGCATGACTTGTTTTAGGTAGGAAGTTAAACTTATTAAAGAAGACTGATGACTATAATAATTATAGTAAAGACGTGCTGTGGTGTGATAATTAAAGAAGATTTGTTTATTAGGTACATATCTAAATTAAAAACCTATATTTATAGTCATGAAAAGAGGCTGATTAGTGAATTTGAGAAATAATTGTGTGATTTAAAGTGACATGATGAAAAATTAATCTTTAAGCTACATACTTGAACCTACTCGTAAATACGTACCCAGAAAGACTGTTTTATTGGAATAACTATAATTCGCATTAGGTATAAGAATTACTTATACATAATTGCGAATTATAGTTATAGGTAGAACAAAACTTTGTTATTTTTTGTTCTATTTAGATATGTACGTTTCTCTATTGTTGTAATAATTTAAGAATAAAGTGATCTCAATCTCAGGTTTCTGTTATGTTTCATACGTTTATGTAAAAGGATTAAAAGTACTAAGCTATTACTACTAAGATATTTTTATAATGTTTCTTATTCATTTATTGTATTTTAAAAATATAAGAGTTGATTTAATTTTAGAAGTTTTACTGATATACCTGTAGAAACACTATTCTCCTCTCGTTACCAATTTAACTAAATTATACCTAGCATTTTTCTCTTAGTGCAATAGGTAGACATTAGGTATTACTATTAATGGCATAACTTACAAATGCAACCATCATATTAATCAGAAACTTTAAGCTTTCTAATCGCGATACGTTGATTCTTTTGAAAATATATCAAGTAAATTAGTATTAGTACATAAACAAGCAAAAATATTTATTTAAGGTTACCAGCATTTACGATAAAGTTTTCCAACATTTTCACACAACAACAACCACAAAAATTACCAAAGGTTATAAAAGTAAAGAAACTATTCATTCATATCATAATAAACATTACATTACATTAATATCATTCTTTGAGGTTATTGTAACCTCAAAGAATGATATATGTAATAATACTAACTGTAATATCTGTATATTAATGATGATATTAAAAAAACTGTGTACTGTCCTGTCTCAGTGTTTATCTAAAATTTGTGGAAATCAAACCTAACAAAGTACGGAACCCTGGCTGGGGGCACGGTTGTTCTTAGCTGTATCATTTCGGTGGATTTATCATTTCGGTGGTAATTTTTATCATTTCGGTGGACACTTTTAATTTCAGTGGACTCTTAAAACTTTATCCTTAAATATTTATGTAAGTTTTGATAATATTTGATGTCCACTCACGCACAATGTTATAAAATAGACTAAAGTATTATTTGTCACTAAAAATATATAGATTGCATTGAAATAAAAAAATCCCACCGAAATGATACATAAAAATCTCTTGTTGAAATTCACCCGTATATTTAATGATTTATTATATCTGTGGTTTTGTCTTCAGTTACAATTTTGTGTTGGCTTCTTTATGTAAAACTTGTTGTGTTCTTAGATTTTTTACTGTCAATATTACTAATACATTTTAGTGATGTAGTACTTGGCTTCTATCATCGCATCACCTGTGGTAGCACACAGGTTGCTTTGACTACAGCTTTTTTGATACAGAAAGAATATAAACCACATTATTGCTTTTATTTCGGAAGCCTTATACATGAAAAGGTTAGGTAGATCCTCTAACTAGCTTTATTATTTTTACTATTTCAACACCTGTTGTCCCTAAAACCCTTTTCAACAACTATAACATTTTTACTACTGTCATGTACCTTATACATTGCTCTATCTAGATCAGTTTTTGTTAATGAATACTTTCAAATAAATCTAAGTTTAAACCAACGCAATTCAGTCGGCATCCTCAAATGATTTGGAGCAATAAAGCTGTCACAGTGCATATTAACGCAGCAGTGTAGGTCGTTGATATGTCCGGTTGGCAAGCGTTGTCTCACTGCGTAAGTACACGTTTCCTGTCCTGTGGCAGGGGTGCTAGTGACATGAGATTTGTTGAGAGATAATGGAGAAGTTAGGTCAACTTTTTGATTAATTTAATGGTAGACAGAATCTGGTTGTTACAGTGATCTGTGGTGAAGTTAACAAACTATTATGTCTTGCTAAGACAAATTACGATTCGTTTTGAATTTTGTTCGAGTCTCATTGTTAAGGTAAAGGGCCAATTATTGCCGCGGTTCTGCCCAGTGGAAAAGTTTGGATTTTGGTTTTGATTGCATAAAAAGTTTTGTGTGTTGATTTCATCTTTGCCTTTATTAATTTATGGTTTGGTAGTCACTTTGATTTCGTTAATGTTCCTGACGTACATCTTTGCATTCTCTCACTTATCTCATAGGATTGTCTTAATGAGCTTTCTTTCCTATTTCCGTTTATGCCATCCCTAAATCAACTGTCACTTCAAACAATAAACCTTTATGTCCATCTAGGGCCAGCACCGTCCATTAACGGCCATCCATCGATGAGCCGCCGTGACAACCCACCGGACATCCAGACAATTCTGTAGATTATGATGTGTCATGGCGGCGATTAGTGGGCTTTTATTGGTAAATAGGTGTTGGTTACTTCCGGTTTATGATTTGAATTTGAGTGCTTTGTTTGAAGTGGCAGTCAATCAGTTAGTTAGAGATATTTGTCTTGTTACATGTAAGTCCAATTTGGTGTCATCGTTTGCTTCTATCGTCTGTCATGTGGTTTTTCCATTTCATAAATGGTAGCCGTATATTAGTATTTTAGTCATTTATATATTTTTTCCTACATCTATCAAAATACCATCACTCGAAATATCTCGAGTTATGTTTAATTTTGTATTTTCGACTTGTTTTTTGTGATAAGTGTTCCTACTATATGGTACAGCTATAGAACTTTGGGTATTACAAACAATTATGAAGTTATGTTTTAACATAAAAATTCAAAAGTGGCTTTACATGGCCTACTTGAAATAAATGCTTTGATTTGATTTAAGGTAACTTTATGGATTTATCATTTGGTTCTTCAACACGTGGAAACTGTTAGTGTTAATATTCAGAGTGCAAAAGGCTCGAAAGCAGTTCAATTCTGTAATTATAAGCAAAGGAAAAATACAAGATTGAGTTGTCTTGACTGAGTAAATAAATGTTACAACATAAGGTCAAATTATCTGGAATATTCTGCGGTTGAACTTATAAAAATACTTCATTATTTACTATAACAACTAATGAGCGAGACAATGTCTTGAAAATTGTCGCCATATTCAAAAATGTTTACGTCTTTACAGAGCTGAGTCATATTCATGTTGTTCTTGATACAATACTCGGTTGTGGAAGTATTTCAAGTATTTTTCCCTGCAAGGAAAATTTCTTATAAAAACATTTATTTTCTTATAGCGAATCTTGGGTTTACAATTACGTTTAGTTTTGGATTATTAAATATTGTATTGATTGCTAATGTTAGCGTGTTACCCTACTTTATCGAATCATTGCACTGCTGGACAAAATCCAATATGAGTTTTAATTCTTTCATTTTTTTACTTTGTAAACTATAGTATTTTTTTAAATTTATCTTCCGTAATTCTTGTCCACAGTTTACTGAAACATTTTTAGGAACGTAATCATTATTCGGACCAAGTATTTGTAGCATACTACCGCGTATTATCTACCTAGTCTTGTTATTAAAACACACTTATGGGGAGTACTTATACCTACTTACCTAGTACCTACGTACCCTGGTGACCAGGAAGGCAGGAACCATAAACAAGCAACCTTATAAACAGCAAAATAAAAATCTATTGCACATTGCCCACATAAGGCAAAGCGACTATGACTTTTTGCGTTACACCAAGGTTCACACAAACAGCACTTATGTGCCATATTGGGTGTTGTGCACGCGCTTCCTAGGCGCGATCTAGATTGAAACAAAAGGCGCATAATAGCGTATCTCAGAGATTTAATTACTGGTTTTTATAACGCCATATGTTGTGCTAATATCGTCGTAAACGTTTTGTTTTGGTAAAATGTGTCACTTTTGGCATGTGCGCGTTTTATTACCGAAATATTACGCAGACATTAAAATAAAATGGCGAATTTCATATTTGTAAGATTTTATGTTAGTAACTATAAAAGTTTTTTGCTATTTTTATGTGATGTTATTTCAATTGATACACAGAAAGCAGTCATGCTCGCAAAGGAGGAGGCGGGCCGCGTGAGGGAGAGGACAGTGTCCTCTAGAAGCCTGCCGCGGTGGCGGGTCTTAAAAATTACCGTGACCTCTGAACGTAAAGAGCTAATGAAAGACACCGTGGATTTTAGTCAGTACGAGTCTGACAGTCCCTCTCGCTCTGCCCTGTGCGGGAGGACTCTTTCGACGATTTTACCACGATGAAAAAAGGAAGTGAGAATTCGATTTAATTCTTAATTTTGAATAAAAAAAATCGGTTTATTGTCGGGATTACAATAATCTTAAAGACCAAACGACTAAAGTTCTAGAATTCTTCCGAACAAGATTCTCAGCTACTGAATCAGAAAAATCTGAATTCTAAACCATGTTTTGCCTTGCTAAATTCTAGACTCAGACAAAAACACATACAAACATCTAGACATTTATTTAAATCTTTGTTAGTAAGCCATCTGTTGCTTTATGTATTATTTATGTTATATACGTAGACGCATGTGTTTCAAAGCACTTACGATAATTATTTTACGCAGGATAACATGAGGGAATCTGAAACAAGAAAACATTGTTATTACATACATGTGTCATTTTTAATGGCGGTAATAGATCATAATAATAGCATTACAGTGTTAATGGCTCGTGTCTTTATTGACGTTTTAGATTTAAGTGTTTTTATAATCCTTTTAGGGTACATGGCTACAAATGATAACAAATCCCTTAAGCCTTTGTCAAACAGACAGGCGTTGCGAATGCGAAGTGTGACGTTTTTATTTGTAATGTATGGAATTGTTTGAATCCAGTCACATAGAAAAGCGAAAGCGATCCGATAGCGTGACAGAACTATCGGACTGACGGACGTCTCGCTTTGGTTCGGTATCGCTTCGGAAACGCTTCGCTTTTAATTAACAGAGTAGCTTGGACTTATTTTCAGATACCTGTAAGATCATCAAGTAAGTCCTACCGGCCCGAGTGGGGCAAGAGGGACTGTCAGGTTCTTACTGACTAAAAATTACCCTGTTTCTTCAGTTGCCCTTTGCACTTCAGGGCCGCGGTACAGACAGTCCCGCGACCAAAAACCTTTGTTTGTGAGCTAAAGCTTAAATAAGTCAATTTGAAGGCAAGTAACACGTCATAAATATTTGTAGAAGATACCATCAGTACCTAAAAAAATACTATATGTTATCTGCAGACACTATCAGTGTGTGCAGATAAATATGCAGGATTGCCGTTTTGATTAAAAAAAAAAACTATTTCAAATAAATTGAGAACCTCCTTTTTCTTAAAGCCGGTAAAATATCTCCAACTAGCACTTTGCCCGCGACTTCGTCCGCGTGGGTTACGTACTTTCCTAATTCCCCCTTTTCACCCCCTTAAAGGTTAAATTTCCAAAAACCCCTTCTTAGTGCTCCCCTACATTATAATAGGAAGCCGTGTGCAAAATTTCCCATTCCTAGCCCCAGTAGTTTCGGCTGTACGTTGATATGTCAGTCAGTCAGTTCTCCTTTTATATATACAGATGGCTTAATATCTCCAATGGCTTAATCATAATCAGAGTACCTCCTAAGGAATCTTGTAAATTGACAGGAATATTTATATTCAAGCCTGTATTACCATATAGGGTGAACAGATATCACAGTGTTGAATAACATTGGAAGTTGGCTACATTTTTTGCTCCATATGGATCAGGAATTTAATAAAGTACAGTATAATATCATGTATTTATTAAGTCGATATGTAATCGATAGTCTTTTCCTTATGCTTATCCTGAACTGCATAATAACTACATAATAGGTAATCGTTAGAAAAAATGGACGTAGAAATATATATTTTTAAATTGTTGTAAGAAAGATGAGGGTATCATAAGACTGTGTCTGTCTTAACAAAGTACCGGGGCCTCAGAACGCAATTCTTGCGCCCCACCCAATTTGGACTCATTCAATAAAGTTCTACCCCTCATTTGAGATAGATAGATGAAGGTTTAAAAGTAAAAATAGTAAGGAAAAAGACGAGGACGCGAGGCATGACGGGAAATCACAATACTAAGTTAGCGCAACTGCCAACAGGACGCCATTTGTTAATGGCCGCTTGCAAATGATGTCCTGATGGCGCTTGCGCTACGTTAGTGTTAAGTGTGCCTAAAGAGTGTATGTCCCCATTATACCTCGCGTCCCCGTCTTATACACTGTTCCCCTATATAGTCAAAGTAGACACAGGTTCCTTTGATTTTGAACCTCTGTGTTGCAGTAGAACTACTTGCATGATAAAGTGTGCAGTAAGTAGTAATACAGTTCATTAGTATACTGGTTTATGTAGCAGCAGGACCCCAGAATGAAATGCAATACGTCTATGAGATTATAGAAACTATCCGACTAGGAGCAAAGCCGCGGTTTACAGCTAGTCATATTATATGATATTTAATTAATTAAAATACTCAGTAAAACATCAATCTTATGTAACGTTAGTGTAAGCTATCGTCGGCGACTTCAAAGCGGCGGTATGCGGTTAGCAGAAGAGCGGTAACCGTCTTGTGGTCACCAGCAGAGAGGTATGTGTGATCACCGGAAGCTTATTGGTAGGATGTTATGTGCAAAGCGCATCTGTGCTTAGTTGTTATAAACTTTCATTGAAAATCTCAAATAATATTAAAAGGTAATAATTTATTGGAGAAATGAAATTGCTGAGCAATAAAAAACAAAACATAATGAATTGATTCACGGCACGGTTGACCTAGTGGCTGAGTGATTGACTTCGCAGCAGTCAATCACTGCGAGTCGCGGATTCAATTCCCGCACGGAACCAATATTTGTAGGAACTTTAAGTAGTTTTTCAAATTGACTGTTTTGTGATTGCTAGAAGACATTTGAAACGTTTAAATATCTTTTTTAATTTAATTGAATATCTCAATACACTCATGGTAATATTATCGTATAAAATATTATTATTACAAATGAATTTTAACGTCCAACTTAGTAAATTCCTTATATTTGCTACAAATATTTACTTTTTAACAGAAAATTCTAAATCTGTCATTCAATCGGGAAAAAGTCAACAAATAACATATTTTCTGGAAACCCTCCACAACTCGCACGCAGATAACCGATAAGTGGCCTGTATCTCAACTCCTGCGCATGGCGGCTTCTTCAAAGGTACCGCGGCGGTGGGCGACACTACAGTAGGGATCGTGATTGTATACGTAGTTGATAAGGGCGTTAGTGTACTTCAAGCGATAATTTAGCAGATCCTTGGCGATTAAAAATCTCCAGCTTTTCTCAGAATACTGGCCTTTCCTTAACTTTTTGTTGAAATTACTTTCAGTACCCAGGCATAAGTTGTTTATTTCGATTATAATTGTATTATTTTATTAAATATCATTGTTCTGTTATCAGTGGACCGAAAGGGTACATAAATAATTATTATCAACAGTTTACTATGTAAAATTTCAATGACTTCTGTTAAGCAGTCGACAGCAGCAAACGGATCCATATCTATTTTATATTATTGATTTATTACATTATAATACTATAAATTGATAAACAACATAAATTAATACACAAAGATACTCGTATTTTTATCGGTTTTAGGACTACAATGCGGAATTTTAATCTACATATTGGTGTTAAAGTCCAAGTTGAAACTGCAGCAAATAAATACGATACTTTCTATTATTCAGTGGTATTGAATAGGTCAGGCGCCAACACAAAGCTATTTAAATATTATGTATAGACGCCAGTACATAAACCTACCTCAATATGTCTTCAAAAAATGTTCAACCTTATCACAAATAGTGGTAGGTTAATGTTCGATTGGTAAAATTTGACAAAATTGGGATAGCTTGACCTGCTGGCGTCTGTACAATAAATTGGCTAACACTCGGTATAAATGTAATGTGTTAAACCTGACAATCATGTCCTTTAGCTTTGAGATGCCAAGCAGTTGGATCTTATCACTTGATTAGGCATTTTCTAAATTGCCACCAATACTATCGATAAAGATAAAATATAATAGAATTTACAACGAAATTTCTTCTGATAGTCTTTCTTTAGTATATTTTTTATTTTGAAATCAAATATGTTTTTTAAAATGAATGTACTTAAAAAATATATTATTACTGTATATTATGTCAAGAAGCTTTCAGTGCCGCACAAGCTTTATCAATAGCTGATAATTCATTTTCAATTACGCTATCTAAGAAAGAGTTATTTCAAGTAGGTTTTATTTACACTATGCGACATGAATTCGTAGTTAGAACTATTTTTTTTTAACTATTTGTAAAAATTTAATAATCCACGGAATATAGAAATTTAGAATCAGAATTTGGATGTAATAGGCATGCATTTAAAATGATTAACACATAATGATGACATAACCAATATTAAGCTGTAAATATTAGAGTTTACGATAGGAAAAAAAAAACAGATTTATCTTATGAATTCAATTTCTTTTTTAAGGTGAATATATTTTTATTATACAATATACTTACAAAGAAATAGTAAAATAAAATACTAAAATAAAATAAAGCTAAACTAAACTATAATAGAGCATCGTAAAATTCATCCTCAACGCTGTCAGCTGGTAATGTGCCCAAGAGACTGGCGGCTGCCTCTTTGTATGGCAATACTTAGTCTCTGACCAAGGTACAAGCCAGCTCGTGGGTCACGGAAAGCGTCAATAAGTCTTTTAAACATTTCTCTATAGAGGCTGTGAGAACTCGGACCCCATGGCCCTTTAGTTTCAACCCCAAACGGCTCAAAAATATAGTAACAGCTAAGGTTGCTACTTTTACGCCGCTTGAGATTCTCAGCAACCGCAGCAGCAGCGGCGCTTGAACTACATAGTTACAAATAATATCAATGATATCATTTTTATTGGAATGCGGCAGTGAATGCACCCAAAATATTATGAATTCTTAGATAATAATATCGGAAACATGCAAATTACTATTCTTTATGTTGAAATCAACAATGGAAACGTGTTAGAAATTAGCATTTTATGTTAATAACAATAAAAGATGTAAATTGCTAATTTTTTGGGTAACGGTAACTATATTACGTATATAAGTAGGTATATACTTAACATTGTTTTGAAATCCGTATTCATATCTCGTTTTGAAAACCCAAATTAATTAATTTATCAAAATGGTTGCTTATCTGTTTTTATTTTCCTTATTACGAACATAAGCAAAAGAAGAATAAAGCCTCTTTTAGACGTTGCAAAGAAATTGCATGCGACTTGCATGCAAATTTGACTAAATTGCGATATTTTTTGATCAATTAATGCTGATCCGGCAAACTTCGTACCGACTCAGAAACTTTTTCTTTTTATATTTATTCACCTTCAAAACCTTCTCTGGACTTCAAAAGTAATTCTAAACCAAAATTTGCCAATCTGTCCAGCCGTTCTCGAGCTTTAGCGAGATTAAGGAACAGCAATTGATTTTTATATATATCTGCAATGTAGTCAAACTTCCATGTAATTGTTTGTAGAGTGATGGACCCTCAGACTTGAGTTTCGACTATAATCCAAATTAATATTATAAATGCGAAAGTAACTCTGTCTGTCTGTCTGTCTTTTCTTCACGCCTAAACTACTGAACCGATTTGTGTGAAATTTGGCACAGACATAGTTTGGAACTTGAGAAAGGACATAGGATAGTTTTTATTACAAAAATTAAAAATAATCCCGCGAGATCGGGAATTATGTGTGTAAAACCAAAAATCCGCCGGAAGTCACTATTCCACGCGAACGAATTCGCGGGCAAAAGCTAGTTGAATATAAATTTTTGTTACGATAAATCGTATAGTGTGAACAAGCTTCACAGTAACCGACATAGGAACACTTTCCACGGGTTACTTGTAGGTACATGACGTGACTTATCTGTGATTTCTTTTAACAGCTGCGACTGGATCCATTAATCCTAACTTGTTAAATAACATCGTATTTAACTTAGTATGTGGGTAAACCGAGTTCTTTGAGAAAAAATCATCACCTCTGTACTTCCTAGAGGGAATAGGCAAGGAAACCTTTACTAAAAATTGATCGGTTATGTCCAAGTTCCACACATAGCCGGGAGCAAACTTACTGACAAAAATCCAGACAGTGAACTCGTACTGTTTTTTTATGGAGAACCACAATAAAATTTTGGACCAGATGGAAATAGAACCCAGAATTCAATGATCGATTCTTTTCCTCTGTCATGGAAGTCCCTACAGATACAGGTAAGTCTAAACCTACGAGTTACCGTCTTATCAATCTCCTGAAAGTTCAGCTTCAATTCAAGCCTTTTACGCATAGAATGAACATATCTACTTTTAATTTGTCATTTCCTCTATTTCCTGAGCATGTAAATTGAACATTAACACAGTGCCATCCTCGTCTGCTGAGCGCCATACATCACTGTGAGCGATTGTCCCCGCGGCCCTGAGACAAGGTTCTGACCTACTTGACAACATGTGTTTAGTTGCTGATGCCGCTATTGTAGTTATTCAGAAGGCTTATTGCTTGCAATTTACGAATAGAACTTCTAATTTGGAGGTCTCTTCGTTCATTATGATGATTGAAACGGACTCTTTACAACAATCAATTCCTATCTTCCAAAGATTGAGACAGTTTTCCCTTTATCTGTGCCACAACACCCTGTCCTCCGCCTTCAATATTCATTCTGTACCTGTCACCTTTTTAAGGTTGTCTGTCTTCTTCTTACATAGGGATCCTCAAATATTATCTCTTTTCACTTAGAAACGACCAAGGTCTGATGATAACCAAATCTTCTTATGACTTCTGTACATGTTTGATTCAATAAAGTCGATTTGTGGGAACTGTTGTGTATGATTACGCCTCTTTGCTTTAATCTTCTTCCCACTCATTTATGGTTTACTCTTTTCTAGTTATTAAAGTGTCTATGTGCTCCCTTCTATTAAATTTCTTGGATTGACCGCACATCTTCTATTCCTCAGGAATGAATTGAAGAGCCAATAAATGTAAGATCTACAAGACCAGTACATCACATACAGCAGTATCGAAATGAATTCATAATTATCTTCTTCTACCGTAAACATCTTGAATTTTCAATTTCATAAGCACAAAATTATCTCCTGAAGTGAAACTTCTGTACCATATCTTCTTCGTAGTTGATCTGGTCATACTGATACACACTTGTTTCAATGATTAATGATTCGCGACTATATTTGAAGTATGTCCTTTTGGGGACAGCAGGGATGGTTGTAGTGATCTTATTCCAATGACATTGTGCTCATTAATCAGGTTGTACTAGTAGTACATATGGTTATGATTGGCGGTACCGATGGATGAACGGTATATCAAGGACACTGGACTTAAAATCTGCATCAGATAGTCAAATCCTAACTTGAATATGACTTGTAAAATTTAATATTCTTAATAGTTTTTATATTCTTCCAGTATAAATGTTGTGAATTTGTAACCAATGTATTAATGATCGATATCATCATGTTTTTTTCTTTTGTCAACTATAATCTTACCATTTCATTCCTATTTTACTTTGAATTGCTTGACTGCTATTTTCTTGCAATTGAAGAGCCCTTTAGTGAATCATCACTTTCACGTTAAATGATAATTCCAACATGATTGTGTTTAGCGCCATCATATCTCTTTGAAATAAAGAGTTTAAGCACAGTTATTAAACAGTTATCTTAAAGATAATGTCGCGTATGTTGATAGTATTTCAATAAACTATCTTAATGCATGCACGTGAGAGTTTAATAATTATAACAGTTAAGGCACTGTTGCCGAATCCGACGTATAAGTTTTGCGAAAATAAAATCCAAATGACTAAGAATGTAGGGAAACATTATGGCTTATTTATTATAACTGGAAAAGGCTGGTCCAGTTATGGATAACAATTGATCCAGGCCTAAGTCAAGCAATCTCAGACTTAATAATGAGGCTTAAGATCACCCAGCCGGAATTCGAACTCCTGCGCACCAACGGAATAGATTAAAACTCTTTAGCGTCAGACTCCGATGGTAGTCTTGAACCAGTAGACCCCAGTTATAGCGTAGCCTTTCACAGCCAGTGGAATCGTTAAGCCATCAGGTTACAGCAGCATGTGGTGCTGTTGCCCGAGGTGAACCGCAAGGAGGTGCAGCAAAGCACATTATTAGTATTTTTGGTTACCGAAGTAAATCCCCGACTAATTATATTTGTTTTATTTCAATATTTGTTTCATTTTGACCTCTACAAATATTTTATGTGTATTTCTGGGTCAAATCAAAAAGTTCAGAGGCTCATTATCAATAAACTGGTTAAATCTTACATAATATTTGCCGGAAGCTACCTCCGTGCTATTTACACTACAAAACAAATATATTTGTCAAATATATTGAATATATTTAACACAATTTGAGGTTAGAACGCGGAACACTGCTCTGACCTCCGTCTCTCGTCTTGAAGGCTGCATCGCTTTAAATTTTGCATATCGTATGCAAATACGTACTAAATTATCTTGTATGAAGTTAAATAATGAGTTTTTGAAGTATTTTTGGAGGTTTGGCTGTAGAATTTTAATTTAAAACAGGTAGGTGCATGTGAAATGTTTTGAAAGTGGTAATGACATTGAGGGCGTAAATATTGTTAACAGGAATTCTATCACCATAAGAAAGCATAGAATCTAATGAATCCCAATTGCAGAGTTTTGTAAAAAAAACTAAAATTTAAAATTTAAATTAAAGTTAGCTATGTTAAAGATAGTTATTTAATATAATAGTTATTTAATATAATTAGGTATAGTTATTTAAACAACGTATTTTGAAAGATTTATGAACTCAGGCGTTAATTAATGTTAATAAAAATATTTTGTTTCACTTCCAGTTTTTTTTTCAAGTTTTTAATTTTTTCACCATTCGATTAATAGGCCAAAAAATAGAGAGAACTAAGACAACATTATGTTACGGACTTCCTTAAATATGCATATTATATTGACTTAAAATAAAACTAGTACTTTGGTACCAGAGACCACATCTTGGGAAAATCCCTCTGATCCAAAGATCTGCTGTGCGCACATCAATGCACTTCAGTAGGATAAGTGTTTTTAAGTGTAGACAATTAAGATTTTAATTGCTGTGACTAAATCTTATTGTCACCATTCAAGAGGGTGTTAGCAGCACGTGTGTTTAAAACGTGTTTAAATAATAATAGTTATTTATGCAACTGTTGTATAATCAGGGGTATTAAAACACGAATGATGGTTTATGATACCTAATAGTATCACATGAGTGTTTTAATACCTAATTATAACAGTTGCATACAAGACTTTATCTACAATCATGATGTGAATCCTCCATAAAAGATTCTCATACCCTGGGGTGTTGTACAGCGTTGTAAGAACTATGTAAATTCAAGAAAAGTCTAATTGCAAAGCATGTAAAATAAACAAACCTTAATAAGTAAAACAATTATTGATTGTAATAATTATTTACATTTAGGATTGTACAATTATTGAAATAGAGTGAAAAAATGGCGGAAAATAACACGATAAGACGAGAATCCGAAATTACGAATTAGTCTACAATTTATTGTTCTTTTTTCAAACTTTTAGCGATCTGGTGGTGAAAATGTCATTGCATGAGAATGTTCTTTTATTGGAATTCATAATATCACGCGTTTGGATGATATAATGATCATAATATCATTGAGTGTTTTAATGTTGGCAATAAGCTATTTGTTATAGGTTCTTTTATAGAGGATTAATAGCATAATAGTAGATAAAGTTATTAAGATACTACGTTTGTTTATAAAGTTATCTTTTGTGGTGTTTTGCCTATAACATTATACTCCACACAAGACATTTTATACACGCCACAGTTCACATCCTAACAATGTCCATAACACCTTATTTGATAACGTAATAAAACAAAGGGGACAGGTCACTGACCTCCCATCATTCTATGGCGTAATACGGGAGGTATCCCATGATGTGATGGGACATACCGCCGTAATGAGGACGATGTAGGTGAGGAATTTATATGGGGCAATAGAAGAAGATAAGGTAGACTCCTATGGTGGTATGGGAACTTTTGAAACCTTGTTAAACGTGACTCCGCTGTTCGTCTGTCTGTCCATCTGCTTTTCACGAACTGTGATAGTAATTTATTGATTTATTTTAATAATCATTCCATATAATGTACAATCATTTAAGTTTGTTAGTAGAACAACTTACAAGCCTTTTTTTTATCGTGGTAAAATCATCAAATGAGTCCTCCCGCCCTGCCCTGGGTGGGAGGATTCATTTGATGATTTTACCTGACTGTCAGACTCGTACTGACTAAAATCCACGGTGTCCTTCACTAGCCCTTTACGTACCGGGGTCACGGTATTCGATTAGTCCCGCGACCACAACTTAAAATCTATGTTATTAATTTACGTTTTTTTCCCATTGCACACTTTTACGACTTTAAAAGTGCACAATGGAACAATACAGTTTGTCAGCAATGACACCCAGGAGACTGTTAGAGCAAACCCGCACTCTGTACAACAAGAATAATGGATGATGATGAATTTCTGTAGTCATATAACGAAAAAATACTATTAAAACAGAAAAAAAAAATATTTATTTTTGTTGTAAGAGCTTCTATACATCAGAGATAATTATAATGCCGTTTTTTAGATAATGATACGGAATCCTTTGTCCGTGAGCCTGCTCGCACTTGGCCGGGTTTTCTTTATGGTACTCGTCTATATGTCTATACTTTCTATTAGAAGGTACTTGATAAGGTTGTAAATTAAGATAATGGGATCTTTAATAGCTACTTATTAGAGTTGAGTAATGAAGAAAATGTGAATGATTTGGATTACTCACTTTTTGGATTATATTAGGTATACGACTGTTTACTTCATTATTCCATAATATGGAGTCACTAATTATCTGAGCTTCACAAAATAGTTTCTGGTTGACATTACGACATTCTTTGAACCCCTTGGTGAGACTGATTTTTAGACATTCCAGTTTCTACTCGTAGTAACTGGCTATCCAAGATCTACATTTGGCTATTTGACAGTATTAATAAATTACGGATACTTATTTTTTCTTTTTTCAAATCAATGAATATTTACTAAGATCGCATCTAAGCTCGAGACTGGGGGCTCGTGACGTCAAAATACTGGGTTTTTACATTTTCAGACTTCTCACTACCTGTAACGGCTGTTTTTACTAATGACTTTCTGCTTTTTGAAGCACTGAGGATATAAACTAAATGGCCACCCATCCTCAAACCAACCTAGGCATACTTAGCACTTTACCCTTTTATTTTATCGTGGTAAAATCATCAAATGAATCGTCCCAGCCAGGGCTCGGACGGGAGGTACTATCAGACTTTTACTGACTAATGTCCACGGTGATCCTTATAAATATAATAAGCCCTTTACGTTCCAGTGTCATGGTTACCTACATGATGAGACAGTTCCATTACTTTAACCTTAAAGACGGGACCACACATTATGCGGAATTGTATCCGAATACCTATCAAACAATAAATTATCTTTAGGTATGCAAATTCATTCATTCCTCACCGCCCTTTACATGCTAAACCAAATCGCGTAAAACTTTTCTCAGTGAACCAGTGTACCAGTAGGTCACTAACAGATTTCTCTCGTGGGCGATCGTCTTTGACTTCATCTCATTTACATTTATTTGATGATCTGTTGCTTGTGACATAGTTATCGCCACTGTACAGTCTCAAGGTTGAAGAGGTCGTTTATAAGGCATTTGGGAATTGGATTTTAAAGTAGTGAAAATCATCATCTGCCTAGCCTTTTCCCAATTGTGTTGGGGTTAGCTTCCAGTCGAACCAGATGCAGCTGAATATCAGTAATTTACATGGAACAACTGATTATTGGCCCCCACAAACTAAGTACCTAGGTAGGACGATACCCCATGGTAAGACTGGTTGTCAGAATTTTGAGCTTCTGACTAACAGTAACGACTGTCAAAGATCTACAAATGACGGCCGGGACCAACGGCTTCAGGTGTTTTCCAAGGCACGGAGGACTGTACTTAACAAGTTACATTACGTATATTTATGTACATTATGGTTCTTGAAAACTTTGCAGTCAATTCGAAACAGTTTTAGTGTCAATTAAAGTATAAATTCTAGAAGGTTTAGATGTAGAACGGATATCTTAATATTTTGGCATGAAATTACCGTGAGAATCAGTAGCAAATCTAAGTTATTAGCAGAACAAACATCGTTGACTAGATGTAGTAAAAAAACCTGTCTTAAAGTTTCGGTAGGTACATTAGTCACGGGCATGCGGGCAGCGAGTAATGGGCAACTCGCTGTCCGACCATGGACCATGCCCGGGTCGCGGGCGTCAACGTAAAGGTCTATTGAAGGACACCGTGGATTTTAGTCAGTACGAGTCTGACAGTTCCTCCCGCTCTGCCCTGAATGGGATGACTAATTTGATGATTTTACCACGATATAAAAAAAAGTTACATTAGTCAATCTATCCATCAATTTAAGGTCAAGAACTCTCCACCCCAGGTTCACAAATGACAGAAGATAGTTGATGTTATCCGGAAGATGGTCTATGCAGAGGACTGCAATCATCAAATCAGTGGCCAAACGAGTAGGTAATTGCAATGTCCTCCTGAGATTCCAGAGGGGGAGGTTAAATTTAGCATTTGGACCACTGGCTAGTAAATCATTCTTATGTGTATATTGAACTGTTATAATATCAGTTGGTGGAAAAACCTTTGCAACTGATATTTAACAGTTCATTGATATTACATTTTTTTTTGTATTGCGAAATCATTAAATATCAGTCTCCTCCCGTTATGAGTAGCCCTAAAACCTGTTCTGAAATGTGCCTTCAATAGCCTTTTGCTTTCAAAAGCCACGGTAACTCTATTGAACTTCATGCCAAATGAAGTTTTAACAAGAAAATCCAAAAGAGTCGGAAAATATATACTAGCCTAGAAGAATTTTAAGAAGAAGATTCATAGTCAAAAAAGTTTAGGACGGTCAAAATAATGTCTTTGTAGAAATACAAACTATTGTCATTTGTCTTTTATTGACAAGTTCGCTGTTTCCCGTGGTTTAACCCCCCCCCCCCCCTTTCCCTTTTGTACGTAGCGTGATGCTATAATAATATAGTCTACACCCTTCCCCGATAAATAGACTATCCAACACATGAGGAATTTTTCAATTCGAACCAGTAATTCCTGAGATTGGCGCGTTCAACCAAACATATTCTTTAGTTTCATAATATTAGTCTACATGACAAAGGTACTTTTTATAAAGCTTCATAAATGTGCCATATCGACCGTGTCAACATAACTATTATTTATACACTACAAACATACATTTATGCCTCGACAAAAGCGTTATTATGTTATAGTTCCTGTTAGCACAGTGAGTTACATCAAACATCGTTAACTTGAGCAAACTCACCGTTTTGTTGGGTAAGTAGAAGCGTAAGTTGCGAGTGTCACTTAGTTTCAAGTACCCTTGAGTATAACTTAGCGATTTACGTTACGATAGATAGTTAAATGGTTGTAAAAGTTAGTAAATACTTCAAAAATCATTTGTAAATTATTAGTAATAGACACACTTGAGGGCAACTAGAAGCTGGACTGTTCAAGTACTTATTACAGAAATACAGACATATTTTTATGAAACTTTGAACTTTATATTTATTCTCAGATGACAAGAAAATTACTATTTTAAGTGTACAGCGAAGTTAATCTTGCAGTTAGTTAGAGATCCTTAAAAGTTGGCACGCGTCACCCAGTTTAACCTCTCATTCCATGATTAGATTCATCTAAGTTTGGCTTCAATTCATAAAATTCTCAGGAGTTTCTGAAGGTGTTTCCACGGCCCTGCAACGCAAGGGGCAATTGAATGAATATGGTGGTATTTAGCCAGTCAAGTCAGTCAGTCCAAAAAAGGAGAATTCTTTCAACAGTTATAAAATTGTTAGTCATTTTTTTTCTATTTTTGCTTTCAAGTAGATGTGATCAAATAATTCCTATAGTTTAAAAGGGTACTTTTTAAACTATTTTTATTTCTCTTGCTTGACAAATAGTGCAAAAAATGACCTAGCTTCGAGTGCAAATCTCTCTACATTCGCAATAAAGAATTAAATGAACACTGCCCGCCCTCTATCCATCACCTCCCCCGCAATGATACGTAAAACAAATGTGATTAGCACACAATTAACATAGACAGACAGACGCAATAACATACATTATACATGTGTAGGACATATGTTGCTAATTGTGTAATGAAAGTCAGGTGTTTATGTCTGTATGAGATTGCGAAAATGTTAGCTGTGAAGTGGAAGGACCTAGCCTTGAATTCATTCTCCAGGAATATATTCTTCTCGATAAACTCACTCCATCGTAGAAATTGTCTTGGTCACCTCTGACCTGGACTAGAGTTAAAGCCTTTGTCAAACAGACAGGCGTGACGAATGCGAAGCGTGATGTTTTTATTTGTAGTTTATAGAACTGTTTGAATCCACATAGCAAAGCGAAAGCGATCCGATAGCGTGACAGAACTATCGGACTGTCGTTTCACTTCAAAGCAAACGAACGACAAAGGCATAAGAGCACACTTATCTCAATTTGAAAAAAGACTTCCTCCAATATCTCTTATTAATGATGTTATGGTTCCTTCTTCTTCTTATTTTATTCCTTCTTATTGATGATTGTTCTCAGCAGTTTTTTTTATGTAACGTCTGTTTTTGCTTATGAGATTGTATCACCTTTGTCAAACAGACAGGCGAAAGCGAAGCGAATCCGAGGCAATACCGAACCGAAGCGAGACGTCAGTCCCATAGTTCTGTCACGCTAACGGATCGCTTTCGCTTTTGTATGTGACTGGATTCAAACAATTCTATACATTACAAATAAAAACGTCACGCTTCGCATTCGCCACGCCTGTCTGTTTGACAAAGGCTTAAAAGAAAAACATCGTGAACTCAAACTTCTGAAAGTAATCGTAGAAGCGATACTACAGAACTCATAAACAAGACATAAACCTGACCTTATACTCCTTAACAAGCAAAGTCACAACCAAATCATAGTCCCCAATAACAATGCCGCCATTAATTTATGTAGCACGCAAACCTGCGCGTGCGCATTCGTGTCGCTTTTGGCACCCAATGAATGGGGCGATTCAGTTTCCTTGATAGAAGATAATAGTTCTTTATTTGGACAACTTTTATGTATTGAATTCTACATACAGTGTGCAGATATGTGAACTTTTATATACGAGTACATATTGTTTGTCATTTTCAGTAAATGCTTTCGTCGATGTGTCACTTCAATTTTGGGTGAAGGATAAGTATGCAGTTTGGTTGTAATGTTTGCTTTAATCGTTGTAAAGTTAGAAATCTTTTTGCAAACAGCTGAAGTGTGAGAAAAAATCTATTTACTCATTTTTAGATATCAACACACCGCGTTTTGTACTTTAGACATACTGCCGGAAGCTCTCAATTATCTTATTACTATGGGAAATAATTTACTTGGCACGCTACTGGCAATGGTATGGAAAAAGTAATATATTCGTTGAATACAATATTTTTTTCACTAATCTAGTAATCTGCCTTGTTGGTCTAGCGACTATTTGTGACCACGCCAGTAAGCTAGAAGTTGTCAGTTCGATTTCCAAGTTGGGCAAGGTTTTATTAGGTTTTTGTCTGTCGCGGAGTCTGGATGGCAATAGGGTCCTCCCCTATCACAAGGGACTAACATATGTATGACAGGCCTGTTGGTATACTGGTTAGTGACCCTGACTGCTATGCCGGAGGTCGTGGGTTCGATTCCCACCCAGGACAAATGTTTGTGTGATGAGCACGATCATTTGTTCTGTGTCTGGGTGTAATTTATCTACAATATGTATGTATTTAGAAATATATAAGTATGTTTATCAGTTGTCTAGTACCCATAACACAAGCTCTGCTTAGCTTGGGACTAGATGGCGTTGTGTGATAGTTGTGGAATATTTATTTTATATTTATTTATTTATACAGGGTGTCCCAAAACTCAACGTCAAGCCGAAACGGGGTGACAGGATTGATCATAACCATCACGAGAAAAATCTGAAAAAAAATCTATCCCATGCAGTTTGAAAATTATGGGCATTTTAAGAAAAACCTAGAAATTTGATCAAACTGTACCATTTTTCGGTTATTGTGGTTATTCTTTTTTATTTTTGTTCATTTGAACTTTGGAAACGTAATCCTTAATAACATTTCTAGAATCCCAATAAAAAATAATGACACAATTGCCTCAAGTTTCCGAGAATTGAGACTATTTGTTAAACTACGAATTTAAAATTTTCTAGATTCGTCGACTTTGACAGGCCCTCCTATAAAAAAAATGTACTAGAGTGCCTTGGCAAGTGGCATTAAAAGTTGGCGCATTTAATCAGAATTCTAAAATGGTACAATACTTGTTAGTTCCATACAATAGAAAAGAGTAAAAAAATTAAAACCTCAAGTAACCCGAATTTTGCTATCACATTTTACTCAGTTAAAATGTTTTTAATTCGCACAAGCTGTAGGTAGGTTCTTAATTTTAAGACAAAATGATGAGAGAGATGGATAATGGGTATGTTTGTCATGAGTGAGCGAGACAGATAGTGACGCCACTTTTACCAAAGTGAAAAAAAGTTAGTAAAATAATTAGGTTTGTTGGACTAAAAGTCAGATAGAGAAAAAACATTTTTATTACAATAAATGTTCAAATTGTTTACCATCAGCCTCAATACAAGCCCTACATCTTCTTAAAAAAGATCTACTTATAAGTCGGGCATATCTTCGAGAGTTGATCGCCTCAGCTGCTTGAGAAATGCGTTCACGCAGGTCGGCTACGTGATCAATGGGCTTTGAGTAAACTTTTTCTTTGAGAACTCCCCAATAGAAAAAATCCAGGGGATTTAAATCTGGTGAACGGGCGGGCCACAAGATAGTGCCTGAACGTCCAATCCACCTTCCCGGATATTCCTGGTCAAGGAAATCTCTTACTTGCACTGCGAAATGCGTACCCATACATACCCATTATCCATCTCTCTCATCATTTTGTCTTAAAATTAAGAACCTACCTAGAGCTTGTGCGAATTAAAAACATTTTAACTGAGTAAAACGTGATAGCAAAAATCGGGTTACTTGAGGTTTTAATTTTTTCTCTCTTTTCTATTGTATGGAACTAACAAGTATTGTACCATTTTAGAATTCTGATTAAATACGCCAACTTTTAATGCCACTTGCCAAGGCACTCTAGTACATTTTTTTTATAGGAGGGCCTGTCAAAGTCGACGAATCTTGAAAATTTTAAATTCGTAGTTTAACAAATAGTCTCAATTCTCGGAAACTTGAGGCAATTGTGTCATTATTTTTTATTGGGATTCTAGAAATGTTATTAAGGATTACGTTTCCAAAGTTCAAATGAACAAAAATAAAAAAGAATAACCACAATAACCGAAAAATGGTACAGTTTGATCAAATTTCTAGGTTTTTCTTAAAATGCCCATAATTTTCAAACTGCATGGGATAGATTTTTTTTCAGATTTTTCTCGTGATGGTTATGATCAATCCTGTCACCCCGTTTCGGCTTGACGTTGAGTTTTGGGACACCCTGTATATTTGTTTTTTTTTTTGTATACAATTAGGTTCACCTACTCTGCCTTAATCTTCGGGATTTCAGGCGTGATATTTGGCTAATCTATACCTTTCATAAGTAGTCATAATATGCTTTTCAATATCATATTAGTAGTCATATTATTTAATCTTCTCAAACAGGATGTAGTTTCCAAAACATAGATTACGATTCCGTGAAGTACGCCTATATTACTGATTCCGTTATTATGACAGAGTATCAAATAACTATCAACAAGACAAGGTATGAAATTGCGCTGTACTAAAATAAAATGGCTGTCAAGACACTGATAATTTTGAATAATGATTAATCATTTTATCTTATCCATGAGTTCTAAAAATAGCTCATATTATCATTCATCAGATAATCAAGTACCTGTTACAAATTCGCAAACAAAAATTTTATAATTAGGTAGGTAATGTTATAGATGAATAAGGTATTATTTTTTCAAGAAAGATTACGCCTCATGGTTTAAACGAGTGAGAATGGGTTTCGAATAGTTTCGTTTTTTAACACTATAAATCGGTTTAGTTTTCTAAAGCTTATGTCAATGCATTACGTTTAAATCTAAGTCACTGTAATAACTACGGTAGCTTTTTTTTTTACGTGGTAAAATCATCACATGAGTCCTCCCAAGCAGGGCAGAGCGGGAGGGACTGTCAGACTCGTACTGACTAAAATCCACGGTGTCCTTCAATAGCCCTTTACGTACCGGGGTCACGGTAATTCGTGAGTCCCGCGATCCCGGCAGGCAACTACGGTAGCTAAGTTTTAAATGTATTATGTATATATGAATGTCATTTCGTATAGACACTATAGTACCATTCAGGCTTAAATTTTCTTTACCCCAAATGTACCTCAGTTTCAATTAGTCCTTTCCCGAAATGTCCCATTCCTACGACAACTAATTAGTGCTGTTTTTAGCACATATTGTTAACAGTCCTACACAAAAGCCTGTTGGTTTAAAACTTAGAAAACACACTTTTCCATTATAAAGTAGCGTTCAGTAGCGAGCCCTGTCACTTACCTATGACTAATAGCACAGAAAGCAAGACAAAGCAAGGGCGTGTCACATTTCTATTATGGCGTATCATAGAACATGGAACGTCTAGAGTCGGCAGTACCTGCAAATAACATTTAGCAACTGGAAACTGCTGCGACAAATTCAAATTGCGATTTTGAGACTAAGCCAAAACGTTTGTTTTTTATCTAGATTACTTTTTTGGATATACAAATAGGCGGTAATGTCGCTATGTACGAAAGCGTTATCTTATAAAGTTAAATCGTCCAGTTGTGTCGTTCCGCTCTGATCTGGCATTGCAGCTGGTCCACTGTGTCGCTTCAGTTGCCTATCTGCGGTGACCTTCAGAATTATAAATGCCACGGGTCACTCCAAAACCATCGTTTTTTTGGCGTCATTTGCTATAACATTATAGGTAATGTCATTGGATACTATAGACTACAGCCGCCTCTAGTAGACTCCTTGCTCTGTGTACCTACTATATGCATCGCAACCCGCGTCCAAACGTAATGCGTTTTTAAATCGTTCCTATGGACACGCCTTTACGTAACCTAGGGTTGGTGAAAGTCGGAAACGACTTATAATTCACTTATTAGGATTACTTAGGGCTTCAGTGTTTGTTTGGTGAATTTTGATTATAGGAAAGTTATGGTGGTCGATGACACTTTAGGACGTGTCAACCATCAGTTTTGTAATAATATAATTAAATACGATACGGCGCGCATTGTTAGGAGGTTCCTTTCTCTGGAGCCCTGACCGCCGGTAGTCTGGACCCTGTTCCCGATACCGGTGGGCCACTATTATTTATATTTTTAAATGTATTTTTTAACTTAATTTTTTAAAAGTATTTAAAAATGTTAATAATAAGTAGGGATAAATTAATTAAGGATAATAAATATTTATAGACCTGTAAGGGTGGGATATTATTTAATGAGCAGTTTTTTTTTCATTGTTAGGGTTTGTTTTTCCTGTAATATCTACCAAGAATGGAAACAACATTTACTGTATCTATAATGATACATTATTGATTTTTAGAAAGATGAAGTATATGAACGTTACAGCAAAATTAATATTAATTTGTAAAGATCGCAAAATGTTGCGTTCTACCGTGTAGAAAAAGGTGCGAGCGTTATGTGAGAAAAATTAAATTTGGCAATTATGTAATTGGTTAGTTCACATTATAGCCATAATGAGCTAGGCAAAATCTTTTTAACAACGAGATATTTTATTTCACACTTTCCATAAACATACAATTACAGTCATATAAATACAAAGTATCAGCCTCCAAACGAGATCTTTCAACCACTTTCCCAACTTCCTGCATATCCATCTAATCAATCAAATGGTACCACACAACCACTCTGACAGCCCTGCAAGGCGTGACCACACTCTGACACACGTCAATACTTCCTGCGACCATCAACCGACAGTCAACGGTAATCAATACGATTGTGCCGACACTTCCTTTTATCACTACTGTGATTGTGGTCGGTGATAAACCAAATAAGAACCATGTGACGTCATTAATAAGTATTCCTTTTGTCTATGATATCTGTCAGTTTGGTTTCTATACTTTTTTTGAGCTATGGTGGGATCGATTTCGAAGCAAAAAAATGTCGGCTTTTTTTGTTTGGAGCGGTTCGATTGTTAATTTCTTGGGCTGTGCTGATCCAATGATAGGGGTTATGATTTCTTTAAATAAATGGGCTTGTGTTCATTAAAGATCGTGACTTGTTAATTTGTCGATTAAATAATATCGACTTAATAAAAATCATTAATTCACTCGAAAACAGACAATGAGGCAACGCAGTCTAAATCAGTCAGAAATTGAGCATGTTTAATGATTTAAATTGTGGATGAAACTTTACAAGGAACTCAAGAAGTTCAGGAGTATATCTAAACAAATTTCCTGACTAAAGCGTAAATTAAATAAAACTACATCAATTCTTTTGCTTTCCTTTTAAATTAAAAAAAAAACATTACTTTTCCTGTTACAATTTCAACCAAACTTCGTCACGTTCACAAGAAAATCATTATTTATTTTACAATTCCTATTATAGGTCAAGACCACCGCGGTTAGAACCATTTAACACATGACTAAAACCATTTAATTACATACGACAGTAATTAATCGGAATCAAGTTTTATTTTTAACTCTCCGTTTTTTGCTTCGGGGCTTATTAAACGTAGTTTATGTGTGTGGTTCATTATGATCTGATTATAAGGTGAACCGGGTTTTATTTCCGTATGGAAGTGTTTAGTGTTATATTGTTTATTTGAATTCATAATCGGTATTTAACGTTCCCATTGGTGGGAATCAGGATTCCATCTAATGTGATAGTGAGTTATAATCCACAAAGCAGTCTGCAATGCGAGTTATGGATGTCACAGTCATATCTTTGAATGTTTGTATCTCACAAGTAAAGACCTGTTACCTTTTTTTTATTGTGGTAAAATCATCAAACGAGTCCTCCCACGCAGGGCAGAGCGGAAGGGACTGTCAGACTCGTACTGACTAAAATCCACGGTGTCATGGTAATTCGTACAGTCCCGCAACCAGACCTGTTACCCTGGGCTAACAATGCTTTTAATTGCAACCATATCCTTAATCATTAGCAAACCATTGTTAGCGGTGATATGATTGGCTATTCCTTACCCAATTTCGAGATGCTTCTGAAAATACCGCGATGGAAACAATAATGTTCTTTGGTTCATCTGGAGATAGAATCTCTTCGAAATTAAAGCGAACATGGTTCTTCTAGGTTAGCTCTCTCCAGCGTAGACATTGTCTCAGTGACCACTGACATAGACTAGAATTAACGCCTTTGTCAAACAGACAGGCGAAAGCGAAGCGATACCGAACCGAAGCGTCAGTCCGACAGTCTATCACGCTACCGGATCGCTTTCGCTTTTCTATGTGACTGGATTCAAACAATTCCATACATCACAAATAAAAACGTCACGCTTCGCATTCGTCACGCCATTCTGTTTGATAAAGGCTTAAGAGCAAACCCATATGTTAAAAAAGATCTATTCCTGAACCTCATGATCATTAGTCTCTCTTCCTACTAGACTAAGCCAGTCAATCATATAGTGTGATGTCTGTTTGTACAAGGGGTTTGTGAAAGCGAACTGTTGTCTTTCGACCCGCTGGCCTAAGACCTTAGTGTTTGTTCATGTACCTAGAGAAACTGTTGACATGTGGTGCCTTCCGTATAAGTACTTAAGAGAGATCTTCATAATACTAGTGTTTAAAAAGTTGACTTTCAATCGATGGACATATGGGTCGCGAAACTGTCTTATCAGGTAACCGTGACCCTGGAACGTAAAGAGCTATTGAAGGATCACCGTAGATTTTAGCCAATACAAGTCTGGCAGTAACTCCTGTCCCGCCCTGGGCGGGGAGGTCTCTGTTGTAAAACTCTATTTGATGATTGTACAACGATTAAAAAAAAACCAACGAAATATAACCTAAATAATTGAGTAACATTAATTATGAAATATTGCGAATTTGGAATACAATGCCACCACTCAGACTAAGAGCTGTTTTCTTTTAAAACTGATCCTTTCAAATATGTATACTCAAGTGTTATCTGCGCAACTTCGCACCGCCTACGACAAAATCCTGAAGTACGTAACACCAATCATAAATGTATAAAAAAACTCCTTCGAAATCACTTAACATCAATCGAGATGAGTCAAAACATACACTTTCACTAACTAAATAGTTTCGTGACATTAAGCCCACTAGAACGTCTATAAAACATACAAAAATCCACTCCCGCGCACCGCACCGTGTGAATTTGCAAGTGTTCATGGTTGGCACGGCTTATAAAGTCAATGGAGCGATCAGGTGAGCGGACAAAGTACTTTGTTTTGGTATTAACAATGTTAGAAGACTGCTATACTTTGTGGAATTTGCGAAATCTGTTCGTAAAATTATTTGACTGTTGAATGAAATTTTAATCTTTGTTAACCAAATCATGTTGTAAGCAAATTTACAATTTCTATAAGATTTATAATTAGACTTCAGCGTGATGTTTTTGAATTTTGAATGAACTCATTAAAATTTGGACTTTGTGTCAAATGCAATATTTATGTCGTTCTCAACATCCGTTAAGGAAATACCAAGTTTCTACTTACTAGATTTAAAGTTAAAAAAAAACACGCCGGCTGGACACGGGCAGATATTTTATTGAAATGCCAGTGTTCGATGTTCGCAGGTGATCTGCAATTTGTTCCAACTAGTTTGAAAGATCCTTTACGCACAGGAAAGAAGCGTTTAGAGCACTCCATTAATTACTATTCCATGGTATTAAGTAACGTTTAGTAATATGATGGTAATTATGTAAACGGTATTGCGAGTAAGACGAATTGTTTGAGAAAACTTGTCGATTTGATACGCCTGCGTCCACAACAGGGTTTTGTTGTGTATGTTACATGTTATGTTACCGCATTTGGTATTTGCTGCTATGATTTAATTGGTCTTCATATTTAGTCATTTGTAGTTCAATGGATTCCATGAGTTGTTTTCTCTACCAATGAATGGATTTCTCTCACGAAATTCAATATTAGCTCTTAAAATGTACAGAAGAACTCATCAGTGTTGTATTCTTTATTTGTGACCACGATGCCATCGCGTGTATACTCTTTTCAAAAATTCATTTCAAGGCGATAGTTTTGGTACCTCATATAACCTTCACTTTTAACCATAACCGACACCAAATACCACCGTTCCCCATAACATGGCCTTGACAAAAACCCCGACTTTCCATTGGGCAACCACCCTTATATGTCCACTATAAAGGCACTCACACAACGACTGATTGTTCGCGCCTTATACAGCATTGAAAGCTATAGTTGATACTTTTGATGCGATGCAGAGATAAAAAATAATGGGTTTGTGAATATGGTGGTCAAATTGTAGGGTTCGGAGTAGGGTTACCAGTTGCCAGAATTTGTCAAAGTGATTTTATTCTACGCATTACTATCTACCTTCTGGCTTTTTCACACCTATTGAAATTGAGAGACATCAAAAGAAAAAGTTCAATTTCCGATTCTTCCCTTTGTATTTTATTTTTATCATTACCTCTTTTAATCGTAAGAAAAATATCTTGAGGAAATCTGCGTAAACTAGGCCCAAAAAATCGAAGACATAATTTATTATAACATCTACGAAAACTCGTAATGGGTCTCCTTCTCAGAAAAAGGAGGCCTGTGTCCCAGCAGAGGTAACATTATGCTCATAAAGGCTACTTAAGATATTAAACTTTGAACTAGGGTTGCCTAGTTCAAAGAAGATCAGTTATAAGTACACGCCATTACTTAATGATGAAAAGTGTGAAGCAAGAGTTTCATTCATACATTGATTTACAAGCAACTAAGCAAGGTTGTTACACGGAAGGATGTCAAATTTCTTATATCTATTAAGACTTGTCAGAATTAATTTGACAACCTTATTAACTAGTACTTCAAAGTTCTATTGATTGATTTGTTAAACCGCAAAATTCTGTGGCTCGCTTTGCTTTCATTTTGCCAATGTCAAGGTTAGGTACTTTAAGATTGCTCAATCACTTTATTTTCAGTAGACACTATATTTTTCAATTTATTAAGCACATAGATTTTAAATCTTAAACTCAACTGTGTGGCCTTTTTCTAACTTCTTTGAAGATGATTTTAGATTGGTTTCAGTCTAAACAAATGTAGCCAAATACGAATATTTTAATTGGAGTTACTGCCCATTTGAACTCCTTAATTCAGTTACTGGGAAATAATATGATATACCTAATCATAATAACTGTCAAAGATCTCAAACGACACTTTTAGTTTGAAACTTCTTAAACAGAGTATTGTCGTCAGCATCATTCAGACCTTAATCTTTCCCATAAGGAAAGACCTAAACAAATTACCTAGTTAGAACTAGTATGCCTATTTCAAACACCTTTCAGCTTTAAAGCTTATTATTCGGTTCATATCGCCTCGCCATTCACTGTAGTGACATCCTAACAAACTATTGTTGATATTAAGTATGCACATAACTTAAAACACGTCAACTCTAAAACCATTTAACGTAGACTCATGCACTGTAACAATTTTCAAACAAACTGTTTCGTTGGACGGGTCAAAATAAACTAGAAGCTGTTACTAGTGTTAGAAGACCTCTCATAGCTTACTCTTTGGTTTGATTGAGATGTCAGGTTATGTTGGGTTTTGTGTTTAATTATGTAATGATGTTTCTAACTTGTTTATTTACAAGTCACGATCCTCATGTCTTGAAACCTTCCTGGCTTTACTGTTGATATTGTTTAAGGGAATAAAAGATCGTTTTGTTGAGTTTCGCTGAAGAAACGACGATGTATTGAATAGTTGAGAAAATGTATAATATATTGGTGTTATCGTGAGTAATTTCTAGAATTCCGGTAACAGTAAATACAGCTGTTCTATTTAATTGTAAATTGCCATGTGCCGTACGTTTTTAAAAGCTAAATAAACAACATTACAACATGTTTTTCATAATAAGTAGGTGTCGCTCTCAATTTTAAAATAAAAATATAAAGGATACTCACCAAAACTTTGTTTTTGATCATCTTCAGCCTAAAATGACATCTTTCTGTCAAAAAGTCGCCTCGTTATTGCAAAATCTTTAATCATTTGCGTATTTATGTTGATCACCATCATCATCATCATCATCATCCACAGCCCTAATTCACCCATTGCCAGACCTCTCTTTGCCTATGGCATCTTAGGACTCATTTCTATGAATGTACAGTTGTAAGCATAATTAATTATTTAGTATTAAAGTGGTTGCAACAATTAACGTCGTGGACACATTTTTTTAAGGACTGTTCACACTTATCAACGTGGAATAGATATACTAAAGCTATTGAGCGAGACAAGCCGTTGCGTTCAGATCCAGCTTGTCCCTTGTTGTCCTCCCCCAGTGATGCCCTAAGTTGAGGTTCCTACCCCACAGAATTAGCCCTTAGTGTGTGGTCGCTTAGTTTCTAAGACCCTGGCTGGAGGCCTTTCATTCAAGGCACTACAGGATTGCTCTATTAAGCTGCACATAACCTCGTCTAAACAGTATTGCAAGGTGTAACTTATAAAAAATCGAGCCGATGCGTCAATGAGTGTGAGCACTCCATTAATCCTATACTCCTTGAAATCACATTTTAAAAAAGCCCTTTTCAAATAAACCGTTACCGTGAGCGCTGCTTGAGAGTCATTATCCCCCTGCCTCCCTCAATATTACACACTTTTTTGCAACACATTGTTATTTGGACTATAATATTATTTCAACAAGAAAATAATATATAGTCACGTCACTATCACTACGTCACAACACTGTTTTTTTGTCTCTTAAACGAAACATTTCTTAAACTTATAATAAATAGTTTTTTTTTATCACTATGCACTGTCAAACTTTTGAACTGCAACAATTTAATCCACGTATTATATTTTTATGAAAGTTCTAGACTGCAAAAATTATATGATCGTCTATCACTTGCAGTGTACGTGTTTTTTCAAGTCGCGGCACAAAACTGAACATTTTCAGCTGAAAGATAATGAAAAGTTAATCAACAAGTATAAATTAAGTGATATCTGTTATGACGCGAGTGACTGATAGTAGATTACTGATAATGTGATAACAAACGACCTTCCCAGGCTGTTTCACTGATATTATTGTGATTTTGAAATTGATAATTGTTTTTTTTAACTAATTACATTTTAATCTTCACTGCAGGCTTATCATGCGGGTTTTTTGCGGATTTTGGCGAATGTCTCAAAGAGCATGAGTAATTTTTTTGATGGATAAATCATTCGTATTTATTTACTTTATTCACCTACAGATTGTCGTAATAATATTATGTATCTATTAGCCAAGTGATTTTCTCTTTATCAGACATGAACTTGATGATCTTGTGATTTATAAAACCCTTCTGTCATTTTTATGATTTTGACCCCCTCGAAGGCTGGTGCCCGGATCACGTGTCCCGCCTGCCTCCCACTAGATCCGGTACTGAATACTTATGACGTAAAAGGAAAACATATTATAATAATATTCTATCTAATATCTTTTATCGAGTAATTTCCTAATCTGTATTGTTTTTATCGAAAGCTAATTTTTTCTATCGGTCATATACTTAGTATTTAGATATTACACATAAATTAATGGCCACAATGCCACAAATTCAAGTATTTACGGTAAATAAATCAAAGGGATTACTGAAGAATTTTGTTTTTCTTGATAGGGCAAGATAGATTATCTGGGGGAAATCCAGTGGCTAAAATATTATATAATTCCTAATATTATTACTTAGGTAGCGTATTTAGTATCCACGTGGACTTATCACGTGTCAAATAAGATAAAATTAGTCGAAAAATTAAATCAGCCATACCCAATTTTCAACCAATAAAATAATAAAAGTTACGTTCGCTGGAAGCCAGAAAAGCATATAATGATGACGATGATAATTTACTTGTAAGATCAAGAAATCATCAAGTACTATGGATATTATGTAACCTAAACTAACTTGTCCAAGTCGGTGTGCCCCGACTCGCTGTCCGACCATGGACGAAAATGTCCAAGATCTACAGATGACGGCCGGGAACAACAGCTTTAGGTGCTTTCCTAGGCACGAAGGGTACTCGCTATGACAGATGGTCACCCATCCACAGACCAACCTCGGCTGTTATTATTTAGCCACGTGCGCCTCCCATTAAAGTAATGAAAATGTAGGGTACTTAACAAGTTGCTTTACTTATCTGTATGTACATTATGGTTCTTGAAAACTTTGCAGTCAATTCTAAACTGTTTTAGCGTCAATTAAAGTACAAATTCTAGAAGGTTTAGATGTAGACCGGAAATCTTAATATTTTGGCATATGAAAGTACCGTGAGAATCACTAGCGAATCTAAGTTATTAGCGGAACAAACATCGTTGACCAGATATAGTAAAAAAAACCTGTCTTAAAGTTTCGGTAGGTACATTAGTCACGGGCATGCAGGCAGCGAGTAATGGGCAACTCGCTGTCCGACCATGGACCATGCCCGGGTCGGCGGCGCGTTGTGTTCCACGCACGCCTCAAAGAGTGTCAGCAAAGTGACGGGGCCCCCCTCTAGAGGGCTAAAGTCTGTCGGGGTCGCGGGACTTATGATTTACCGTGACCCCGGTACGTAAAGGGCTATTGAAGGACACCGTGGATTTTAGTCAGTACGAGTCTGAAAGTCCCTCCCGCTCTGCTCTGGGTGGGAGGACTCATTTGATGATTTTAACACGTTAAAAAAAAGGGTTCAAAGTCCAAAACCAAAAGTTCCTTCTTCATTAGTCGTCCATTCCTGGCGTACGTGAGAGCCAGGGCTGTGAGCAATCCATGAATCAATCTTATCGATATGTTGATAAGGCTGTTATTAAAATGTCGTGTAATTATGAGTCAGGCAGATGTCGTATTTCTTTTATTTTTCTGCAGAAGGCTGTATATAATAAACAGTGTTAAAGGAGTGCATAGTGATTTTTTTTTTTTTTTGATTGGACAACGTGTCACAATTAGGAAATTTAATTGAGGTATTGCGTTAATTGTTTTTTATCAATACATGCGACAATATTGCAGATTTTGTTGCTGATACGTGCGTAAACGTTTCGAATCTTATTTCTAGTATTTTCTGTGATAAAAACACTGAAATTGAACAAAGAAAAATGGCCCTGTTTTTTGGCTTATGGTTAAAAAGAAGCGAATCTATGTAATGTCACCCTATTTAAAAGATTTTGTGAATTGTTGGATATAATCTGTAATTTGTATGGTGTGCATAATAAAGTGTATTCTATCTATCTATCTATATTTTTGTGTATATTACTTTTCGCCAGCCTTTGAAAAAATCACTTGACTGTATGTTTAACCAGCTGTTATTTATTTCAATGATATCATGTAGCAATATTATCGAATGAATCTGAATGAAGATTATCGCAATACCCAAAATCAATCTCATTATTTCTGACTGTTTAAGATTAACTTAAAGATGTGTTAACAATTACAACAGCAGTGGTGACAAAGTGGTATCGACCCCGTCTAACGAGTAGCTCGCGGGTTCGAACCTAGCCAGGGGCATTACTTTGTGTAATTTATTTCAACACCACTGCTCTTAAAACGGTGTAGGAGAACATCTTGAGAAAACTGTCATGTCCTAGAAACAAAAATGCGAAGACATGAGACATCTACCAACCCACACAGGCTGGCGCGTGCTGGATTATGTCCCACTCTCTCTCGCAGAGAGGGAGACCTGTGTCCCAGTTGTGGGAACATTTATAGGCTGATGATGAACACTTACAATACCAGGAAACCCTTCTTACAATCATAATATAACAAAACAACTAAGGAAGGTGTAAGTCATACTCCATTCCATCTTCAGATCGAAGTTAACCGATTAAAAATATAATCAGACGCACTTTATCGTAACTGTGCCCATAATAGTGGCACTATGGACCAAATACAAATATAGTTAGTCGGTCAACCCGCGCGCATCGTGGGTTCAATGCCCGGGGCATGCACTGACGCGGTTATACGAAGATGAGACAGTTGCGCGTGCGCACCTCGCGTTTATTCGTCCTTTTAACGAGCCTTGGCCTAGTATAATTCTAGTTTTTGTGTATGTTGTGAAAATTTACGTGATTGCGTTGTTTTTTGGTTCGCCACATTGTTTTTTAAGGTTACGTATGCTTTAATTACTGTGTAATTACTTCGTGAATGAACAAATATTATGTAGATAGAATCACTGATGCGAAATGAATGAATGAATGGATGGAAGGATGTTTGTTACTCTTACACGCAAAAACTACTGAAAGCACTTGCATGAAGTTCGGTACCATAGATACTTTATAACCTTTATAAACTGTCCTACGTGTTAACATAGGACAGTTTTTTTCGTGACTTTATATTCCCTAGGGATAATTTTCGAGTTTCACGAGAGTGAAGCAACAGCTAGTAATCATATAGGTACACGACTCTGGTTGGTTTACAACTACATCGTTGGGCTAGTAATCACAAGTGTGACTCTAAGCAAAAGGTCCTGACTTCAAATCCCTGATTAAACAACAAAGTGTTATTGGGTTTTTTCCATCAGGATTTCCTCAAAGATCTCGGTTAATAGCAATAGGATCGTATAAATAATATGCGAACCATTAATGCATAATCCAGCCACGATGACTAATCTAAAGTCTGGCATCAAGATCTGATCGTATCACACGAGCATCACTTAGCAACGATTATGATGCAAATGTACCATTACTTAGATACCTTCTGAATGCATTAGTATGTGCTGTTTAATATCCTGAAAGATCATAACCCATTCAGACAACTAGCTGGTGCCAGCGGCTTCGCCTGCGTGTGTCAGAAATTATCCCACAGTTTCGTAATATCGGGATAAAAGTTATCCTATGTATTATTACACCCAGATCCGTTCAGTAGGTTCCCAAAATTCCCAGTAACTGGGATGAGGTGGTCGTTCCATGTTAATTACTGCTATTTCGATACTGATAAACTGGAAGCCGACTCCAACATAGGTGCATAGTTGGGAAAAATCTAGGCAGGTGTAGAAACGGAATGTCATTTTTAGGCTGGAAACAAATTATCCGACAACAATACACTTTTATTGTCTCAAAATGTTTTTAGAGTTGATGGCGACTGTACGAATTACCGTGACCCCGGAACGTAAAGGGCTATTGAAAGACACCGTGGATTTTAGTCAGTACGAGTCTGAAAGTCCCTCCCGCTCTTCCATGGGTGGGAGCACACATTTGATGATTTTACCACGGTAAAAAAAAAACAAAAAAAAAGGGTTGATGGCGGCAACCAAGCTACTAAAGACACTACATACTAATAAGCTCCATAAAAATATTATAGCTTTATGTCTCACCACCAAAATTGACAATAAAAATCCTATTTTAATATACCACGCACGTATAAAAAAACTCATTTTATTCCCATAGATACATGACAAGATTGTTAACCAAACGTATAAGCTACTCGACTAGTCCGAAAGACCGTCCACTTGCGTTACGCGTCTCAATACAATTCGTCATACCGAATGATAGCAGTTACTCATACGTTTTAACTCTACTAAAATTAGAGTCTGAACGAGGCATAGAACAGATGGGACACTTGGTTTAGTATACAAACTGTATTAATTGAATTAAGATGTCGATGTGAACAAACAAATATTAAGTTATAAATAACTAAAATCCGACTACGAAAAACCGCGCTCGGTCAAATGAATATTGTTTTATACTTTTTTTGTTCAGTTACGACTTTTCATCCCCCAGAGGGCGCCATATAGGATTTGATGACAGGTCACCTACCCTATAACCGGCGGACAACTGAGACGCTTCTAACAACATATCAATTGTCATGTAATGATAAGTAGTTTAGAAGTTATAAGGGAACAAAAATTAAACAAACATACATACATACCGGTCAAAATCATAACCCTCCTTTTGCCTTTGCCGTAGTCGCGTAAAAAGAGTGAATAATATAAAAGTTAATTAATGGATAGGGAGAAGAAGGTCACAGAATAGAAAAATGACGAATGACATGAAAAGAAAAGAAGAGCATGACAGTTTTCAGGGGAGAATTGGAGAAAAAAGGAAATAATGCAAGTACAGAAGACGATAAGATGTCGATTACAGTTAGATAGAAATAGAGAATATTCTTTTAAAAACATATGTAATTTTTAAGACTGTAAATGGTACTGATTTCAAGATATAAATAAATAAATATTCCACAACTATCACACAACGCCATCTAGTCCCAAGCTAAGCAGAGCTTGTGTTATGGGTACTAGACAACTGATAATCATACTTATATATTTCTAAATACATATATACTAGCACTTTTCCCGCGACTTCGTCCGCGTGGGTTACGTACTTTCCTAATTCCCCCTTTTCACCCCCTTAAAGGTTAAATTTCCAAAAACCCCTTCTTAGTGCTCCCCTACATTATAATAGGAAGCCGTGTGCAAAATTTCACATTCCTAGCCCTAGTAGTTTCGGCTGTACGTTGATATGTCAGTCAGTCAGTTCTCCTTTTATATATATAGATTATACATAAATTACACCATTATTATATATAAACACTACTTAGAATGTATTATCTCCAAGCTTTATTCCTGTCACTTCCGCATGGCTGCTAAATTATAGCTTGGTGGAGATAGGACCAAACTTAATAAGCAAATTACTACAACTTAGCTTTTCTAGACCCAACCATCCCTTGGGCAAAGGCTCAAAGAATTGCTTAAAAGTCTTACTTATAATATGAATTGTTTGGTCTTAGATGTCGTCATGTTGTTAAAAATATTCTTATCAATTAACAAATCGACTGTTACAGAATTCAGGTACTCTATAGTCAGTTTTGAAATAAGGATAAATCTATCAATATTTGCAATTTGAAGTGTCAAATGTTCTGTTTGTTTTTGTAACGTTAATTTCCGAACTAGCTCGAAGAATATTACAAAGTCTTTCTGCAAGTTTTTGTTACGCTTTCATATCCTGCGGTTAGATGTTCAGGAAATTAATAAATCGGCAACACAGAATGTAGAATGTCTAGAATTATGAATTGCGATAATGATATTGCATCACAAAACTACAAATATTTAGAGAACAGTTACAAAAAACAAACATGATGACACACTAAGTTCAACACTAATCACGATTGCTCACAAATTGACACATTTCCGAAACATTTGACATATTTCCGAGACATTAGACAGCTAGTGCATACTTTTGACACTTTATGCAATTTTTCATAATTTACCAGGCACACTACCAAGTCAACATGAGAAAAAAGTGCATTCAGACTTTTATACCTCAAAACAGATTGAAATATTTGGGGCCATCTTGGGACTCTGATTTTCAACATTACAGGTGTTTTTAGAAAGCATGGATTATACCTTTTTTTTCACACTAATTCAAAAAAATTCCTTCATGAGTTACAGTGGTTTGGGAGTAGTCTGGCAGGCTTGATGGCTAGCATACTAATATTTCAATATTCAATCCAAAACTTTTTTTTAGAAATATTGTTTTTGTGACGTGTTTTCAGCTCTACGTATAAAATCTTCCACAGAGATTAAAATTTTTCATATTAGTTTGAGTTTTTACTGTCCCAGATATATTTTTCTTAAGTTAACTCTACATGGTCGCGGGACTGTACGAATTACCGTGACCCCGGAACATAAAGGGCCATTGAAGGACACCGTGGAGTTTAGTCACTACGAGTCTGACAGTCGCTCTCGCCCTGCCCTGGGTGGGAGGACTCATTTGATGATTTTACCATGAAAAAAAAAAGTTAACCCTACATAAGGATGCACCTTTATGCTACAAACCCTGCATAACTTTGCTTTAGAAGCGTCACAGGCCCGTTTTTATGTCTAGCAACTACTAGCGATAATCCCTTTTTAATTCCTGTCTCTTCTGCCTCTTAATCTATACAACAATAGATGTTTAACTAAAGCCAGTGCACGGAGTACCCACCGAGAGGAATGCATGAGTCAAATTGATTAAGCATGCGTTCCAAGTGGCCTTAATTTTGAAATGGGCAATTTTGCGACATTTTGTTTTTAACCGTCTGCGTTTATGTAAGATTTACCTTTTAATTTGTTGTTGATCGGGATTATTGACGATTCTTTCTTTTTCGTGTTTTTTTTTACAGCGTAAGTCATTTGTATGAGTCAGTGTGATTGGCATATTTTCTATTTAAATCATAAGTTGAGTCCAATGTCCGTTTACATTGTCATTGTAATGCCTAAATGTTATTGCACTGATAATATGGACAAGTTCGCATTTATTGAAACTTTCGTTGTAATTATAACTTATTGCCAAAGTGGACAGCAACTTTATTACAATTTAATTTTTAACTAAGCACAAACCACAAAAAAATAAACATCTGTTGACTGCTTGTCTAAAAAGTGTAAATGCAAAACGACCCTTATCAACGTGAAATGCCATTTTGACGTTGACACTTTTTTTAGAAAAGTGTTTAACAACTGTTTAACTTTTTTGTGTGAAGACGTCAAGTACTTAACCGACTTAAAAAAAACAATCTCAGTTCGACACGTATGTAATAACTTTCCTTCCGGACTTCGGTGGCAAATGTCAATGAAATGAAAGAACAAAGCCAGCGATTTCCAAACGAAAAGTTATTTTACACTTTCTTGCGTTTGTTTTTGTAATCTGTTTCTTTTTTTAGGAACAATCAAGGAACAATCAATTTTGAAATATTATGAAAGAAAAATAAATGTCATTATTAACACTTTACAATACCTATTCATGTTGGTACATTATGCTACCTAATTACCTTCACCCATTTCGACTGATAACACACTGATAACATCTCCGGATTAACAAATGACGACAATGAGAGATGCAAGTTTTAATCCTCTTGATAATTAATTAAAGTCTTTTCAAACCTTTCTTTCCAATTTATGCCAATTTCTTTGACTGAATTATAATTTGTTCGCCAGTTAGATTATCAAAAAAATATATGACACCTAGGAACGACGCTTTTAAAATTAGCAATACCTACGTCACATTATAGTACGATTTTACTGAATTCTGACGTCACGAGACACTCTCGAGTTTCGGTGCGTTATATCTTTGTTAATATTAAGTGATTAAAAAAATTTGAGGGCATTACTTTTCAAAATTCTAAATGACGGATTAATTAGATTTGCAATTTATTGATGCCTATTACCAAGTTAATGCTTCAGAAAACGGCAGTGACGCTAGTCTTCTGGACAAATTCTCGGATGGCAGCGATATTTGATGAATTTGATTGAGATTTGTCAATATTTTAATCCTCACATAAATATGTATAATGTATATTGGGAAAAGTCAATAAAATAATACTAATTGAATTTGAATACCAGATGCATCTAAATATCAATACCTGTTGTGGGTAGTTGCTCTTAAGTATTTGTAATAACGTATAGTCAAGTACCTACGAATTAGAATAAAGCGGTTGCTAACTGAAACTACGGTGTGTCATTACGCTACATGGTGACAGCGGTGAAAATAATTATAAAGTATATTATAATTATCGAGGTTTGTGTCAATAGTTTCGGCGAATATTATTGGATTAGTGAATAATTATGGAACACGCGCGACCACCGTCAGAATTGAGTTTGGAAGGCAGCTCCGTCAGCCGGGCTGACGCGTGGAAAAAATGGAAGACGCAATTCACACTATTTTTGAAAGCATCTGGGGTGCATAAAGAAGAATGTGGTGTGCAGGCCAGTTTACTGGTCAATCTGATCGGACCCGAGGGGTTCGATATTTTTGAAACTTTTACGTTTGATCAAGATAGTGAAAAGGATGACGTCACTCTGTTAATCAAGAAATTTGATGAATACTTCGGCGTCAGACAGAATATAACTCTGGCCAGGTACAACTTTTTTACGAGAAATCAGGAAAGTGGCGAGTCTATTGATCAATATGTAACAGCATTGAAATTAATGAGCAGAAATTGTTGTTTTAAAAGTTTAGAAGAAGAATTGATTCGTGACCGTATCGTTTGTGGTATAAAAAGTACGGTTGTACGTGATCGCTTATTGAGAACAGAAGAGTTGACGTTAGAAAAAGCGATCAAAATCTGTCAAGTCAATGAAATTTCAAATGACAGCAACCAGATATTGGAGACGCGGAGTGCAGGTGGCTCGGCGCAGTCGGCGCCGGTACAAGTCGATACAGTCGGTGTACGTGGTGGTGTTGGTGGACGTGGCTGGCGCAGCCGCGGGCGCCCGCGCCGCCGCGGACGTGGTGCGGCTGGTTCCGGTTTCAACGAGGTCCGACAATCAGGTGCATCGGGTCACTGTCTCAGGTGTGGAGGTGATTGTTCTGAGCCCACTACGTGTCCAGCTATATTTGTGCAGTGTTATGTGTGTGAAAATTATGGGCATTTTGCTAGAATGTGTAAAGTTAAAAGAAATGTTAAGAAAGTGCACGACATAGCTATAAGTGAACCAAAATACGACGACGAGGACGATTGTGAGTCATTTTTTATATCTGTTTTGTATAATGTTTCCAAGATAAATACTTCGTCTGAGGACTGGTTTGAAATACTTCAAGGGGAACGCGGTTATGAAAAATTTAAATTAGACACTGGAGCAGACATAAGTGTTTTATCATTAAAACGATTTTTATCATTAGGGTATGACAGTAAGTTAATAAATGATAATAATGTTAAATTACAATCTTACAGTGGTGATTTTATTCCGATAAAAGGCGTTTGTATTTTAAAATGGCGGTATAAGAAAATTGTTTACGAATTAAAATTTGCTATCGCTGTAATGGATTGTCAAAGTGTGCTGGGATTGCAAGCATGTTTAACTTTAGGTTTAGTAAAAAGAGTTCACAATGTTAATTTCTCGGAATATCATGATTTATTTAATGGACTAGGCTGTTTGCCAGGTGAATATCACATTGTTGTTGATAAAACTGTGATGCCAGTGATTTGTGCTCCTCGTAAAGTACCTTTAGGATTGCGCGACAAGTTGTGCGACGAGTTGAATAGAATGATGGAGTTGGGAGTTATTAGGAAGGTGACTCATCCAACTCCTTGGGTAAACTCATTAGTGATTGTTGCAAAGAAGAATGGTCAATTGCGTGTATGTTTAGACCCGAGACCACTTAATAAGGCTATACAACGTGCACATTTTCAATTACCAACTATAAATGAATTGGCCACAAAGCTACATGGTGCTCGGTATTTTTCAGTTTTAGATGCAAATTCCGGATTTTGGTCGGTCAAATTAGATAATGAAAGTGCAGATTTATGTACATTTAGCACACCGTTTGGACGATATCAATATTTGCGATTGCCCTTTGGGCTGAATTGTGCGCCTGAAGTATTTCACGCAAAGATTAAACAATATTTCGAAGGCTTAGAGGGGATAGATTCTTTTATAGACGATATCATTTGTTGGGGTAGAAATAAAAACGAACACGACATGCGATTAAAAGCTTTATTAAATAGAGCCCGGGAAATTAATTTAAAATTCAACAAAGATAAATGTCGGATATGTGTGGAGGAGGTTACATACTTGGGTCATATTTTTAACAAAGATGGGATGAAAATGGACCCTGAAAAAGTAAGGGCAGTTAATAAAATGCCTGAACCAACGGATCGTAAAAGCTTGGAAAGATTTTTAGGGACCGTAAACTATCTATCAAAATTTATACCCAACTACTCTGAGTATGTTTTTCCTCTGACACGTCTATTAAAAAAAGATAATATATGGAGTTGGGAAGTTGAACATAAAAACACTTTCGAGAAGTTAAAGAACTTAATATGTAATGCACCGGTGTTATCACTGTTTAACGTTTCTAGCCCAGTAATATTGTCCGTGGACGCGAGCAGTATTGCTCTGGGGGCCGTACTCATGCAAGACGGGCGGCCAGTCGAGTATGCGTCTCGCACGCTCACTGAGACACAGCGAAGGTATGCACAAATCGAAAAGGAAATGTTAGCAATTGTTTTCGCGTGTGAGAAGTTTCACCAATACATTTACGGTAAAAATAGTGTAGTTGTGGAATCAGACCACAAACCTCTTGAAAGTATTTTCAAGAAATCCTTGGATGCAACCCCAGCACGCTTGCAGCGTATGATGTTAAAAGTTCAAGGTTATGATCTGGTAGTTACTTATAAGCCTGGGAAGTATTTGTACATACCGGACACATTGTCGCGAGCGCCACTTCCAGATTTATACAGTGATAGTATTAGCAGGGCCATTCTAAGCCAAATTAAAATGATCATCAATAATGTGCCGATGTCACAGAGCAAGCTTACTCTTGTAAAGCAGGAAACAATGAAGGATACGTCATTAAAAGTGTTGCTTAAATATATAAATCAGGGTTGGCCTGATAAGTTCAACGTATTAAATAATTTAAAATACTACTGGTCTATGAGAAATGAGCTTTATTGTGTGGATGGTGTAATATTTAAAGACAAACAAGTTTTGATACCGCAATCAATCCAAAAGGAAATGTTAAAAATAATTCACGAAGGGCATTTAGGGATTGATCGTTGTAAGAGGCGTGCTCGTGAAGTATTATTTTGGCCTGGTATAGCAAAAGACATAGAAAACTATATCAAAAAATGTAAAGTGTGCCAGGAGAATTCAAACAAACCCAGTAAGGAGCCTATGATACCTGTGTCTATACTGTTAAGTTCGTTACGGGAGACAAGTGAAACCACTGACTGCTGTTAGCACACTGTCTATTCGACGTTAACAAGGTGGGGACGCAGCCCGCCACACACACATGTAAACACATACATAACATCTCCTCCCTCATTTGAAGACATATCAAATAGTTATATACAATATACATCACAACAAACAATTTTTCAACATTACAAAAAGGGCTTATAGTCTACGCGAGGAATGTTTCTCAACTGTTTATTCGGACATCTCGAAACTTGTGGCTCCGACACTGTTATTGCGGAGGATGAAGGTGGCAAGTTTGTGATAACACTTCCTTCCTCCCCTGCAGTCGGCTCTGTAACGCTATCAGCTGACGAATTGCTGTGACTTTCGTAGTCATCGAAATCGTAATGTTGTTGTGTTGGTTGTGTTACATTATCTTTGCATGATATTATCTGGTTCTTGTGCTTTTTTACATCAGCTGTAGTACTCGAATCATGAATTAAATACAATACTTTTCCCAGTTGCTTTTTAATAACACCCTTGCACCACTGGTATTTAAAACTGTTTATATACTTTTTATACAATATTTGTTCGCCAGGTTTAAACACTTGTTTATTATTTCCTCTATATGATTTAATCTGCGAGCACTGTTGATGTTTAACATTATCATTTGGAGACGTTAGAGAGGACGACGGAGTTTTAGGGTTTAAAAAATCTAACCGTGACCTAAGCTTATGCCCATATACTAACTCAGCTGGTGAGAAACCCGTGACAGAATGGACAGAATTCCTATAATCGAAAAGGTATTTTAATATCTTCAACTTACAGTCTGTCTTATTTCGTGAAGAGAGGATACTGGATTTTATACCCTTTTTCACTATTTTCACGAAACTTTCTGCCTGACCATTACTTGCTGGGTTATAGGCCGGTGATGTCAAATGGGTTATGCCGTTTAGTAAACAAAAGTTTCTAAATTCATAAGACGTGAACGCGGAGCCGTTATCGCTAACGATTGTGTGAGGCAAGCCGTATCTTGACATAAAATCGTATAATTTTTCGGTAACCGTTGTTGAGGTAGTTGACGAGCTGACGTCATACACTTCCACCCATTTGGTGTGTGCATCTACTACTACTAAAAACATTTGGTTATTCACTGGTCCGAAAAAATCAATGTGTATCCTGTAAAATGGCACCGGCGGGTATTGCCATGGAGCGAGCGGCGCTCGGGCAGGGGACGGTCGCAGCTGTTGACATACCTTACAGGAGTTAATCATTGCTTCCAACGCTGCGTCTACCCCCGGAAACCAAAAACGCGACCTGGCTTCTGCTTTGGTTTTCACTATGCCTAAATGTGAGTTGTGTAATTCTAACAAGACTTTTGTGCGTAATTTCTCAGGTAGAATGACCTTGTGCCCTCTCATGAGACACCCGTTCTCGTACGATAACTGTGTCCTACATAAATAGTATGGTTTTATTCGTACATCTAATAATAATTGCCTTGGCCAACCGCTAAGAACATAACTAATTACTTTCTTTAAATCAACATCTTCGTTTGTTTCTTTACGCAACTCATCCAAGGTCACCGGCATATTCCCTTCGACAACAAAGTTAACATACGACGCGCGATCAATAAGCGCAGAGGTAGCGGCGGCGTGTGCGTCGCCCTCCCACTCGCTTCTCGATCGCTCAACTTCGCGTAAACTCGCGCGAGATAAATAATCTGCGTTATTGTTGATGCTCCGTACGTATTCGATGGTATAGTTATATGCACTTAAAAACATTGCATACCTTTGCAGCCTATTGGCTGAGACTTCTGGTATCCCCTTATATGGACCAAATATAGATATTAGAGGCTTATGGTCGGTTCGTAAGAGGAATGGTTCCGACCTTCCGTACAGATATTGGTGATATCTTTTTACTCCAAAAATAATCGCGGTTGCCTCTTTTTGTATCTGTGAGTATTGTTTCTCCGCGGTATTCAAAGTACGAGACGCGAATGATATCGGGCGTTCTATACCGTCATTATCAATTTGTGATAGAATCGCTCCCAAGCCGTAAGGTGATGCGTCTACCGTCAAAATGATTTTAGATTTGTAATTGAAGTGGGTTAGTACTTGATCGGAAGTTAAATATTTTTTTATTTTACGGAAGGCGTTTTCATGATCTATGGTCCAATTCCACTTAACCCCTTTTTTTAATAAATCGTATAACGGACAAAGAATACTCGATGCTTGAGGGACGAAATTCCTGTAATAATTCACTAGCCCTAGAAACGATTGCAATGTGTTAACATTTGTCGGAACCGGAGCATCCACGATGGCTTTTACTTTAGATGGATCTTTCTGCAACCCGTTCTTACTAATTACGTAACCTAAATACTTTATTTCATCTTTAAAGAAATCGCATTTTCCTTTTTGTAAGGTCAATCCCGCATTTTGTAACCTTTTAAGAACTACGTGTAATCTTTCCACATGCAATTCTGATGATTCAGCTGTTACTAATATATCGTCGAGCAGACATAAAACCCCATCTAGCCCGGACAGCAAAGACTCCATAGCTCGCTGGAAAATTGAAGGTGCGCTTGACAGACCAAACACTAGACGCGTATAATTAAACAATCCGCGGTGTGTATTAATACATGTCAAGTTCTGTGATTCCTCGTCAAGTAAGAATTGGTTGTATGCCATCGATAAGTCTATTTTCGAAAACTGTTGACCACCGTGTAGTTTTGAAAATAATTCATGGATAGTGGGTAGTGGATATTGTTCAATTTCTAACAACTTATTAATTGTTACAGAATAGTCCGCACAAAGTCTTACGGAACCGTCACGTTTAAGCACCGGCACGATAGGTGACGCGTAGTCTGAATGTTGAACCGGTTTCAATACACCCAGGCTCACTAAACGTCCCAACTCCTTATCAACTTTGTCGCGTAATGCAAACGCAACAGGTCGCGCCTTAAAGAAAACCGGTTTAGTATCGTGTTTTAATCTTAACTTAACTTTATAATTTTTAAAAGCGCCTAGTTTATCGGAAAACACTTCAGGGAATTGCAACTGTAATTTTTCGACTATGTTTTGGCTATTACCGGCTAGGAAGTTGACCGAAGTTAACTTTAATTTAAATTTCGATATAAAGTCTCGGCCTAGCAGCGGTGGGCCGCCATGGCGTATTACATATACGTTGAGTGTGTGGGTGCACTGCATATACGTTATCGGCAGACACACATACCCGACGCACTCCATTAAGCTACCCGTGTAACTATAGAATCTCTTCTGAGACGCTCGTAACGGCAATCCGTAAAATAATTTATCGTAGGTACCCTTGGATATCACGGTAACCGCTGAACCACTATCAATTTGGAATTCTACCCTCTTATCATTTATTGTAACCGTTTCTGTCATAGGTTCCCCCCCAGCGGAATGTATATTATATAACGATTTACCGTCATCGTCCTCGCTTACATCTCCCGTTTGCACGAAGTTAACTTTGCCACACATCTTACGCAGATGACCTACAACGTTGCACTTTTTGCACTTGTACTTCGCGAATCGACATTCTGAAGATGTATGGTTAACGCGACCGCATACCGAACACTTATTTTTTCCGCCACCGGTGGGTTTAGCACTAGTTTGTCCCTTCACGATTTTGAACACTTGAGCTCGTTCCGCCACGGTAGTAGCTGTAGCAACAGCGCCTGCGCGCGCGCACCGTACGCTTTCCGCCACCTCCACCGCCTTTGACAAGGTCAAGTTCGCCAAATCATACGCGAACAGCTTCTCTCGTTCAGGACCCGCTTCCATTCCCATGACGAATCGATCGCGCAATGCCTCTTCAACATTGCTAAACTCACAATGGACTGTGAGTCCTCGTAGCCGCGCCGCCCACTGGGTATATGACTCGCCTGGCTGCTGCGTCGCTGCGTAGAAGTTGTAACACACACATGTAAACACATACATAACATATACCAAAATTGCCATGGAATAAAATTGGAACTGATATATTTGAATATAGGAGGAAAAGTTATTTAATTATAATTGACTACTTTTCTGGTTTTATGGAAGTAGCACAGTTAAGAGATATGACGTCAAATTCGGTAATTAATATTCTGAAGGAAAATTTTGCACGATATGGAATACCAGATACGGTTATCAGTGACAATGGCCCACAATATTCTTGTCGTAACTTCAAAAAATTTGCATCCGAGTGGGGATTTAAGCACGTCACGTCATCTCCCTATTATGCTCAATCTAATGGCAAAAGTGAAAGAGCAGTGCAAACTGTAAAGAAAATGTTAAAAAAGTCAGTAGAAAGTAACACCGATTTTTATTTAAGTTTGTTAAACTATAGAAACACGCCACGGGAAAATTTGAATTCTCCTGCACAACTAATGATGGGGCGGCGATTAAATTGTAAATTACCAGTGCATCCCGACCTTTTACATCGTAACAAATGTGATGATTATTTACAATATAAAAAACTTTTGGATCGACAAGTAAAAAGTAAGTCATATTATGATCAACATTGTAAACCTTTACCAGAATTAAGTGTGGGCGATGACGTCATAATGTTGGAGAATAATAATGAGCGAATTCGTGGAAAAGTGGTAGCAAAGGCTCCAACTCCGCGTTCATATATTGTGAAAAATAGAAAGGGTATTTATAGACGTAATCGCCGACATTTGATTAAGAGCATGCCTACAAGTAGTCAAAAGGAAAGGGTGACCAATGAAAGTTATATTGTTGTATCGGATGATGATGATGAAGATATGTATGTTTCGGGTAATGATGATGATGAAGAATATGTACCAAGTAATGATATGGAGAATAGCATGCAATGTTCTTATGTACCACCTGTAACTCGTAGTAAGGCAAAACAATGAACCATGAGGAACCATGTTTATTATTATGTTAACTTTATTTTTAATCGGCCTTATTACAAAAACTAAATAAACCTTGGTTTAAACCTGGTCTATCAAGTCCAGGCTTATCTGCAGAGCCATGGTTTAAATTTGTCCGTATTACAAAACTAAGATAAAACGTCGACTTTAGTACCGCCATTTGAACGATTGTCTATACAATTAAATCCACAATGAGTAATAACAATTAAATCTACCTTGTTTCAATCCATTTTGGGTGATAATAACACAAAAACTACAACACAATGAAAAATTTGCTATGACAAACTTTGACATACCTTTGACAGCTACTACTGTTAGACCATGGTTTATCGCAAAACTACGATTTGTAATAATCTTTGTTTAAACCGTAGTTTTACAAGATTAAACCTGGGTTTTTAGTTAAACCCCTTTTTGTAATAAGGCGGATTATGTTTTCTTTTGTTTATTTAAGGGGAAGATGTTGTGGGTAGTTGCTCTTAAGTATTTGTAATAACGTATAGTCAAGTACCTACGAATTAGAATAAAGCGGTTGCTAACTGAAACTACGGTGTGTCATTACGCTACATTAGCCATTGCAATCTCAATTAAACTTTATTCCTCGGTATTGAAGTTGTTTCTTCAAAGACACGTGTATGTTTTCATTTTTGGAAATTAATACTTGAAGGTAGATTAGATAGCTGTTGCATGGCCGATAAATGATATTTTAATGATGTTGTAACAGTCAACATGATTGACCTTCAAACCGATTTGTTGTGAAGGTGTGGTCTGTCACGGATTGTTTACTTATCTGAAGATTGGATTTTCAATACGGATCTACTGACTTTGCTTGAGTTCTTTTTGTCTTCGACAAAGGGAACAGTGTATAAGACGGGGACGCAAAGTATGATGGGAAACTTAATTAAACACACACTTAAGCCTTTGTCAAACTGACAGGCGATAGCGAACCGGACCGAGTCCGAAGCGATACGAGACGTCAAACTGGGTGCAGCGAACCGAGGCGTGACAGTTGTATTAGCTGACTTTTTATGAACGACGTCTTCGCATCGGTTCGGTCACGCTATCGGATCGCTTTCGCTTTTCTATGTGACTGGATTTAAACAATTCCATACATTACAAATTAAAACGCATAAAGGCTTTAAGGCAAACTTAATACAATACTAACGTAGCGCAAGCGCCAACAGGACGTCATTTGTTAGCCAGGGTATCATAGTACAGACAACCAGCCTAAAAAATGTAACCTCCCGCATGACGTATGATGGACCTCTTAATATACTAAATAATAAGGAAAAAAAGTATAAAAAAGAAAGTTCCACGTGCAAGGAAAGAAATGTCTAATTAGAATATGTTATTAAAACTTATATTTGGATGTAAGAGACAGTTGAAGATTGTGGGTGGCGCCATACGAGTGAGTCATACAAAATTAAATGTTGTATGAGCTGCTTTTTTGTTTGTTATTCTGGTCATTAAGCCAATTTTGACTACTATTAACATCTGTTTAGGCTTTGTTTGTATGTCTAGTGAAACTTAGACGCGTCTTTGCAGGATAATGTAAAAAGTAGGAGTTACGAAACTTTAACTTTCCCTAATGACATGAATAAGGTAAAAACACACAAGATTCCGTCAACAATTGCCTAATATTTAGCTAATTTTAGACATTTTTACTGTCCTTAACAAAATACGTTACGGACGGAACGTTACGGAAAATCGTTACGTTACAGACGAAATATCGTACTTAAACATAAAAAAATGATTCGAATTGAGAAACTGTTTCTTTGAAAGCAGTTGAATATTTTTTTAAAAATGCTGGTTTTTATCGTGGAAAAATCTCTTTTCGGAAATGAAAATGAACATCGAAAAAATTCAACCACAAAATCTATCAAAATAAGTTGTACACTCGCCACCACACCGGATAAGACCAGCGGTTTGTCCTAGTTACATCACCTATATATTTTATATACATATATTTCAGGCACCGGATGCGGGTACTTGATTCAAATAGCACATATGTACGTATGTACAGTGACCTGTCCGAGTGTCATTCACCTTGTCATATAATATGTGGGTCAGTTTTTGCGATTGGCGATGTTTCGGGACACTGGGAGTCCCGAACATATATAAAAAAATAACCAACAAAAAAAATCTTACTTGTAAATTATTGCTTTTTTAAGGTTTGTTCAATAATACTTCTGATCAATCATTACTTGAATAATACCTTGAATTTTTTGCGTTGTAAAATCATCAAATGACTCCTACCGCTCAGGGTGGGCCGGATGGGAAGCGGTCGCCTCCTTCTGCGTCTGCGAAGCAGTCATGTTCGCGAAGGCGGAGGCGGGCCGCGTGAGGGAGAGGACAGCGTCCTCCCTCCACCCCAGCCGCAGTGGTAGACGCCCACGGCGACGGACGTCGGCAGACGATCTTCGGCCACCGTAGGCGCGAACATGCGGGCGGCGAGTAATGGGCGACTCGCTGTCCGACCATGGACCATGCCCGACGGGTCGACGGCGTATTGTGTTCCATGCGCGCCTCAAGAAGTGTCAGCATAGTGACAGGGCCCCCTGTAGAGGGCCAAAGTAAAAAAAAGACCGAGTTTTGGACGACTTCTTCCGGGTTTGACTGTGCGTGTATGTGAGTTTAAATGTACCCACGATACAGGAGATACTCGTACAAATAAAAAAATAAAGAGGACAGTCGAGCCACCTTGGTAGGTAGTAATCAGTTATTTGACCTAGGATGCGATGCAAGAGCGAGCTTGGGACTTGGGGCACCCCGACACGGACAGGTTAGATTCTAAGAGGATGGCGGGATCTGGGCGTTGCCTTTACCTGAGAGTGGTGCCAGGATACAGAGGGCACCTCCCTCCTTGTACTAAACGATACTAAGTTTTTGGAATACGCCTATTTTGTGACTATAACGAGTTTTGAGGTTAGGTTACAAAAACACATTTCCGCGTCATGGGAGTGGTACCAGGGGTTAGGGGGCTCCCCCTCCCCCTCTCTAACCCCTCTCCGCCTGCCGCTGGATACAAATAAAAATGGAGAACTACACCTCCATTTAATAATAAAAATTAATTTACCTGCCCAGCCTGTGTGGTGGAAATTGAGAACGCCACATATATGGTATTCTTGTTTCCCCACATGCAGAACGACATAGGTAAAAAAAATGCTTATAAAACTAAGTAATTTCAGATGGCAAAGAAATATATCTTTTCCAAAATATAATGAAAGTAAAATTTTGAAACAAAAAACAGTTTCATCTCCATACTTTACGTAACAGTAGTTGTAGGACAGTTAGTACAAATAGAAAAGTGTCAGACATCAACTTTACAGTCTGCTGAAATAGTCACGAGTTACTGTAAGGTCAAATTCTTATTGTGAAATAAAAAATGTTGGAAGCTAATATTATTTGAAGAAGGATTTCAGGTCAAACGGGTAGAACTTAAAATTAATACATGTTTTCGGATTGAAGTAGATAATTTAAAAGTTAACATAAAATAATGTTTAAAATCAGATTTCCCTATCTCTCCGTTTAGTTTTAAAAACACTATTTGAAAGATTTTTGTGTAAATAAAAAAATCCCAATTTTCCTTGCACATAAGGTTACAAATTCGTTACGTAAAAAAGGGTAGTTTTTAACGAATAATAATTAAATTTTACTTTTTTTTGCTTTAGTGCAAAAAAGTATAAATTAAATTTAAAAAAAGTCTGAAGAGTAACATCATCGGTCGTTGGACTGTCTTAAAAGGGCACCGTAGCCCTGGAACGCACAAGGCAATTGATAAAACAGGGTGGATTTTGGTCAGTCAAGTGTCACACTCCCTTGCACTCCATAATTTTCGACCCCAAATAAAAAGGATAACAGCCAAAAATAATAAACTTTATCAAAAATAAAACCATGATCTTACCTTTACCTTTCTCCAGTACAAAACACTTGACTCGCAACAAAAAAGCAAAACATTATGAAAAATACACAAAAAATCCTTGAACAAAGTAAAAATAATTAAAACTCCAAAATCACTGCACAATGCACATCCTCACTTGTCAACTAATCTTAACTGACTGCCGAGAATTAGGTTATGTTGGTGTTAGACAGATTACAACATGTTTGCCTGTCTCGGAGAAAGAATAATAAATGCCAATGTCAAATAAATAAGCAGTAAGTTCGAACAAGTTACGTTAAGTAGCAAGTGTGTGCGAAAATTGTGAAGGTCGGACGCCATAGATGAAAATTGGGTATCGTTTTGTTTTGGTAATTAAGATGAAGGTGTGTCCCAGTCATAATGATTTAAGGAGGGATTATGTCTGGACTTTAAAAGAAACTGTGACCTCTAAGTTTGTTTTGGTATTTCTAATATAAGCGCGTAGAAAAATGTTTCTTTTTGAATTTCTCCTGTGTAGTGGATGCGTTTACAAACATATAAACTCATATACACAAACGCCCAGACCCGGAACGACTACTTGTAGATCATACAAATATTTGCTCCGTGCGGGAATCAAACTCGCGACACGCAGCGCAGCCGCTCAGCCACTGCACCAACCGTGTCGTCAAATATAGTATTTACGTGTTAATTTTTTTATTATTAAGGCTCTTTAATAATAAATAATAATTAACAATTAAAAAATTCTAGGCAACCACCAATAATTTCTAGCGATCCTTTAAAAAATTCTCTCTTAAACAATGTTTCATAATTCATTATTTTTCTTTGCAATTTAAAAAAAAAACGTTGCTCCACACTAGGAATTTCTCCTGTGTCGTGGGTGCGTTTACAAACATATAAACTCATATACACAAACGCCCAATTGAAAACTCACTTGAAAACTCTGTTATAGTTCCTAAGAATAGATCCTAACTCCTAATATTTAAAGATTACAACATTGCATCTGTAATAATGACTACCTCATATAAAGATTAATATGTTGCATTGTTAATATAAACAATAAATCAAACATTATTAGACTGATGTAATCACAGGCCTATCGTGAGCGACCTTCAGCGGCAGGTTGCTGTATTACAAAGATAGATTGAGCTGTAAAATGATCGATGAAGATCGAACAATTGATTGTAGTCAGTTGGAATTACAGTGACAGTACATTGTGTAGTTATTTAATCGTACAAGTTATTAAGTTATGTTTGATTTATAATATTTTATTGATTTTTGATACAGAGATCCCACTTGTGACACATAGAAAAGCGAAAGCGATCCGATAGCGTGACAGAACTATCGGACTGACGTCTCGCTTCGGTTCGGTATCGCTTCGGACTCGCCTGTGTGTTTGACAAAGGCATTAAACATTTAAAACGATACCAATTTTATTATTCCTGTCTAGTTATTAAATACTCAAGATCGCGAGGAATCGGAGTAAGTGATTTCGTTCTTTAGCTCGCGGGTTTAGTTCCTTCTGAGTGAGCTCGCTAGAACTTCGGTCTCATCTCTGCTTTTGAGCTTGATTGAGGACAGGAGCAATCCCATCTGAGCATTTCTTATCTAAATATCTTACCAATCCTATGAATGCAAAAAAATTTAAGGATCTTCGGTAAGGATAGATAAATAGATGGGTGTTTGTTATTCTTTCACATTAAAGCTGCACAACGGATTTGGATGAAATTTGGCATCTACACGGAAGTTTTTAACCTGGATTAATATAATAGCTTACTTTATATGCAGACAAAACCTAGATAAATCATAATTTAGCAACTCCCGCTGTTTCCTAATCCTAATTTACTTTATCCTTATCCCAGACATGGCCAGCTAACCTAGCCTGGCTACTAGTCATAATACAACATGTTCACTGGCCATAATACATGTTCCACGTTCCAAATGAACATGTCCTCATGTTCCTTTTGATCTTATCATCTCATTCGTGATCTTTGTGTATGTTTTCACCAAACCTAGCTCATATTAAAACGGGTGTTTTTTGTATGTTTGGCCTAGATTACAAGGATCTGAGATAAGAGATAGTCAGTTGGTGCGTCATCATTCTAATTATAAACATTTAGATGGAGAGTGGACTTTTCTTTTTAACGTAAAAATGCCTTGCGTGAGGATCGTCCGAAGGTAATGTTGAACTGTGGAAAAAATAACATACTTAAAGTATGTACAGTAAGCTCCAGAGAGAGTTAACCCCCTTTTGTAGGGGTAGGTTTTCTGTAAAGCTTACCATACCAGGCTCGATGGGCCAGAGACCAGAGTCATAACGCAGTGGTATGCAGTGGTTGAAGAAGAAAGAGGAGAACCAGAAGACGGGCGTCGATACTAGGGAGGCCTAGAAGACGCTAGTGTAATGATTTCGACCCGTTTATGCGAGTTGGCCAGAGAAAACTACAAATAGGAAGGAATGGCAGGTAATATGGGAGGTTTTTGCCCAGTCGTGGGAATATAGAGGTTAAGCAACATCCTGTTTGTGTTACCTACTTCGGACTAGCCTACTAGACTACGTCAGCAGACGATCACTGGCCACCGTAGGCGCGGGCATGCGGGCAGCGAGTAATGGGCAACTCGCTGTCTGACCATGGACCATGCTCGGGTCGACGGTACGTTGTGTTCCACGCGCGCCTCAAAGAGTGTCAGCAAAATGACAGCCCCCCCCCCCCCCCTAGGGGGCCAAAGCCTGCCGGGGTCGCGGGACTGTACGAATTATCGTGACCCTGGAACGTAAAGGGCTCTATTGAAGGACACCGTGGATTTTAGTCAGTACGAGTCTGACAGTCCCTCTCGCTCTGCCCTGGGTGGGAGGACTCATTTGATGATTATACCACATAAAAAAAGCCTACTAGTCTACATCTAACTTTAATCCAGATCCGTTCAGAAATTCTGGTCTGATAGGGTAACAAACATCTTTTTGACACACTATCCCATTATATACAATCAGACACTTATTTTTGAAATAATTTTAGATTGTTCAAGATTAAGGATTACTTATCCCATTAAGGATTACTATCATGAATATTTTAATTACAACTTTGATGAAACAAACAGTTTTTTTTTTGTTTTAGAACGAACCTGAATGTGCCAAGAACATTAGATCTCCTATCCTACCAGTTTATTATTTACTTTGTCCGTTTGTCACCAACAGAGATATGCGATGTAGCGTAAATAAATGGTGAGTGTTCGACAGGCATGCAGCCGGCTGAACCGACATTAGTCAGGAACAGGCATTTTTCACTGTCACAATATAGCAGAAGTACCTATATCAGTGTTTATTTTTTTTTCTGCCTCTCTTTGTAGATGACATTTAAAATCATAATGAAAAGTGTTACCTGCAAATATTTTATGTGGTAATTTGGTAGTATCGAACTGCTCAGGAGTTTTTTTTTAGCTTGGTAAAATCATTAAATTAGTCCTCCCGTCCAGGGCACAGCGGGAGAGACTGTCAGACTCGTACTGACTAAAAGCCACGGTGTCCTTCAATAGCCCTTTACGTACCGGGGTCACGGTGCTTAAGTCCAGCGACCAAGTGCTCAGTAGACTTACAACAGATATTTGTTTTTTTTTTAACTTTTCATCTCACTTATTTACTAGAATTTACATGCCAAATTACCTCTGGATAAAACAATTACTTGATTCATGCGGGAATCAAACTAAAGACACGCATTGCAGAAGCCATTTTGCTTTAGTTTTTTTTTAATACAGACAAAACCACATACCTCTTGTTCTTACAAATATTAATAAGCTTTAAAGTGCACTCTAACAACTAAATAATTGCCTCTTAAGTCTCAACAAGACAAAAACAAAAACGACAAAAAAATCGCAATATGACGTATCGTAACAGTTACTAATTGGTCCCTCCTCAGTGACTACCATGTCCGCTGTTTAGAGTATTATTCAATTGAACAACACTAAATGTCAAATAAATCTCAATGACTCTGATGGGCAATGGCTGTCCCTTTCTCATGGGCCCGTTACCATGGGAACCGGATAATAAATAGGATAAATACCTATCAAAACATTACTTGCGGTACACGGTAGTAAAGTAGTTTAGTAGTTTTTCTAAAAAGGGCTTGTAACTTAGTAACAAGGTACGGTATTTTTTTTAACGTGGTAAAATCGTCAAATGTGTCCTCCCACCCAGAGCAGAGCGGGAGGAATTTTCAGACTCGTACTGACTAAAATCCACGGTGTCCTTCAATAGCCCATTACGTACCAGGGTCACGGTAATTCGTGAGTCCCGCGACCCCGGCTTTGGCCCTCTAGAGGGGGGCCCCGTCGTCACTTAGCTGACACTCTTTGAGGCGCGCGTGGAACACAACGCGCCGTCGACCCGGGCCTGGTTCATGGTCGGACAGCGAGTCGCCCAAACAAGGTACGGTCTTAACGCTCCTATGCTTCGAATATGCAGAAACTATAATAGCAGTTTTAAATCATTAGACTCCGATTTATTCGGCGTTTCCCCAAACAAGTTCAGACGATCAGTTTCGGAGGTACGGGAGCGCATTAACCAACCTACTTAGTAATTTCTTAACCTTTGTCAATTTCTTTGGATGAGCGACCATCACCAAGGAATGCGAAGACATTTGGTTCTGACGGCTAATTTTACATAGAGATTACCGACACTAACAGGGTTATGGAGGTCAGATAGGAGTAGGCAGTCGTCTCATGTAAATACAGGTATTCAGCTGCATCTGACTGGTAATTGACACCAGCACAAGATGTCCATGTAAAGGTAAACAGAGCGAAAGAAGTATGCGAGAATGGTAGCTGGTGCATACCTCCATCCAAAGGCGCCAGTATATATGAGTGTACAATTATGTAAAATAGTGTTGAAAAATGTTTTGTAATTTGAACTTTCTTGGCTATTGTTTTCATAGATAATTATGCGCATAGAATTACGTGTGTCTTATTACTTACTAATGTTTATTCAATAAGGAAATGCAAATAAAAATGACTCAAGACCCTTAAAAAAAAAAACTTCTTTGATATAACAATTCATAACTATAAACACCACTTACATCAATTATGTTTATACAGCCAACAATGTAAACAAAACTCAAAAAGAAGACAAAAAAGCTACCAAATACCGGCGCACGCGACAGGTGCGCAAGCCCATCCGATCTCGCCCGACCACCGCCGAAGGTGCACGAAGGTGGCCGAACGCGTTAATTTTTATTTTTTTCCATCCCGATATAACGCGCGCCGCTCATTCAGGGATCGTGACACTTGCACTCACGCGCACTTTTTTGTATTTTTTCGAATGTTTCCGCTAATACGTTTGTCGGCAAATAGGCGGGGAATTTATGAGAGGATGTGGTCTTATTGTTGACGCCAGTTTGATGTACTTATGCAGGTAAAAGATACAGATTTGCTCTCGTCTAAAGAAGGCTTCTTTATAGATAAGAAGGCTTACTAAATCGTTGGATGAATTGAATTGGTATGACCATGGGGTATCGTTTTCCCAAGTTATAAGTGACAGAAGTTAGATAGCAAGTTCCTTCATGTAAAATACTGATATTCAGCTGTATTCGGTTAGACAAGTCTGAATGCCGACCCCAAAAAAATGGAAAAATTCGAGACAAATAATGATTGTTTTGTATTATCCCATAGTTTTGTAATCAATCTAACGTCGTATAAGCATTCAGATTATTCAGGACCAGACAAATTAAATTCCTTGATTGGCTGAGTCATCGGAAATAATTTGTGTTTCTAAATAAAGATTGTTTAAAAACTTCAGCTGAAACAGGAAATTCCAGTGACTCTTTCAGTCTTTATGAACAGACCTATTTTAATTTAACAAAATATTGTGAAACAGCTGAATAAATAGCTAAAACGTGAGTTTGTAGAAACACCTATTTAAATGTAAAATAGGTGACCTGAATAAAACTCTTGGTTTAACTGGTTCTGGCTAGAATATTATTATAAGTAGGTAATGCTTCAATTTAAACTATTTTGCGATTTTACGTCTGGTGTTAATGCCTTTGTCAAACAGACCGGCAAAAGCGAAGCGATACCGAACCGAAGCGAGACGTCAGTCCGATAGTTCTGTCACGCTATCGGATCGCTTTCGCTTTTCTATGTGACTGGATTCAAACAATTCCATACATCTATACATATAATAAATCTGTAGAATGGTCAATTCTGTACATTGAAAATATTGAAAAAATAAATAGCGGGGGGTGTTGCTGGATCGATACCAAACCCAAATATATGATTAAAAAAATTTTTGTCTGTCTGTCTGTCTGTCTGTCTGTTTGTGCAGGCATCACGTGAAAACTAACGGTTCGATTTAGATGAAACGTGGTATAATTATTCCTTATTATCCTGGGCATAACATAGGATACTTTTTATCCTGGAAAAATACGTAGAAAAAAAATCTTATTTTTCAGTTTTATTCATAGACGTTGTTCTGCAGAACCGCGAACACACGTTGCATTACCCGCAGTGGATTCAGCGCCGTAATATTTATAAGATGTCATTGTCAGAGTTACTCAAAATGGAGAAATAAACTATCCACGCGAAGACCTACATCCGCGCGGACGGAGTCGCGGGCGGAAGCTAGTTACAAATAAAAACGTCACGCTTCGCATTCGCAACGCCAGTCTGTTTGACAAACGCTTAAGACTGGCTGGTAACGATACAAAAGCACTACAAAATAATGAATAGTTGACAACGCGATTGGCGCAGTGACTGAGAGATCAACTGCTGCGTTACGTGTCGCGGATTCAGTTCCCGCAAGGAACAAAGGCTGTTTGTGTATGTGAATTTAACCTACTATACAAGACAAAACCCTTTTTTTATCTTGGTAAAATCATCAAACGAGTCCTCCCTTTTAGGACGGGTGGAGAGGGCCTGTCAGATAAAATCCACGGTGATCCTTTAATAGCCTTTTACGTTTCAGGGTCAAGGTTACCTGATGAGGGACCCACGACCAAAGACAAAACCCTAGTGTGGGGAAACATTTTTATTGTGTAGGTTTTTTGACAATTGGCAACCGCGATTGCCGAGGTTGGTCTGTGGATGGGTGACCATCTCTCATACCGAGTTTCCTTCGTGCCACGGAAAGCACGTAAAGCCGTTGGTCCCGGTTGTCATTTGTAGATCTTTGACAGTCGTTACTGTTAGTCAGAAGCTCTAAAGTCTGACAACCAGTCTTACCATGGGGTATCGTATTACCCAGTTACTGGGTTGTGGAGGTCCGACAGGCAGACGCTCCATGTAAAATACTGATATCCAGCTGAATCTGGTTTGACTAGAAGCCGACCCCAATATAGTTGAGAAAAGGCTAAGCAGATGATGAGGTATTTTGGCAAGGTCTCAACTGCATTTTTTTATAGAGAAATTTGAATTATTTTTACATTATAGACAAACTATTATTATAGTCAGCTTTGGGCTTCTACCGAATGCCGTCAGCAGTAAATTATTAAGGGAATCAAGCAGTAGTAAATAGTAAGTTTCATGTTTGGTATACAGTTAAAAAGCCATTATCTTCTACCTAGTTAAGTCAATTATCATAAAATTTCCCAAAATATTAAAATTATAGCATCTGATGGCAGTTCTGCCTGACATCATTAATTCTGGAACACTACCCTTTATTAGACTAACAACTCGCTGATTGCCTGGCACAGACAGACACTAGTTTCGTGCTAGGCACCGTCTGCTATCGTGTATGAAAAAGCTGCCTAATTTTACCTAAGTATCGTCTTTTTTTTTGCGTGGTAAAATCATTACATGAGTCCTCCCACCCAGGGCAGAGCGGGAGGGACTGCCAGACTCGTACTGACTAAAATCCACGGTGTCCTTCAAAAGCCCTTTACGTACCGGGGTCACGGTAATTCGTGAGACCCGCGACCCCGGCAGGCTTTGGCCCTCTAGAGGCCCCCCTTTAGAGGGACAAAGCCTCCGTCGTTTTGCCGATACTCTTCTAGCGAATTTTTATTTTTCTTATCATATAAACCACTAAACGACATATTATATTTTATTTTAGTTTATAAAGAAGGAAATGTTATATATTTAATGCTATTTTAGATCGCATAATCATCATCCTGCCCTGATCCCATTTTACTTGTGGTCGGTGCAACACGTTTTTTGTTCCATTCTCCTCTATCAGATGTCACAGTATCATTTACTCCTTTTTCTTCCATATCATTCCTTAGACAATCCATCCATCTTTTCTTTGGATCTAACTGCACTAAAAACAGCTATTCAACTTGGTTTGCTGTAATAATTTCGAAATACCACTATCCAACCGTAATAGACTGTAAAGCATCAACAGCAAGCAAGGGTTTAAAATACTTATATAACGCGTCAAGATGCTTGATGAATGATCCTTAAGTTCTACATGAAGTTTACTATTCGTGTGTTAAAATGCTTACTGTGTTACTTGTGAGACCATAAAGTAATTTAAATACATCATCTCAGCCATAGGACGTCCACTGCTGAACATAGGCCTCCCCTTTAGATCTCCACATATACCGGTTGGAAGCGACCTGCAACCAGCGTCTTCCGGCGACCTTTATATAGTATGCATGTTATACATACATTAAATTCTATAACATTGTCTGCATTCTGCCACGATTATTATCATCTGATAATAACTAACAATCAAGCGTCCATCTTTTAAATTACACTTTAATAATGTAAAATTAAACGACCATTACCTGTACTACATAAATTTAAAAATATGCGGTTTTGATTGAAAACTATCGTTATTTGTAACAATGTTGTGCGTTGCTATAAAGGTTATTTTACTTAGAATGCAAACCAATTTGTTTAAAGTTAAATATGTATGTTAGAAACAACTGATCGTTATGCTTTGATACATAACAAGATAAATAAAGAGACAAATCCACCCATGTGCGGCACTCGCCCTAGTCGACTCACTGAAACAAACACAAACAAATTGTTACACCTGGATACTTTTGTGCGCGCACATGTCTAAACATAGTTCAGTGAAAATGTTCACGTACAAAATATACTGCACTGTGCAACAAAAGTTTGTAACAGCCTTGCCTTCCCGGAGGACATAAACCTGGACAAATTCCTAGCTGGTTTTGAGCAAGTGGGGCGATCAATACTCTTTTCTTCTCTGTATTCATAGCATTGGAACAGTAGTCAGCTGGTATTAATTTTCACACTAGAAAGAACCTCACTTACCTTTGTAATATCAAAAAGCAAGGAGAATGTGTCCAGTCTAATGTTGGAGTACTCAAACGTCACAAGTGTTCATTAGTTTAGCCAAGGGGAACTGTTAATAGTGAGTAAGATCGTAACACGCGTGCTAATGTCCACACAAAAGGTTTACCGTTGTTAACTGAGCTTTGACATAGAGTAGACAGTAAATGGAGCCCGCAGCTTAGAACAATCATTTAAGATGGAGTCAAAGGTACAGATATTGAAAAGCTTTACTGTGTTCATCCCTATCGGCCCATAGATATTTTAAATGTCAGAAGCATTACACTAGCGTTTTCACCGAATATGTAAAAGATGGAGTTCCATGCGTGTCCATGGAATATAACCGACATTTGAAAGAACAGGATGGCTTTTAGTCAGTACGAGTCTGACAGTCCATTTCACCAAGATCTAAAGGAGTCATTTGTTAATAATCAATCTGAAAGAAGACTAAGTGCAGACTAGCAGGCTGTCTCTCCGTAAGAGCGAGGGGTGAATGGTGATGAATAATCCACCACACAACCCTGCGCAGGTGTCACATGATAATCAATGTCTTGCCAACAGCTAGTTATGTTGCCAATCTTAAAATTTCAAAAAATAATAAAGTCTATCAACATTAGACCAATTTATTGAAAGCTAGGTCTCTGTTACCTATCTACTCACGTGCCTAACTCGTCAAGGTACTCGTATCATAAAACGATGGAATTTACTGCTGAACAAGGCTCGTTATTTCTCACTGTTTTGCTCGAAGTTGTCACATGGGTAATTACAGAGATGGGTGGTCCTGGCTATGAAGTTATTTTACACAGGTGTGGATGATCTTTATACTGAACTTTTAAATAGTTTTAATAGGTTAAACAGGCTCTCTTGGGTATTATTGTTTGTTAATAGTCCTCCTGGGTGTTTTTGATCTGGGTCAAGCTAGGCAATGATTAGCAATCCGACGAAAGAATAATTTAACACAAAAAAAACCTAATAATTTTTGACGAAACTAGAAATCGAACCCCACCACGAGATCAACTGGGCAGTAACTAAACATAGTATTCTTACTTATTTTTAATGAATGTTCAATACATCTGTGAAATTAAGTCATTTTTTTCAGAACGTTATACATTATTGTTATAATCTCTTTATACAGATGTTATTTTTTTCAGAATGTATTCTTGTGGAAAAAAATATCTATGGAACATTTAACTTGCAAATCTAAACGTCTTTTACTTGAAGACCAGCATATCGTTGTCTAACGCTAGAATACAATCGTCAATATTTTGACAGCCGATTGACACTTCACTTTTTTATATCAATTCAAAACTATACAAGTGCACTTTTTTACACGAATTCAATAACATATTGTACATAAGTGTATGCTTAGTAGTCACATGTATTGTTAAGTTTTTTTATATGATGTAGTCAAGTTTATTATAGAGTACACACGGTTACTCATCAAACTATACAAAACCAGTTTATCTTGGCCTCGCTTTATTATGATCTTTTTACAGATTCAACGATCAGTGGGTCTAAAACGGCCACACACAACAATATTCCTTAAATTCATTCATTTTGGTGAATTTTTATTACGTCATTAGCAATTCTTTCAAAATGGTTATACGCACAAGCAGAATTGTATGTCATATCGGAACATAGACTTATATCATGGACTGAGCAGTAGTTGGTTGAAATTGTCATACTCTCTAGAAAGAGTAAAAAACGATTGAAGGACCATAGATCTATTTCATGTACTTTTATAATGTCGTTGGTATTTTATAGGTATAATACAATTTTATTTGACACTTTATTTGACACAAGGTAGTCCTTCTGAACCATTTTAAATTTCACAATACTGATAAACGTAAATAGGTAACTGGAATCCCAACCCTACGCATCGTGGTACATCCCTAGCGGAGCGAGCAGAGACGAGGCGGGGTGACCTATGTCAGCCCGGTGTGATTTGACATGAACGGCAAATTCAAGTTCCAAGATGTTAATTATATTTTATTGAATAAATTGTAGATTCAGTATTGATTCAGTTTTCCATTTAACAATACAGAACTGTCAAACAGATCAATTGTGTGTGTCAAAAATTGACACTCAACAGTGTTTTCCCGCTGTCCCCATTACATTTGTCCCATCAATGGTTACAGTGCAATTCGAATTAGAAAAATAGAAATTATTCCCACTGTCCCCTTTGCTTCGTTCCGGTAATGTTTTCTATTCGAATAACACTGATTGATGAGCACAGCGGGAAAACACCCATTTTTTTTCTATGAATTGTCAATTTATGTGATCATTTTACGAATTTTTGTTTTATTATTGTACAATATTGCTATAGTGGCCTTTTTAGACCCACAGCTTATACTAGTACAATGAAAACTTTTTGCTGTGTTATCGATGTCAACTCATCTTGAGATATTGTGAATTATTGTGATCAAAAGTGTAGGATTCGAGTTTATTTGTTGTGGTTTTATTTAGTTAAAAAAGATTATGATTGAGTGGGCTTATTGTAATATTGAGAGCTTAATTTTTATTTTGCTAGTTTTAAATAATATTTTCTTTTCAATTTATTTATTCTTTCTACTCCCAAATCATCTAAATACACTTCAAAATCATCACCAGCATGCCGCACATCAAAAATTGAAAAAAAAAATGTCCTAGAATCAAAAATTGAAAAAAAAATGACACCTAGCAACCCGCAATGATTTTTTTTATATATATTTTTTTTATATTCCACAACTATCACACAACGCCATCTAGTCCCAAGCTAAGCAGAGCTTGTGTTATGGGTACTAGACAGCTGATAAACATACTTATATATTTCTAAATACATACATATTATAGATAAATTACACCCAGACACAGAACAAATGATCGTGCTCATCACACAAACATTTGTCCTGGGTGGGAATCGAACCCACGACCTCCGGCATAGCAGTCAGGGTCACTAACCACTAGACCAACAGGCCTGTCAGATTAAAAGTTTAGTTTTAATTTCGCACCCCTGTGGAGCAGCCCTTACTGCTGAGCGATGATCCAGTGAACGGATTATGGCCCACTCCCTCACACTAAAATGAGGCCTGTGACCCAGCTGTGGGAACATTATAGTCTGCGACACTTTTGGCGCAGTGGCTGAGCAATTGGACTGCTGCGCTGCGAGTCGCGGGTTCGATTCCCGCACGGAAGAAACATTTGTATGATCTACAAGTAGTTGTTTCGAGTCTGGACGTTTGTGTATGTGAGTTTATATGTTTGTAAACGCACCCACGACACAGGAGTAATTCCTAGTGAGGGGCAAAGTTAAAAAAAATGAATTTCCTACTTTTTTTGAGACGGAAAAATATTCAATGAGAATTTTCATTACACTGAAATATCACTTAAATATGGGTTTTAAACTAAGGTAAAACAAAATAGCACCGCTTTATTTTTATATGAAGAACAAAATAACTTTATTCTTATTAATGAGAAGTTCTCATATTATCCGATCATCACTTCAGACATAATTAACACCACGCCTCCTTTTAGTTCTAATTAAAACACTCGAACACGACTCCGTACACACAATAGCTCAGTAATTAATGAGGCTCGTACGTCAACACGTCGCCGTGGGCGTCCTTGGTTCGATTCCCGGTAACGTTAATAATAGGCTGTCGGTTGACTGCGGTTAGCTGTTTATTAATCACCTTTTAAGATATTGCCCTTAAAAGGTATGGTGAGTTGTGTATTATGGTTTCGACGGTTAAACAAGTTTGGCTATTTATAGATTTATCGTGTGGGAATTATGTAACTTAAGATCCAAATACAATATATCGAAAGATAAACTAAAGCCTCTTTTGGACGATGCCAGAATTCGCACGCGAGTTGCGTTACATTGTGGACTTTATAGGTACAACGAATTCAGTTGATGAAACAAATACCGCAATGTAGTGAAACTCGAATGCGATTTCTTGCTCCGTCTAAATGAGGCTTTTTCTATCGTGGTAAAATCATCCTCCCACCCAAGGCAGAGCGGAAGGGACTGTCAGACTCGTACTGACTAAAATCCACGGTGTTTTTCAATATCCCTGTACGTTCCGGGGTCACGGTAATTCGTACAGTCCCGCGACCCCGGCAGGCTTTGGCCCTCTAGAGGGGGGCCCCGTCATTTTGCTGACACTCTTTGAAGAAGATACTAGGTTCCGCTGATTATACTCGTACGGTTCCCTGTCTAACGAGATGCACCAGAAAGAAGTATTTTTTACGACTGCCTATTTGACCTTCATATAGGTAAATGCGGGTTAAACCTTCCAACCTTAAGCTGACACGTCAGTCTAGCTCTACTGTTTTGCTACATTATAACCAAGACTTTGTGGTTAGAAACTAATGATTCTAAATCCAGATCAATGCTCCTAAATACCAGAATATCACTCAACGCAGCTGTTCTCTGTGATTTAGGTCCACAATATTGTATGCGGTGACAAAGTAGGTATACTTCTTACTAAATTCTAACTATTTCTGACTTATTTTACTCAATTCAGTGGTGTTTATTGAATCAGGAATCATTCCATTTGAACCATCCACTTGTGTGATGTTGTCCAATCTCATTCTTGGTTTAATTAAACCATCTCTATCCAAAAGCCAGTAGCCCCAACTACCCACCACAGCAGATGACAAAGCGCGCATACCTCTGAGCGCGCGGTCACTCGACACGTCTCATTCCCCGAAGCACGCGCATATAGACCGTGCTCCCGTCAGTGTCGCCGCGTGCGACGCTCATTCATTTGTTTTAATTGCTTGTTACGCTAATTGAGAACTGCATTCCTTGGCTCTTTATGCATTTTGTTTGTTTGCATGATGCGATTTTTTATTAGCGATGGTCTTGCGTTTGAATACTATCTGATAAACGAAGATGTGGTCGACGGTGAAGCACGCTTACCTAGAAGTAACGCATTCACTCTTGACTTAAATATCCCAAGGTTGTCCGAAGGTTGTAGCTATCAGGGAATACAGACTCCGGCAGAGAATTGTACTCCTTAGCTGTGCACACAATACAAATATTGGCATAACGCTTTGTAAGTAAGGGTGGGATGTCCACCATGTACCGATAGTGTATTGCCGTACGTCTTGTAGTCTGATGATGGAAAGGACTAGGCGGATATAAAATGTGAAGTTCTATCGCACAGTTATGATATGTAACCGATAAAAAACCGACAGGCTTTGCCTATCATCTTGCCGTCTATGTTCAAAGGTTTGGAATTATTGTGAAACAAAAAGCTAACTCTGTTCCAGCGGTACTGCTATGCTGCTGCGGTTCGATTCTCAGGTCGGTTCTAAAGGCTACTTTAATGCCTTTGTCAAACAGACAGGCGAGTCCGAAGCGACAACGAACCGATACGAGCCGTCAGTTCGATATTTCTGTCATGCTATCGGATCGCTTCCGCTTTTCTATGTGACTGGATTCAAATAATTCCATACATTACAAATAAAAACGTTTCACGCTTCGCATTCGCCACGCCTGTCTGTTTGACAAAGGCTTAACAGAGACCTGCAGTCTCTCTCCCAAGAGATAAATTGATGTCTGGCCGCACGGGGAAGTCCAGGTGTAACAATTATATTTTATCATTAGGAAAAACGATCTATGTCATACAAATCAACGTAGAATTAATTATATCTATTAAAACTGGGTCGGTTTTGACTCATAATAATTTTATTTTTAACCAAAATTACCTCAACGGCTATCATTTCTTAGTATTCCTAAAATAACAACATAGATTTAGATGTAAACATCGATTGAGGATGACTAATTTATGTGACTAACCCGATAATCTTACTGACGCAATTAAGATTAGGTACAAAACAACAGTTGAAGTGGCAATGGGCAGGCCACAACGCTCGCGAAACAACATCAAATCAGAAATTAACGTGTGGTGACATCTATACTGAACAACATGAACTAAACTATCATATCTTGCGTCGATTTATCAGAGTTATCTGCACAATATAAAAGTGTAGGTATTCGGAAAGCCGACAGCAATTCGTTGATCGGATTCAGCATTGCCGTTGAGACTTTAACCCCGACATTCCTTAGGTAGCTGTGAATTCCTAAAACGAAGCTAGAGATAAGGCCCTCGGGGTCGCGGGACTGTACGAATTACCGTGACCCCGGAACGTAAAGGGCTATTGTAGGACACCGTGGATTTTAGTCAGTACGAGTCTGACAGTCCCTCCCGCCCTGCCCTGGGTGGGAGGACTCATTTGATGATTTTGAATTGATTTTGAAAAAGCATGCTTATCATAAAGTCAGTGATTTTAGTTCTCTTAGTTGCGAATTTAATCTATATTTCCATGTTTATTTCTTTATTTTTCCTAATGATTCACTGACGAAATTAATTCAACCGTGCAGTTGTGCTCTTTTATATGACAATTTAAATATCAATGAAATTCAGACGTCAGCAAGGTAACCAAAATGTACCGTAACAACGAATAAATAAGACAAAAACGTGCCAATAACCTGTGAATTGGTGATGGTATGTTTATAAAAATAACAGCTTTAACAAGTTATTGATTGACATAAAAAAACCAAAAAGCTTGAAGTTGATGCTATTGAAAAACACTGTAATAAAATGAAAAGTACAGGAGGGTATTTGATTTTTAATTTTACCAATCGAAAAATTTTCCTTCCACTATTTGTCATAACGTTTAAAGTCTATTAAATAAATATGACATATTGAGGTAGGTAGTCTGTACCTAAACCTATATTAGAATCTAATTAGCACATGAATGAAAACAGCTTAAATAATTAAAACTGCAGAATATAATTACATATTAGGACATTTTCAACGGTTTTTTTTTATAACGTGGTAAAATCATCAAATGAGTCCTCCCACCCAGGGCAGCTCGGGAGGTACTGTCAGACTCGTACTGACTAAAATCCACGAAGTCCTTCAATAGCCCTTTACGTTCCGGGGTCACGGTAATTCGTGAGCCTCGCGACAACGGTAACGCGAAAACCATTTTAATAAAACTTTCCAAAAGTATTCTAATAAGTCATATTGTTCTTAGAATACGAAGTATAGAATTACAGAACTAAGAATATGTTTTATAAACTTGATCCTACAATCTAGATTAACGTTTTTTATATGTAAGTTTACTTTAAATTATCATAAAGGTGACTAAACTCTTTGGCTGTGAAATTATTTTGTTGGCCATTAAATTATCATAATTGAGAGAACTATGATGGAATGTCGTCAGTTTAAAATCAATAAAAATGTTTTACTACCCGTTCCAACTTTCGGGCATGCGGGCAGCGAGTAATGGGCGACTCGCTGTCCGACCATGGACCATGCCCGGGTCGACGGCGCGTTGTGTTCCAGGCGCGCCTCAAAGAGTGTCAGCATAGTGACGGGGCCTGTAGAGCGCCAAAGCCTGCCGGGGTCGCAGGACCAAGGGATTACCGTGACCCCGGTACGTAAAGGGCTAGTGAAGTACACCGTGGATTTTAGTCAGTACAAGTCTGACAGTCCCTCCCGCCCTGCCCTGGGTGGGAGGACTCATTTGATGATTTTACCACGATAAACAAAAAAAAACAAAAAACCCGTTCCAACTCTGCCAAGATATTTCCAGATTGGGCAGTGTTATTGGGTTTTCCCATCAAGAACTTTGTGGTAGCTAGTAGCAACCAGGAGAACGAAATTATGCCTGGTTTGCTCATATTTTTTTTCAAACTAAACTAGGAATGTCTCCTGCATGGACCGAAGGTGTTTCGCACCTGTAGGTCATTTAAATATTTGTACCGAACGAAGATCGAACCCGCGACAGAGCAGTAGCCAATCACCATAGTATCACACGGTGCTGACCAACGAATTATGAGTTTATAATGTTATGAATCTTCGAAAATATATTACGAGTATGCGTAAATAAGACGCTTCTGCGTAGTCTTTTGATAAAACATTCGTGACTCTTAGTTATGTAAAAAATACTACGTTATTATATAAGAAAATAATCGTAGATGAATGTGTGCGAATATCTATGGCACGTTTTTTCATTAATCAAGATTCACCAGTAATTAAATCGTGTGTATTTATGTTAATTGATTACAACTGAAGATTTGTTGATGATTTAATCTGTTAAAACTCTTTCGTAATTAAATGGTAGTCTTGAGTCGATCCAAATAATCGTAAAAAACAACTTAGATAGACGATAATTATTTATTTTGCATATATTTTAACGGATCTGGTAAATACTTATGAATATTGGAATCTTTAGATTGAAGTCGTCATACGAACCTGTTTTTTATGACTGTTGGTCCCTAAATTAAGTAATATTCCTGTTTCATTTAAATTTATATAATATTCAGTTGTTTAACTAGTTTGATTAGATCAAAACCATTTAAAAATAAGTAGTGTTTTATCTACCTAATTTAGCAGCTAATAAGTGTCAAATGAACAGGGAACTCTTTACAGTATTAAAAAAAATCATGTGCTACAATTCGCGAGTTCAATTCCCAGATGGAGCAAATTGAAGTTATATCGAAAGCAATAATCTCGCCCCCTATTTCAAAAGGCTGAATATAACTATCAAAATATCAGTGAGCCATGAGCATACCGCCTTAATCCTACGATAAAATACAGGAATTTTGTTACGACATATTAATATATCATAGAAAAATAGCTTAAAACCCCATCGAAAGAAATCTCGATCCTTTTAGAAATAATCCTTAATATCTTCAAATATTTTAATAACGTAACAAAACTACAAATAAACCTATAACTTACCACGATAATTCCTCTCACAATAGATTTCAATTTATCATCGTCATTGATTCAATCTCTTCTATTATAAACTTGACAAAATACCTTTGAAATCCTCTTAATCCTCTGGAGAGGAAATAGAGGATGTTTGGGCAGGTCAGGATTAAAAACAATTTTAGTTTTTTGAAGTATTTGAATTAATGGTCGCCTGTTTGTAGTTTGTGAAGAATGTACCATAGATAAGTATCAAAATAAATATAAAAAGTTATGGAGCTTTGGAATTTATATTTAAAAAATATTATTTTAATTTTCTCTTTTAGAAATAGGATTAAGAGCAAATACGCACAAGAATTTAGTTTTGATTTATTCTGAAATAATTATGTACAGATTGAACGTCAATTGCGGATATTATAATTAAAAAAAACGACGGGTTGCACTCTGGGAGTGCCGGCAGAAGTGAAAACTTGAATAGTAATAAACACACACGAACATTCGCGCAAGCGCCCTGCGCCGTCTTACGAATGTTCGATCAGGTCACGTGTCCTGACGCGAGTTTAACATTTTTACCCATTCCAAAAAAGTGCACAACGCCGCTAAAGAAGTTTTCACTTCAAAAAACATTGCTCTACACTGTTTCGTGTGTGACACTGAAAATAAGTGACACAAAAATAACTTGTTCGTGTGTTTTTGTTTTTCATATTTTGATATCATTAATTTCTGGATAACTTATTTAAATGGTTCACTTTATTTACTCCATCTATCATTACTTGGTCTATTATGCTTAAGAGCAAATTGCTTGATCAGTAGTTATACTAACCATGTACAAACCTATACATTTTTAACCGCCCTAAGGGGTTTCTTCTCACAGTTCTTAATTCACTACAAAATAATTTAATATATTTTCCCATAGACACAGTGTTGGCTAAAAATACGCACGAAGTGATAGACGTTGGAATCGCTGGTAATAAATCAGTTCCAAAGTGGTCAAGACCAGTTTTCCCCTCGTTATAGAAAATTCATGCCCAAATACGACGACTATTTAAACATAATTAGGTTCAATATCCAATACAGAGGGAGATGCGAGAAAAAAATGTGATATCTCGCTCTTAACGTCATCAAATATCATGGTCGTGCGACTGTCTGAGAAGGATACCGCGGATCTGGAATAGGTAACCAAAGGAACACGATAGACATTCAATTAAGTCTGTCCCTTTCGCTCCATCCAGAGTGGCTGGACTCATTTGAAGAAAAAAAAATAGTATAATAGTCTCTTGTAATTAATTTTATGTAAGAAATCAGTACAATAAAGTATTTCTAACTTATTTCGGCGACAACAAAATCAAATATAATAAGAATTTTTGATAGTACATACAAGCAAAAGCGACAAACTGCGGAAGACAGCGAGCAGATACATAGAGACTGGGTGAGGAATACTCAGGATTGGGCTCAGTGGCGAATATCGGGAGAGGCAGTGGACGAATACATGCTGATGATGAAGACGATGATAAGCCGCTAAGTAGTACAGAATCACCAATTGTTCACCATGGACTTTTCGTAGAAAACATATATGCTAAATACTTATTCTCAGATACGAACCAAGTCAGACTAATTAAGGCGATCTGTTAAAATTTCATACTGAGAAGTAACTTTATAATTTAATTTAATCGTAAAAAAAAGAAGGCACACTCCACGGTAGGTACAAACTGCTAGTACCGCACGGTTTTATGTATATAATTAAAAAAAAATACTTACTTAAAGCCTCGTTAAACTTATACAGCATATGGTCAATGAACATCACTGAGTCAGTCCCTCATCCCACACTCAAGTGTATCAAGTTATTGTTTCCAAGAAGCTAAGTTACTGAGCGATGCCACAAAAATGTTTACTTATAACTTAGACGTGACTTAGTGCTTACTAGCTGCTTCTGAATATAGATCGAGTAGTAATACTTGCGGGAACTGTAGGGGTCGGGATTTCAAGTTAAGATGATGTCATTGGAAATTTTGTAAGATTTCTGAAAATAGCGGTCGAGGAGGCAAGCATATACACGGGATATGGTAATATTTTGCGCTATTTTTCTTTGAATAAATAAGTAAGTAACACGATTTCGATTTAGACTTTTATTTGAGACAATACAATTATAGACAGACCTCGGCAAGAGTTGCTTAACCTTGGTCAGCTATCCAAAGATAGTTCAGCAAGGGTTGCTTTAACTCTATCACTGCGGTCTTTGATTAAATAAAATAGCGCGTGCTCTGTAGCAAATCAACAACTCTCAACAAAAAAAAAAAACAAGACAAAAAGCTTACATAACATCTTTTTTTTTTTTTTTTTGCGTGGTAAAATCATCAAATGAGTCCTCCCACCCAGGGCAGGGCGGGAGGGACTGTCAGACTTGTACTGACTAAAATCCACGGTGTCCTTCACGAGCCCTTTACGTACCGGGGTTACGGTGATGGGTAAGTCCCGCGACCCCGGCAGGCTCTGGCCCTCTACAGGCCCCGTCAATGTGCTGACACTCCTTGAGGCGCGCGTGGAACACAACGCGCCGTCGACCCGGGCATGGTCCATGGTCGGACAGCAAGTCGCCCATTACTCGCTACCCGCATGCCCGCGCCTACGGTGGCCGGAGATCGTCCTGTGACGTCCGACGCCGTGGGCGTCTACCACTGCGGCTGGGATGGAGGGAGGACGCTGTCCTCTCCCTCAGGCGGCCCGCCTCCTCCTTCACGAGCATGACTGCTTCGCAGAAGGAGGCGACCGCTTCCCACTCCGTCTCGCCCCGCAGCATGGCCTCGACCAATGCCGGGCGCGAGAGGTCTCCGCCTATCGCCGTCGTGAGGACACGGCGGTGCTCTGCCCAGCGGGGCAGTCCTGCACCGTATGCTCCACCGTGTCCTCCGGACGATCCTCGCAGTGGTGACACCCAGGCGTTTCTTCCCCCCCTATCAGACACAGGAACCTCCCGAAACTTCCGTGTCCGGTGAGGACCTGCGTCATGCGGAAGGTAAGGACGCCGTGACGCCTATCCAGCCACTCCTCAAAGAGGGGTCTTACCGCCGCGATTGCGGCGTGCCCGTTACATAACATCATAATTAAAAGAAATGATTTGACCTGAATTATGAAAACCAGGAAAGTAAACATAGATTTACTTAATGCTCGGTTTTACTTAAGCTAGACGACATCTAATTATAAAAATGACTAATTAAAAGTGCGTTCTAGAATTTTCAAAGCTTTGAAAATAAAACTATCACTATAAACTTTTACTTGGGTGTATCCCTGATGAGATGATATTATATTGTCAGGCTATTGACGTCCACTAACCACGTTAACCTCAAAGCGTAACAACAATACCGGGAAGACGATGTTAAAGATACCCAATTTTAAACCAAGCCAATCAAATTAAACAAAAAAAACTCAACAACAATGTTTACCATCCTCAAACATAAAATACCAAATCTTCTGGGCACGTTCCCAGATGACAGCGATGCGGAGGAGTACTTCGACGCCTTTTAGCCTTTGTCAAACAGACAGGCGTGGCAAATGCGAAGCGAGGCGTTTTTATTTGTCATGTATGGAATTGTTTCAATCCAGTCACATAGAAAAGCAAAAGCGATCCGATAGCGTGACCGAATTATCGGAATGACGTCTCGTATCGGTTTGTTATCGCTTCGGACTCGCCTGTCTGTTTCACAAAGGCTTTAATATTAGTTTTAGTTTTAATTTAGTACCTATGAGTATATTTGTAAATATTTAGTTAGTACCTAACCTTTATCATTTAGGTACTTTTATGTATGTAAAATAACTTGTTAAATACCAAAATTACCTTGCAAGTCTCATAATCTCAATCAAGAACCAACATAACACCTATTACAAAAGCTAAAACAATCCATCGACCCAAATTACAGCTCGTCCTACACCACAAAACAGCATGATAATACAACTACGTCATCACTTGGCGCCAACTTGAAGTTAAAACTTAAATATATGCACAATAATAAATTCACCTTTCAGAATTTTCCTTAATAACTCGCAATCGTACTTTTATTACTCGTTTTAGGTCAAGGTCATCTGTCAGTAAGGTAAAAGGTCACAAGTTGACCTAACTTTCTACGACAGGTCAGCGAGATAATTATTCCAAACTGTGTTTTTTTTGGTGTTAATTATTGGAGTTTCCTTATCGGTTTTGTTATCTACGTCGCTTAAAAATGGTTTCCTTGCGTGTCACCTTATCCGTCCTAAATCGGACTAAAATACTCGTTGTTGTGTAGAACTAGATAAGTATTATAACTTCAGCTAGTTAGTAACATTAACGACAATCCTGCCTACGCCAGAAATCATTCGTCATGAAATAAGGTTTCAAAATTATGTCTTCACTAGCACTTCACCCGCGACTTCGTCCGCGTGGGTTACGTTCTTTCTTAACCCTTTTCCCCCCCTTAAAGGTTAAATTTCCAAAAACCCCTTCTTAGTGCTCCCATACATTATAATAGGAAGCTGTGTGCAAAATTTCACATTCCTAGCCCCAGTAGTTTCGGCTGTACGTTGATATGTCAGTCAGTCAGTTCTCCTTTTATATATTTCTGATTCATTTAATAATTATCTTTTTAAATTGTTTTTTTTTATAAGCCCTAAAATGTTGCTTACGTATCATAATACTCATCTTATTATCATATCTCATTTTAGGTCAAGGTCATAAATGCAGAAATTTATTAAACCCTACAATTCAGGCAATTGGACTACACTTTCTTTGCTTTACATCCACCAAATAAGTTCAAAAGGTAAATTTTTAAAAGCATTTGGTTTCATGTTCATCATCATCTGCCTAGTATTTTCCCAATTATATTGGATTCGCATTCCAGTGTTATCAGAGGCAGCTGAATACCAATATTTTACCAAGAGCGATTATGTATCCGACGTCCATAAACACTTTCCTAACTATTACGATGTCCTTGATAAGATTGAATCCTTGGTAAGACTGGGTTAAACTTTTGCATATTTACATCATAGCCTTACAACTCTGCCTACACCATTACAAACACCTTCAAAATATACCATACGTCACCTAGGCGCCACATAAATGACGTAGCATCGTACAAATTCGCCATAAACCACAATTTTCCTCAACTCACGCCCTCGTACTATTCTCATCAATTATTATTACTCACCTTATTGTTATTGCTCATATTATTATAACTCATTTCAGGTCAAGGTCGATACTTACGAGTTACGACTGTTGTTTTCGTGGTCACCGTATGTTTTTCAGTTCCGTATTGGGCAGCTGGTTTTTGAGTAAATATTGACAGTTACTTTTATAATTAATAATGAGAAAGGTGTTATTGGAACTAACTATATATAAATAATAAAAATAATCTATCAATTTAAAATCTTTTGTCGATGATTCTCATAAGTATTCAAGTTATACATTGCGACACGGAGGAATTCTTTACACCATTCAAAACGTGTACATACTTTTATTCTCATTTTAAGTTTATTTATAGCTTATGCACTATTTACATAAGCAAAGTAAACAAACAATTACAAATTGATCTGTACTGATACAAATTGATATATTTTTGTTTACAGAACACGAAAAATTAGGAAGCTTTTCGAAGCTTCATATTTTAAGAGAAATAAGAGATGGTAAAAGAAACGAGGACATTCAGGGAGGTTAATGGTTTCTCTGGTCCTTTCTGATAAGTTTATTTTTTTATTAAAATATATTTTGGAACTCTCGTAATCTCGATCAATTTAGTGCTGTTTTGAGCCAAAACGACGTTCTTAACTTCAATTCTAGGAAAATCCTTCAAAGTAATTATCACACCTGTTTCCAACATTAGTAAATCGAACAATTAATACAATTATTATATCAAATCAAAGTAAAATAAACACGCCAGTACTGCGTGCGCTTAAGGTCGAGTTCCAATAGCAATGACCCGTTTCTCCATATAAAGAAGTTGTTGCGAAACGACACCTTAACATTCCCGTCAACAGATGTTCGTTGGTGAAGGTTGCTGCCTACTGGTACCTTGTTGTTCTGAAGGTAGACAGAGTAGGAAGTAGTGTTATCGCGAGATGAAGTTACGAGAAGAATTCGGTTGGAGGAAATTGCGGAAAAGAAAAAAAAATAGAGAAAAAGAAACAAGAATTACGACTCGGGAGTTTTGCCTCCATTTCTTCTCTCTCGGTAAAATACGTAGAAAATGGGATACCGGGATTCTAGTACGCATCCAAGAAGTACCTACTGATTCCCTGCGTGATTTGAAAAAATAACAATTGTCATTATATTTCTGCAATATCCGGATACTGCAGTCTAATGGACTCCTAAATTGAAGCAGAAATAAAGAAATTCAACTAAGTCCAATTGACTTGGTCGCGGGACTCACAAATTACCGTGACCCCGGTACGTAAAACGCAAATGAAGGACACCGTGGATTTTAGTCAGTCAAGTCTGACAGTCCCTCCCGCCCTGCCCTTGGTGGGAGGACTCATGTGATGATTTTACCACGATAAAAAAAATGGTGGCCGACCAGTAATGCTAGAAATCTATATGGAAAGCTTATGGTCAGTAGTGGACATCCCAAGACTGATATGATGATGACAGATGTCAAACGTTCCAAACACAACGGAAATTAAATAAACGGTTTTAAATAACTCCTCAACCATGTTAATTGAAGTGTGGTGTATTTTATTGTTTTGGCGCCGCCAATTTAATGTCAACGCGTTATTTACAATGCAATAAAGAAGTCTGGAAGTCAGTAAAGGGCACTGTAACCAGTATGAATTCTATAAAAAGAAAAAACTTTGTTTACCTTATAATATTGATATGATATTAACTTTGTTTACAACAACAGAATATTATTTATTTTGAATACTGGCTTACCTGCGGCTTCTCTTACTTTTTCTTACTTTTTTTTTATCAATCAAATCATCAAATGGGTTCTTCCGCCCACGGTGGGACCGGAGGACTGTCAGACTCGTACTAACTATAATCCACAGTGATCTTTCAATAACCCGAGACCTGACAGTCCCGGGACCCGGTTTCTCCTTTTTTTTTACGTGGTAAAATCATCACAATAGTCCTACCCCAGGTCAGTTTATTATTTTTTGTACGCCGCCCCACACTAGGAATTTATCCTGTATCGTGGGTTCATTTACAAACATAGAAACTCACATACACAAACACCCAGACCCGGAACAACTACTTTCAGATCATACAAATATTTGTTCCGTGCGGGAATCGAACCCGCAACACATAGCGCGGGTGTCCAATTTCTCAGCCACTGCGCCAAACGTGACGTCTGACTGTCAGACTCGTACTGACTAAAATCCACGGTGTCCTTCAATCGCCCTTTACGTACCGGGGTCAAGGTAATTCGTGAGTCCTGCGACCCCGGCAGGCACCTGGCTTGTCTTGCGTTGGTTTAGAAGGACCCGGCTTCACTTGCGTTGATTTAGAATTTGACAGTCAATTCTTCGACACGTAGTGCCATCTGAACGTTATTGTTGTTTTCCTCGGAGACAGTACTTTTTTTCGGGATGAAAAGTATCCTACGTCCTTTTATGTACACCTGACAACGTATGTACAAAATTTCAAGATGATCGCTTCAGTGGTTTAGGTGTTAAAAGCTAACAAACAAACCAACTATCGCTTCATAATATTATATAGGATTACAATAAAATAAAATGTCAAATTTAATGCCTATCCACGACCTACACGTCTAAGCGACAAGCTAGTTGCGGAAACGACTGAAAACAAATGATATAAATTTCTTGGAGCATGAAAAAATGCGCGATGAAAACTAGTGTCCTAAATGCTGTATGCTCGCGCAAGTCAGATTGTAGGTCGTATCATCTGAAGTCGTGATCGCAGCATAAATGAATAACAAATTACGATTTTAATATATGTTGCATGAGCCGTATATCTAATGATGCATTTAAAGTACGAGTATCATTAGAATTTAAAATACATAGAATGTTTATTATGTTAGGAAATATAGTATTTCCAAATGACGTCTAATATGCGCCACTCAATCATGATTACCGGAGAGGCGCCAATGTCACTGTCTCTACAAACAACCGATATAAAAACAAAACACAGAAGACCCGACCAAACATGAACAAGATAACATAATAATAGACACCGCCTCTTTTAAGATTGGAAGGCATCAAATGAGTTTCCTCGTCAGGAGTGGAGTGAGAGGGACTGTCTGATTGAACTGACTCTCGCGAATGATAGCTTCCCAGCTCGAGTAGCATGACACCGTAGTAACAGGTTTTGTCAACAGAAGTTTAGACAAAGCCACATAATGTAGAAAAAATTATATCGTGCTCAGTCTAGATCGGAAAGACTCATTTGATGCAGGCATGCGGATGGCAATTTACGGGTGGCTCGCCGTCCGATCGTGACGGGGCTATACAGGGCCAAACGAATGCAGGAGTCGCGGGATTGTCTAAATAAGGAAGTGAGACCGTCTAAACAGGTAAGTGGGACTCTGGTCAGTACGAGTTTGTTAGTCCCTTACGCTTCACCCAGGGCCGTAGACCCATTTGATGATTTCCCAGCCAAAAAAGAGGGAAGACATCATTTCTATTAATTTCAGCATTATCACCTTGTTATTGCACAAAGTGGGCATTCTGTATCAATATACACAAAAGCATATGCAGCCGTTCAGAAAGCAATAAGTCAATTAGTTTAATACTGAACGATACTTCAGTCGTTGCCAATTTGTTTAACACTAACTTGAGTTACAATGAAGTACAAATTATAAGAGGAAGCGGTTCTGGAGCTCATCAAGTAATCTGCTAAAGGTGCCGCAATTTTTAATTAAAGTAGTTTTAAGGAAATAACAATTGGGGAAAACTACTACTAATTTTATTTAACTACTAATTTACAAGCTGTTCCTTTGTGATTCTTATTAATTACTCTAGAGAGGCTAGAATTCGGGTACGCCGCAATCGTGGCGGTAAGACCCCTCTTGAGGAGTGGCTGGATAGACGTCACGGCGTCCTGACCTACCGCATGACGTAGGTCCTCACCGGATACGGAAGTTTCGGGAGGTACCTGTGTCTGATAGGGAAGAAACGCCTGGGTGTCACCACTGCGACGATCGTCCGGAGTTTTCAATTCAATCCTTTTTTTCCATGCGGTGTGATTTATTTTGTGTGTAAGACAGATTTGGTCTGTTTTCTATCTTATAACTACGTCTTGTAGATTGACAGGAAATGTACAGTAAGCTAAACCGAAATACGTGCTGAATTAGTAGTGAGTAAGTGTAAATCTCTAGCTGTAGAAAACATTATGCCTTTAACAGATTCAAATAACAACAGCATTCAATATGGAGGACCTGGACTTTAACATTTCAAAAATGAAATCTGTCACTCGCTATCACTCATGTTTTTTACCACCCAAATGGATAAGCGAGCAAACCGGCTTCAATTGTGCAATGCCAATCAATCGGAGCGACGTGTAATTGACTGTGAAGAGGAGACACTCACTTATGTATTATTATAATAATAGTAGACATAGGTGCTTATGTTCAGTATGGTGATGACTTGGGAGTGGTATTTGGTAAACGGCCAGCAGCAGTGGGATGTTATAAGTTAACAGTAGCAGTAACAGTAACTTGATTAAAAGGTGCAGAAGTAGATTAAGTTTGTAACGTTAAACCAAAAACTACTGATACTGGTTTTAAATTGAAAAATGAAAGAAGAATTTCGTCAAAAACTGTTCTACCTTATAGCTATTATGCTACAAATATTTCTTCATCACGCTCATAAATCACCACCTTCATAATTTCCTACAGCAAACTCTTCATCTTTAATAACATTTCCAATACCATCTGACAAAATAACATTAAACTTGTCAAACTAAAAAAAAGACGGGTTGCACTCTGGGAGTGCCGGCAGAAGTGAAAACTTGAATGGTAATTGTTGGAAATATCTTGTGAACAGATTTTAGTAAAACTCGCAAAAATGGTTGACTTTTTATTTCAATAATGTTCCAATGTGACGTACATCTTTTATAAACAATGTTACCTAGCAACGAATGTATCCAGCATACAAACTTCTTTAAAAGTAATAAAGTCACACGAACATTCACGCAAGCGCCCTGCGCCGTCCTACGCTTTTTCGGTCAGGGTCACGTGTCCTGACGCGAGTTTAAGATTTTATACCCATTACAGAAAAGTGCTCAACGCCGCTAAAGAAGTTTTCACTTCAAAAAATATTTGGCATGAAAAACAAATCTCACAATAAAATCGTCAATGGCTTCCATAAATATGGAATATGACAGAAACCAATGTCGCCCACGACGATGCAGCCGTATGTCTATATGTCACGAGCATTAGGACGACCTACTTGTAGGCACCTAAGTCAGTTTCTATTGACATACTTACAACCACTTGGAAGGGCTAGTCACTCTGCCAGGTCAAAGTTATTGTTATTAGGTTTGAAGATGTTATTACGTTTAGAAACGACATAAGTATTAACTAGAAGTGCATCTTATATTTATCATAACTGCCTACGTGTGTCCTAATTTCACACTCGAAGTAATGTGTGAAATTGGTTTTATTAATCGATTTTCCGATTGGTTTTATAACTCAGTTAATTGAACTTGTGTAGATATTCGCTTTTCGTCGCATAAATGAAAACTGAATATGTAGTACGTAGTTCGCTATTTATATTTTAGCATTCTATTAAAATGAAATATGAAAATATAAATGTATTTTAAAAAAGAAAGGGGTTCAGAACTTAACCCTGTGGTACGCCTACCACTAATTAGTACCCTAAAACAATATCATACCTTACATTTCCATGTTCGCTTTTATAATAAAACAGAGGTCAAACAATCTAATTTGGGAACTAAATCAAAATGTCCTAAGCCGGTCATAACTTCCATTTCTATAGTGATTTGCTCAATCAAAAGCCTTACTTAAATCACAAAAGAAGCGTTTGCATTCCCTTTTACGTCTTTATTACTGATCACGCAATATTCTATAATTAACTGGAAATGAAAGGCAGTACTTACCAATGCAGTAAAATCCGATACACATGAACACTTATCACAACACACACTATCACTCACTTATAAATATTAATTAGTAATGAATTCGTTATAGTTTGTTAATAGTCACGGCATTTTCGCAACCGCGCCGGTCGGTACAAACGGAACACGTCACTGGGCATAAGTTTTTGTAAACCTGAAACAAATAAAGGGAAAATTAGTATATATTTCAGTATATGCGCTATTTTACTGTGAGCAGTGGTGACCCAGTGGTATCGGCCCCGACATACGAGTTGTAGGTCGTGGGTTCAAACCCAGCCAGTGGCATTACTTGTTATAATTTTCATCACCACTGCTCTCAAAACGGTGAAGGAAAACATCGTGACCGAGGAAACCGGCATGTCCTAGAACCAAAAATTCGAAGACATGTGACATCCACCAACCCGCACTGGGCCCGCGTGGTGGATTATGGCCCACTCCCACTCATAGAGAGGAGGCGTGTGTCTCAGCGGTGGGAACATTTATATGCTGATGATGATGCGCTATTTTACTATATATATATATATACACATCTATCTAGATACACCATGTATAACAACTAACAGAGTAACTTTTTTTGTCTGTCTGTATGCCCGCGTGTGGTCGAATGTCCTTTGCTTAGTCCACTATAATATCGGATCTTTTTAGAATTTATTATTGGATTTAAATGTGTTAATAAAATCATAAGAAAATAAAGTATTTAAAAAAATACACTGATTATATTTTAAGCCCTCGTGTAGTTTGAAATATCGACGCCAAAAGTACTAATTTACACTTCAAACTGTCCGCTAGTTAGTTGCTGCATTTTGTCACGGACGTTAACTGTCAAATTACGTTGAACCCACGTTAGGTTTCTAATAGTTTTACTAGTTGTTGACCTTCGTCGACAATCATGCATCAAATTAAGTATTTTTTAAGTAAATGTAGATACATACCTACTGGCGGAAGAAATAATTAGAAACATGAGAGATTGGCTGGAGAACACAACATATACGGAAAAGTGGAATGCTATAAGGATGAGATGAAGCCAGCAGGGAGAGAACAAAACATGGAAAAAAAAGACACCCGTAACGATAAACAAACAGGCTGAATGAACAGCTGAGAAAGCATCGCATAACGAATCTCATGAGTTACTCATGAAGAAGCCTTTTACAGATTATTTCTTACAACTATAAAACAATCCATACAACGGCGCTTGGCATAACCGTACCGGCACTCGTGCGGGCTGGTTGTGTTTTTGTCGCGGACCTTTTCGTTACCAAAGCTGCGCGCCGAGTTGTTTACGCGCTGCATAACACGTGCCTCGGGTGTGCTCCGAACCCACAGGCTGCGTGTGCCTAACACGATCGCACCATGACGGATGACGTAACAGTCTCATCGCGCGGTGAGACACTCGTATTTAAGAATGATATTCAGAGCTTATTGAATGATTCGTCGGATATGGATGCCATAGATGATGATGTTAAGAATAAGGAGGAACAATCAAAACGGGAAAAGAGAGAAAGAGAGGACAGTACTGAAGACGAGGAAGGGTGGAAAGAAATTAAGTCTACCAAAAAAAAGATCTGTCACGGAAGTAGAAACTCAGTTAAAGAAGAAAAATTTGAGGTTTATGTTTCGCATAAAGAACGTCTTCCGAAACAGTTTGCATTGGCACGTATTTTGAGAGAAAATAGCATTACTAAAATTAGCGAAGTTAAATACTTAAGTCCATTTAAAATACGTGTCCGATTCGATTGTGAAGTGGCTGCTCAAAACCTTCTCATGTGCGAGAAACTATTGGAAAGAGGATGGAGGTTTCAAAAGGCAATGGAGCTGTCCGTTTGCTATGGCATTATAAAGGATATAGATCTCGACTTTAGTGATGACGAGATCCTTAAAAACATATCATGTCCGGCCCCCGCAAAGCTTTTATCTCTGAAGAGATTAGATCGTCGCAACAGGGACGAATTAGGTTGGTGCCCCAGTGAAACCCTCCGACTTTGTTTTGAGGGCAGTCATCCTCCAGGATCAGTTCGTGTCTGTGACATTAACATTAAGGTTTTGCCTTACATTCACCAAGTGTCACAATGTTCCCAGTGTTGGAGGTTAGGTCATAGACGGAAAATGTGCCCCTCGAAAAATGTGATTTGCCCGAAGTGTGGTGGACACCATGAAAATTGCGATGCCTCAAGGTTTTCATGTGTTAACTGTAAAGGCAACCACATATCGCTTAGCAGGTCTTGCCCGGCATATAAGAAAGAGAGAAGACTTAGAGAGATCATGTCGGAGTTCGGATGCACATATCGGAAAGCGCTAGAATGTTATGTGCCCCCTGAAAATCCCACTCCCCCCAGCACTACCGATCGTCCCCTAGCTCCAGTAACCTTAGTCAGTCATACCTCTTCCACACCTGATGACTTCTCTCATTCTCGAAAACCTTCATATGCCGACATTATTCAAACAAAGGCCACTGTTCACAAGGTACAGAGCCCTGAGCCGTTTTATAATGCTCGAAAGCCTAAAGTCCAATCTCCAAAGAACAAAGCGACCTCACCTAAAGCAGAATGGCTGTCTTGGTACACGGATAAAGATGACGAGTACATTCAACAATTGCCTGTGGAAGAGGAGGGAAAAGATGAATGTCCTTCTTTCAAAGAGTTGTTGTCTAGATTAAAGGAAGTTATCTACATAAAAAAGACAGGTTTAAATGATAAAATAAAGCGTATTTTACAGTTGTGCCTAGAATGGTTAACATTAGTGTCAGTGAGTTTTGTTTCAGAGTGGCCGTGGATAAAAGCAATGTTCAGTTTCTTTATTTCTTGTAATGGCTAATAAATTAGTTAAACTCAATTTTCTGCAGTGGAATGCTCAAAGTATAAGGCCAAAATTAGCATCACTTCAAGAACTTTTGTGTCAAGAAAAAGTACATATTGCTGCCCTTAGTGAGACGTGGCTTGAAATGGAAAGTAATTTTAAAGTTAAATATTACGATGTTTATCGCTTGGATCGGGATGACTCATACGGAGGTGTAGCTATCTTAGTTCATAAATCTATTATGTCACAGCTGCGGCGCATTCACGTGAATAACAACGGGATTGAGGTAGTGTGCGTGCAATTATTTAACTGTGAACCATTCGAAAACATAGTCTCACTTTATTGTCCGTCTAGAATAGTTACGTGTCAGCAAGATTGGGATAGTCTATTCTCATTATGGTCAACCAAGACCTTGATCCTTGGAGACTTTAATGCTCATCATACCAGTTGGTCATACAAAATAGATCACAGAGGCAATCTTATTTACGACTCGCTAATAGACAGTAACTTTATTATTCTAAACGATGGTACACACACACGAGTTCGTTTAGTTGACAACAGTTTGCAGCAGTCTTCTCCAGACATATCATTGGTCTCTATAGATGTTGCACTTAACCTTAATTGGACCGTTTTAAATGAAAATCTGGGCAGCGATCATCTTATAATTAAAATATCAACATTTTACACGTCACACCTCCCGATAGTTAGGAAAAGGAATTTTAACAAAGCTGACTGGACAGCATATAAAAAATATTTGGTCCAACAGTTTCGTAATTTATGCTTACCGAATGACCTTCAAAATTCATATAATTCATTTTTAGACATTTTGAACGATGCTGCAAATAAATTCATTCCGATTTTTAAATATAATCAAAACCCTTCTTCTCATTTCACCCCGAAACCATATTGGACTCCAGAATTATCACATGCTGTGGCGCAACGTAGGTTAGCTTTATCTAAATTTAGACGTAATCCCACACCCCAAAACCTCAATAATCTTAATATTAAGATCAATGCAGCTCAAAAATTAATCCGTCAAGCTAAAGGAAGGAACTTTCAAAATTTCTGCTCCTCAATTGATCACACTATATCTGCCAGTGACATGTGGCGCAAAATGAGATGGTTGAAAGGTTACCGTTCGCCTAGACATTATGTGGACGACCAAAGCGCCACAAATCTTTTAAACTCTCTAACTCCCGAGTATGTTACCCCATCTTCCCCGACGGTTCATCACAGTAACCCTACAATAGAGAGTGAGATCTCCCTTCAGGAGCTAGACAAATGTATCAAATCTAAGGATACATCTCCTGGATGTGATGATATATCTTATTCCATGATTAAAAATTTACCTGAGGAAGGTAAAACTTTACTTCTAACCCTCTTCAACAACTTTTTTAAGCACAGTTTTGTCCCCTCTCAGTGGCGCGACATCTGTATCATACCTATTCCAAAACCCGGTCGTGACCCTAGTAACGTTTCTTCACTTCGTCCAATATCATTATTGTCGTGTTTATGCAAAATTTTTCATTATATATTATATAAAAGATTGGAATGGTTTCTAGAAAAAAGTAACACATTTTCTGTGAACACAGTTGGCTTCCGCAGAGGTAGATCGTGTTTGGATGGTTTGAGCTACTTAATCTCTACGATTCAAGCTGGTTTTTCCGAGGGTTGTTCTACTATGGGATGTTTTTTAGATATAAATAGTGCGTACAACAATGTAAATGTCTCTGTACTAATAAATGTTTTGGATAACTTTAAAGTCGGGTCACTCATCTGTAGATATTTATGGAATTTTCTACATAGAAGAATACTTAAGATCAGATCTGGTAATAGTTTTATTAGTAGATATTCTGGTAGTGGTTTGGCTCAGGGCGACCCGTTATCCCCACTATTGTTTAATATAGTAACGTCAGCTATCTGTAAACGTGTAGAAAATGACATTTGTATTTCCCAATACGCGGATGATTTCGCTTTGTACGTACAGTGTTCATCTGTTAGCGAGGGACAACACAAGATCCAGTGTGCGCTTGATATCATCAACAGCATGTTGACACACGTAGGATTAGACATTTCTCCCGCCAAAAGTAAAATATGTCTTTTCAGTAGAGGTTTTCGTTGCCCAGATATAGAAATAAGTTTAGACGGTACCTCGTTACAATTAGTAGACCATGTCAAATATTTAGGACTGTGGCTAGATAGGGGTCTTCGATGGAAGAAGCATATTGGTGAAATCCGAGAGCGCGTTCTAAAATTGATTAATATTTTTAAGATTTTAGTGGGACCTGGTTGGGGTGTTCATCCCAACAACTTAAGAAGATTGTACATTTCTCTTATTCGTAGTCGTATCGACTTTGGTAGCTTTTTACTGGACAATAGCGCCAACACACATTTAAGTAAACTAGATCGACTACAAAACATTTGCCTCCGGTTAATAGGCGGTTTTATTAAAAGCACCCCGATCCATGTGATGGAATCCGAATTAATATTGCCTCCTCTTTTTATTCGTCGTCAATTTTTAGCTGGTAAATTTTACTTAAAATCTAAGAGTTACGATTCTCCGTTAATTAATTTACTAGATAAGTTACAGGGTTTCTGCGACAATAAACCTTTTTGGAGAAATAAAAAAAAACCTCTCTTAATTTTAACACATAATGCTCTAAAGCATGAACATATGTACCGCAGCAGTAAAATCGGCATGTTCTCCATGGACACTTGGGTCAGCAATATGGACTTATCAGATATTGTAAAACCTAATTTAGATTCAGTGGATAAACCTAAGCATTGTTACAATTTAGACATCTTAAGAACAATTTGTTGTGAATCTCTAAATACACAGTATTCTGGGTTTCACTGTGTGTATACGGATGGTTCTAGACATGAGAATTACTGTGGTGCGGCCTTTTTCGATACTCAGTTAAACACTTCTTTTAAATTTAAAATTAAATCGAAACTCTCAATTATGCATTTAGAGCTAATTGCTATAGCTGAAGCATTATCTTATATCGAATCTCTGGATGGTGATCGTTTTGTCTTATTCACCGACTCAAAAAGTGCTCTTCAACACCTGATAAGATGCACGAGCCCGTCACCATTTAGGGGCCTTCCAATAGCATTCACTATATTAAAAACCATTGCTTTTTTTGTTGCCAATCATAAGACAATTGTACTTCAATGGATTCCTTCTCATGTTGGACTGGAGGGTAATGAGACGGTTGACCGTTTGGCTAATGAGGCGGGATCTGATGGGGAAAGCTATCCTTGTCCCCCTTGGCATACAGAGCTCCTACCCTTGGTTAGAGACATATGTTTTCAATCATGGTCGACATATTTTGATGAAAGGTCACTAACTAAGGGTATCTGGTACAGAACCATTCAGCCATCCCTCCCACGTGTGCCTTGGTTCAGCGAGGGCAGAATGTGTAGGGAGGAAGTTGTGACGGCTTTAAGACTTCGATCCGGTCATATACCACTCAATAGCTTTGGATTTATGATGCGCAAAGTCGATTCACCAAATTGTGATATCTGTGGTATCATAGAAGATGTGCACCATGTTATGGCGGAGTGTAGCCGTGTGGAGGTTCAAAGGCGTCAAGCCTTTTCCATTTCTTTTAATGTCGGCTTCTTTAATAGTGTCCTCGCCTCACCATTATCGGATGAGGCCAGAACACTTTATCGTATTATTTTTATGTGTTTAAGGTGGCGGGTAGATTAGTTTAGTATAAGTTAACTGTAACCAATAATCGGGGTGACATATTCTGTATAGAAAAAACCCTGTAAATAAATAAAGATTAAAAAAAAAAAAAAAAAAACGGCGCTTGGCCTCTTTACCAGCACCCAGCTGACCTAGAGATTAAAGACGATTAGCACTGTTTGAACTGCCCAGTTAGACTTAAACCTGGGCCTAATGTCACTTGACCGAGTACTCAGTAGGTCATTAAACTGTTTGTTTTGATACATTGTAAGGTTTACGCTTGAAGGAAACTGTTTGTTAGCTGCGTGTGAAATGACAGCATTCATGTGATGACTCAGATTTATGTGATGATGTTTTGCGTAAGATTTAGAAAATGAAGACCGGTAAAATGTTGTCAGTTAGGTTACTCTTAGGTTAGCATTTTTCATCCACGAACACATGATCTATTTGTATATTTATGGTGGTCAAACGCCAGAATAAAAACTGAATCTGAACTATTTTTTTTAAGTTTTCAAGCTTGTTAAACAAAAGATAGAACTTTTTCTCTACACCTCCAAGTTTTTCATTTCTATACACTTTTTCGTTTATTTTTTTTCTTTTTGCTATTCTGTGACTTTTTCAACTAAGCAATATTTGGCCAAAAATACTTTTTTAAGTCACTTGCATTCATTGCTATCATTCTTTTTTTCTTTTGTATTACTACTCCCGTGTCCCTCTTAAAACAAAACCCACGAAGTCATCTGTATACAAAGCTCCAGACATATGCGAATCCTTTGTTCCATCGAACCCTCGACCCTTCCAGTCGAGAGTCGACTCCAAAGGAATGATTAAGTCGATTCTTATCAAATCCTTGCTATTATTAGCTTCAGTTCTCGGAGCGGCTCCACAAAGAGTCTGCAAGTTAGTTAGTCCTTATATTTGTTACTTATCTACAGTTAATGCATGCACAGATAAATTGTGTGCTTCGTTAAAATTACTTTGAGATGGTTCTGTGGCTATGGTTTGTGGGTTGAATACTGATTTGTGTATTGTTTTATTTTTAATGAATAATTACTTTTGATTAATAATGGTCTTTATTTTCGTCTCTTTTCGTTGAAATGATTTGACTTTGTCTCTAAGTCCCTGCACAATGATTTTCTGAATTACACGTTTTTTTGATCAAGTGCCTATTCTTAATGCTTGTGCATTATTAATGTATATTAAGAAAGTTATAAATGAAATCGATTACAACTTTATCCCCTCAAAAACAATGAATATAGAAATTAATAATCTAAATAAATTATTTTATCGAAAGTTTTTTTCAAAATCGATGAGAATTTATAATAATGGCGTATGAAAATTATAATTTTATTTTAACCTAAATTCATGTTTGTTAACAATGATATATTTGTTATCCTTATTAGTTAATTTAGAATTCACACCAAAGTTTATATAACTAGCGTATTAACATAAATACAATCTACGAGTATTTGATGATTTAGAAAGATTTGTGATGATTTAGAATTTACATCCAGCGATTGTTTGATCATCAAATTAAAATTCTCTTGTCATTAACATTTTGGAAACTATAGAAACTAAGTAGTGATAAGAATTTCATAGAAATTCTTTCTCTAATGAAGGAATTTGCGAGAATTCAAATAATATGATTATTTGATGTAAAACAATCAGATTTTGAAAATAGAAAAGGCTCACAAACAAAATGATATTTAGAAAGCGATAGTTAATGATGATAGAAATGTCAAAAATGAGTCAAGCTACAGACAACATCTATCCTGTTTATAGTTCATGTTGAAATACGAAATGATTTAAAGAGAGTGGTATGGTTTTAAAAACAAAATCTAACAAATCACGTTCGGCTAGATGACGACCTAAGTATGATGAACCAATCAATATTGTTTATGATGCTTGGACTTCAAGCCAAGTATGTAATAGTTCATCTTTACGACAAATAGTTTTGAAGTTATCACAGCAACTTGGGCCTTTACTGCCCTAATTCCAAGCTAGGTCATCAACTAGATGAACCAATAAAAGAAACATTTCCATCAAATATAAGTCGCGAACCGGAAAGTATGTGGACGTAGACGCCCCGCGCCCGTGGGTACAAGTAGTGGTAGGTGCGGTGTGCCCACGCGTCACCTTGGCCAGCGAGTGTCGAGTGTCGCCACGGCAGGTTTCCGAGATCGGCGCCGCGGATCCACAGAGTTATTTGAAATAATGTTTTATTTTAGAATTAATTTATATTGGAATTGTATAATCTAATATAAATGTTCTAAAGGTTGGCAATTAAAGTAAACGAAATGGGAAATGCATGAAATTGTTATAACAGAATCACATATTCCGCCTAAGTATTGTAGACCCCTGCTGGGGTCGCGGGACCAAGGGATTACCGTGACCTCGGTACGTAAAGGGCTATTGAAGGACACCGTGGATTTTAGTCAGTACAAGTCTGACAGTCCCTCTCGCCCTGCCCTGGGTGGGAGGACTCATTTGATGTAGTCTCAAAAGTATTGTAGGCTAGGTGCCTACTATATTAAAACTGTATGTCAAATCGGTGAGTCAATTCTGTGACCCAAGTCATATAACTAAGCAAAACTCAGCTTTTCTTATATCGTTTACTGCTTATGTTGCCTAGAATCAGCTTTTAGCGACTAATATCGTTATTTCAATACGTAGGTAGCAAAAGAACTTCCTTAGTAGAGCAAGTTTTTTTTTAAGTAAATTCAGAGAGAGCGAAAACATACACCTTTAGTACTTAGAACACCTTATAAAGGTCCGTAAACGAACACACGATAGAAGAGTATTACCAAGCGAAAGATAGCTTCTTTTAAAAGAAAGAAAATAAGTGCTCTTTCACCTTTTGACACGAAATATGTCCCAGTAACACTAAAAAGAAAACGAAAATATAGCTCAACAAACTACCAGTTAAACAGTCGGTATTTGGCGCCCTCCTTACACCAGAAACAGTCATGACAAACATACCTAAATTCGTCAACATGACCTCTCGTTAACCAACAACATAAATAAGCATGTTTGCCATAAAAATTACCATATAAATGAACACCTTTTCTAAGACAAATAAAATAGTGGAAAGTGTCGATGTTTTTATTGAAGGCAATATTTTATGGCTTTGCTCGCGCTTGAAATGATTAATTTGATAAGTTTCTAGAAAAAAGGAAGTTAATTAAAGTTTTGGTAGGAGCAACCATTGTTTGCAACTTTTTTTTTGAGTTTTTTGACTAAACAGCTTATGCCTGTGGCTTCGAGAACCAGGAAACCGCTAAATGTCCCATAGGATCGTTCAACCAATAGAATAGAATTTTTCCTATGAAACCTACCAAGATTGTAAACTATCTACGAGTATGTGCCACATTTCATCCGAATCCCTTCAGTAGTTTTGGCGTGAAAGAGTAACAGATAGAGTAAAGAGTAAAACTTTGGCATTTTTTATATAGCTAGTGAAACTCGCGTTTTCGGTTCTTTCTCGACTTTACTGATACACAGTAATGCTGCTGGGTTTTAGCTGGTCGGCTATTATTGCAATCTTCCCATCAACCGCCATTGGTGTTACATGGACGTAGAATCGATTCACTTGACATTTTGCAAAAGGGGATATTCTGCGAAAGGATATTTTGCCAAAGGGGCATTTTGCTACTTGTAGTCATTTTAGGATAGGGCCAATTTTCGAGTGAGTCGTTCTTACAACTTTTGACTAAAATTAAAGAAATATGGGCTTGATTTTGACTGTATAAGTTATTAATTGATGTTGTTACAAAACCTAAAAGTTTTATCTAGTTTATTATGTCAAACTAATTTTCAAACTACTATAATATTGTGTACGATGGGTAATTCACGCACGCTATACGCCAATTACGTTTCATTTCTATATCAATTATTTATAAACCTTCGATCATGGGGTCTGTGGGTATTGTTTATATTATAGTGACTCAAGGTTCTACAGTGTATACTTATCTATAGGAATGTATGTATATATGTATGTATGGAAATTAAGTCATTACAAGTAATTGATAGTAGAACATGTATGTTTTAGTTATACGTGGCAGTTTATAAGAGAACGTTGCGGGTTAAAAATGGACGTAGTGACCAAAATTGAAAAGAGTGTGCTGAGGTGGTTCGGTCATGTTTAGAGGATGAGTAAAAAGCGACTAAAAAAAAGGAATTTGGGAAGGGAAGCCCTCGGGAGACCTACACTGACCTTATTGGTGAAGTGCTTCAGAAAGGTCGGGTGCGCAGTACTCGCAATCGGGGTGCTTGTATGACCAGATGTATTAATGTGGATGTAGCAAAAAGAGTATACATATAAAGGTGCTGATGATGCGCTTTTACTTGCAATATAACATTGAGCATTCGCTGCTTTTAAAATTTAACAGAGGCGAGCATTGAGCCAAACATGTTACGAACATTTTCGCGATCATTCTAGCGAACAGTCTAATCAGTAGTCGCCAAAAAATTGAAGGTCCAAAAAAAAATTGGTTATACTGTTTGTCTATCTCTTTCACCTTTCACTCATTGACAGGTATATAGATTTAGGATAGTATTCGTCCTAGAATAACGTTTTCGTAACATAACTTTAAGGTCCAAGCAGGTGAAACCGTGGGCTAAAACTGGTATTCTAACATGTAAACATGAAATCAATAAGTCATCATTGAACACATAAGAACATAATGTATAATCAATTGATAACAATACAATAGAAATATTTCGATAATGTATGTATTATTCAGCGCGCAGCAGGTTATTGTTGTGCTTATACATCGCGATGACGATCAGGTGGCTTCTGACGTCACTATTGTTGGCAACTAGGACCTCCTTGCCAACTATGTGCTGAAGGATTGAAGGCTGATAGCAGCAGTGATTCATCATAATCTACCTTGCCTTTTTTCCAACGAGACTGGCTTCCGTTTATGCAGCAGAATAACAGATTCCTGTCATCATCAGTGTTTCCAAACTATGTTGTGGTTATCTTCCAGTGTCAAATGATGTAGTAGACTACCAATCATCATCATCGGCCTATGAATGTTCATGCTGGGATGCAAACCTCCTCTCTGCGAGAGAGTGTGGGCCATAATCCACCACGCAGGCCCAGTGCGTTTTAGTAGATGTCAAATGTTTTCGAATTTTAAGTTCTAGGACATGCCGGTTGCCTTACGATATTTCTCTTCACCATTTTGAGAGCAGTGGTGATGAAACACATTACCCAAAGTAATGCATTTGTCTGAGTTCGGATCCAGAAACTGCAACTTGTTATTCGGGGTCGTTTTACCCTTTAATTATGTTATTTATGAATGTTGACTGTCAAAAAACACAATAATCTCTTATTATGTTGATATTCAACACAAAGGAACTGAAGCCTCATCCAAAACAACAAAATCAACATTTACTTCGCATCAGGCACAAAATTATTTAATAGTTGTCCATCTGAGCAAGTAAGGTCGGCAGTACCTCGGTCGATTAGTCACAGGCGGGCTCATGGTCGATCAATATACAGCAACTAGTCGTTACATTCGATTATAGACCGTGTATCAAAGGTTAAAGAGGTGGAATTGGTATACGATGATGTGGAACCTCCATGGAAGAATACGGTTTTATTGCTAGCAGCATGTTTTAAAAGGGACGAAATGGTAAAGTTGAGGTTATGTTATAGGTTTGCGTCAATTGTCAAGGAACTTCTGTATCTGCAAAGATACACATAAGAAAAGAACTAGATAGATTTACGTACTAACACAGCTTGCAAAGTTCAAAAACCTGGAGACAAGAGAAGAATCTGTCAAAGAAGCTACATCTGTCGTCGAAGAGAACAAAACACATGGTAAACTATAATATTTAAATCATCGTCTGCCTAACTTTTTTCTTAGTATGTTGAGGTCGCCTTCCAATCGAATTGGATGCAATCAAATATCAGTGTTTTACATGGAGCGACTGCCGATCTGACAATTCTGACATCCACAACTTAGTAACTGGGTAACACGGTAACCCTTCTTTTTTTTTGTCGTGGTAAAATTATCAAATAAATAAATAAAATAAATAAATATTCCACTACTATCACACAACGCCGTCTAGTCCCAAGCTTAGCAGAACTTGTGTTATGGGTACTAGACAACTGATAAACATACTTATATATATTTCTAAATACATACATATTATAGATAAATTACACCCAGACACAGAACAAATGATCGTGCTCATCACACAAACATTAGTCCTGGGTGGGAATCGAACCCACGACCTCCGGCATAGCAGTTAGGGTCACTAACCATTAGACCAACAGGCGTGTCATGAAATGAGTCCTCCCACCCAGGGCAGAGCGGGAGGGACTGTTAGACTCGTACTGACTAAAATCCACGGTGACCTTCATAGCCCTTTACGTTCCGGGGTCACGGTAATTCGTATAGTCCCGCGACCAACACGGTACCCCTTGGTAAGATTGGTAGTCAGACTTTCGAGCTTCTGTCTGACAGTAACGACTGTCAAAGATTTACAAATAACCGCAGAAACCAACAGCTTTTCATTACAACAGATAGATCCACATAACAAATGAATATACGACCCATCCGCAGAACAACTTCGGCTGTCAGACAAATTGGCCTGTTTTTTTTTATGAATGTAATGTAACTTATGTTGAAAACTGATTGAAATCCATAAGTTAGAAGAAAAACTAACTAATGTCCCATCACCTGCAGACTAAAACGAGAGTGACCAAGACAATAAAAAAGAAATGGTCATTAAGATTCTCTGGTTGTAAATATCAACCATAAATAGCTGAATTGATTGAACTATTATCTTCACTAAGAGACCGTGACAATGTACTAGTATTTAATTAAAACAATTAACACGCCACGGATGTCACTGATTAAGGAAATGCTCATCTAAGTGTTAATGAGTACGTGGTCTGATTGACTGATCCATCAACGCGGACACGAAGAAAATGCCTGGGTCGAAATGTGTGTGGTAAAGTACAATCTCTTTTTACAACGACAATGATGATGATGAATGATCTAGATGAATTCTCAGTCGTGGCAACTTTTTTAAGGGGTGGATTATCATCAACTGACTCCTGTCGCTCTGGGTGGGGTGAAAAGTACTGTTAGACTCGTGCTGACTAAAAATCACCTTGTTCCTTTAATCAGGCATTTGGCCCTTTCGGGTTACGTCAGTCGTCAGTCTGACAGGCCTTTAACGCGCATCTGGTAGATTAATTGACTATGAGAAACCTTTACTTTCCGTTCTCAATATCAATGGCTGTAAATATCCTCAAGAACCCAGCGCAATACTATAGTACAAAAGTATAGGAACAGGTACAGGTTGTACCTCTTCTCTTCCCTCAGTTTACTTACTATTTGTTGAACTATTTGTTGTAATCAAGTTGTAATAGTATAGGCCTCTGTAGGCCTGAATCTGCCTCAAACACTTACACATTCACACACATTTTCACGCACACCTACAATCACACACACTGCAATCACGCACACTGTTACTCACACACAAATCTTTTATTATAATGGTGTAAATGTGAGTTTCAAATTCATAGGGACAACTCTACTGGCGCGATATGAATATCGATCCCAAGAATATTGCTTAACTTTAGCACTTCCAAGCCTCTAAAACCACCAGGCAGCAGTGATAGCTATTGAGAAAAATGACAAACCTATTAGGCAAGATAATTTAGGTCTTGATTATAATCTCCTATTTAAATAAGTAATGACATTGGCCGCGTGCCCATCTGTTAAGAGGTAACCTATGGCCTACATATTGTAATTACTGTCTACCTTGTCGTGTCTGAGACGTGTTTTAATTGTCAATTGATTGCGATGAGATTGTCTCCCTTGAGAATTAATTAATTAGAAATATTATACTAGGTATTCTCCAAGCTGAATTTCGGTCACGGCGCCCAAACTCAACGAAGATAAGCCAAGAATAATCATGACAGTGCTCAATATAATAATTATTGATAAGTGCGGAGATACGAGTCCCTTACAATTGGGCCCTTAAACTATGATTCAGAATTTTAGATGAACAGTTAGCTGATGTCCAATCAGCTGCACACAAAAACTAAGGTGACCAAGGCTGTTTATTATAGGTAATAAAAAAGAAATAGCCATTAACTCTCTCAGGTTGTAAAATTAAAAAGCTGACAAATACATCAAATTCAAATGGGTCGCCATCGCACCTTTCGCAAAAACTTTTTCTAGCTACTAATACTAACAATTAGACAAATGTTAACACCACTATTCTATCCAAGACAGTTAATCTCTGTCTCCGGGACACGTCAAGTTTCATTTGTCTCAGCACTTTTCTGGTGGTCGCCAACCGTTTCAACTCCTGAATCCTTTTGATTCTGGCTTTGAGGAGTTAAAGCGGTTTAGGAATAATACTTTCAACCAAACAAAAAAAAAACATAAATATCCTTTCCATCTGTTTGGTTGAACTTGGCTGAACAGAATTCCTTTTATCTTAGCCAGTACCTCACACCTCTATGCGAGAGGTGTTTAAATCGACAACATTATAACATTAACACATTAGAGAACCTCTCCTACTATAATCACCATCTATTTCCCTAACAGCGTCCACAGCTGATCCGGCTTCTCCGCGAACCTCATTAAGTAGTTAATTTGGAATCTATTGTGATGAAGAAAGTGATTCGTTTGAAGTAGCGACAGTAAGTCACGCTACACTTTCACTAACGCTGATTATGTTTTTAAGAGTTGTGTGTGACGGATGTTGACAATAAAGAGGTAGGCACACTAGATGGCCTCCAGGTATGTGATAGGAAAGCATAGTACCTAGTCACAGTTTTTGTGGCAAACGGCAGCGGTGTGTGTACCATTAGATGTATGAACGTCCAGCCACCAATGGGCGCGGGCTTGTGGAAGGCAAGGAACAAGTAGCTTGATGACCGATCAAGGACCAGGCCTGACACGACGAGCTCTAGGAGCTATTAGTAAAGTGGCGAAGGAACTGTCTTGAAAGGGCACTGTGGCCCTGGAATACAAAGGGCTTACAAATAAACAGGATGGATTTTTAGTCCCACCATTCCCCCTAGGGTAGAAGGATATGATGACCAACTTATGAGACAATAAGTTTGCTATAACCTACATAACATAAAATACTCAGCATAAATTTCACCAAAACCATCGGCATCTATGAAGTCAACAAGTTTATCACCATGCCATCGATCATAAACTTTATCACCGATTTCTAACGGTCATTAATTAACTCAAGGTATGCCGTGAAGAATCACTTAATTATAAAATTGAATTAGTGGAACATTATCATTATATTGATAACTCTATTAGATGCTTGCCCGGATGTGTGATTGGTGAATTGAAGATTTATTAGGTCTCATAACTGTCATGAATATTTTTGCTGAATATAAATCTAGAATGGATGATGGCGAAATTGCCATTATTTTTGCAGATGGCATTTATGATAGACTAGAACTTGATATGATGTATCTAGATTGTAGATTTTTTGAAATGGTAATTAGTTTTACCGTGACTATTTTAAAAAACTTCCAAAGAAAACAGTGAGAAGAAATTGCCCTATCGAAGAAATAAACATATTTAAGGTTAAGCCCCTTTGTACATCAGTTGACGGAAGTCTCCGATACCTTACGACTTTGTAATCCAAGTGACTATTGCAATACAAATCCATTGAGGTTCCTACACAGGCACGCGTTAATGGGTAACAACTCGTTTTTTTTTTACGTGGTAAAATCATCACATGAGTGCTCCCACCCAGGACAGAGCGGGAGGGACTGTCAGATTCGTACTGACTAAAGTCCACGGTGTCCTTCAATAGCCCTTTACGTTCCGGGGTCACGGTAATGAGTGAGTCCCGCGACCATGGATACCAAAGCCTAGTGTAAGACATCCCGGGCCGACTGCGCATCGTGTTCCTAAAAGCTGTCAGCAATCAGACGGGGCCCCCACAGAGGGCTAAACGACAGCCAGGGTCACAGGACTGACCATTCAAGTAATCATGATCTTGGAACGTAAAAGGCTATTAAGGAACACCGTGGGTTTTAGTCGTAGTACGAGTCTGACGGTCCCTTTCGTTCAACCCAAGGTGGGAAGACTCATTTGATGATTTTACCATTAAAAAAAAAAGTTAATATTCTTCAACCGATAATAAGACCGCGTGACTAATAACGACGAAGTTCACAGGAGGATTGAGCGTCCGCAGTGGTTACGAAGGCATTACATTAAATAAATAAATAAATATTCCACAACTATCACACAACGCCATCTAGTCCCAAGCTAAGCAGAGCTTGTGTTATGGGTACTAGACAACTGATAAACATACTTATATATTTCTAAATACATACATATTATAGATAAATTACAGCCAGACTCAGAACAAATGATCGTGCTCATCACACAAACATTTGTCCTGGGTGGGAATCGAACCCACGACCTCCAGCATAGCAGTCAGGGTCACTAACCACTAGACCAACAGGCCTGTCACATATGCAAGTATTTTGTATAAACAACAGACCATAACTTCTTTGTAAATAAAAAACTAATCATCAAAAACTGATCTAACCCCAAAAGAATTCGATCTCAAAACCGAGCAGGAAAGATCAAAATATACCAAACATGTCAGACTGTCGGTATCACAACATCAATCAAAGAGACGCTGACAATGTCTCACAAAGCATTGTTGAAGCCACTTCCACTAGTCGAGGAGACTGCGACCTTAACATTTCCATCATGATTTAATATTATATTATTGAGGTTGAAAATGTTTTCAAATTCCTACAATTTACCGGATGTAATTAGTGATTTATTGATGGTGTTAGTTTTAATATCTGATCGGATTCATTGAAATTAGTTTAGGAGTGTATGTAGACTGAAGAAAAATATGTAGTGTAGTGCCAAGTTATTATTTTTTAATGAACAAAACATAACACTTACAAAACGGCGATTGTAGCTCAAGTTTTTGCAATTATCTATTTTTACGCAAGCACATTTTTTGCAAATACCTATTTTTACGTGTGGAAATCGAACCTGTGACTCGCAATACAACAAGTAGTCACTTAGCCAGCGTATCGTGTCATCTTTGATCTAATTTTGCATATTTCAAATCAATTCAGGCATTGTTAAATTCAAAGAACTGTTGTTTACTTCAAAAATAATTTATTTTTGGTTGCAAAAACAAATAAAAATCTTTGATATAAGAAGAAAGAAGTGGATGGCCGCATATCTATAGTTTTAATAAAAATGCGTCGGTTAAACTTGCATGTAATAAATTGTTTATGAAACGTGAGTCAGCTTCCATTGAATTCAGCAATGTGTTATGATGAACGATACATTTTTACATCCTGCCATTCATTTAAACTGAAACGGAAACGTGATTAAGTAAGTTCATATTTATAATAATCTACCCGTTTCACAATCACTGGATATTTAAGAACTGTTAGACCTTCACTTTGACTGAAATTAATTTATGAAAGCAATTATTTAGAATATCTTTTTTTTGTTATACGTAGTCACCATAATCATCCGCCAGCAAATATCTACAAGTAATGAGAGCCGTTTTTGTTTTTTAATTAATAAAATCATCAAACAACGTTCCAGGGTCAAGGTTACGACCCCAGTAGACGGCTCTCTATGGGGGGCAATTAAAGGTCAAAAATTTATGAGACCCTGGATCAACAATTAGGTAAGGTATCAAAGTTATGTTTATTTTAATTTTTAAGTATTTTTGTTAATTTATACATTTCTACTTTCATGATATTCTTGTCTATCTCTCTTCTATCGTTGATGTGCTGGAAGAGATATCTTAATGACAAGGAGTTTTTTTGTGTTCTTCTATTTTAAATTTCCTATGTTTACATAAATAGAACTAGTTAGTACAAGAAAACGTACTTATGAGTTCTATTTATAAAAAAAAGGTATTATAACGTTCATATCAGAAATAAATCATCTTTTCCGGCTAATATGAAGCAAACATTAAACGGCCGGTCTCCCGGACTACTCAGAACAATGCCTCTACTTTATCACATCAATACGTCGAACCATCATTCAAAAGCAGTCTTATTCATTCACATCAGGTGTCAAACACTGTCAACCATACCAATGACATAACAAACCAAATTCTTATGGAAATTCAACCTTATAGTACAGGAGAATAGAGTTAAAAACGGAATGGTTGAGTATGTTCGAAACTTTCAGGGATTTTTTACTTGAAAACAACGGTTTTGTTATGACTGGACTGAAAGTAAGAGAATCAGATGTTTATGAGAATCGGTAATGAGATCATGAGTGACTTAATGAGAAGACAGAAAAATATCACAAAAAAATAGTGACTACAAATAAGGCCAGAGTAGGAGGAGAAACAGAATAGAACTTTTTTATTAGGATATTCACGCCGTAGTATTCCCACACCACTGCTACTCCGGAAAGCCAGAATCAACAGTGGCGACCACCAGAAAAGCACCGAGGCGATGAAGCTTGACGAAATCCCAGAAGAGAATAGCGTAGTGGTAGGAAAATACATCATTTCTACTACTCTACATATCAGGCAGGAGCATACCAATTGATGGACTGTGTGAAAGATGGTTTTGCTTGGAAAAATCATCAAATGAGTCCTCCCACCCAGGGCGGAGCGGGAGGGACTGTCAGACTCGTACTGACTAAAATCCACGGTGTCCTTCAATAGCCCTTTGCGTTCCGGGGTCACGGTAATTCGTACAGTCCCGCGACCGAAGATGATTTTGCTAGAAAGGAGTTGATTTCTAATATGATCGAGGTCACTTTAAAAAAACCCGTGGAGACATTGATACACCGCCTCCAACAAAATTGGGATAAGTTATCTATTAGAAGACAAAGTAGGCAGATTAATCTTATAGTAAGTTATGTTTTTTAATAATAAATCTTGTAAACAATGGCTTGCTATCACGACAACATCGACAGCTATTGATAGAGTTATCAGCTACCGTGTTAAACAATCATTAATTACTTCGGAAACCTTTAAGATTCAATCATTTTGTGTACTTTTATGTAGGGATACAGATTAGGAACATGTGTATTATTCTGTACTAGCTTCCGCCCGCGACTCCGTCCGCGCGGATGTCGGTCTTCGCGTGGATGGTTTATTTCTCCATTTTGAGTAACTCTGACAATGACATCTTATAAATATCTATTGGACCCAAATACGGCTAAGCCTATAATAATTAAGGAGATTCGCAGTACTACAGAACAACGTCTATGAATAAAACTGAAATATAAGTTTTTTTTTTCTACGTATTTTTCCCGGATAAAAAGTATCCTATTTTATGCCCAGGATAATAAGGTATAATTATACCAAGTTTCATCGAAATCGAACCGTTAGTTTTCACGTGATGCCTGCATATACAGACAGACAGACAGACAGACAGACAGATAGACAGACAGACAAAAATTTTTTAAATCACATATTTGGGTTTGGTATCGATCCAGCAACACCCCCCGCTATTTATTTTTTCAATATTTTCAATGTACAGAATTGACCCTTCTACAGATTTATTATATGTATAGATTTGGCGTGTTATACGTTGATAAATATTTTTCTCTAACATGCGTTGTTACTATATGGTCAAGAAATGCTTTTTCTCCGTAAAGTAGAAAATAAACGGTTTTTTTGTAAAAATACACAAGTTATTCAACTTTTATCAACATCATCGAAAATGCGTGTGCTTCTGCATATAAAACACTTATTTAAAAAACCCAAACTGCAAATGCAATATGCATTCCATCATACCACTTCCCTTACGACCCATTCCTTCATGATTTATTTTTAACTCCTCCAGACAGTTAAATTATACTTAAAATTTCATTCGGAAAGCATTTTTATTCGAACAGCGTCCTACGATAACGGACTAGAGATTAAAATCGGTTGTTAATTGTGCGTGACAGTTGAATCGACGCCATCTTGAATCCAGGAAGTGAATGTCATGCCGCCATTTTAAAATAGAAACAGTTATGCCGCGAAATTGGGTGAACCCGTGACGCGGACAGAATTAGGGGGATTAATTAGTCCCCCATACCTTTAAACTGTTGCGTGTTTTGAGTATTTCAAATACGTATCAGCTATTTAGGTTTTTTTTGTGGATAGAAAAGCCGCTGTTAACTTTTTTTCTTCGCAAATTAAACACAATGTTTTATTTGTCATAATAAACCATTGTTCGAATTTCAAACAAAAAACTGGAATGACTGGCAGTTGAAGTGGAACAAAACCTTTTTTTTATGCGTAACCATGTATAACATTATTAATCAATGCCATATTTGATGGAATTAGACACATGAACATGGGCACCCATCACATTAAATTCGCAGAAGAGGCGCCATAAATCAAATCAGCTTATTTCAAATCACTTGACACAGTCTAGTAAAATAACGACAAAAACATACCAAAAGGAATGCTACCGAAACTCATAAAAAACTGACGAACATCAAAGACACTAAAACGTAACAACAAACCATAAAGTGCCGTAAGATGGCGCCACAGTATTACGAAACTGAACGTAAATAGGAATAGTTATTACAAAGTTATTAAGCATAATTATGGTGAAAATTAATCTCTCGCTGAATACTTTATCTTTGATCTATTTCCTGACTAGGAAGTGGCCGAGGCTTCGCGACCGAAATGTCTGTCTTTTATTTAATTTCGGCCATTTTCCGGCTTTCCATGTATTCTAAATCAGTTTGGAATTTTAACTAGACGTACGTTGAAAACAACAATCTGTTTGTTGCTGCGGATATTCTCGTTTAAATGCAGTTTTAGAATGTTGACGGTTCAATGGACTTCATTAGATATTCGATACACCGTTTTTTTCATTATTAATTTTGAATACAATACTAAGAGCTAAATATTTATAGCACAAGTTACATACTCAACGTTGCCTAGAAGCGGACGAAAGGACCAAATAAGAACTTTGTCAAAAATAACATGGTACAGACGATAAGAGAAACAAGGATGTAATATTTACAAAATTGAGCAACAAAGACAAGAAAAAAGAGACAAGAAGTAAAAAAGTATACTAAAATAAAAACAAAACCAAACGCAACAATACAAAGTGGGTCGGTCTAGTACATATCAGATAATAAGTAAATAATGGATTATTAAGATGTAGAAAACTAGATAGAACTAGAGATACGGGGCGTAATATTTACATATCTAAGATAAAACGTTATCATGTAGGCGTAATTATGTAATTGCTACAATCTATGTTGTGGCGCTTGGTGGATAAAGTGCATTTTTATTAATGAACACAATGTGATTAGTGTTCGTGACAAGAAAATTAGTGTTGTTATGAATGAAGAAACTGGTTGTGCACTTGTTATTGAATAAGTTAGAGCCTTTATTGAAATTGATTCGGTATTTGAATTACAACAATACTTTAGAGAAGATAAGTACAAAATTAGCAGGTAAAATACGAGGCACACCCATTGTGAAGTTTAGTCAACAAGCACTTTTAAAATATTTTTGTAGCTAGGTGGTTTACAAATAAAAATCTCGACAACTCAGATAAACTTTGCAGAACCAATATTTATAAAGCTATTTTCGCCTAGATATCAGATAAGGTGTAGGAAGTCGTTGATATACCAAAAGATATCAATGTCTGGAACTTTGGCCAGTACAGAAATAATACGGATTTAAATAATTTGCAATAGTGCAGAAATAGTATCGAACTGGCTTATCCGCCCACGGAACTTATTAAGTTACCCGTCTTACTAAATTCAATGTAAGAACTTGTTCAAATGAAGCGTTTTACGACTGCTGTTATAACTATTTTGCAAGTTTATAGTCCTTAAATCAATGAGAGAATTAATAATCACCCGTTGCGTGTTAATGTCGTAAGATTCTTGAGGTTAGTGCATTTCTCGATACTTAAGATGCTACTAGCGTCTTCTTGTGTCTAATTCGCACGAGTCTTAACCTTGAGAGCACACTCCACGTTGAATATAAATGTACCCACCCCAAATTCTTGGAATCCTATAGCAGCTGGAACGCTACTTATATTTCTGTCTGCGTTATTCACTTCCCGTGTTTCAATTCCATTTAGACTGGGTTTTACCTAGTCTATATGATAAACATCATTTAAATTATTTCGTGCTACACCACTTTAGGAATATGTAATGACATTTATGATTATGTTATCTAGATTATCATATTTTATCACAAATAAACTAACACCCACACTTATTATTGTTGGAGCGTTGATCTATAAAATCATTATTTTAACATGATCCTGCCGATAAATTGGCAGTCGCGATTTATGGTTTCTTAGAAAAAATAAATGTTTTTGATTAGACGCAATCGATTTCGTCATTTAATTTGATATAAATGATAATTTGTTTGGTTTAGTAAAATTGGACATGCAAATTAACGTTTAGCAATTATGACTTTTTACCTGATTTAAGATTCCGAGTCATGGGACACAAAATGAGATTTATGTTTATTTTAATCTTTCTAGCTAATAATATAACAATTATTAAAAAAATACCTGAACCATTTGATTTTCATAGTAAGTCAATAAAGAAAAATGTTATGAGGACAGTACAAGTCCGTTTTCTTTAGAAGTTGATTTCCACCTTTCTTATTGACACACCTCACAGTTCCACTAATCCTAAATGGGAAAAGAGCAAGTCGATAAATAAATACAATCAACCAAAATCAAACACGAACACTACGTCTGCTAAGTGACCCTCAGCAGTGACATCTCGGAACACGGTTACAAAACTTGTTTAGACTAACCTGATACCTGACCAATTTGAAAAGGCAATCAAACGCTAGACACTGTCCCTGATAGAAAGTCGTTTTAATTTAATCGAGTTGTCATCTAGCGATCAGATGCTCCCGATACCTCGAAGGGCCTATGAATAATTCATTAATACCTTCGTTTTTATACAAATCGGATATAGTTTTAGGGTTAACAGGTCTCTAAATGTGTTATCAGATGTATTATTGTTATGTAAAAGAAAGTTGACATATTTTAATTTTTACTTTCTCACTCTTGTAATGTTGTAAATCTATTACCTAGTGGTATTTAGAGAGTTTGTAATGTTTTTGTTTTAATGGTTTTTAGTGACAAATCGACCGAAGTATTATTGAGTAAGAGTTCGTGTCAAGGTAAATTTTTAAGCCGTGTGCTGTTACTATGAGCATTGTTTGTAAGTTTCAAAGTCACTTTCATAACTTAATGTCACAAATTAGAGAGAATTATATCTTTGTCCCACTAATATTTTATAAAATCGACATTAAATAAAAGGAGTAGGTCCTAATATAAAACCCTGAGGAATACCAATTTTCTTATCATGAATCTGTCTTAAACAATTAAAATCACAGTTAGAACCAAAAATATGTAGTATTAAACTTTGTGATCCACCTAATTTTATTTTTCAAGTTGTAACTTCAAGGAACAATGAATACTGGTCAATTAACAGTATCAAAGGGCACTCACAAGTCACAAATCACCACACTGAATTCACTTAAATCTGAGACTGACGTAAATAACTACAGGCTATAAATAATTATTACAAAACCTGATCTGGAACAAAAAAGGGCTTGAGGAATAAGGAACGTGTTATTAGAAGAGGGAACGTGGGAGGTCTTACAAAGAAAATTGTAAATTATAATTACAGGGAGACCAAGATTAGCATAGGGCCGGGAGAAACGTTTGAAAAGAAAGGGTTATTAATCAAAAGATTTATAAAGAAAGAAGATTGATTGCAACTGTTATTAATGACGACGGAGATGATGATGGTGGTATCAGGATATCAGATGTTGTTCGTAATATCCTTATGAAAGGGAATTAATTTGATTTTAATGATGTAACAGGATCGACTCCTGTTAAAATTAACGCATAACTGAGAAAAGACACAAGACGCTACTTATTTAAAATGCCTCCTTCAATCCCCTTAAATTTGAATCCATCCAGAACCTGAATCATCGCATTGGTCGTTATTGTAAAATTGATTAGAGAAATATTGTAATCGTTAGAATAATGAATCCATCCTGTTTTACCATAATCCTTAATTTATTATTGATGACAATTCTGTTACTTTTATATAACTTCACAAACCTGTACAACTTTGCCAAAGGTCAATATACGAAAATGTATAATTTGATACAATTAAGTGTTTAACGTTTTCAATTTAACGTGTTTATCAAGTTTTGTGAAATAAATTAGCGCCCTTGTCTTTTCAGGTAGTAATCATTTAGTGCGTCCTTAGAGGCGCAAATAAATTTTAAATTTAAATACAGGTAGCGTTGGTTTCAATGCCGTTTTTAATCTGTCACTGCATTATCTTGCTGATTTATTACTACAACTACCTATATCGTTTCTCACTCTACTTCATCGTTCATCACTACTTTTTTCAAATTGGTGTAAGGAAATTCGAAGACATGTGGAATAGCACTTTGACTGAACTGTTCTACGAGTAGTTTGCTTCCTCTCAAGGAGCCTTTTGTCACCATAGTCAACAACATCATCGTCAACTGCCTGTCTTTTCCCAAGTATGTTGAGGTCGGCTTCCAGACTTCTGCTTAGCTGACTTCCATAATCGAGAAGGAACTTTATAGACTGAGCAAACTTATCCTGTGCTTTACCATTTAAATCAGGTTTATGTTCTGCTAGCAGATCATTAGAAATATGGTCTCTGCCCTTATTGTATCCAATAGCCTCAATGCTTGCCCTTGACCAAAATCCCACGTCGTTTTGATCTTATGTTTGCTGAGTGCATAGACAATGTAGACTCTAGTTATAGATTAGTCTCTTTGATGTGTAATGGCTGTAATTGCAGTTCATTTTAGTTCAGTACTACAGATAATAGAGGAGTAGTTACCAAGAGTGCATTTGTTATTGAATTTAAATGTTAGATTTTTATCAGTAGTAACTGTTAGATATCTTTGATTGTTAAAATTAATTGAATTTGTTTTGATAAGTTCATCGTGTGATTGTGATTTCCTTCCATTTTTAGAATGTTGGTTTTTCCTTACACCTATTTTAAATTAGCCCTACCTTCATCCAAACATTTAAATAAATGAATCTTGTCGTTTTATGCGGAAACATTGTTGATTGTACGTTAACTTACTGTATTGTTTACTTAGATGTGAGACTACATGTGTAATTATTAATTTCCGTAAGAAAAAAAATATTTGATTAAAATTATAGTGACCAATGGAGTCACCTGGCCTTGTTATTATTAATATTTATCCAATAAGGAGTTACGTTAATTAATGACTAACTTCAGTTTATGGCAAACGGCAAAGGTCTTCATTACTATAAAGCCTTATTTGTATTTTATTAGTTCCTTTACCAAGACAAACAGTTATTAACTCAATATGGAGTTATTTTAAAGCAAAAACTAAGGAAGGGCTTTTAATACTTCTGCAATTAAAGTTTAAAGACAAAATAACTGTTGTATTCTTACCAATTCATGAAGAAATAGAATAAATAATAGAATATGTGTGTAGATGTTTTAAAAATTTAAAGATTTTGGGAAGAAGAACGGGTATTTCTTTATCAAAATCAGTAATGTTTAGATTAAATCAAGAAATAATTGTTATCGGTTGATTAAGCAAAGAGTGTTTAGGTAATTAAAGTTCGGTTCCTACAAGTAGCGGATACGGCTTCTATGCTATAAAATGGAAACTTCATGAATCGCGCGCTTTTTTGTTATTTGTTGTTGGTTGAGCAACCTAAGTAGAGCCTCCTGAAAAATATTCCTTTTAAGAAAATGCATATTCAGTTCTTCGACATCTAATGCCAAAAGTAGGCTGTCAAGGTAAACACAAAAGTTGCCGAAAGCCTAATATATGCACGCCTTGAAGCCACATTACCGACAACAAATTCGCGACGCCAACGACCGTTAAATTCAAACCACAACACACGACAACAACAACAACAACAACTGGAACAACTAAAACATCAACAATAATAAAACTGACATACTTAAATCAGTTGTTTTTGGTCGTATTCCATTCAGTATCGTAATTTCGTAGCACAACACTCGCGTGAGGAGTTAGGACACGGGACGTGCTCTCGGATCGAGCGTCGACAGCGCACTGACGGTGTAGCGTCAAGCGTCCTTCAGCCTCCAACTTTCACTGCAAATGATAATACTAAAACACTACCAATTTCAACTGCATCGTAGACCTGAGCTCTTCACTCCCTTGCCTAGTATTTTCATTCTAGTCGGGTGTTAGCACTGGTCCTTTGTAGAGGGTGTACTTGCATAATTGTGTTTTGTTTTGTTAAGAATTTTCCTTGGGCGCGAAGATTTATCTTGAATTTATGGCCGCCTTGGCTTAATTGTTTATTTGGTTTGGATGTGTTTGTATGACCTTCAAGGCTACCATGATGGTCGGGTAATTTTTGTGTTTTCTGTTACGTTTTCGGAAAATTTTTTCATAGTCCTTTGACATAGAATATTCTTCCAGGACCATTTTTTTAAAATCATTCGGAATATACATACAATAAGGGTCCATAACTATTTAAAGACAAAAAATGTGTTTATATTAATAGCGTTTTCCTCAAAAAAAAAAATAAGCTTTCGTAGCGCAAAAGCTTTCAGACTGAAATCTTGAAGATTTTCGGAAAGAAATCCTTCAGTATAATTAGTCACTACCACCATAAATAAGATAATAATGTCATAATCTACGTATTAGCATCTAGAAAACTAAACTTTCATGACTTTCAGTCATAAAAGTTTTTCGGAAGTGATCAGAAAAAATGTGAAAAGGGTGTATGTTATAGTAGTATAGATTAATATGATAATAATAACTTTGTCTATTAATCTACGTACCTAGTGCTAAATTCAATTAAGGAAAATCTAAACCATGAATGGATGACATCACCAATACCTAACAAAAGACTTTATTTCCTGAAATAAATGTTTTAATATAGTATTACTCGTACTAATAATAGAGCATGATTCAAAGCACCAATAGAAACATAAGAACTCCTGATAATGCATCACAAATTGTATTAAAGCGAGTGAAACCGCAAAATTATATTAGTCGTGTAGCCTCGTGTTGGCATTGTACACAATTTACTTAAGTGTACCAACTCGGCTGGCACGTGAGTGTTGTCAGGAAACTTCTGTTTTACTGGAAAATTAGTTTAATAATGTTGTTTGGGTACAAATAATCATTACGAAAAACGAAAACAATGCACAACAAACAACAGGGTTCTAAATTTTTGAAGTGAAAACTTCTTTAGCGGCGTTGAGTTTTTTTATATTTCTCCACGCTTTTTAGGTGGCTGATACCTGAATTGTACATTATAAAAAAAGGTATTAAAAACATCTTTGAATCTTCTGTAAAAGCGTGTTTTTATAAGTCAGGTGCAAACGGTAAGGTGTAGAGTGATTGTGAATTCAGCATTTCAAAAATTAACTTTCTTGTAAATTTAGGCCCACTTGCACCACAAACCAAGTTATTATTAATGTCTTGTGACTGGGACTGTAGCACCATAATTATTTTTAATTATAGTTTTAATTTTAGTCTTTTGACAATTCAAAAGTGCCTATAATGGCCTACTTGAAATAAATTCTTTGATTGATTTTGATTTTACAACACGGTCTAAGACAGGCATCACCGATGAAAGACTTTGCGAGGCTGAAATTTTATCGGTCATACTTCTAGTGACAGTGATTGTCAGATAGTTGATGAGAAAACAGGATACGTATTCGAAGTAAGCCCAATTAAATCTCTGATTCGTGATCGTCAAGACGGGCAGACGACATTATTGCCATTGCGGGAGTGTCCTGGATGAGGCCGTCGCGAGACCGTGGAGCTTGGCACAAGCAAAGAGAGCCCTATACCCAGCAGTGGGTGAAGACGGGCTGTGGATGGTGATGATGATGATGATGATTCGTTGGAAGAAATTACAAGTATGGAAAGAAGCAGCTTAGCATTGGGATCGAAAAATGTCTCTCGTTAAGTTCCATACGGACAAAACAGATGAAAAAGGAACAACGACCTCAATAGTATTTTTCTTTATCAAGATAGACACAAATCGTTAGAAGTCAGACCAATAAATGCAACAGAATGTATTGCAAAAAATATAATGCTAAATCAATATATGAAGACTTTCAATTTGACTCACATAAATCACAACAAAATTAGAATAACGAAAGGAACCATTTTAATTGCCTTGATATTTGACTTACCAATGACGAATCCATCGTCATTGATTGGAAATTATTTTGACATTTATGTTTCTATTACGGTCTAAGTTATACAACTAATGATTAAACAAGAATCTTTGACAAATGCGGGTTATTTATAATTTATTTATTGTGATGACTTCATTGAGTATTATTTATTGTTTATGGTAATTAAACAGCTGTTCCGGATACTACTAGTTAGTTTGCAAAAGAGCTTGTGGCGACATCTACAACGAAATATACGTTCTACGTTTTAAATCTAAAGTCACACAAAATCCTACTTTATTACAATCAGGGTTTATCACCATCATCACCCGCGTAGCCTTTAGCCAGTGATGACAGAATAGGATGTAACTGAATATTTAAATTTTATTTGTACTGAACATCACCATAGGCTTTTTCTTTTTTTTTTTAGGTTGGCAAAATCGTCAAATGAGTCCTCCCGCCCTGGGTTATGTGGAAGGGACTGTAAGACTCTTACTGACTAAAATCCACCCGTGTTTCTTCGGATGCCCTTTACGTCCCGGGGCTGCGGTATCCTGGATTAAGAAAAAATCCGCGACCCCAGCAGGCATTTGGCCCCGTCGGTGACGCGTGAAACACGACGCGCCACCGGCTTGGTCCTTGGTCGGACGGCGAGCTTACCCATTACTCACCGTCCGCAAGCCCGCTCCGCAGCTGTGCCCTCTGCTATTCAGAGGGACACGCGTTGGAGCGTCCACCCGACAGGCTATTCGCATACGGGCAAAGAGACCCCTTAGGCACACAGTGCCTGAAGAGTTTTTGCCCGCATCCCAGGGTGCACCGGCCCGAAAAACTGGTCTTCCCCCCGGACGTATCCGAGAGGGAACTCCAGTCCACGGACGCACGTGGAGGTTTCCTGTCTTAGCACCCCATCACCATAGGCTAGTAGATATAACACGAATAAATAAACATATTTTAATTTCATTTATTTTCAACTTCAGATTACAGGATCCATAATGGTAAGTAACTATAAGAGCTTATAATGAATGTTAGTAGGCATATAATCCGTGCAAAATCTCGTTTGTGAGACAAACTTATAATTGCAGGGACCCACCTAGATGAGGGACGCACAGAACTGAAAAGTATGTCAGAAGAAAGAGGAGACTGATGATCATAATGAAAATAATACAGAAATCTAACAAAAACTAACAGCGACACCCATTTGATATCAACAGAGGATGATGACCGTTGCAACTGGATCAGTTAATCTCTGTAAACTTAATATCAACATAAGAATCAAACACAGCTGTTAGATAAACCTCTCAAACTAATGTAATAATGAACTATATTTAGCTCTTAAGCATTATTTGATAATGAACTTAAACTGCTATTAATACGTATCATGATTTATACAAGACACTTCAGTGCAGTTCCCGCTAATAATAAACCGCTCCATCTTCACACAGATTCATAGTCCATCAGTCATACTTACTCTTGGGTTCAAGTGCTTGATAGGAGTAGTTTTGGCTGCACATACCATTACTCCTGTAAACGCTGGAGGGATCGATAGCATGCAAACATCAGTAATGTTGAAATTAACATGGGACATGGTGTTACATTACCATAGTACGTTAGATACTTCGACTCTTATAAACAAAAGCATAAATTAAAGTTGAAAGTTTTAATGACAATTACAATATAAATCCAAGTAAAAAACGGGACAGGCAGTACTTCTAGAGAGCAAGATGTCAAGGACGATCACCCAATCACTAGATTGTGGAGAACAGATAGGCAGTAACTCCATGAAAAATACTGATGTTCAGATGCATCTTTTTAGATTGGAATCCATCCTCAACATAGTTTTTTTTTTTTTTTTTTTGCGTGGTAAAATCATCAAATGAGTCCTCCTACCCAGGGCAGGGCGGGAGGGACTGTCAGACTTGTACTGACTAAAATCCACGGTGTCCTTCACTAGCCCTTTACGTACCGGGGTCACGGTAATCCCTTGGTCCCGCGACCCCGGCAGGCTTTGGCCCTCTACAGGCCCCGTCAACATGCTGACACTCTTTGAGGCGCGCGTGGAACACAACGCGCCGTCGACCCGGGCATGGTCCATGGTCGGACAGCAAGTCGCCCATTACTCGCTGCCCGCATGCCCGCGCCTACGGTGGCCGGAGATCGTCCTGTGACGTCCGACGCCGTGGGCGTCTACCACTGCGGCTGGGGTGGAGGGAGGACGCTGTCCTCTCCCTCAGGCGGCCCGCCTCCTCCTTCACGAGCATGACTGCTTCGCAGAAGGAGGCGACCGCTTCCCACTCCGTCTCGCCCCGCAGCATGGCCTCGACCAATGCCGGGCGCGAGAGGTCTCCGCCTATCGCCGTCGTGAGGACACGGCGGTGCTCTGCCCAAGCGGGGCAGTCCTGCACCGTATGCTCCACCGTGTCCTCCGGACGATCCTCGCAGTGGTGACACCCAGGCGTTTCTTCCCTCCCTATCAGACACAGGAACCTCCCGAAACTTCCGTGTCCGGTGAGGACCTGCGTCATGCGGTAGGTAAGGAGGCCGTGACGCCTATCCAGCCACTCCTCAAAGAGGGGTCTTACCGCCGCGATTGCGGCGTGCCCGATCCTCAACATGGTTGGGAAAAAATGACAGTCGTAAACATGCCCATCATCACATATGGTAATTCCAAAATTTTAAGGCAGGGATGTATCTGTGGTACGCCTACTTTCGCCAGTTAGGCCCCGACTGGCCTTCACCAGGGCACAACACGAAACAACAACACCAGAAGTTGTCGTATTACAATCTAGAATCCACTAATACTTACTTCAATATCGACTACTGTTCCAAAATACCACAAGAACCACTAGGACAAAGAAGAAATATCCTTATTATTAACAATGTATAGACGGAAGACTATTTAAAAAATATCAGGAGTTAATAAAAATATTAAGTTCAAGGCAGTCATTTTGCCGGAGCTGAGAAAATTCTTGCTTTACCCAAAAACGGCATAATGTCATGAACATAACGGGGGCGAGGCTGTTTATATACGACGACTTCTTTAAATATTGTATTAAAGTCGTAGACGACTCGTCGACGTGATATTTTATCACTTATATACTTGAATCTTTCGATCGAGTTCGTATCGCTGGCCCGACAGTAGTGTTATATTTGTACCTACTAGCCCAAAATTTTGCCACCTCCACAGCGGGTCGACGGCGTGTTGTGTTCCACCTGCGCCTCAAGGATAAGTGTCAGCATAGTGACGGGGCGCCCTGTAGAGGGCCAAAGCTTGTCGGGGTCGCGGGACTCACGACCGTGACCCCGGTATGTAAAGGGCTATTGAAGGACACCGTGGATTTTAGCCAATACGAGTCTGACAGTCCCTCCCGCTCTGCCCTGGGTGGGAGGACTCGTTTGATGATTTTACCACGATAAAAAGAAACCCCTCGGCGTTGTCAGTGAAACCACAGAGGTCACGTTGGCTTTTGAGCTAAGGGCAAGATAGGATGAGGAGCATCGTGTGCGACACAGCTCCACATTCACACCATGCTGCTATACCAATGAGGTAGCTCCCAGGTATGCACAGTAGTGAGAGGGAGGGGACAGGTTTTTTCCCATTGTTTTCATCGGACATCAGTAGGATTTCCTAGAAGTGAGACTGCAGATTTAAAAAAAAACAGTGTCTGCTTTTCAGCTGTTCAACATCAAGCTACGATTCTCTACGATGTTTAATCTATTATCACAACAGTAGATTGCACCCGTGAGAACCGGGTAGCCACTAATTTGTAAAGAAGACACGCCAATCAAAGTCCCTCACGTGTCTGATAGCTGAATTATCAGCGGGCCAAGTACCGCTCCCCACGACACAGACGCTAGATCCATTCATAATACTTAGGTTAGAACTCAACAGGATTTGAATTGCGCATAATTAGTAATTCTAATATTGACAAGTTGTTTATTTATGACTGGCGACCCATTCATTCTGGTTAATGAGTGGACTAGTAGCACGGAAATGAATGTAGTTAAGTGATATATCAATATCATCACAGACTTGTTATTTTATACTCATAGTAATGAAATTATGACCCTGTTCCCGATGCTGGTGGACTGCTATTTTTCATATATGAGTGAAAAGATGAATAAAGAGATTAAAACAAAAAATAAAATTAATGATGTACTTATAAACCTAACTAATAATGTAAAAAAGCTTGTTTGTTACTTGTTGCTTTTAGGGCAACATTTTGGTAGGTATGTACCAAGATAGATCCTGGAGCTACTTTTTCCAACATGTAGAGGATAAAATGCCAAAAAATTGTAACATTGTCATTCGATTATTTATACTTCTGCCGATGTACCTCAAGGTGGCGTTTTACCTCCCATTATTTTTCGTAATATTTTATTCGCCCAATTTTCTTCCTACTGTTACCATTCATAACATAGTTTTAATGAAGTCGATGTACTAGTTTTAAATAATCCTTTGAATTAAAATGCTTTATATGCCATAATTATTTCACCAGACTGATTTTGTTTTAAAGAGCATTTTAATCAGATTTGCTATTCTTTCATATTTTCATTACTGATGCCTTATTACATCCACATGCAAACTCGATTCACTTCAAATTCTCCGCATACCTTTACTCAACAATTAAGAATCCGCCACCGACCTAAATACGCAATAATATAGGCAATTAGACCAGTTTAATAGCGACCTTGCCTGTATCCGTTAATTGCGCATGCATTAAAGTCTTCCGCGTGTTCAGCAAGCGTGTTCTCTGACTAACTGCTTGCTGATGAGTTTAGTTCGCTACTTACTTATTATTTGTTGGTTTAGGTTGGGGATTATGGACCAACCTGACAAGCCAATTTTCCTTCACTTTTGAGAACTGTGCAGTGGTTGCTGTCAGCTTGGGTTCAACTCTCTTCAACTCAAACTAATTTGTACAAGTACCTAAATTTTTTAATATTTTATTTTATTTTATTATATTGCCCATTAACACTGCTTTAGTGGAAGAAGTGGTAACGGCCCTGTCTTACGTCTAACCTAGCCCGGTACATTACTTTGTGTAATTTATTTCATCATCACAGCTTTCAAAACGGTGCAGGAAAACATCGTGAAAAAACCGGCATGTCCTGGAAGAGGACACTAAATTAAATTGTTTGTATTGACAACCACAACAACATCTAAATGCGACAATCATTTGAAGCAATCAAACTAGGCGGTAACATAACTCCAAAAACTAAAAACAATAGATAAATAATAGTTATTAATCACGCAACACCATTTGAGAAAGACAATCAAATCATAAAATAATCGAATCGTATCGTTTAAATGGCGCCTCGACATGCTATAAGGTGAACGATCGGACAGTGTAAAAATAAAGTTAAGGTCGGCAGGGGCGTAGCGAGACCAAATCTAGAGGGGGTAAGAGCATCGGCGAGGCCCTTTTAGTCCAGGACCTTTTTTTAGGCCTGTCGTCTGACTTGCTCTTTCAGTTTCCTGTTACAAATAAAACATTACCAAGTCATTTTGCAATGCCTGCCGGGGTCGCGGTACCAAGGGATTACCGTTAACCCGGGTTCGTAAAGGGCTGGTGAAGGACACCGTGGATTTTAGTTAGTACAAGTCTGACAGTCCCTCCCGCCCTGCCCTGGGTGGGAGGACTCATTTGATGATTTTACCACGATAAAAAAAAAGTCATTTTGCAATAAGGGGGCCTCGCGCTAGCAGCTGAAGCGCCAGACCAAATGTGATCGTCGGCGATATCACCTTTGCGAGGCCTCTTTAGCATTTTCAGTTACCAGTCGGCCTCATTGTACACCATTGGTCATATTTTTAAAGCTTTTATTATTAGAAGCTGTAGTACTTTACTGACTGGGAACAAACTAGTGATCGCCGATGTCAAAACAATTTTACAAAATATTAACAAACAACAAATAACAAAATAATTATACTTTTGCTTTTTTTCGTTGCGCACGAAGCCCTTCAGGTGCTAGGCCGGGGGCTTGGGTCCGCTTCGCCCCTCCCTAACTACGCCCCTGAAGGTCGACATTACATTAATTGCAGCGTTTCGAGTTTTATTGTCATGTAATGATAATCTGTAGAGGTCGAGCAGAAGGGTATGTATTGTTGGAAGTGTCTTCAAGATCCTCGTTTGATACGTTTTTGTTTAATTGGTCAAGTTCATCTTATTGGGATGACTTTTGTTTAATGAAGACTGATGTGACTTTTGGCGTCTGTCTGTTTGTCAATATTATTATCTGCATAGTTACTACGAGCTATAGAATCAAATACGTATAAATAAATGATGCGATACTTCTCAGGCTTTCGTTTTTTTAAAATACTATTGTTAAAAAAAAACTGAAATCAGCTTATGGTAATGCACAAAAAGGCTCATACTAAAAACATTTCAGGCCATTGATCAATCTTAAATATGGTCGAATGTTTTTTTTTTCGCAGAAACTTTTATTATCAGCGTATGCTATTCCCATCATCAAAGGTATGATAAACTAAAAGAATCCATATTGGTCAATAAATTATTATAATTTAATTAACTTACTTCAATTAACGTATATACTTTGACATTAACATACTCGATGGTATGAGTTTTAAGATTTCATAAATAAATAATGGTTGAACAAATTATAAGCTAGGCTTTTAAACAGGATTTTGCCAAAAAACTGAATGAGACGAAATGAAAAAAAAAATGCACACACAATAAATAAGAAAACAGATTAATGCAGAATAGATTTTCTTTCCAGAAAACAATTTACATATCGAACAGTTTCAAAAGTATTAAATTACTAAACAAACCGCATTTCACGAAAAATTACATTTCACTCAATGTCTACTTTTCAAATGTATTTTGTTCCCTGTCCATATTTTGTACATTTGTTAATTGATTATTTTGTTTTTCACTCAAATAGTCTGTCCAGGTTTTAATCTAATAATTTCAGGATGATTAGGATCACCGTTTCCTCTAACAACATACACCACATTATCAGTTTCTACGGCTTTCGGTCTTTTAACATAGAAATTATGCTTATAGTCAAAATAATACTCATCAGGATTTACAGGAGTTGTGGTTTCATAATAATTTACATATTTGTGATAATTAATTTGTTCAGGGAAGTATACACGTTTTTCTTTCCTTGTATAATCAGTAACTTGATGAACTTCTCCTCTATAATCTGATCTGTCGTCGGGAAATTTTAAAGTTTTACTTCCTCTGTCTGGTTGCTTTCGTATTTTTACTTTATCTCCTCTGTAACTATTTAAATTTCCTCCTTCTGGGAAAGACCATTTAGAACCTGTAAATTGACTTTCATCTGAATTTAAGTCACTGTCAGCTTCTAAAATATTTCCTACTGGTTTGTTTTGAATCCTCTCTTCTACCTCACTCTCAATGCTATTAGCGTTTCTATTTAAAAATTGTTTATTGTCGTTACTTTGTCCGTACTTATAATTTTGAGCATAAGGGTTCTGTGGTAGGAGCCCATAACCGTTCGGCTTTTGGAACCCATAGCCTTGCTGTGGTTGCTGTGGCAACCCATTCTGGCCGGATAGATAGTTATAAAATTGCTCCAGGTTGTGTGTTTGCTGGGGTGTGTCTGGTTGCCCGAAGAAGCGGAAGAAGCCTCCGTTATGGTTGTTGAGGTAGTTGATAAGTTTGTCGGGGTCTCTGGGACATTGCGGGTAGGCACGGTAGCATTCCGAAGGGTTGCCCTTTGCTGTGATTCCAGTGACAGTGGCGCGACCAAAGATGTAAAGAGGAGATGTGCTCACTCCATTATATGCTTGCAGAAGCCTGAAAACAATAAATTAAGTATGGTTTATTCTGTTCGATATCCACACAACACAAATGTTCCGTGACAATGCGCCTAACTCGAGACTCTTCAAGATTTCACCACGCGACCGACTTCTACACTTTGTTGTATCAACCACATACTTAAAACAAATACAATGTAATTACTATTTTCTTTAACGAATTTGTTTACCACAAACCTAATTGGAAATATAACTTGTATTAGAATACTGATATAACAGACAATAAAGAAAATATACTCGTACTGCACCGAATTCAAACAGAATGAGATAACGTCAAAAGAATGATGATAATAATTTTCAAAGAAATTCTATAAACACTCACGTAAGCAAAGGCTGCAGACTAGCAGAAGCCTTCAGCAAGGTTGATGATGATGCTGTACTGCCTCCCGCCATCTCACACAATATCCTCGGTACACACTGCTGATCATCATACAATGCTATTGAAGTTAATGCTTCGGCTACTGCAGACACTGCTCGCTCGGTTAAAGACTTCGGCCGACGGGATGGTCCTGAAATGAAAAACATGGAGTGAATTTGAGAAATAACAACATTAATAAACAAGACATACATGACAGAGGTAGTTATGTATTAACCCTTAACCACCTGACCCCTAAATCAGTAACGTAACCACCTGCGCGCGGTCACAGTGACCGCATCGAATACACATGAGTTATCTCAGGATATTAAGGTTTTATTATAAGAATAAATTAATAATATTCTGTAATATATATTAAATTATTTATTTAAGTGGAAAAAGAAACAATAATAAAACATGTTCTTCTCATAAATGGGAACAATTAAATTGATGGCACATTTTAACTAAAAATATAACTATGATTACATAACGAGATGTATCAACATAGGGACAAAATATTACATCAAATTTGAACTTTCTTTAAAGAATCTAATAACATTAAAATGAGATAAAAAAATAAAGTTTAAAAAAGAATCAAAACTTCGATAAAAATGCAGAGGGTAAAGTCTGACAATTTTTCACGACAATTTTGGCACATTTTGATAGTACATTCCACACAGATTGTTTTTTTTACAGATAAAAGTTACATGAAATATTTTTCATTTCTTCTTGGGAACACAAGTTAAACACGTTTTACGTGTTTCAAGAGTCCAGAAACAGTAGGCAATTCGTCTCGTCTAGAAGACGACACTTGTAGGCAGTCATCAGATTCATAGTCTTCTAAAATTTCAGAAACTTCCAAATTCTCAGGTTCTACATCACTGCAACTCTCATCAACCACATCTCTAACCATTTCACAACATTTTCGTTGTTTACATCCATTTTTACGTAAAAACAATAATCATGAATGTAATACACAAAAATCACATAACTACCTGCACGCGGTCACCATGACCGCTAGCAAAATATTTTTACTCACCGAAGCCAAACGCGTGCACGTAGATCCTTGCCTAGCGCACACACGACGCTAAAGCACCAACAGAAAAGGTACACAGACGCACGCTAACATGCGATAACGGATATCGACGAAATTCAAATTCAAAAAATTGTTGCGGTCACCATGACCGCTGGCAGGTGGTTAAGGGTTAATGTGAATGTATAAAGAAATAGAGAAACACAAAGGAAATGATAAATGAACTGTGTGAAAGATGATAAGTCTAGAAAGGATTTGAATGAAGGGATGACGTTTGTGTAGAAGTACGGAATCTGATATTTTACAATTTCCCTATAATATTGTTTGATACGTCATTTTTGGAGTTAACACGATTGCTTTTAATAATATCGATAAGAGACATCTTAGATTCAAGCTCGTTGGGTGGCTTAGTCACCCGGTGACCGTTTGCACCTCTCACCTATGCATTGTTTCATCGAGTTCGCCTGTTGACCGCGACCTCACAGGCGTGAGCAAATGGACGCATTGTTATTGTGCGAAAGGCTTTAGTGCCGATTCTATCAGAATTTATACAACTAGATTAGTGTGTATTATTATTAAATTAAGACAGACCGGAGATATTGCATAAAGACTAACATCGATAACGGTAGGTGATCGAGAAGCCAAAATTAATCAATCCGTTTAAAGTTCGTTGTAGAAATGGTAAAAAGCTTAGAATGTGGTTGCATGGAGCTTTAGGGGAACTAAATATAGACACTGACATGACAATGTTCCAGTTGTTTTAACATCATGGTTATAAATGCCCTGATAACTATCCACTACTGGACATCAATCACAAGCATCGTCATGGCATACACTTAATGAAACTAGTTCACAATTTAAAAAAATCAGTTTACTTACTCTGAGGTCCATTTGGATATCCAGGTTTATGAGACCCTGGATAGAGAGGAGGTCTGTACTGCGACTGTCCTTGAGGAGGATATTGTGCATATGGATCATAAGGATATGAGGGAGGATAACCAGGTACTGGATTACCTTGATTAGACGGATAATCTGGATTTGCATATGGAGATCCTCCTTGGCCATTTTGAGGAGCAACAGGAGATGCGGACCCACCATATTCCTGATTTGGATACTTAGTACCAATAAGGCCATTCGAGTCACCCTGCCCAGCACTTGGATACGCAGCAGGACCTACATAAGGTCGTTGACCTTCCGGAACTTGAAACCCTGGCAATGGATATACACCATATCCTTGACCTATTGGTGGATAATTAGAAGGGGAGGCAGAAGTTGGAAATGCCATACCAGGGTAATGGCTGTTGTAATTAGGGTAAGGGTGCCCAGGAGCTGGGTAGGCGGGTCTTGGGTAGCTTGGATACCCTATATTTTGATCTCCAGGGTCAGGATAAGAGGGCCCGGGATGGCCTACACCAGGATAACCAGGGTAGCCGTACCCAGAATGAGAGTTCGGAGCCACTGGTCCAGGATTTGTTGGTTTTCCATTAAACCCAGGCTTCCTTCTAGGTTTTCTTTTTCTTCTGTGAACAGGTTGTTGACTTTGGTTATCATCATCTTTAAATACAACTCGTTCAGTTACACTATTTCTGTCTGACTCTCTTTTATTGGTATACGATTCACTATATTGACTTTCGAATTTGATTGGTCTGTCATTACTTTCTACTCCAATTTCAGATTCATTTAAATAGTCGCCTTCATTTTCATCGTCTTCAAAAACTATTTTGTTTCCCCTTTCTTGAGGAACTATATCTTCGCCATTACCATCATGGTAATCAGAAATCTCTTGTTCATCATTATTGCCTTCGAATTTTATCTTATTTTCTGAAATGTTAGATTCACTTTCATATTTTCCTGTATTGGAAACAGGATTATTTTGATTATAAATGATTTTATTGTCTTCTGCAAGTAGTGAATTTGAATCAAATTCGTCAATATCATCAAATCCTTGTTTTGTAGGGTTATCTTCGAATTTGATAGGATGCTCAGGGTTTTGACCTTCAAATCTGATGTTGCCTTTGTTGTTAGGTCGATGGTCTTCTGCTGTGAATTCTCCACCACTTGTTAAATTTGGAGATTCCCTGAAAAAATGAAATATAATTATTATGGCTACATATAAACATAGTTTTTCCGTCAACTACGATCTTATCCTACAAGGGTATTGAAAAAAGAAAGTCTTTTCATTAAAGCAAGTTTTCACTAATGTAAATAGTTATTATTATAATTATAGACGCATACTTAGATACAAATATAATATAAGCTCACACGCACACTATTAATAACGGCCAAATAACGGAGTATGAATTTAACATCAATACTCAATACCATAAAAAATAAGGACATTACCAAAACCCAATATTTCACTCTACTGCATTGATTAACGTTTTACGTTTTTCAAACTTGACACAATCTTCATTCAAATTCCTAACACTTTGCCTAACCTGGGAATTGAACCCAGAGTGCCATACTCTACTTGTCCAATGAGGAACCTAGGTACTGACAATTATTAATGTATTGAAATAAAAGTTTATAACATCACATAACACAAGTTAATACTTACAACAAGGCTTCCCCGGGGTCGTAAGTTGTGATCAAACTATTTTGATTTATCTGATTTTGTGCGCGCAGGCCGTTTGTCATTACCACTATAATGAGAGCCCATAATATGCAAATCTTCATATTTCTTTCTCTGAAAATAATAAAATTAGCTGATGTTAACAAAGGTTACCATGAAGATGCGTGGAAAGTTGTTTTTCTGTAAAATCCAAATAATGACGGACTGTCAACACACAAAGGATGTACCTATAGGAAATTAACAACTAGAAAATAACACTCAATAATCAATCACTTTAAAATACCTACTGAAATAAGATGCCACACAAGACGGGGCAAGCGCCTGACTTCAATTTGTAAATCACAACACTACACACCCTTTTTTTTAGCGTGGTAAAATTATCAAATGAGTCCTCCCACCCAGGGCAAAGCGGAAGGGACTGTCATACTCGTACTGACTAAAATCCAAGGTGTCTTTCAATAACCCTTTACTGAGTCCCGAACCCCGGCAGGCTGTGGAACACTACACACCTACGAGTAAGTAAAAAAAAACTGGATAGACCTATGCAAAATAATCCATAAGGTTGTTGATTGCACTCACTTTACTAAGAATGCCCGAAAATTAATTTGGCAATTAACATCTAGCAGATTTGCTATCCCATGTTAGTCAGGCGCTATCCGCATGGACTCATGTTTTTTTTTAACTTGGTAAAATCATCAAATGAGTCCTCCCACCCGGGGCAGAGCGAGAGGGACTGTCAGACTCGTACTGACTGAAATCCACGGTGTCCTTCAATATCACTTTACGTACCGGGGTCACGGTAAATCAAAAGGCCCGCCCGCGACCATGGACTAATGCTTAGCACAAGCTTTACACAGTCGCACTTCGTTCGAAACTAAACCTTATTCTTAAATCAAAAATGTGCTTTGAGCTTGCCCAAGACTAAGTTAGCTCTATAGATTTTAGCCTAAAAAAAACTCGTGTAAAACCTGTTTAGAAAAAACAGCCCTGAAGGATTGGCGTCATAGCTTGCATAACATTTACAGACAATGGGACCAATCATGCTTATTAATGTTTCACGTGAATACCAATGTTATTCTTTACATAGATTTGGTTTCTTTTAATTAACGATGCGTACGTATTTCTCGGTTCTAAGCATTTTTGTAAATCACCACTTTTGATTCTAACTTTCAGATGTTGTATTTGTTAGAAAAAGTGTTGTAGATAATTATGATGAGGCAACCTCAATAGTGATTTTTTACACAGGGACAATGACCAAATTAATAAGACACTCTGCCCCAATAACGACAAAAATGCAGATGTATATTTGAATAGCTCCTTAACGGCACTTTTTTTTTATCGTGGTAAAATCATCAAATGAGTCCTCCCATCCAGGGCAAGGCGGGAGGGACTATCAGACTTGTACTGACTAAAATCCACGGTGTCCTTCACTAGCCCTTTACGTACCGGGGTCACAGTAATGGGAAAGTCCCGCGACCCCGGTCCTTAAAGGCACTTAATAAAAAAAAAATGTCTAAATAAATAAAGCACTGTTTCAAAAGTTGTGTTACATTTACAACAGGAGACACGATTAAATATTTTTTCACAGCAAAAATTTAAAGCTCATAAACTGGAAGCTAATCTGCAGTTTATTTCAGAGTCTACAATTAAAATTATTTACCAGGAATCAAAAGATATAAAACACTAAATAAATGATAAAATAAACAATACTCACTTTCTAAAATCCTTACAACACTCACAAACTGTGCAACTCCTCGAAGCTTCTACCACCAAATGCGAGTAAAAATGAAAAATTTCACTTTGTCATCCGTCGGTGGAAAGTTGCCCACTATGTATTGCTATTATGGGTGGCCGACCAATATGGCGCATCCTTGTTCAAAATGGTCATAGTTAAATAATAATTTGTTACGTTTATACGTTATGTCGTAATACAATCATAATGTAGGCGAAAAGGAAAGTAGTATTTTTCCTTCTTTTTGAAATCTTTTAACTGTGCTTACCAGTAGAACAAAGTTTGAGAATCCCTGGCTGAAAATTGTTTTTTTTTTATCAACTCCTACTTTGGGGATTTCTCCTGGGTACATTTACCTACTTAATATAGAAACTCACATACAAACACCTAGACCCGGAACAACTACTTATAAGTCATACAATATATTGACGGCACGGTTAGCGCACTGCCTGAGCCATTGGACTGCTGCGCTACGTGTCGCGGGTTTGATTCCCGCACGGAGCAAATATTTGTATGATTTACAAGTAGTTGTTTCGGGTCTGGGTGTTTGTGTGTGTGAGTTTATATGTTTGTAAACACACCCACGATACAGGAGAAATTTCAAAAAAAAAAATCTTTAGTTTAGCTGGTCATGTAACTGTCATTTGTTCCTAAAAAATAAAAAATACATAAATAAGTACTCATACTGATAATACTTTTTATCCTGGTGACAAGATCCTGTAGGCTAACTGAGCATGCTAGATATAAACTGACCACTACCAGGATCTGCCCACAGACCATTTCACAACCCAAACACGACTCTAAAATAATTGGAACAAAGCTTCACATTGACCTTGAGCATATTATCGACAGTTTCATCACAACTGGACCAGCCGGTATCGATAATAATCGGCTAACGAGAATCGTTGGGCAACTCTATTGACGGCTTGACAGGCGTGTGGACGCACCACTCTACTTGAGACAGATAAGTATGATTGAAGTAGTCTGCTGTACCTATGGAGGGTAGGCAGATAGGTATATTGTGTATTATGTATGGGTAATTGTTTATATGAAACCTTTGATACCCCAAACAAGGAATTTCCGCTTTATCATGGGTGCATTTACAAACATTTTTTTTCAACTATCACACAACGCCATCTAGTCCCAAGCGAAGCAGAGCCTGTGTTATGGGTACTAGACAACTCCTTATTTTCATTCGGTTAAAATGGATTAAGCCCTTTACGTTCCGGGGTCACGGTAATTCGTATAGTCCCGCGACCAACACGGTACCCCTTGGTAAGATTGGTAGTCAGACTTTCGAGCTTCTGTCTGACAGTAACGACTGTCAAAGATTTACAAATAACCGCAGAGACCAACAGAACATAAAAAATGAATATACGACCCATCCGCAGAACTACTTCGGCTGTCAGACAAATTGGCCTGTTTTTTTATAAATAAATAAAATAAAATAAATAAATATTTCACAACTATCACACAACGCCATCTAGTCCCAAGCGAAGCAGAGCCTGTGTTATGGGTACTAGACAACTGATAAACATACTTATTTATTTCTAAATACATACATATTATAGATAAATTACACCCAGATACAGAACAAATGATCGTGCTCATCACACAAAAATTTGTCCTGGGTGGGAATCGAACCCATGATCTCCGGCATAGCAGTCAGGGTCACTAACCACTAGACCAACAGGCCTGTCAAAAAGAAAAATTGAAAGTCACATACACAAAAAATCAGATTCGGAACCAACCTGCAAGTCATAAAAATATTTTTACGGTCATCACTGCACTACCAAAGGGGTTTTTTTTTTATCGTGGTAAAATCATCAAATGGGTCCTCCCACCCAGGGCAGAGCGGAAGGGACTGTCAGACTCGTACTGACTAAAATCCACGGTGTCCTTCAATAGCCCTTTACGTTCCGGGGTCACGGTAATTCGTACAGTCCCGCGACCACCAAAGGGGGTTAGTTTTCTCATTTCTCTGTAGTAAGTACCATGTGGGAAATGGGTAACAGTGCAGTCTAAATCAATCATTTTAAGTACTAGTCGTTCAATGGCCAAAGTAATTTCATGTGTCATGTCAGTTCCCTGAAAAGGTATGCTTCATCTTAGAATTCTGTCTGGAAGGCATTTGTTTATATTCATTCATGTTTATGGTGAGAACATTGTTATCAACAACTACTAATATTTGTTTGCAAAAAAACGTTGAAATTATTTTTGAAACCTCAAAAATACTCAGATTGGTTCGGGAGTGATTTGGGTAAAAACTCCCTACCGTCGTAAAAGTCTGAAAAGATTTAATGTTTGTTTATCAAGGTTTTGCGTCAAATCTGCATATAAACATGGACGATTAAGTAAATAATTACTTTAACATCCGGCCTAACTTACTGCTGTTTTTAATTAATTGAAAATATCTCATTTTTGTGCTTCTTAAACATCCTTAAAAGAAGTCGATTCTGTCGCCCTGATGAAGAACAATGGAAAGTATCATTTCGCCAGAGGCATTTGATAGCTTGGTGTGGCCACGCTTGAGGAAGACTCATATCTATACTTCTATACTTTTGTTTGTTTGTATGTAGGGGGTAATCTGAGGAACTGCTCAACCGATTTTGAAAATTCTTTCGCCAATTGAAAACTGTATTGGTCCTGTGACATAGGCTATAAGGGGAGGGGGGGGGGGGGTTAGGAGCGGGTGCCGCCGCTGGTAAAGGCTAGTCAAAAATAAAATCAGCCAGCTTCAAATAAAAATATTTTAAAGCTGGCTGATTGTAGTTTATGTCACCGTCTCATTAATTAGGATGTTTATTATTTATACGCGTGGACATGCATTCAGTAAACACTACGATTCAAGACTGCTTCTTAAAAATACAAGTCAATTAGGTACCAATTTTATAGAACACAAATAATTTTTAACTGCTCTGCCTAATAAAATTTATTCTAGAAGGTAAAGCCTCGGGGTCGCGGGACTAACGAATTACCGCGACCCCGTTACGTAAAGGGCTAGTGAAAGACACCGTGGATTTTAGTCAGTACGAGTCTGACAGTCCCTCCCGCCCTGCCCTGGGAGGGAGGACTCATTCGATGATTTTACCACGATAAAAAAAAAGAAGGTTGAGCCTGCTTGATTTAGCACTAGCATGGTTGGCTAACTTGATACATTTGATTGGTTTTTATCTTGGTTTTAGGCCTAGTTATGAAATCAAGAGGTTTGTATTGTCGACATGAGGGTCTTTTGAAGCGAAGCTATATTCATTCATGCCTGTCACCTAAATATGTTTCTTTGAACACAATTTCCTATGCTTACCAACAGCACAATGACAATGTCCTCAAGGCGCCACAATACTCCTACTGCACTATAACTAGACAGTAACGATTAAGTCTCAAATCTCGTTATCATGAACGTTCTGCAACAGCACTCCACGTCTGCACGGGTCACGATTAGACACAATACATTTCTGATTATGGATATACCTACTGATAACACACTCAACAAGTACACTAAAATTTGAAGATTTCTCCAGGATCTGGCCTTGGGACCACCTAAGATGTAAATACCCTTTAAAATAAAAGAATAATTTTGAGGCTTTGGCTCTCTAGAGGGGCCCCGTCATTTTTTGCTGACACTCTTTGAGGAGCGCGTGGAACACAACGCGCCTTCGACCCGAGCATGGTCCATGGTCGAACAGCAAGTTGCCCATTACTCGCTGCCCGCATGAAGGTGATACAGGCACTAACTTTTTAACCATTTTTACTTGTTTTTCATGTTTGAAAGGTTCGCATGTGACTTGAAGCATTCTGGGGTTATTTGCTCTTATATTGGAGCATGGCTTAAAAAACCAAATGCTCAACTTAGTCACGATTATTGACCGATAAATTGAAGCTCCTACTAAAAAATATTGTACCACCTTGTCATAATCACCAGCCCTCAATCCCACGAGGCCCATGGTCACCAACAAAAAACATTTACATGTATTCTGGTAAAGAAAAGTGTGTCACTTTGTTACAGTGGGCGGTAGCCACCAACTTCTAACTTATATGTCGGCTTTCTACGTCATTTGTTTTTGTATGGACGAGGGCCAAGTATGGAATTGTTTGTCAGCTTCTTGACCCGGAACAAAAAGCACATAACATTGTGCCTAGAATTCACAGAGGGTTTGGTAGAGATTGCATAATAGATCAACAAGATTTTGCCAATTTTGTTCAAATCTCATGCAATAGAGGGCGAGCGTATTTGCCGTCAACTAGACCAGGGGCTCCCAAGCTGTGCTTGCGGCGCCCTGGTGCATCGTAGAGAGCACAGAGGGGCGCCGTCAGACGCGAGGGTTGACCATTCTCCGGATTGATATTTCGTGGAATCAAGATTCTATATGTATAAAATATACACCAGAAAGAAGAGGATAGTCATTGATCTCTTTTGCAGCTACAAACCCATATTCACGTGCTCTGATTTCGTGGAGATTGGAACCAGGTATTGATTATTCACCTGGTAACAACTAGCTAGGAGGCCGAGAAAAAAATTTAAACCTGTATGTGCGTCGCGAGCTGAATAAGTTTGGGAACCCTGAACTAGACACAAATCAAGATCAGAATACGTGGCTTTTTTTGGTAAGTAAAATCATCAAATGCGTCCTCCCACCCTGGGTGGTACGGAAGGGACTGTCTAAAAAATCCATCCAGATCCTTCGGTCACCCAGGCCCGCGACCCCTCGCTGCAGCATTGGGAAATCCGAATAAACCGTTGCCCGACTTGAGAATCGCAGCCGTTCACGAGTGAAAAGGTTACACGGATAGGCATATAGACTTACTTTTATCTAATTTTTTTTAGACTTCGTCTCTGATATTGTTTATATTTCTATCTGATAAACAAATAAATGAATTTAAGTATTACGAAGACCGATGAGCGAAAGTCACCTCCGCCGCCACCGCAGTGGCCAACACAGGAATTATGAAAATCGTTGCTGAAAATCCGTTTCTAATTTTGGACCATTTTCGTAATTTTAAAATTGGCGTCGTCGTTTTCTGCTATGCCCGGATCCACTACTGTCTGAAACTTTCATACAGATATCAAATAAGCCAGTGTTCTCTTATCATGCCAATCAGTTTTCATGCTGAATATGGTTGCTGTAAAATCCTCTGGGATATCCTGCCACAAAATTCACCGCTGTGGACCCACCATAGCCCTGGTGGTATAGTAGGTCTGAAACCATACCACTGAGAACGTAGGGTTTTTTTTTAGCGTGGTAAAATCATCAAATGAATCCTCCCACCCAGGGCAGGGCGGGAGGAACTGTCAGACTTGTACTGACTAAAATCCACGGTGTCTTTCAATAGCCCATTACGTACCGGGGTTACGGTAACTTGTGAGTCCCGCGACCCCGGCAGGCGAGAACGTAGGATAGTGGTAGGGTTCTGGCTGCGCGGAGCTCCTACTTCTGTCTGCGGGGTTTTAAGGAACCTAACCAAACTGAACTACGGGGTGCCTGACTGATTTGATGCAATACATACAACCCTATTTTCTCAGTGGTATAGTTTCAGACCCACCATACCACCGGGGGTTTGGCCCGTGGTATAGTGGAAAGCAAGCCGCAGCGGAATTCACCACAGAAACAATGTGTGTTAAATGATACATGTCCTGACATCTAGCGGTAAACAAGAACACTAGATACGTATTAGTTTACGTCGCTTGGTAGAGAGGGCGCTAGCCGATTGAAAATGTATCTCTATTGGAACTCCTGCGCAATGACCGAGTGCTTGGCTGTTTGGTTGAGGTACTAGTTGCGACTTCGAGTCCTATATATACATAGTAGATACATGTATAATGTTATTTCAAATTTATTAAATTACTATTTTTCCAACGATTTCACCCACATGGATCTCGGAAATAAATCCACGGGATCGTTATATCGAGATAAAAGGTATCATATGTGTAAATACAGGCAATCCGGTACCTAAGGACACTGTGGGCCCCATTCAGTAATCACCCATTATACTTTCGCTAATTTCTAAAATGCTTAAGTAACATAATTATAATATAATTAATTGTACAGTATGACCATTCAAAATGGGGACGAACTGCTGGGGAAACGCCCGTACAACAGGTTTACATACTTGAGATGTAACCGGTCGTTAATGTTAAGTCATGTAGCATACTACTTATTATTGTAAAAGGAACGCTGTCTGTCTGTCAACATCATCGGATTTTTTTTTATCGTGGTAAAATGAGTCCTCTTACCCAGGGCAGAGTGGGAGGGACTGTCAGACTCCTACTGACTAAAATCCACGGTGTCCTTCAATAGCCCTTTACGTACCAGGGCCACGGTAATTCCTGAGTCCCGCGACCCCGCCAGGCTTTGGCCCTCTACAGGCCCCGTCACTATGCTGACACTCCTTGAGGCGCGCGTGGAACACAACGCGCCGTCGACCCGGGCATGGTCCGTGGTCGTACAGCGAGTCGCCCATTACTCGCCGCCCGCATGCCCGCGCCTACGGTGGCCGGGGATCGTCTAACTTAATCGGCTGAATAAAACTTATAGGTACGCATAACTAAATTGCAATTGTGACGAGATTTTTTCATGAAACAACTGTTTTTAGTCTGAGAAAAGAGTTAGGTTGTATCGCTTCCAAAATATAATAATACTAGCTTTTGCCCGCGACTTCGTTCGCATGGAATAGTGACTTCCAGCAGATTTTTTTTTGTAATAGAAACTATCCTATGTCCTTTCTCAAGTTCCAAACTATATCAGTACAAAATTTCACACAAATCGGTGCAGTAGTTTAGGCGTGAAGAAAAGACAGACAGACAGAGTTACTTTCGCATTTATAATATTAGTTTGGATATGATTTGTAATCTTATGTACGCAAAGTTTTTCTAAATCGCTTTTGTATTCTGTTAAGTATACCCATCGATTTTTATCATAGGTATTACAAACATAGAAACTCACAAACACCCAGACCCGGAACGACTACTTTTACGTCATACAAATATTTATTACGTAAATCGAACCTGCAATACGCAGCGCAGCGTCAATTGCTCAGCCACTGCGCTAGCCTTTTCGTCAAATTGTCGTTGATTTGCTCGTGACCAACAAATACTCACAATAAAATTTACGGCCCGCTGTACGCGATGTCACGGGCAGAAACTAGTCCTAACAGTGTTGAAGATATACCCAACAAAAAATATCAGGTTTTTTTGATCACGTGTGTATTTTGATACGGTAAACCGAAACAATGTAGGTATTTAAATCACTTTGTGTTAATGCTGCAGTCATAATAACAGAATCGGAAGTTTTATGAAATCACTAATATCGGAAATTACCAAATACAGGTTATAAATTATCTACCGGCCTTTCAAACAAATCAGCATAGTAGTTTTGTGCGAAAGTGTAACATAAATCGATCCATCACAAACTTTCACATTCATAATTGGCAAGACAGATGGCGTCATTTTAACAAAATGATAACAGACGAAGCGAAGTCACAGATTATCATTATGTTAGGTTACATAGATAAATATAAGTATATTACTGAGTATTGACATAGTGGCTACTTCATCTTAATATACAAAGTCGGCATCGGTTTGAGGAAAGCCATGCACATCACGTATTTTGTAGGAAGATCACATCACACGCGGCCTTACTCGTGGTCAGATTACGTTCAATGTTACGGTGCGTAGCCGGACAAGTTGGGAATCAGACATTTTACGATACAACTGGTAAATAAAAACTAACTTAAGAATCCTCTGCCCTCAAGTATACGGCCGCCCGCAAGATAGATTGTACGATGATCTACCTAAGTTTTATCCAACTACAAAAAGTGTAGAAATACACTCAACGTAGTCGTACTAATTCTTCCGGTCATTGCGGTCTCATCTTTGGGAGCGAATAAGTCGTAAATTCGAACCTAACTAGGCGGATTAGTTTTTTTTTTTTCATCATCACTGCTCTCAATACGATGAAGGAAAACATGGGGAGGAAACCGGCATATCAAGACATTCTAGAACCTCAAATTCAACTGGGCTTACGTTATGAATTACTCCCTTGCTGGTCCCCTTGGTCTAAACAAACTTCGGTGCTGATCTAGCTATTTCTGCGCCCCTCCATGGTCCAGTGTTCCCCCTCCAGAGTTCAGGCGTCCTGTGCCTGGGCACCGTGGGCAACCCCTATTTTCAACACTGCCTGTGTCCCAGCAGTGGGGAATATATTAGAGGCTGGTCAAACTTACTATGACCTATTGAAATCTAGATCATCATCATCATCTCAGCCATAGGACGTCCACTGCTGAATATAGGCCTCCCCTTTAGATCTCCACATGTACCGGTTGGAAGCGACCTGCATCCAGCGTCTTGAAATCTAGATAGCATTAAATATTTTCGTTTACGTAAACCGTACTTATCTTATTAAAAAATATCGTTTACATAATCCTCGTCATTTAACGCAATTTCAGTTGACAAAGACTTTTACACGTTCAAACAGAGAAATAATATGATAATGATGAGCATCGTTATAACGGTAAATGGACTAATAGCGAGCAAGACTAACTCGGTCTTATTACAAAAACTAAATAAACCTTGGTTTATCAAGGGACCTGGACTATCAAGTCCAGGCTTATATTCAGAACCATGGTTTAAATTTCTCCGTATTAAAAAATTTAAATAAAACGAGGGCTTCTTATTACCGTCATTTGAACCATTTTTTTTTAGCTTGGTAAAATCATCAAATGAGTCCTCCCACCCAGGGCAGGGCGGGACTGTCAGACTCGTGCTGACTAAAATCCACGGTGTCCATCGATAGCTCTTTACGTTCCGGGGTCACGGTAATTCGTACAGTCCCCCGACCCCGGTCATTTGAACTATTGTCTAAACAAATAAATCTATGATTAAAAACAATAAACAAAAAATACAATTAACACAAAAACAACAACACAATGAAAACTCTACTATGAGACAATTTGACACACCTTTGACAGCTACGACTGTTAGACCATGGTTTAGTCGATGGTTTATCGCATAACCACGATTTGTAATAACGTTTGTATAAACCGTAGTTTTACGAGATTCAAACCTGGGTTTTTAGTTAAACCGCAATTTGTAATAAGATGTTTTTGACATTAATTGACGTATTATTATATATCTTTGTAAATATTGCTTGATTTAATAAAACAAAAAATACGTGTCTCTTATATTCCAAAACCCTAAATGATACTAATGACATATTATACAGAATGACTGATACATTAAATATTTATTGAAAGATATGTAAGTTGTATGGTTTGGTACTGGATTATAATTGTCCTGAGTACTTTTATTTCCTGTCATGCATAATTCAAAGTGGCCTTTAGACATTTCGCGATATAGGTTGTCATTTTGCGACTTAAGTGTTTTGAGATTAAGACATTTTTTGATTTGGACTAAAAGCGAAGTGGATTATTTACGATTCAGTCTGATACCAACCCAAAGTAAGCTTAATATACTTTATTAAAAAAACAGGACTGACAGGCTAAGAGATCGACTGCTGTGCAGCGTAACGCGGGTTCGATGCCCGCACGGAATCCCCGAAGAAATATTTATCTGATCTGCAAGTAGTTGTTCCGGGTCTGGATGTTCGTGCATGTGAGTTCTGTGTTTGTAAACGCACCCACGACAGAAGAAATACCTAGTGTGGGGTAGTGTTTACAAGAATAAAAAAAAAAAAAAAAAATTAAAAAAATAATAAAAAAATATTGCTGCAGAGATAGTTTTTCCAAGCACTATTTGGTGGGCGACTTGCTGTCCGACCATGGACCATGCCCGGGTCGACGGCGCGTTGTGTTCCACGCGCGCCTCAAAGAGTGTCAGCATGTTGACGGGGCCTGTAGAGGGCCAAAGCCTGCCGGGGTCGCGGGACCAAGGGATTACCGTGACCCCGGTACGTAAAGGGCTAATGAAGGACATCGTGGATTTTAGTCAGTACAAGTCTGACAGTCCCTCCCGCCCTGCCCTGGGTGGGAGGACTCATTTGATGATTTTACCACGTAAAAAAAAAAAAAAAAGCACTATTTGGTACCTGACACTAATCTACCATATACTTTAATAATTGTTATCACATCGTCAAACAAAAAATATCCCAGCAAATTTTCATAAAGTCCAATTTCATGGTTGCGCTGTGCATTGTCTCATTTGCCTCTCAGTATTAGTTTGACTGTCACTTTGAGAAGTAGTCATGCTGAAGACTTGAAAAAAATTGTTAAGTAATTTACCGTATCGTGAAAAATGAAGACAATAATTTAGGTAAGTAGGTGTTTTTAACGTACCCACTTTTATGTTTTTTTTTAATGTTATTTTAATTGTTGTGTTTATGAGGAAAAACGAGACAAAATCATGTAGATCCTCACTGTCATACATATATTAGTATATCTGTTGAGGCCTGTTGAGGCAGTGGACGAGTAAACACTCCGATTTTTTATCGTGAACAGAAGTAGATTTTAGCATTTTGGTACATACCAACCGAGTCCTTTCTGTCAAATTTCTCAAATAGATTTTTAACTTTATCACAAAAGTGGAAGGTTCGAGTTCAGTTGGGAAAAGTTGACAGATGAGGGTACGTTGACGTGATGACGCCTGTTCGTTATGGTTGGTTGGCTTTATGGGCTCAGCTCCCTTTGCCTGTCCCAAAGAGGGACGAAAAGAACCAAAAAAAAAAATCGTTATGGTTGGTACCATAGACATAGAACATCGACTGAGCCTTTTCTAGACAAATAGTTTTAAAAAATGCCGTACTCTCGAAAGAGACAAAAACAAAGGCATGACCATTTTTAGATGTTGATTTAAAATTGTGTTTATTACTTGCATTCATTTTATTTTTAAACGACTTCCAAAAGAGGGAGTTTACCAATTCGGATAGTTATATTTTTTTATGTTTGTTCGGGCACAACTCCGTCGCTTGCCAACCGCTTACAAAAAAACCTTTTTTTTGTTGGAAAGGGTATACTTTCCAAATGGTCTCATGAAAATTTTATCGAAATCGGACAAGTGGTTTTTGAAAAATCAACATAAGCCTAAAAAAATATCAACAGAGTATCGATCGTGTGGGTCGATCTTAATAATTAATCGATTAACACTTTAGTTTCGTAATTAACTTAATTAAAAAGATCATTAAAGGTACAGAGGCCAACACATCAAGCTACCACAATCTGTCGAATATCTGTAATAGTTTTTCAACTTTATCACAAACAAGAAGTTTCACCTTCGATTGGAAAAAAAATTACGAGATTGGGGTACGCAAGAACTATTCATTCAAATTGGCAATACGTTACATTTATTACTTTTACTAAGTTCTGACGTCACGAGCCCCTACTCTCGAGTTTTTACACATTATACCTTTATAAATATTCATTAATAACAAAAGAAAAAACCGTGTCCATTATTTTTCAATATTTTTAATGACGAACTAATTCGATTTGCAAATTATTTATGATGCTGTGCAATAACGTTTCCTGCTCTAACCACAAACTCACAAGGATATGCAAACTCACGGAATAGCAATCAAAAAGATAAGTTCCAGATATCAAATTAATGTTATGATGAGTTTATGATCAGTATCTTTAATATCTAAAAAAGTCGGCAGACCCAAACAAATTCGTACACGACTGAACACCGATTAAAAATGATGATTGTAAAACTGTGGGAACCGTCATCCATCCGAAACAATACCATCATCTAATAGGGTAGTTAACTTCATAAATAAATTGGAAATCTGTTTAGTCTGTCAGTTACAGTATTAAAAAATAATGAATACGTATTTTTTGCATTTTTTTTTAATCCATGAATATTAAAAATGTTAGAAGGCTTCAAAATTCGGGAGTGGGGGCTTGTGACGTAATAAAACCTGTTGAATTATACCGACCGAGTGAAGTTTTGTGATTTTCAGAAGTGTTGAATATTTTCTCTCTTTCTTCGTCAATTTTGGTTTACCTACGTAACAAAAGAAAAAGTACGTGTCACATATTTTTTGATTTCCGATCTATCTACCGGACTAATATTTTTTTGAAGTGAAAACTTCTTTAGCGGCGTTATGCACTTTTTTAGGAATGGGTAAAAAATGTTAAACTCGCGTCAGGACACGTGACCTGATCGAAAATTCGTAAGACGGCGCAGGGCGCTTGCGCGAATGTTCGTGTGTGTTTATTACTATTGAAGTTTTCACTTCTGCCGGCACTCCCAGAGTGCAACCCGTCGTTTTTTTTTGAGTAAAATTGCCTATTGCGAGACAGACTTCCACACGCAAAGTATTTTAGTTTTACGCACTTAGTTGCGGGCGACACGAGTAGTAGACGCAGCGTTTTCGCAAATCATACAAAGCAAAATAAAATCCGACGGAACAATGGACGCGTACCTTTACACATTGAAATGGTTCCGTAAATACATGATACATATCAAAATCAAAAGTCATTTATTCAAATTAGGCTGATTTATCAGCACTTTTTGAAGGTCAATTTTTACATAAGACAGTCCCCCAAAGCGCCCCCCCATTCGACACTTCCTAGTGTTTTGGCTGGGAAGAAGAAGTGGCGGAACAAACTCCCCAGCAACACATCTGTCTGTACGGTCAGAGGAACCAAGATTGTTTACAATTTAATAGAACATTCACATTATACATCAATCCGAAATTACATCCCAACCGTGACTAGAAGGCACAATAGATAAACTAGGACCAATGCAGTAAATAACAATTTAATGAAGTAGAAATAAAATAACAGAACCAAAGGTCAGCAAGTCGACCAGTCACCACAAGCAGCACCCGTTCAAGAGTACGCAAGCAATGTAACTAAGGGAGCATGACAACTTACTGCCGGTTCCTCCGTCAAAAACACTAATAAAATAAGATTAAAAAATCGTGGTCAATAGTTTATCATAGTGCAAAACTGTTTATTCAAATAAGAAAATGAAATAAAATAAAAAAATAAAAAGCTAATCAACATAATATAAAAACAAACACAAACAAAAAACAAAAAAAAAATAAACATAAAAATAAAACTAAATGACTTAGCTAAGTCAAAAATAAATAAACAATTATATGAAATCATATAACCTGTCGGGAAAATAAAAACTGGAGAAAAAGCATGAACGCAGTCTTACTTTCAAACGAGCGTCCAACTGCTCTTGTCGTCTATGTATTCGTTTAACGAATAATATGCCTTGGAACAAAGGATGGTTTTGATCTTATATTTAAAGGCATTAAAAGGTAAGTCTAGCAGAGATGAAGGCAGTTTATTATAAAAAACTATACCGAGCCCTACAAATGAGCTGTGAACTTTATGAAGCCGATGAAAGGGAACACGTAATTGGTGCTTATTTCTAGTATTAAAATTGTGAATATCACTATTTTTGGTATATAGATGTAAATTTTGCCTAATATACATAATGTTGGCAAAGATGAATTGAGATGCCACCGTCAGAATGCCAATCTCTTTAAACAAATCTCTGAGAGAAACCCTAGCACCCAGCTGATAAATTGCCCGAACAGCTCGTTTTTGCAAAACAAATATATTTTGAATATCAGCGGCTTTTCCCCACAATAAAATGCCGTAGGACATAACGCTGTGAAAATAACTAAAATAAACTAGTCGAGCTGTATCAACGTCCGTGAACTGTCTTACTTTTCGGACAGCATAGGCGGCCGAACTGAGCCTTCCCGCCAAGCTTGTTATATGCGGACCCCATTGAATTTTCGAATCGACTCTAATACCCAGAAACACTGCTGAATCAACAGTTTCAAGCTGTTCATTACTTAGGATAATGTTAGGTCCTAGATTTCTAACATTTGGCAAGGCGAACTTTAAACATTTAGTTTTTTTGGCGTTAAGAACCAGATTGTTAGTTGTAAACCATTCCGTGACCAATGTTAATGCGGTATTTACATCGTCAAAATCTTGTCTATTTCTATCCACTTTAAATATAAGAGAAGTATCATCTGCAAATAATACAACGTCACAAACGCCCTTTAAAAGATATGGCAAGTCATTGATATAGACCAAAAATAAAAACGGACCCAGAATCGAGCCTTGTGGCACGCCTAGCTGAACATGTTGACCGGAAGATTTAGAACCATTTATATCTACACATTGAAGTCTATTATGTAAGTATGAATCTATTACATTTAGAGCTTCATTTTGGTATGTATGGTATGTTTACCATATTATGCAGGAATCCTAAACATTAAGATTACTTATTAGACATAGTCAACTCCCTATAAAAATACATTAATGCCTTTGTCAAACAGACAGGCGATAGTGAACCGGACCGAGTCCGAAGCGATAACGAACCGATACGAGACGTCAAACTAGGTGCAGCGAACCGAGTCGTGGCCGTTGTTTTAGCTGACTTTTTATGAAGGACGTCAAACAGAGCATATACTCCTTCGCCACGTCTTCGCATCGGTTCGTTCGCGCTATCGGATCGCTTTCGCTTTTCTATGTGACTGGATTCAAACAATTCCATACATTACAAATAAAACGCCTCGCTTCGCATTCGCCACGCCTGTCTGTTTGACAAAGGCTTAACCTTTTGACCGCCACAGTCGTGTATAGACGACAAGCCAAAAAGTGCTCAGCACGCCACAGTCGCGCGTCGCGACTACACGAAAGACTTTTAAACGTCAATATATGTAGCTTATTAAAATATCTCTAAATTCACTACTGTTTTCTATGTACTTATGTATTTATTTTTCTTAGTTTGGCGCTGAAAGCAAGTTCTTGTTTTTTTGACGTGGCGGTCAAAGGGTTAACAGATGATTAGACCACGCCTTGACATTGGCATTCATCAACTTTTTGCCTTCAACTTTTTCACGACTATTGATTTATTTTGATTAGATGGATCTGTATCGAATTATTATTATTTTATGCTATTATTTTTAAATATAATATATTAAAATTATTAATTATATCGTGACTTGGCTACTTAAAAATTAGTTTTTTTTTTTTTGAAAAAACGTGACCACAAATAAATCATGCATAAATCCTTGAAAATTTTAAATTTCAAGCACAAAACTTGATAACTTATACTATTTATTTTTACAACTAAGCAATAAAATCTTATTATTTAAATGAGTCTCTACGCTCAATAAAACTCAAACAACAGGCAAAAAAAATTTTTTTTTTTGTTCATTCTAGGCATGATTTTTCATTTTATAGTTTACTAGCTGGCCGTCCTGGCTTCGCCTATGTTACTCAGGGTTTCCGGGGTCACGGGACTCACGATTAACTGTGACCCCGCAACGTAATGGGCTATTGAAGGACACCGTAGATTTTAGTCAGTACGAGTCTGCCAGTCCCTCCCGCTCTGCCCTGGTTGGGAGGACTCATTTGATGAATTAACTAGGTACGCTAAAAGAATGTTTCTCACGGTGAATGTGGCTTTTTCTTTTCAAGTCGGCACAGTAGTTTTTGTTTTTATTCGTGACAAACATAAAGACACACAAAAATACAAATCTTATGATATTAGTGTAGGTAATAATATCCAGATCGCATACAGTAACTGAAAATGAATTTAAGGGTGCGTAACCAGACAGTTGGCAACGTCGCAAATAGCTGTCAAATATTTACAAGTTTTAATTAATTTTGTAATTTTACTGAATGAAAATAAGAAATATGGTTCTGTAGTGCACTAAAAAATTTATATAGGATAGCAAATGAAACACTAAATTTGATGTTGTAACCGTTTCAGGTGTATTATTTCTATTTATTCGGTGTTACGATATTAATTATTACATTCCGTAATAATTTTTTAATGCTCTAAAGAGCCATATTACACTTATTTCCATACATTAACATTGCCAAATGAATTAAAACTTGTTAATATTCGACAACTGTTTGCGACGTTGCCAACTTTCAGAATACGCGCTCTTAAGACTACTATTTCTAGGTAATTGTTTGAATAAAATCTAATTAATAAAAATGTTTTTAAGATCGCAGGAGATAACCTGCCTGACTGGGCAATAGGTCCGGCTACAAAAGTTTTGTAACAACATAACAGGAAAACTCACAAGTCATTTCGAAATGTTTGTATGTATTTTTAAATAAAACTAGTCATGGTTCAACATGTTACTCGTATCTATTCACCAACAAAGTGGTACAACAGTTGCGTATTCCATTACTGCGTTCGACGCGTTGTTTTCTTTATTCGTACATTGATTTCGATAATGTGCATTCTGTTTACATCGGTAACACTGTCTTGACCTCCTTGACGTTTGACTTTGACGGATCGTCAGTGCTACCAACATTGACATTTTTTCATGGCGCTATTTCATTTTTCTTGCCACAATACTTCGAACGAGCTGCGAATGCGCCGCAAACTTCATCATGTTCCTCCGTGGTTGACTCCATGTCTAACAGTTTTGACTTAATAGAATCAGCCGTAATTTGAAAAAAAATTGACAGGCCTGTTGGTCTAGTGGTTAGTGACCATGACTGCTATGCCGGAGGTCGTGGGTTCGAATCCCACCCAGGACAAATGTTTATGTAATGAGCACGATCATTTGTTCTGTGCCTGGGTGTAATTTATCTATAATATATATATATAGAAAATAGTGAAATTACAAAAGATGACAAATACCTTAAGAAGCAATGGCATCAATTTCATCCGAAATTAATTGAAGTCACCTAGAAGTTACGGATATGGCAAATATTGAGTATGCGTATACTTTTGTTGGATTGGATTTGTTCCAAATTGGCAATATCATTAATTTCGGCACAATAACTGCCGTATTCACGTCCCACATGTCAACAACCTCGCGAGCCATCAATTTATGTATTACTCGTATTATTTCAATATGTCAATGTATGAAGAAGTGGTTTTGAATGACTTCTGTCCAAAAAAGGTGTGTAATAGTGGCAAGTTGTTCTATGTACATAGTTACATCACTTTTGGCTCTCGAGGTAATCGAACTCGTTCACTTAAAAAGTCAATCACCACCATCACCAAGCTTAGTTACTCGACCTCTAACGCACAACACTTCTCTAGCACTTTAACTATTTTGTACATCAATTAAATTAATTCTAATAATTATATTATTAAAATTGACAGCCTTTTCAAGGTTTCATACAGGGTGTCCCAAAACTCAACGTCAAGCCGAAACGGGGTGACAGGATTGATCATAACCATCACGAGAAAAATCTGAAAAAAAATCTATCCCATGCAGTTTGTAAATTATGGGCATTTTAAGAAAAACCTAGAAATTTGATCAAACTGTACCATTTTTCGGTTATTGTGGTTATTCTTTTTTATTTTTGTTCATTTGAACTTTGGAAACGTAATCCTAAATAACATTTCTAGAATCCCAATAAAAAATAATGACACAATTGCCTCAAGTTTCCGAGAATTGAGACTATTTGTTAAACTACGAATTTAAAATTTTCAAGATTCGTCGACTTTGACAGGCCCTCCTATAAAAAAAATGTACTAGAGTGCCTTGGCAAGTGGCATTAAAAGTTGGCGCATTTAATCAGAATTCTAAAATGGTACAATACTTGTTAGTTCCATACAATAGAAAAGAGTAAAAAAATTAAAACCTCAAGTAACCCGATTTTTGCTATCACATTTTACTCAGTTAAAATGTTTTTAATTCGCACAAGCTCTAGGTAGGTTCTTAATTTTAAGACAAAATGATGAGAGAGATGGATAATGGGTATGGGTACGCATTTCGCAGTGCAAGTAAGAGATTTCCTTGACCAGGAATATCCGGGAAGGTGGATTGGACGTTCAGGCACTATCTTGTGGCCCGCCCGTTCACCAGATTTAAATCCCCTGGATTTTTTCTATTGGGGAGTTCTCAAAGAAAAAGTTTACTCAAAGCCCATTGATCACGTAGCCGACCTGCGTGAACGCATTTCTCAAGCAGCTGAGGCGATCAACTCTCGAAGATATGCCCGACTTATAAGTAGATCTTTTTTAAGAAGATGTAGGGCTTGTATTGAGGCTGATGGTAAACAATTTGAACATTTATTGTAATAAAAATGTTTTTTCTCTATCTGACTTTTAGTCCAACAAACCTAATTATTTTACTAACTTTTTTTCACTTTGGTAAAAGTGGCGTCACTATCTGTCTCGCTCACTCATGACAAACATACCCATTATCCATCTCTCTCATCATTCTGTCTTAAAATTAAGAACCTACCTACAGCTTGTGCGAATTAAAAACATTTTAACTGAGTAAAATGTGATAGCAAAAATCGGGTTACTTGAGGTTTTAATTTTTTTACTCTTTTCTATTGTATGGAACTAACAAGTATTGTACCATTTTAGAATTCTGATTAAATGCGCCAACTTTTAATGCCACTTGCCAAGGCACTCTAGTACATTTTTTTTATAGGAGGGCCTGTCAAAGTCGACGAATCTAGAAAATTTTAAATTCGTAGTTTAACAAATAGTCTCAATTCTCGGAAACTTGAGGCAATTGTGTCATTATTTTTTATTGGGATTCTAGAAATGTTATTTAGGATTACGTTTCCAAAGTTCAAATGAACAAAAATAAAAAAGAATAACCACAATAACCGAAAAATGGTACAGTTTGATCACATTTCTAGGTTTTTCTTAAAATGCCCATAATTTTCAAACTGCACGGGATAGATTTTTTTTCAGATTTTTCTCGTGATGGTTATGATCAATCCTGTCACCCCGTTTCGGCTTGACGTTGAGTTTTGGGACACCCTGTATAACGTACATTTAGACATTCAGAATTAATAGATAAGATTTTAATTTTTTGCGTCGTATAATCAAGTGAGTCCTCTTGCTCTGTGTGGACCTGAAGGGTCTGTCAGACAAATCATCATCTGCCTAGCCTTTTCCCAACTATATTGGGGTCGGCTTCCAGTCAAACCAGAAGCAGCTGGATATCCGTAGTTTACATGGAGCGACTGCCTGTCGGACTACCACAACCCAGTAACTGGGTAATACGATACCTCATGGTAAGACTGGTTGTCAGACTTTAGAGCTTCTGACTAACAGTAACGACTGTCAAAGATCTACAAATGACAGCCGGGTCCAACGGCGTTACGTGCTTTCCGAGGCACGAAGGAAACTCGCTATGACAGATGGTCACTCATCCACAGACCAACCTCGACAAGCGCGGCTTAACCCGGAAGATCGGCTTGTGCGGCTGTATTTATTTAGCCACGAGCTCCTCCTATGTGAATTTACCGTGAATGTCAGTCAGTGTTAGTCTGTCAGACTACTACTGACTGTAAATCACGGTGTTCCTTCAACAGCCCACCCAGTCTTAATAGGTAACCGCCACCCTGGAATTTAAATTCCAAAGATTACCGTATTCATATTACACGGGAATTGAAATATTAATATATAAATTGACGACGATGGGACGTGAATACGGCAGTTATTGTGCCGAAATTAATGATATTGCCAAATTGGAACAACACCAAAAGTATACGCATACTCAATATTTGCCATGTACGTAACTTTTAGGTTACATTAATTAATTTCGGATGAAATTGACCCCATTACTTCTTAAGGCATTTGGCATCTTTTGTAATTTCACAATTTGCCATACTAAACGTGGGAGAATTTTACGGTTTCGTCCACCGTATAATTCTCCAACGTTTAGGGGTTGCGATAGCCCAATTGGTAAGGCGTCTGGAGTACTAATCCAAAAGACAGGGGTTCGAACCCAATTTTACTTTCGTCAAAAGTATCATCACCATTCTCTTGTACTCGTACTAAGTCTAATATAGAAATGCAAAAAGGAGATAGCCTATTATAGGCGTTACCTATACATAGGAAAATCCAGTATATTGGACAATATACCTACCTACCTACCTACTAGACTTTCGCATTTTTATTTTTTCGGTTCGGACTATGCCTGAGTCGACGGCGCTCCCTAGAGGGCCAAAGCCTGCCGGTGTCGCAGGACTGTCTCAAGTAACCGTGACCCTGGAACGTAAAAGGCAATTGAAGGATCATCGTGGATTATAGTCAGCGAGCCTGACAATCTTTCCCGTCCCGCCCTGGGTCGTACTCATTTGATGATTTTATAGTGAGGCTTGTAATGTCGTACATATTCTGTACAAACTGTATTCTGACTGCTGATGTTTGGATTAACGGCATCACACTCAAAGACTGTTGACCCTGCTCATAAATGACAAGTTTAAACTTTATTACATTACTACTTTGCTAATCTTATTTTATTGCTACCTCTATGTATATTCGTCGTAATAGATTATCTTTTCGTGCTAACAAATATTTTTAACGGCACTGTTTTTTTATTGTGGTAAAATCATCAAATGAATCCTCCTACCCACTCCCTACGTGCCTACGGTGGCCGGAAATCGCCTCGCGTTCACATCCGTTGCCGAGAGCGTATCCCGCGGCTGCTGGGTCGTGAGGTGGAAGCTATCCTTTTCCTCACTCGTCCCGCCCTTCGCTAAACCTTAACACGCTTGCCTATTACTAAACCACGAATTTTTATAAACAGACATATCTCAACTAATATTACTGTGTTAAGTTTATTGCATTACAAGTTTTGCACAATTTTCTGCTATAAAACGTTGCGTGACCCTGACTCACACGCAGATTTAAAAACTGCGGTGCGTTTTGTTGTGAGCAATATTTGTAAGCTTTACTAATGTCATGATTTTGCCATATGTTAGCCAATTTGAGGTCTAGTTTTGTGTAGAAATATTTATTAGAACATCTCTTTTGTGATGCTAGGCAACTGGACTTCTTGCCAGGGCCGTGGGTCTCTCTTAAAAGAACATTGCGTCTCTGGAACGCAAAGGGTTTATGAAGGAATATTAGGTTATTAGTCAGTAAGGGGTTAAAAAGGATACAACAATATTTTTAGTATATGCAAAACCTGAATATAATCTGTTCAGAATCAGTAACTGAATCGATTCCAAATTTTTTTACACCATGTTATATTTTGTTCCAAAAATATTTTAATTAAATTTTATCATTAATTAATTGCAAAACAATCACAATACGCTTAGTACGTATTGCCAAACTATTATCAATGAGTGTACGACACAGGAGGCGCGGGTTGACCAGGTGTATGCCTCGAAATTAGCATATTTTTAGACGGACAACCAGGTCACATAACAACCTTATAACTTTATGATTTTACATGATACAGTTTTGAAATTTTGTACATAGATTTTACACAAAAAGAGATGAAGAGAGAGAACTAGATAGTTCGTGAATCGGTTTACGCATAAACAAAAAATAAAGTTGTATGTAAGATCGTACTTCATGTAGACGTTTAGAATTTTAATAATACTGATACACGTTTTAGCATAATATTCACGCTTTTATATACCATGGAATATATCGAAAAAAAAATGAGAATTAGAGTAATTCAACGATCAGCCTGTAACGTTAATCATTGATGAGACACAAGCCTGCTGTCTGTGAGAGAAATTGGGCTATAATCCACAAACTGGTTCAGAGTGGATCTGCAGACATATCTATCAATTTTTTTAATTTGTAACATATATTTAGATATATATTTGTATTGATAGGAGTATCCATACAAATATATCTATACAAATGTTACCTTGGCCAAATAAGGAAAACCTTAAAGAATTTGTATCAATGCTCCAATATACTGCGAAGCGATCTTCAAAACAGACACTAAGCCAGTGTCTAGATAACACTAGTTTTATATGCATACTCGTCAAGGACATAGGACTTAATTAGCATATAAACATATACACTAACAAAATGTATCTATGTTAATATCAGCTTATTTAAAAAAACCTCGAAGTACATTATGAAGGATTTTGTAAGGTCTTGTTAAAACTAGGACTATACTCTTTCCGATTATTGTTAGAATACATTATTAAATTATAGAATCAGGCGTTACTTTTAAATAAAATATTTTTCATAACATTTAATACGAACGACAAAAAGCCAGGCGTGGATGCAGGATGCAGTCCCACCCTCCTGCCCTCATGCATGTGCACAAGCAGAAAAGGATGGTCAGATAGGCAGTCCCTCCAAGTAATATACTGGTATTCAGCTGAATCCGGTTAGACTGGAAACTAATCACAACATGTTTCGGAAAAGGCATCTCGATGATGACAAAACACAAAATATAAAAGATTAACTAAAAGCGTTGAACTTTACTATACATGATACCATCGTTAAACCTTTAAAAAACAACAAAATTCGGTTATACAAAGTTTTCATTTATTATCTATAAAATATGGAAAACCAAATCTCACTAAACAAATTAAACACCTCATAAAGAATGGATTAAATAAAACTATTTTTATGATAGGTAATCATTAAAATGTAACTAACTCTATTTACAAACTTTACAAACAATGGCTCATCAGCATGTAGGTATAAACCGACTAATCCTAGAAGAAATTATTACCTATATAGATAACCACTAAACAAATCTACGTATGTCTAATCTAAAGATTGCTATTCGACAGGTAATACGAGGCTGACAGCGACGGAGAACGCACGTGTAGAAAAAAAACAAGCAAAGATCGAAATAAACCACGCGAAGAAATCATCGACATAGAAAAATTGAAATAAACAAAAGAAAGAACTACAAGTGCTAATGAATTAGACAAAGGACTTCTTCTTTTTCAAAATGGTGATCAAACTAGCGAATCAAGTGACAAACAGTGCGAAAAAAGAGGACAGTTTCGCGAAATTACTTGGGGACTTCGGAAAATGGCAGTTCTTAGTTTTCGGGACAGTGTCTTTAGTGAAATTAAGCTCAGGATGGGTGCAAATGGCGATTCTATTCCTGACTCCGAATTTGACATTCAGGTGTTTGGATCTGGGTAATTCTACGGAGGAAATTAAAAATTCTACGTGTTATAAAGACTGTATTAGTTACGAATATGATACGAGTCCGTTTGAAAATACTATAGTGTCGGAATGGGACCTCATTTGTGAGAGAAGGTGGCTGGCCAGCCTGAACCAGATGATGCTGCAAGTTGGGATCCTGATTGGCAGCACGATATTCGGATTTATGTCGGACAGGTGAGTGTTACTTATTATATTTTATCTAGGTCGAACTATGATGCGGGTTCAAAACCGTAAAACAACAATTACCTATTATTTTAGATGTTATAATTATAAAGTTTTTCTCGTAATTAATCTAAGATAATGACATTGCTTAGGCTTATTTTAGCAATTGATAAAGTAAATACGTTTGTGCAAGAATTCGGTCTTAAAAGACGACATTACTGCATAGTTTCAAACCCGCTGTTCTTATAGCTTGACAAGACTTTTATTCTTTTATTTAAACAGCATTTCTAAAAGATAAGAATGGTCTGACATTCAATTTATGAGCAATAGAAGGAATTTATGAAATGAAAGCATACAGTCAGTTGCAAAACGAAGAAAACTTTGCGAAATTCAAAAGTGGTCGTACGCTGTGGAATACACCGTGCACCATTTTATCACTTACACTGTCGGGTTTCAAATCTAGGAACTATGCGTAAATCTAGGTTATTAGCTACTGTTTCTATTTTAGACACGGTATCAGAAAATATTAAAAAAATATATATTCATGAAATAAAATACTAAGATATTAGATTAACCGAAGCACTTACTGATTGACCAGTAATGGTTTTAGTTATTGCTCGTGTCTACTTTGCTCATAATAAAAAAGGCGCTTTCGAAATGATTACTCATGAGCCAAACAATATTCAGTTTTGTAATATGATTAAGATAAAAATAAGTTGGCATTGCATAAGGATGAAACACGTTTTTATCTGTTGAAATTACAAAATTGTTGCAAGTCAGATGTAATTGATGTGGACGAGCCGAAAAGAATGTGTAAATGCACGATGACGGGGTCGCGGACTGTCTTAACAGATAATTGTAACCCTGGAACTCAAAGGGCTATTGAACACCGTGGATTTTTTTTGACAGGCCTGTTGGTCTAGTGGTTAGTGACCCTGACTGCTATGCCGGAGGTCGTGGGTTCAATTCCCACCCAGGACAAATGTTTGTGTGATGAGCACGATCATTTGTTCTGTGTCTGGGTGTAATTTATTTATCTATAATATGTATGTATGTATTTAGAAACATATGAGTATGTTTATCAGCTGTCTAGTACCCATAACACAAGCTCTGCTTAGCTTGGGACTAGATGGCGTTGTGTGATAGTTGTGGAATATTTATTTATTTATTTTAATACGTGTCTGACAGTCCTTCCCGTTCCACCCTGGGCTGGAGCAATCATTGGAGCAATCATTGAGCAATCACCAAAACAGTGTGCAGCATATTTATCCGCGAACAACACCCCTGTAACCCCCGGTTACCCTGTGACCCTGGAACATAAAGGCCTATTAAAGGAACACGGTGGATTTTAGTCAGTACGAGCCTGCCCTTCTGCTCCACCCAGGGTGGGGAAGGCTCATTTGATGATTATACCAAGTAAAAAAAAAAACTGGTTAAGCAGAGGTCTTACTAATCCCTAGTAATACCTACAACCACATACCGCCACTAATGTTTTAACCCCATGCCTCAGTGGCTGCTACTGATAAATCTTCTATGGAAAACCCATTAACACTTCACTCTCCTCGAGAATCGAACCTTGAACTCATACTCATAAGTAGTCTCAGTTGCGGTCACCAAGCCCACGAGGTATAACTGTAAAATAATTTAATCTGTCGCACTGAATTAATTTTTTTTTTTTAAATAACTAGTTTGCAAATTACATCTTCGAGTTATAAAAAGCATGAGGATTAATATCGCTACGAATTAGCTCATTAACTTAAGTAAGTCCACTATTACTTGTTTTAGTTATGTAAATACTGTTAATTAGTACTATTAAGTAAACTACATTATTTGTTTTATAATATAAAATACTAGCTTTTGCTCGCGACTTCGTTCGCGTGGAATAGTGACTTCAGTCAGATTTTTGGTTTTACCCACATAGTTCCCGATCTCGCGGGATCTCTTCAAAAGTTAATAAATTTTATTTTTATTTTTTGTAATAAAAACTATCCTATGTCCTTTCTCAAGTTCCAAACTATGTCTGTACCAAATTTCACACAAATCGGTTCAGTAGTTTAGGCGTGAAGAAAAGACAGACAGACAGAGTTACTTTCGCATTTATAATATTAGTTTGGACTAACTAAACTAAACTAACTTTAGAAATGAAATCAAATGTAAGAAAAACTTTCGATAGCACTTACATTTAAACATCCAATTATTTGGTAATCATGCTTCTTGTGCTTCTGTGGCAACAAAAGAAACTTTGTATCTAGTAAGTCCACTCTATAGATTGTTACCAAAGACCTCGACCACACTACAATCACAAGACGATTTGCCGGTCTCGACGCCGCGCCGCGCGATTTTCCGCCGCAGCGTTAATCCCGTGGTATCGCGGTAAAACGGTTTTTTCTGGAGATATTAATACTGAAGTGTTTATACATATACCATTTAATCTGAGGACAAGGTGGTCTAGCGATATACTGCTGCCCTGCGCGTCGCGTGTTCGATTCCCACACGGAACAAATATTTAATGATCTACAACTATTTCTTCCAAGTGTGTACATTTCTGTATGTGAGTTTAAATGTTAGTCAACGAACCCACGATACAGAAGAAATTCCTAAAGTTATGCAAAGTTATTTTTTAAAGAATGCAGAATATTTTGCTGCATATGAGTACAGACTAATTAGAATCGCCTAGCTTGAACGCATACTAAGTTTGTTCAATAGATTGTTGTCTAAAACCTCGCCCATAATACGGGCCTAAGCGTTTTTTGGGGATTTTCAATCTAATCCAGCTTTACGGCAAAGAAAAAACGTCCTCCTTCGCGACCGCTGCAGGCCCTATATTGCCGCGCATTCACTGTAGGTGTGAACGCACACTTATACTAAAATTATGAAACCTATATTAGTAATTATATAGTCCAGCCATGTTATATAATGTATTATATTATATGAAATAACGAACTTTCAATTACATAAACAAGTAAGTAGTACTGTTTTTTTGAGGCGTATGCCGCTCTGGGCCAAGATGGTTTAATGGTTACTAACATTTAAAATTCGAAAGTGTGTCTCTCTGTCTGACCGTTTGAAGGTTTTTGTGGCTGAATTACTAAACGAATTTTGAAAGAACGTTTCATACATGTTTGTTACTGGTTGTGGACTTGTGGTTCAGCTAGAAGTATTTTGAGAATTTTTAGTACCAATAGTCAGTTTTATAAGGTACTTGAATCTATTTTTTTTTTGTTATTCGTCTTCAACCCCCGGGTTCGCGGGACTGTATGAATTACCGTGACCCCTGAACGTAAAGGTCTATTGAAGTACACCGTGGATTTTAGTCAGTACGAGTCTGACAGGCCCTCCCGCTCTGCCCTGGGTGGGAGGACTAATAAGATGATTTTACCACGTAATATAAAAAAAAATTGTCTTAAACTCGTCTGTAGATGGGCTGGCTCTTTCTTTGACCAAAAAATTGCAGTGCCAATATTGCCATTAAACGTGGCAATACTGGCAGTTATGGACATGTCCCCGGATGACAGCAGATGAGGCTGAGGAGAATTTAGACGTCTTTGTAAACCACCGTCGCAATTTTAAAAATGTGTGTCGTTTAATTTAGTTTTTCTTTCTGTTAAATATTTATTTTGTAATCATTGTGAGTAGACTTTTACTTTTAAAATATTTAATCAGTTATTATGTCTGTAGAGATATAAGATCAAGGACATATTTATTTGCCTGGCAAAAAACTAACATAAGTAGTAGAACAAAAAATAAATAAATAATAACAAATACATTTAACAAAAAAATATTTGGATCCGACACACTTTAGATACAATCTCTATTTCAGTTATACTTATAATGTTTTGAACCTTATTTATTATGTAAAAAATCTGTGTGAAAAATGACTTCAAAAGATTTCGCCCTCCTCAAATCGCGTAGTTAAATAATTTAAGTATATTTTAATTTTTTTACTGTTATTTTAATTGGGGCGCCGGTAACTTGAAATTAATTCAGTTTTTATTTTTGCATGTTGATTTTTGCGCACAAATACCTTTTACATACAATCTTTATCTGCATTTTATATTTTACTTAGTGTCAGTTCGTATGACCGCATTGATCTTTTTAATTACGCAACAGATTTTGATGCGGTTTCCGACATCATTTAGATTCTTTTATTCAAAAGGCTTACAAAATCCATCTATTCATACTTTATAATTTAAAATATTAGTTAGATTAGAAATACAGGGAGAAATACAATATGGGCAAAGAAATAGGCAATCATTCGCCAATCATATTTAAGTTCTACATAAAAGGGATCGACCCTATTGCCGTCAATCGAGCAAAAATTCAGACTTTTGATGGGCCTAGGAATCGAATACAAGGCCACATACTCAAAGTCGGATTAAGCATGCGCGGAACCCGTTTGAAATTCTATCGTAAATCTTCTAAAACATCAAAAAAATCCCTGGGCCTGCCGGACCCTGTTACGTTGTACTCACAAACGGAGACCCCAGTTAAGCTCTAGTACGCGCAAACAGGGGCCCCTTTTTTATCATGGTCAATTCATCAAATGCGTCCGCCCACCCAGGGCGGGACAGGAAGGACTGTCAGACTACTACTTACTGACTAAAATCCACGGTGTCTTTTTTTTCTTAATTAGACATGCGACCCCATTTTGATTATCTAAAGGAGATAACATTCTATGTATATATTATATCGTATTTTATCTAATGGGAAATCCCATAACTTGCTCATGGATTATAAAATTAAAGCCTTTGTTTTATTTATACTTGTAGATGACCCAGACATTACTTGTTGATAAAATGATAAGGTGTTGAAAGATATTATTGTGATTACTGCTATCTAGTATTTAAGATACTTCACGGAAAAATAGGTCATAGAATTAACTTCGTTGTTATGAATCTGCAATTTTTTTGTTTACTTTGTTATTTTATTGCTTGAATTTTTTGTTATTTTATTTCTTGCGTCTTCTACGACTTCATAAATTATTAAAAAGGATTGCAAGTGCGAACACGCACTGGGCATATGGGCAGTGTCGGATTAATACAGTAGCAGGAGGTACGGGCCCCACGCATGAGGAGGATCTGGTTGCTAAATAAATACAGCCGCACAGGCCGATCTTCCAGGGTAAGCCGCGCTTGCCGAGGTTGGTCAGTGGATGGGTGACCATCTGTCATAGCGAGTTTTCACTGTGCCTCGGAAAGCACGTAAAGCCGTTGTCCCGGCTGTCATTTGTAGATCTTTGACAGTCGTTACTGTTAGTCAGAAGCTCTAAAGTCTGACAACCAGTCTTACCATGAGGTATCGTATTATCCAGTTACTGGGTTGTGGAGGTCCGACAGGCATTCGCTCCATATAAAATACTGATATCCAGTTGCATCTGGTTTGACTGGAAGCTGACCCCAATATAGTTGGGAAAAGGCTAGGCAGATGATGATATTTTTTTATTCCATTCGCTTTCACAAAGATTTGGTCAAAGTTGCATTTCCGAACTCTAACTTATTTCTACCAAATCTTTATGAGAGCGAATGGAGCGAATGTTTTGATCATTCTTATTTTTAAAATGATACTTGTTATTGTCGCGAATCATATTTTGATCAAGTTGCTGATGTCATTCAGCAAAATGCAAAAAAACAAGTATTAATAATTTCGCGAATTACTGCGGAGGAATCACCTTCACTACGTATAAAAAGGTTTATCGTATCAATAATCAAAACACACGGACATAAGTAAAAAGGTGTGGCGTTCCTGGCCACTAAGAATTTATAGTCGACTGTTTACTCTTATTTTAGGATTGACTTTTGCGACTGTCAACGAGAGATTCAATGTTAGCATTACAGCGATCTAATATACTATGTATCTATACTTCTATACTTAATACTTAATTACTTAATCTATACTAATATTATAAAGAGGAAACCTTTGTATTTTTGTATGTTTGTATTGAATAGGCTCAAAAACTACTGGACCGATTTCAAAATTTCTTTTACCATTACTTAGAGGGATTCTTCCGAATCCGTATAGGCTATATTTTATCCCGGGACATAGATATATCTAATAGCATACATAGCTTAAGCACCCAGTCTGCTGAGCAAAGGCGCGCGATGCTTTGAGGGAGACTCCGATATTCAATTACTAGGATAGCATGAGTTTACAGGATATAAAAGAAAAGTGTTAAATGTAGACAATTGTTGTATAGAAAGAATTTTTTGATGAGTGCTGTTTGGGGGAGACGCCATCTGTCATTCGTTTGAATTTTTTTAACGTATTTTTTTTTACGACTCTTTCAAGATGGCTACTGGTAGCTTAGTTACCACAGACGATAGAATAGATATTTTTATTCTGAAAGCTGTAGTTACCATTGAGTGGTTTGCGTTGGGGGGAGGTTGCAATACTTCAGGACTAGGGAACCATAGGTTTAAAGAGTTTTACCACATTCCTAAGCAGCAGAAAACTGGTGATGGCAATGTACCATCCGCTTGAATTTTATTAAAATCTTTGATTTTACTGTTGTTCCTCTAGCCTACCTTTTGCTATTTTTTATATTTTTAAATGTTATTTTCTTTTTTTTGTGTTTGTTACTACTACTTACTAATTATATTTTATATATTTTTAATATAAAAGTGTAATGAATAAAGGACATTTTATAAACATTTTGAGCTATGAAGTAAATTTAACCTTTAAGGGGGTGAAAAGGGGGAATCAAAAAAGTACGTAACCCACGCGGACGAAGTCGCGGGCAAAGTGCTAGTAATATTATAAAGAGGAAACCTTTGTATTTTTGTATGTTTGTATTGAATAGGCTCAAAAACTACTGGACCGATTTCAAAATTTCTTTTACCATTACTTAGAGGGATTCTTCCGAATCCGTATAGGCTATATTTTATCCCGGAAAATAGATAGGATTTTTCGTGGTAGTGAAAATTGTGGAGTAAGGCGTCGAAAAAACTGCCGTACGTTAACGATTCTCGCGAACGCTGCCTAAATGTTTAGAGATGTATGGTTGACTTCTATAGAAAAGTTGTAGAACTCAATAATGCCTACAAAAAAGTCCGCGATAGTATAAACCAAACATTTATATTTTAGCCATTATTAACCACTTTTCCATAGAATAAAAGTAATTAAAATTATTAGCCTATGTTTATTGATCATATTATCGTCAAATACTAATCCTTATCCAAATAAACTATTTATTGAGCAAGATTGTTTCAATAGCTATAAATTACTTTTTATTTTATTCCAATCGGACAATCCATTCAAAAGATATTACGAATTTTAAATTGTGAGAGAGCTTAAAAAATAAATGTGCACCCGTGCGAAGCCGGGGCGGATCGCTAGTTAATTATAAATACACGGCCGCAACCAATATATACTATTTGAAGTAAGCGCTATTTCATTTCATACAAAAGGAGAACGGGCATATTCAGACAGACCGTATCACCAAAGTAAAGGAGCACGAGCGTTCTTCTGCCCGTGTCTCCAAAAATGTATGAGCAAAACCCGGATATGACCGCGTAAATCTGCTCGAATGCTAATAATTTCAATTAACGAAAAAAGGTATGTCTTTAACACTTTTTTTTGTATAATAATACAGGATTTGTTTTACAGATTATTTGTTGGTATGCAGATAATTACTTACTTACTAATTTGCACTTAATCTTAATTCGTCGAGGAGTTAGAATGTCACGGATCAGAAGATAATTAAAATACTACTTACCTTTCAGTCCTTGACATTCAAACTTGATAAAAATCATATAAAAAGGTGACATGGTTAATCACATACATGACAAGATAACAAAAAGCTAATTTAAAAGTCATAAAAAGTTTGCAGCGTATAAAATAAATAAAATAAAAACTGAAATCAAAATCGGCTCCCGTGTTTCATCTATAAAAAATATAAAGTGCCACTTACGAACAAACATGCAAAGACTGTTCAATACTTCATAATAAGTCCTTTTTAAGTTGTAAAATCATCAAATGAGTCCTCCTACCGAGGGCGGGACTGTCAGACTTGTACTGACTAAAATCCACGGTGATCCTTCAATAGCCCTTTACGTTCCAGGATCACGGTTATCTGATTAGACAGTCCCGCGAGCCCAGCTTTGGCCCTCTGTGGGAATCCCCTTTATTTTGCTGACAGCTCTTCGAGGCGTGCCGTCGACCCGGACATGGTCCATGATCGGACGACGAGTCGCATAATAAATAAATATTCCACAACTATCACACAACGTCATCTAGTCCCAAGCTAAGCAGAGCTTGTGTTATGGGTACTAGACAACTGATAAACATACTTATATATTTCTAAATACATACATATTATAGATAAATTACACCCATAATGAGTCCTGGAACCCCACTACTAACACGTACCTACTCATTTCTTTTTCCAGATTTGGCCGCAAGTACACCTTCCTCGCGGCCATCATGGCCCTCATCATCTTCGGGCTAGGCATGCCGTTCTCGCCGAACTACCTCGTGTTCACTATACTCCGGTTCCTGGTCGGTGTCGCCACCTCGGGCACCATGGTCGTCTCTTTCGTTATCGTCATGGAGTCTGTAGGCCCTCGGTATAGGGAAGTCACTGGGTGCCTGTTCCAAATACCCTTCATTATAGGTAAGAATACTATTTTTATTTAATAAGTACATTTTTAAATACTTTTTTAAAAACAACCCTCCTTCTGGCGCAGTCGGGTAAAAACAACAAAAAAAACATTAAAAAATAGCAGTCCACCAGAATCGGGAACAGGGACCGGGCTGCCGGTGGTAGAAGAAGTACTGCCTTCTGAATCAGGCGCTTGATCCAGCTGCCAAGCGAGAGCCTCTTCAGATGTTGTTCGAGGCTCTTGGCAATTACGCTATTGGCAGTTTGGCAGATACGACTGTCGGCACAATGACTGCTGTGCCTGTACAATATTACTATTACTAACTAGCTGTTACCAGAGTTTGACCCGCTACAACGCGATAATTATCCCACTAGATATGATAGAAATCGTTAATGTTAATCCAGATTATGAACTATCTGTGTACCAAATTTCATCCAAATACGTTCAGTAGTTTTTGTGTGAATGAGTTACAAACATCCATCCAAACAAACTTTCACGTTTTATAATATTAGTAGGATATACTAGCTTATGACGTCACACTACTAGATTAGGAATGTCTTTGTCACTCTGTATGCTTCTCCCGACTGCTTTTTTTTATTTTAATATGATTTATGAAGACAGATTTATTAATTACAAAGCGTCGATCTGTTAATATAAAGGTGCGTTAAAAGGGCATTATTTTTATCTATGAGTATGATGACAGATTGGCCCAGTGGCTGAGTGATCGATTGCCGCACAGCGTGTCGCGGGTTCGATCCCCACACGGAACATTTATTTGTATGATTTACAAGTAGTTGACGTCACGGTTAGCGCAGTGACTGAGCGATTGGACTGCTACGCTGCGTGTCGCGGTTCGATTCTTGCACGAAACAAATATTTGTATTATTTTTGAAGGCGGATAACTTTTTTTAAACTTTTTTTGATATGATGTATTTGATAGAATAATAAATTGTTATTTTATTTTTTGGTTATTTTCAAATACGGAAGTATCTGCTTCGTTTAATAATGAGTACAACATACCAGTTTATTTTGTAAATATAGAGAAGACACTAATCCTGGCAATAAGTTCTTCACTATTCATTAGAATAATATAAATTATAAACATATATGTAGGTAACCATATAATTCACGTAGCAAAACCAGTTTTAATACGGTTGCTGGCATTTTAATGAGTTTATTTACATACTATATATTTCATACTAATTTATAACATAGTCTTTAATGCGGAACATTTAGATTATGTGCCACAGATCTTTGTAATAATAAATGGACGGGCAAAGGAAATTGCAACCACGACGCCTGGCTTGGAGGACGTGTTTAAGATCTCACTTTGTAGAAGAACGCTGCTCCATACACCTAAGCCTTTGTCAAACAGACAGGCGTGGCGAATACGAAGCGAGGCGTATTTATTTGTAATGTATGGAATTCTTTGAATCCAGTAACATAGAAAAGCGAAAGCGATCCGATAGCGTGACCGAACCGATGTGAAGAAGTGGTGAAGGCGTATTTGCTCTCTTTGACGTCGTTCATAAAAAGTCAGCTAATACAACTGCCACACCTCGGTTCGCTGCACCCAGTTTGACGTCTCGCTGTATCTCATGAAGCGTGATAGTTGGATAGACAATTTTTACAGATAAGAGAGTTCTGTTTTTCCGCTATAGCAACAAATTTTAAAAACAGAATACTTAAAATAAAAGTTTAAGTAGGCTCCCAATAGTACGGAACCCTTCGTGCTCGATTTTCACTTGGCCAGTTATTATGCGATTAAAAAAAAAAAGGTCTCAGTTGGACCCGTATGTTTGTAACTTTCTACAGACGCCAGCAGGTCAACCTACCCCAATCTATATTTTTTTTTCAATCGAACATTAACCTTCCCTATTGTGATAAGGTTGAAAGTCTATTAAACTAATTTTTCTAAGTATTTCGGTGTCGATTTTCTGTCAAGTCGGTTTCAAGATAACGTGACTCTTTTTCTCACTCTCAAATCTCCACATTCCAGGTCATATGTCAGTCCCCCTGTTCGCGTACTACTTCAGGAGCTGGAACACCTATCTGCTGGCGCTGGGTATACCGCCCCTCATCTACCTGGGCTACTTCTTCGTGCTCACGGAGTCACCTCGGTGGCTCGTCAGCGTTGGCAGGGTCAAAGAGGCTACGGAGATCGTCACCAGGGCTGCTATGTTGTGAGTAGATATCTGTAATGATCCCATGATTATTTCGAGACGCGCCGTCGACCCGGGCATGGTTCATGATCGGACGGCGAGGCACCCGTTACTCGCCGTCCGCATGCCCACGGATCGCTGACCCTAGGCCAAGCGTTCCTTTTTGTGGCCAATGAGGTAGTGCGCTTGTAAAAAATAAATGCTGCATATTAACGTCCATAATTCTAGAAACATTTTTTTCTTTAGAAGTGATTTTCTCATGATATAAACTATATCTTCAGATCTCAGGCATAAAAAAAGTAATATAATTATGTAAAAATATTCAAGTAGAAAAAAAAAACAATAAGTAAATTATTTTCTTACGTACCTAACAAAAGTTAAAAAATGAATTACAATAAGAAGAAAAAATATATGGAAAAAACAAGTGATTCTAGGCCTTTGGTAGGATGAGTTGAGCAATTGACATGAGTTTAAAAATAGGGCCTCGTTCTCATAAGAGCCGTCTACTAACGATTCGTAAAAAAACACATTGCGTCATGGCGGATGGACGTTCACATTGTACGGAGTCGTGATTAACATTTACTGTCAGAGCAAATTCAATACAAAAAGATTCGTATTTTTGACAGACGTGATTTTTAAAAGACGATTTGTGAATCAAAATGCGTGCGATACGTGTGAACACGTTAGAAAAGCAATGTCACTTTAAAAAAAAACGATAACGACGTTTCGTCAATCGTCCTCGTGTAAATGAGCCGTATAATAATATTAATTAATCTTTATATTCTCGTGTTTGCGAAATATTAACAAGTAAGTAGGTAAAAGGCTCTGGCAAATATTTTTAACGAGTTTTATTACATTATTTTTTCTGCTAGTAGGACATCTCAAGGTTTTCTTACCTTTTACAAAAACACAATGATAGTTAATTAATAGAAACATGACTCTAAGTTAATTTAACTTTGTTTAAAAGTCGCTATGAGATGGTCGTACTATATAACGTTACTGTAAGCCCATGTGTACGCGACGCAAGTCTCCAACATCTTACAACTTTGATATTCAAGTGACTGTCACACATTCACAATACAAATTCATAAAGGTTCGTATAGAGGCACGCGTCAATGGATACCAAACTCGTAAGTTATCGGAGACTTGCGTCGTATTGTGTGCGAAGGGATTAAGCCTGCGTCATCCCATTGCTGGGGAAAGACTTATGCCCAGCTAGGTGAACCGGTGACCTTAAGAAGGCGGCTGGGAGAGATAGGATACAGGCAGAGGACAGGGTGATGTGGCGCAGCCTGGGAGAGGCCTATGACCACGTCTGGACGGATCAGGGATCCAACTTGTTGTGACTTATTGACCCACACTTTTTTGGACATACGGCAGACACGGCTAGCCAAATCTCACGAGACGAAAAAACTTCATAAGAAACATTGCAACCTCCTCGCCAAAACTTTAATATGCTAAAATAGATTCCATAAAAGACACAATACTGACCAAAAATTTCCTTCTTTCAGGAACAAGTTACCAACAGCAAAAATCGAAGAAACATTAACGCAGCTTTCAAAAGAAATCTGCGCTAAAGCCGACGAGCCAAAGCTGAACTACTCGGCGCTGTTCCAGAAGTCCTTGCGGCTGAAGACTACCTGCTGCTGCATCATCTGGCTGATCACAGGGGTCAGCTACTTCGGCTTCAACCAGTACATCAGTCAGACCAGCCCGGATCCTTTCATTAGCGTGGCCTTGGCTGGGGCTATACAGGTAATGTCACTTACGTTAAGACTTTTATATTACAATAAAACTTTTTTGAGAAAAATCTTCTGCGAACTAGACTCGAACCTTCGTCCGTCTGAAAAAGTACTTCAGACATAGTAGTTAGGCACTGCTAAAATAAATGGCGCAACGTCGCCGCAAGACGTTTGAAAAATTAAATTTTTCGACCTCGTCTAGCAGGGCTGCGATGTGTTAGTTGGGTGGGCGTCTGGAGTACTTATCCAGAAAGATGCAGGTTTGAATCCTGTATGCAGTAGAATTTTTCTTTCTACAAAAAGTTTAACGTTTCGCGGCGCAGACGTTAATGTGTAGAAAATATTTAAAATTTTCTACGCATTTAAGTCATTTATAATTATATAAACACTGATAACAATAGTTGTTCAAAAGATGATTTGCTTGAGTCGTGAATACAACACTATACATAAAAGAATTATCATTAAGGCCCCACTTGCACGTGCTGAATAAATTTAACGCTCAACGAATTCAAATATCGTTCTGTTTCTCCCAACCATTTAAGATTCCAGTGCCGCTTTTCCAACGCAAATGTTTATTTTATACTTTTATTTCTATAAATAATAACTCTTCCATCCCATTCCAGATACCATCCAACCTGGTTTCAATCTGGCTCATCAAAAAGCTCGGCAGGAGACTGACCACCACCGTATTCTTCACGCTCGGAGGCGCCTTCGTCATCGTCCTCTACTTCGTGCCCAAGATCTTCGCTTTGACCCTTACTCTTGGCACTATGGGTGTCAGCTGCGCCGCCATCGTTGCTTCAACCATCTACATCTATACTTCAGAATTATACCCTACAGTTATCAGGAATATGGGTATGGGTGCCTGTTCTACAGCCATGAGGATTGGTTCTATGGCCGCTCCCTTCATTTCTAATACTTCAGTAACCATCCCCTGGTTACCTACAGCAATATTTGGTCTAGCACCAATATTTGCTGGATTGGTGTGTTTATTATTGCCTGAGACAAAAGGTAGAAATTTGCCTGACAGTATTGAAGATGTTAGAACTGCTGATTGAGTGATTTTTTGTATGATCTTAGTGAGTTTAGTTTAAGATGATGATAAGTGATACTATGACTGGATAAAATGGATTGATAAAGTAGTACAAGGATATTTTGGCGATTGAACGACATTACCAAGTGGTTAGCTATGCTATTCTCTATTAAATCTCATCCCTTTTTTATCGTGGTAAAATCATTAAATGAATCCTAAACGTATGTGCAAGCGAGGAACTAACAAGGACCTATCATCAGGTTGATTTCTGCACTATAATAAGAAAGCCGTGGTATTAAGCCGCACGCCAAAATATCCATGTACATGTAGAACTCTGCAATTTGTGATACCTACAATACTAAATGTGATATTTTAACCTAGTATCCCGTAATTATGAATAACAATTTACTGATTGTGAATTAAGAACAAACAAATCTTTAGTTTTAGTATTAAGTTAGTTATAGTACAAAGTTAATTTAAGTGATGATTTTTTTAAATAATTGAGCTCCAATAAATTACATTTAAAAAAAAGTTGACCCTGTCTGTGATGATGTACGGTCAATGAAATAGATAAGTATCCCAGTAGCAAGTATACGTTGTATGTATGTGCTTTTTGTATGCCACATACAGCCAAAGAGTTTGATGTCCGTATGAACCTCTTTGTACATTTTTTTACATTTTTATAACACAACATTGGAAAACCATTTAAAACTTGTAGCCAGGATATTTATTTCTTTTGTTGACTGTACGAGTACGTACAATTAAAATGATTAAAACAACTTTGAAACTCAGCAATTTCTTTATTTACAAACTACTCATATCAAAATACGACACTATGCTAAAAAAATTACTAAATTCTAATTTAGTAGTATTTAACGCTAGGCTATTTCTCTTGTATTGTGGGTTCGTTTACAAACATTTAAACTCACATACTGATTCAGAACCCAAGCAGTACAACTACTGGCAGATAATCAAACAACTGTTTGTTGTAAGCGGGAATCGAACCCGCGATACGCAGCGCAGCATTAAATTGCGCAGCCACTGTACCAACCGTGTGTGGTTCTATATTCTATAGATATAGATAATTTGTGATAAGCCAATACTACTAAAAGAAAAAAAACAGCATAATTTCATTAGCACTACGCATTATTTAAATGAATATCTAACTATACTAGGCTGAGCAAAACAGTGCATTAACACTTATTTCATTAGACATATGTATTAATGTCACTTAGCCTTAGTCAAAAAATATTGGGGTCGGCTTCCAGTCAAACCAGATGCAGCTTGATATCAGTATTTTACATGGAGCGACTGCCTCTCGGACCTCCACAACCCTGTAACTGGGTAATACGATACCCCATGGTAAGACTGGTTGTCAGACTTTAGAGCTTCTGACTAACAGTAACGACTGTCAAAGATCTACAAATGACAGCCGGGACCAACGGCTTTACGTGCTTTCCGAGGCACGGAGGAAACTCGCTATGACAGATGGTCACCCATCCACAGACCAACCTCGGCAAGCGGCTGTATTTATTTAGCCACGAGCTCCTTTTTAAGTCCTACATTGTATGTTACCTACAATAATCCGCATAGTTTTCAAGAATAGATTCGAAAACTATGCAAATACTTGTCCGTGCAGCGGGTAAAAGGGCCATTTCAAGCAATTCTTCTATAGAAGAAGATCACTAGAAATTCTTCTATTTGTAAAAGAGTTACAGATACAAGCAGAATTCCGTTCGGTCCGGTAAATATCTGCAAGCTTACCATGACGTCTTGAAGCGAGAGTTTTTCCATTGTACGAAAGAGACAGAACTATACAAGTCGTGTAGCGCCATCTCGTTCCCTCAGTGAATTAGTTTATTTTTAAGACCTCAGAGTAGACCAACTGAACATAGATTTATAGCATGGACTGAGCATTATACTCGTAGCTGCTTAAAATTTCCATATTCTTTAGAAAGAGGGAAGAACAATAATAATTGTATTATTGTAGGATATATCTATATATTTCCTTTACATTACCAGACGCACTCATTATAAGTAAGAGATACTGGTCCTAAAATTGATTTCCACTCTTTCTAGAAAGTATGGCAATTCATTTGACATTTTGGCAAGGGTAGGTTCAGTCCATGAAAACAAACATATGTATTTGTTTATTTTACGATTCTTCAGAAAATCACACTAATTATGATATTGCTAAAGTGGCTTTTAAACCAGCTACTCTGTGCTGACCACAGAAATCCTTATGATTAAGATTTCTGTGGTGCTGACAGACTTCAGTCCGCGGATTCCTCCTACATCTAAATGATAGTCGATGATTTAGTTGCCGTCATCAGCTCGCTCCTCTCAATTTCAGTCCGTACGGTGACTTCGCTCCAGTCCTCAAATAGAAGTTTCCACGTAAACTAAAAAAAACAATATAAGCTGTAAGTAATTTTGAAGGCTTTTCATGGTACAACAAAATTTGTTGTGTTGTTGTAAAAACGGCTATCCCTGCTTGCTGTTACAGGATTTTTTTTTTATCGCGGTAAAATCATCAAATGAGTCCTCCCACCTAGGGCAGAGCGGGAGGAACTGTCAGACTCGTACTGACTAAAATCCACGGTGTCCTTTACGTTCCGGGGTCACGGTAAATCGTACAGTCCCGCGACTTGTTACAGGATCTTGGAAACATAAAAAAAACAACAACCAGCAATATAATTAGCTAGTAATGATTTACATTAATTCAACGACACCGTCACAAACTTCCTCTGGCTGAAAAGGGAATGATACGCAAGCCAGATCCTTAAAATTTTTAGTTTAATCATACGAGTTGTTGGTTTCCCCGTGAAATGTTTCACCATTTTGGAAGCAATGCTGACGAAATTACTACAGAATAAAGTATCTGCCTAGGATCGAACTCGGGTCATAAGACACGTTATTAAGGGCTGCTACCATTGACTAATAGCCCAGAAATGGTGAAGCAGTGGTGATCCAATGACCATTACTGTTTAACCTCTTCTAAAACCCAAAAGCGCCTGATCAAAACTTCATAGCAACACAAACACAACTCACTCAGGCGTCGCTCTGATGCCCATGTACACGACAGGCTCCTCCATGCACCGTCCGCGGAGGAACATGTCGTAGTCCTGACACTTGCGGGCCAGGAGTGCGTCTCCTAGCAGAGACTCCGACCAGAACGCCCAGGAGCGCCAGTGGCTGCAGAAATCTGGGGAATATATGGCAAGAAGTTTAGTTTGTCCAGTGAAACTCAGGGTCTTTGGGACTTGTTTGAAATGATACAAAAATTGCTTAGTATGTTGCTAAACGACCGCCCACAACAAGCGTTTTTTTTTTATCTTAGAGCTGTGTTTTTTTTTTCGTCGTTTAACTTATTCATATCATTGCCACTAAGTTTTTATAAGGACTTGGTAGATTCACATTTTGTTTCTTGTATTAACCCATTGATATATGTGTCAATGTATTGACCTCATAACTTGAGGACTTTCAACAGAAGTTGATTTACATACTACATTATTGATTACAAAGGGGCATGAACTTCCATTCTAAAAGTAAAAAAAAACAACGATTCGTCGAGATCCTATCTCTATATGGTGTTTTACTGATCGTACCTTCATTTGTAAGTGGTATAGTGGCTGACAAACACCCTGGTTGCTTAGCCTGCCCTCCATTGGGCCAGAAGTCAGCGTGACCAGTAGCCGCGGGGGCGCCGTATCCCCCTCCGTCTGTATGGATCACATCCACGAAACTGGCATCTGATGCTGTCATGGGAGGCGCTGCTAGCGGCGGGTAGAAGCCTGGATATGCTGGATCTAGACCAGTTAATCTGTGAGGTAAGAAATCGTGTTTTATCATCATCATCATCATCATTTTAGCCATAGGATGTCCACTGATATAGATTTCCAATAGGACCAATTGCTTACATCCAGCACAATCCTGTGGTCTACATCAGGACATCCCACGCTGTGCTTGCCGATGCTTAGTCTCCATTCGAGAAATTTACGTCCCCATCAGTCATCAGTTTTGCGTGCTATGTGGCCTGTCCACTGCTACTTCAAATCGAAATGAAATCGCTAATGAAACAATTGCTAATTAAATTTTATGAGGGGTTTGAAAGATCATGTAGTTATTGCCCGTAACACGGCGTGCAACAGTCGATTGCACCAATGGTAATCTTTTATCTTGAACCACATCCAACCAGGCAGGTATCCTGATTAGTATGTTACAATCGAACTAGAGATCTTAAATCATTATTAGATGCATCATGCTCTATGCAGTATGAATGTAATTAATTAGTCTAATGCGATAAAACAAATGATTCCAATGATGTACGTGTTGTTTATTTACCTCGATTACGGAAGTTTGCCTACAATCGACAGGTTTTAGTGATTCGACATGCTCTTCAGGTTTCTCTATTTCCGAGCCGGTCGGGTCCTTGCCCTTTATTGTGTAACGGCTCCGACTTAACAATTGTAGGTCTAGGGTTTCAACCCCGCCAGGCACATTACTTTGTGTTAATTTCATCACCAGTGCTCCCAAAAAGGTAAAAAAAAAATTTCTTTCCACAGTTTTTTTTTAATTATTATGCTATTGTAGTTTTCAAATGTGTGGTGTTTTCTATCTACTGTATAAATTCTTACCTTGGCACTGTAAATCCTCTTGATTTCAGATACCTAGCAGCATATGCCACAAGATGGCAACCCATAGAGTGTCCGACCAGATGCAGAGTCTTCAGTGGAAGACCTCGCTTCACCAGCTTCAGTAGCGCTTTACCTACGTTCTGGCCTGCCTGAAAAAAAAATTATTCAACATGAATTAGGCTTCAAACTACAAGAACCTTTCGACAAGAACCTTAGAAAAAACTCCATACGGCGCAAATATATAGGCTACGCTGGTAGCTAATGTGTTTGAGTCGTTTGGGGTTGAAACTATAAGGCAATGGGGTTCGAATGCTCACAAAGTTTTTAAAGATATCGCCAGGCGATTAGTTGATTCTTCAGGTAACCAGAGGACTGGCCTATTGCTAGGTCAACGAATCAGTTTTTCCAGATCCGCAGGACAGAAAGTTCACTACGGGCTATCGTTTTAAATTTCCGAACTGTTTAATTTCACGGTTTTATAAAATGCAATGCTCAGTAAGTCTGTCTTGTTCAGAATTAGATTATGATGCTAGAGTATGGTTGGAAGCGAAACTTGTTGGCTTATTAATTTATTAAATAATATCGGTAACAAAGATTCTTGTACAAGTACTACTAAACTATACTTTTACTTCGATGATAATCGATCACACCGTGTATTTTAAAGTCTTAACAAATGAATGGTCTTCTCACATTTGGCAAGGTCTTGGCGACGATGACGTAGTTTCCAAAGGCGAGGTTGGACCAGTCCAGCATCAGCACGTTATAGCCTCCTCGCCGAAGGTACGCGGACACCACAGTCGATATGCTCTCGTCCGTTGATAGCTCCACGTAACTGGAAGGTGCACGAAATTGTAATGTTACTTTGCATTGCTACGAGTGATATCATCAGAGGAATTGTTCTGCCGATTTAAAGTTCCGTTTCTTCGTGTTGAGAAATGAAATTTTAACAGAATCTACCCTTATTTTCATATTTATTATGTTCTTCGCGTTTATGGTAAAGATCCTATAGGTATATGTGCGCTTTCTCATACTTCATAACTCATACTACATGTATGTATTTAAAAATATCGATCAAAACAATATAATCTAGGATTTTCTTTGTCTGCCTCTCTTAAATACAATCCTGGCTTTACACCCTTGCGCCAGATCGCTACCATATCTCATAATGTTGTATTAACTTATACTTTACTTTACATCAACACTATTATAAAGCTCAAGCTTATCAGATATTATGGAAGATGTGTTGGCAAAGGGCCCATGACCATGAAAAGAAAAATAGCCATGATGATCAGAATTTAAATAGTTCATCTCACCCATGAGCGTAAATTACTGTAGGCCTTTTGACGTCAAATTCACGGTCCGTCAACAAAGACTTGACGTTACCAATGCGGTAAGATGATGGAGATGTGAGATTCGTCCTGGAAACAAATAAGTTGGTTAAAGGTAAATTCTTCCTCAGTGTTGATTATATATCTTGGTATGGATATGTGATGAGGACTGACGCATGTAACTAAAATAGTGATGATAATGTATACAGAGGAAGCTCGTGACAAAATAAATGCAGCCGCACAGGCCGATCTTCCGGGGAAAGCCGCGCTTGCCGAGGTTGATCTGTGAATGGGTGACCATCTATCATAGCGAGTTTCCTTCGTGCCGTCATTTGTAGATCGTTGACAGTCGTTACTGTTAGTAAGAAGCTCTAAAGTCTGACAACCAGTCTTACCATGGGATATCGTATTACCCAGTAACTGGGTTGTGGAGGTCCGACAGGCAGTCGCTCCATGTAAAATACTGATATCCAGCTGCATCTGGTTTGACTGGAAGCCGACCCCAATATAGTTGGAAAAGGCTAGGCATATGATGATGTATACAGAGGAAAAGGAAGGACAAATAAATGATGGATGAATCTTGTGAATAATATGAAGAAGAATTGAAGGTAGACGTATTCTTATTTTTATGAAAACAGAATGCGATCATCAATATTTGACCTTCGGGTACACATAGCGAATAATCGCTGCGAGTAAAATTTAACACGACAATACGAACCGCGGTGACTATTTGCTAGGCTAGTCACATACAGCGAATACTCGCGGCGAGAAGGCATTCGCAATGATTAGTCAGTGTGTGACCAAAGCTTTACGTACAGTGTGATATGATACTTTACAGTTATGATATGATAGTTTATCTATAATCTTTATTTCATTAAAATAAAGATGCTATTATGTTACTGCCCACTGGAAACTCTGTCGATGTTGCGGACACTTTTCTGCAGTCAAAATCAAACTTACTGAAAGGATTGCAATTGCATATTGATATAAGTATAAATAAATAAATAAATAAATAAATAAATAAATAAATAAATAAATAAAATATTGTAATACTGATGTAATATAGTTTATAAGCACAATGATTAATGAAAGATTGAAGATTATCAGGGCACTTGGTCAACAAAAATTATTATTTTGCAATGCATCTTTAGAAATGTAGATATTATTTTACTTATTACGTAAATGAGGAAGCAACGTATTACTCCCATTTGCGACTGAGATTTTGTCAAATTATCTACTTATGTTGTTGCGAGATAGTTTCGCTTGACCAAGACAATGAAAAGAGTGGAGCATTAAAGTGATCAAAATGTAATTTTGTAGATTGTTGCAAACCTACCGGTAATGCCGGATGATTATATCAGACACGACTGGAGACCTGCCCGGGGCCACTGAAATATATAATATTTGGTTAGAGTTGGTAATGGTTATTTTTTCGACGTCGCACAGTGGTGCAGGTAGTACGGGCATGCGGAAAATATTATTTTTAAATGAAAAGACGTTGCGTTTCTTCATAATACTTTATTAAAATGATATAATGGATGTACCAGTTTACAAAGAGAAAGATATAACACGTATTTTTTTTTATTAATATGAAAATATTGATCAAATTTTTTCACATGAATTTCATATAATTAAATCAGCATTTTTAAATAAATAAATATTAATAAACTAAATATTAAATAGAGAAGACATTGATTGAGAGATGGGTGCTATCCACTAATAAAGTTTTGGCATCATCGTGAAGAGGATAGTATTTTTTATTCGGTAAACTGTTGATAAGGGGATCTGAGGTAGCTAAGAGCATATTCATAACATCTTCATTACATGATAGACGAGAACATTTTCTTGAATGACCTAACCTATAATTGCGGTAATCTTTATTTCGCGCTTCTTGAGCTTCCTCAGATAACATCCCAATAGGTAAGGCAGCAACACTTATTATTTCTTTGCCATGCAGCAAGATTTTATGCACAGTATTTGGCATATTATACCAGCTGTACAGGCTTACGTATAGTTCAGCAGTCTCGTAACAATAACTACCAAACTTATCCGAATCAACTAATGCACTAGAATTAATTGTTTGCAATATTATACCAAACCGATGAATAAGTTCTTTATCGACTCTTGTGACTTCAGCTACAATGTCTGCATTATTGAAAAATCTTCTAGACGTATTTCCATCGTTAGATGTTCCCATTCCTTGCTTTACAAAATCCACTTTTAGACCTAAACGTTGAAACAGCTCACTTTGGATTCTTTTCTTCTCTTCATCTTTTTGTTGTTTGGTAGTTGCGTTCGTTCTCCAACTGGTAAATGACATATTGTACGCAATATGTAATATGCATTCCATAAATTTAATCCGTGCGTGAAGCGGGGATAAACCGACCTTGAGAGCCTCCGTATCCACAGTTTTATTTCGCACTTGGTCAAGGTTATTCATTTCTGATGGCTTTGACTTGCATATAAAACACACTGCACATGATGATGTGTCCGTAACTGTCTGCGCTATTTTGCCATCTATCATTGTGAACACAAGTTTATGGTAGACTTTGTAAGTCTTTTCCTTTAAACTAATAACAGTTTCATTTAAGTTTGCTATTTCAGACTCCATTCTAGCAATTTCATTTTTCGTAGATTCTGTAGTTTCTTTTTGAAATTGGAATTGTACCGGGCGACAACACCTTGTAGAAGAAGGAGTTGCATTTGTCCAATACACAACAGATTTATTTTCCTTTTCATACAGACGCAGTGGAACTAATGATGTCAAAAACATATATGAATCTGACACATTTTCGTCGATAAATGACTGTTTGTACTCAGCATGACCTGATGATCCGTCACATCCCCACTTGTGTAAAAACGTTGAATTTACACTAATCTGTGTAAGGTCGTCTTCAGACATTACTTCAAATAATCTTCTGGTTGTGTGATCCAGTAATGACTGCAAACTTACACAAGCGTAGCTTTCCGTTACATCAATATCCGTGGGGTAGCATTGCCTTTTTACTTCAAGTACTTTATGATAATCGGGAAAAATATCACAACCAATACTTTTTGCTGCATTTCTCAGTACTTGATATTGATGTTTCGAAAGTGATGCATCAAGTAATAATGCCAACGCTTTTTCTGGAGTAAACTTGATAGTATCCGATGATTCTTCTTGTACGAGTACCTTAGAGGCAGCTTTCTTAATCATTTCTTCAGGAACGCTTTCACACAATCTTTTAACTTTATATCGCTTTGTTCGATCGCAACATTCATCAAATGATTTTTCTGGTCGTCCTCTATGAGAGCGTTTTGATGGCCCTGGAACATTACTGTCACAATTCACCACATCAGTCTGCACCGAAGATGTCTCAACGGTAAAAATATTTTTCAGCCACTGTTAATTTTTTGCTATAAAAGCATTTTTATTTCTCGCTGCAGTTTGCCACTTTTTTGTAAATACGGGTAGAAAATTACGGCTTAACTTTTCATAAACTTGATTCCAAACACTTTCTGTAAGCTGTGGATACATAAGTTTTAAATTTTCGAGGCATTTATGTATCTCACGATTACTTGATATTATGATTTCCACTAAATCGGCATAGACAATAGTAAAGCTATCCATCACTATAATAACACTGTTATCGTAAGAGAAAATAATTGTAAGTGAAGTTAAAACTACCATTCAATGCTATTTATACTTACACGATATGATAAAATGTTAATTACCCTCATTAGAAACACTTATTAATATAATGCACTTTTTCTTAATTACAGAGCGTCATTAGTTAAGGACCCGGTATTTCCAAGATCGCAGGTTATCGCAGCCAAAACTAATGTATTCTTAATCTATAGGGTCTAATTAATCTCCGAAAGTATATTATTACGTATCGGTCGATAACGGAGATTAGTTATGATCTCATGATTGAAAACAAAAGGTTCCAAATGACCTTCTTCACTAAAAATGTAATAGCAAGTAATTATTCATTATATTATAACATTATGTTTACTATTTTATTAATACACACAATAAACTTATGACTAAATTAAAAATGAAAGTTGATAATTATAGTATTTTGGTTCTATTCATACTTGAAATAACAATATTTTTTGCACGAAATTTGTAAATTCTCGATCACCCTACTTTGGCATCATATAATTAAATACTGTATAATTATTTATCCGTATTAATTTTAGGACTTGTTTCTACTAACATTCTAGTATGTGTGTACCAAATTGTAGACATTTTAAATAAGGTTGAAACAAAGGACTTTTTTCCGCCCTTGAACCAATGTGCGTCGCTTTTAGAATTCCGGCACAGAACAAACATTTCTATGACCTACAAGTAATTGTTCCGGGTCAGTGTGCATGTGTATGTGAATGTCTATGTTTGTAAACGCACCCACGATACAGTGGATGAGTCCCAAATGTCTTAACAGTGCGACATATGGATCTAACACTGCGAAAAAATTACCTAATGTAAAATGTAACACATATAATGTTAATTAACGGTGACATTTACCATAATAAAATTGTTCAGAATAAATACAAATGTCATAAATATCGGACATAATTATCTTAAGGCAACATAAAGTCGGGCCCCCGTGTGGGCCCTAAGCATCCGGACGCGACCAGTCAAGCTGGTCGCATGCCAGAGGGTCATGGCTATCCGGATGATCCGGGGATACCGCACGATCGCCGGCGAATCAGCCAACCTCCTAGCGGGATTGCTGCCCTGGGATCTGGAGGCGACTGCCCTCCAGCGCGTCTATGAATGGCGCGTGGAGGCGCAGCGTCGGGGCGAATCCCCGCTGCCTCGACAAGTCGAGGCGCGGCGGGAAGAGCTCCGGCGTGATCTCAGGGCAGTATGGAGGGAGCGACTGTCGCAACCGAGGTCCGGGCATGCCGCAATCGCGGCGGTAAGACCCCTCTTTGAGGAGTGGCTGGATAGGCGTCACGGCGTCCTTACCTACCGCATGACGCAGGTCCTCACCGGACACGGAAGTTTCGGGAGGTTCCTGTGTCTGATAGGGAGGGAAGAAACGCCTGGGTGTCACCACTGCGAGGATCGTCCGGAGGACACGGTGGAGCATACGGTGCAGGACTGCCCCGCTTGGGCAGAGCACCGCCGTGTCCTCACGACGGCGATAGGCGGAGACCTCTCGCGCCCGGCATTGGTCGAGGCCATGCTGCGGGGCGAGACGGAGTGGGAGGCGGTCGCCTCCTTCTGCGAAGCAGTCATGCTCGTGAAGGAGGAGGCGGGCCGCCTGAGGGAGAGGACAGCGTCCTCCCTCCACCCCAGCCGCAGTGGTAGACGCCCACGGCGTCGGACGTCGCAGGACGATCTCCGGCCACCGTAGGCGCGGGCATGCGGGCAGCGAGTAATGGGCGACTCGCTGTCCGACCATGGACCATGCCCGGGTCGACGGCGCGTTGTGTTCCACGCGCGCCTCAAAGAGTGTCAGCATAGTGACGGGGCCTGTAGAGGGCCAAAGCCTGCTGGGGTCGCGGGACCAAGGGATTACCGTGACCCCAGTACGTAAAGGGCTAGTGAAGGACACCGTGGATTTTAGTCAGTACAAGTCTGACAGTCCCTCCCGCCCTGCCCTGGGTGGGAGGACTCATTTGATGATTTTACCACGATAAAAAAAAAAAAAAAAAAAAAAAGGCAACATAAAGTCGTGAATGTCTGATAAATGCAGGTGTGTGATATCATTACCAAAGGATAAAAATAATAATGCTGTTCATTCCGCACCACTTAATTACACTAACTAATAGATAAATCACTACATAGTTCTCGTATAAAACAAAGTCGCTTCCCGCTGTCTGTCTGTCTGTCCCTATGTTTAGATCTTTAAAACTACGCAACGGATGCGGTTTTTTTAATAGATTATTAATAATGGAGTACTATTAACTATTCTGTGATAATAGTCAGAGAATAAGTGCTGCTTAAGCGCGACCGCATACTTTAAAAAAATATATCAGAATTTTTTTATTCAAAAATTATGTCAAAAGAATTCTGATGCGCGCCGAATGCGCTCCGCATTTTATCAGAAATTTTGTTTTTATTGAAACTTTATACTATGCGGTAGCGCTTTAGGTGCGGGTAGATTTAAAAAAATTTGAAAGTTGTTTTCAAAGTTTACTCAAAAGATACTCACTACTAAAACCTCGTTCTATAGTTTGGAAACTGGATGAAGTGAGAGGCAGGGAAGGAGGCCTCTGTCCCGCACACGACAACGCCGCTTGAAAAAAAAACGTAGAACGTAAACAAAGGACAGTTAGGTTCATTTTCCCAGTTCCATTTTACCACGATTTTAGAGTTGGTCCTAGCGTTGGCGTCCGGATAAAGCCGCACACAGTTAAGCTTTCTGGCCGGTCAAATTAGACTGTATCCGGAATGTACGGCTATTGTTAGGCTTTTTTAAATTTGTTTTTTTTTTTATATTTGCATGATTTGCTTATTGGTCTTATACTCAAATCCATCATTATAAGGAAGAAAATTATTTATTACAAGTCCACCTTGAATTGGCTATTTGACAGTAGCTATAAATTACAAATATAATTAGTCCGTCATTTAGAGTTTAAAAAAAATAACGGACACGTATTTTTTCTTTTGTAAAATCAATATTCACCAAAATACAACGCATCAAAACTCGAGAGTGGGGGCTCGTGACGTCAGAATTCAATAAAATTGTACTAAATTGTGACGTATTGCCAATTTTGAAAGCATCGTATCTCCGTCAATTTTGGTTTACGAAACAAAAGAAAAAATACGTGTCGAATATTTTTTGATAATCTAAGTGACGGGCTAATTATAATTTTTCAGTCAAATCGCCAATTATACCTTCTGCATACCTTAGGTATATTTTCCTTGAATCCCACAGTGCCACAGTAGCACCATCTCAATTCTATAATTACGTACAAAGTATGTAGATATGATTATGGGTTTACATTGAAATAACGAGTCAGGGCCGACTGCCCTCACCTACATTTTATTTCCATAAGCGTTTACCTCGACGTCCTCTAACCGGCTTACAAGAAGAGGATGATGTGTTTTACAAATGTGTGAACTCTAGTTTGGATGTGCAATTTTTTCCGGTCTACTGCGTTAAAATTCGTTAAAGGTCGTATGCTTGAAATATCACTTGTCTGCAACAATGCAACTAGTCTTTACTCACGGTTACGTCCGTGTTGAGGTGGTAAACACACTCCAACTTTATTTTTATACCAGCTATGCTGTTCACTATGAGGAAATTGCAACGTTGGACTCGACCACGAGCTCATCGACGAGACAGAGATCAACTGATCGATTTGACAGATAACATCGAAGCTAAAATGTGAACAGCTCGAGGCTAAATAAATACAGCCGCACAGACCGATCTTCCAGGTTAAGACGCGCTTGACGAGGTTGGTCTGTGGATGGCTGACCATCTGTCATAGCGAGATTCCTCCGTGCCTCGGAAAGCACGTAAAGGCGTTGATCCCGGCTGCTATTTGTAGATCTTTGACAGTCGTTACTATTAGTCAGAAGCTCTAAAGTCTGACAATCAGTCTTACCATGAAGTATCGTATTACGCAGTTACTGCGTTGTAGAGGTACGACAGGCAGTCTCTCCATGTAAAATACTGATATCCAGCTGCATCTGGTTTGACTGGAAGCCGACCCCAATACATTTGGGAAAAAGCTAGGCAGATGATGATCGAAGCTAAAATGTGAATATGAAGCACTGTCAACTTGTCGTCCATTGAGTAGTTCTTATTAACTCCCGTCACAATGGTGAGCGCTAGTGTCGCTGTCAGTAGCTTAGTCAATATCAAACTTTAGGTTACAGCGTTGTTTGAGCGCTGCGGCCGCGCTCCACAAAGCTTACATAATAGCAACCATTTTATCCAACGTGTTCCATTGCTAAGGCAATATTATAATTTTAATTTCAAGTAAAACAATAATTTACTAATTCCGGTAAATCGCAATACAAAGGCAGTATTGTCACGGTTGTATTGTAAATCACGATTTGCCTTTATGTTTAATATTATTATACAAAACTTGTGTGCCCAAAGCTTATCGGTAGCGCGCTTCTATTTAGGCATTCATTTGAGTATGACCTTAATTTCGTGAAACTAAGAATATATTTCTAAACCCAAGGTAATCCGTTCGTTCCTTCCTACCAAGGCGTCTACAGATAAAATCACCATTTACTCACCTTAGACTTCTTCAAGGTAATTATAAATCATAGCAGTGTAACATTTGTGAAGCGATAACCCTGAGTACCTACCTAATATCTATCAACAATTGATCAATAAACATGGCCACCGATTTTGTATCGGTTTGGCACCTAACAAAGAAAATCACAGCCACAATATTGTGAATTTTGACATGTTTACGAAACGAATTTATGTAATAGCAAAAAAATTGTGGTTATTATCTTTGATAAGTAGTTAATGGGCTCAGAAGGTCTGACCTGCTTGAGATTGCATTATGATTGTAATGCCATAAAGTCCAGAGCAATGGCTCAGGTATAATGGCCCTGACTTTTAAGTCGTCGTGGGTTCGAAACCAGACAGGCAATGTACTTTGTGAAATGTTGAATTATGTTGTTTTGTAACAACAGCCCAAATTATGTTTTTCGCGGAAGCGGGAAAACGTAAAACTCCATTTTTGTCAACAAATAAAACAAAATATTCTTATTGAAAAAGTTGTAATAACCTAATCCGTCCGAGTCGGGGTGCCCCAAGTGCGGAGCTCGCTTCGCTCGCTCTTACATCCTTAATCAAATTACTGATTACCACCTCCCAAAGTAGATCGACGGAGCCCCGCTATCTTTCATCGCGAAGAGCTCATTAGCGCACAAGCATTCGGTAATTTCGGCATTGATTCAATGGCGAAATTACCATCCACGCTCTACATACAATTGCAATGATTTTATTTATTTATGTACACACAATGAACAACACAAACTAGCATAAAGTAACTTGAGCAATAAGTATGCTCAAGTTTTTTAAATATTTATCTGCCAGCAGACCCGCTATCGGGGTCGCGGGACTCACATAGCATACAGGCCAATGTTACATTACTAGATATAGATGCCCTTAGTTACCTCATTAGGTATCTAATTATTATTCCTCACAATCCCTGAATAGTAGGGTGGAGCGATAAAAGAAAAAAAATATTTTTCATTTTGAATAGCACTAGAATGTTGCATTATATTCACAGCAACATAGAAAAAATAATAAAAAAAATATTGACATCTATTTTTAGCCCTCTACCTCCACTTGAAAATTTAAAAAAAATATAAAATCGAGCTATTTATAAAACATTATTATATTAAGAAATACACACTTTTTTATTTTGTTTTTAATTTTTACGACCCAAAATGACGCTAAGTTTTGAATGACAAAAGTCATAGATCGTAGCAAAGTACGAAGAGCTAGAAAACGAGTGCGTCATGAAATACAGACTCAACCTTATCCCTCTGAAATTAGTGGCATCTACTTTGACGGAAAAAAGGACAAGACACTTGTCTTTCAAAAGCGAGGACAACGTTTACATAAAACGATTTTTATTAAAGAACACATTTCTTTAGTAATGGAGCCAGGATCGCTATATTTAGGCCATCTAACTACGTTTTGTGGTACAGGAAAAGCTGTAGCGGAATCAATACATTTTTTTTTACTAAGAACGACCTAGATTTGAGCAAATTATTAGTTATTGGATGCGACGGAACTGCTACAAACACTGGCTGGATAAGTGGAGTAATTCGTTTTATGGAATTGAAATTAGGCAGACAATTCGCATGTAATTGACAAGTTCATTTGTCAATTACATGCGAACGAACTACCCCTTCGGCATTTATTTACTAAATTAGATGGAGCAACCAGCGGACCTCTACAAAATCAAAATCAAATCATTTATTTCAAGTAGGCCATTTACAGGCACTTTTGAATTGTCAAGAGACAAAAGTAAAATAAAATAGTTTAAAAATAGTTACGGTGCTACAGTCCCAGTCACAAGACATAAAAACTTGTGAAAGTACAAGCGTAGATCTCTATGGAGAAGAACGGGCAAGAAACTCCATGGACACTCTTTTTCAATCGCCAAAATTATAACAGAACCTTTGTTACATCATTCATCTTGAGATGGTACATTATGTGAGAACGATGTAGCAAGTAAAGTGTCCATAGGAAATTCATATAAAAAAAAGACAATTCAATAAAATTATAAATAATTAAAATAAACCGCGGCTGTTAAGAGATGACCAGTCACGACTGACAGCGCCCGTTCACGAACATGACACATGCATCAGCATCACTCAGCTCAACCATTTTGAAGGGAACTAAGTGATCCGACACACGCGCCACCATCAGCGAGACATTTGAGTGAGCATGACATAATCTCAACTGCCAGGGTCATTCAAGTCATTAAAAGACGTGGGTATCTACTCATTGAAAGCTATAAAGTACACGGTACTCACACAATGCTTCCGGTGAAACTATATAATACTAGAAAGATTGACTCTATACAACGCAACGATAGTTTACAATCTTCATCAGCTCCGACAATAGTACTAAATGATACCTTACGACTGTCGTAATAAAGATAAAAAACACACACAGAAAAAGAACGAATTAAAACTCATGTAAAATACAATAATAATACAGAGTTGTATGAGAGGTGTATGCTGTTGAGTCCTATAACCGTGTCAGCTAGCTAATTATGTTAAAAGAACATGAACAATGTCTTGTGTTCAACACAGCGACCAACTATGCTTATCATCTAAATAATCTCTTACAGAATAATATGCTTTGGCACAGAGATTAGCTTTTACTTTTGCTTTAAAAACGTTAAACGGCAAATCTAGAAAAGAGGATGGTAACTTGTTATAAAAGGTTATACCAACCCCAACGAATGAATTATGCACCTTGTGAAGCCGATGAAAGGGAGCACGTAGTTTGTGCTTATTCCTTGTGTTAAAGTTGTGGATATCACTGTTTTTACTATACAGGTGTATGTTTTGCCTGATATATAAAATGTTGGCGAATATGTACTGTGAAGCCACTGTTAGAATACCAATCTCTTTAAAGAAATCTTTTAGAGAATCTCGTGCACCTAGTTGGTAAATAGCACGAACCGCTCGTTTCTGGAGTACAAATATATTTTGGATATCAGCGGCTTTACCCCACAGCAGAATACCGTAGGACATAACGCTGTGAAAATAACTAAAATAGACTAATCTAGCTGTGTCAACATCAGTGTACTGTCTAACTTTTCTAACAGCGTAGGCGGCCGAACTAAGCCTACCTGCTAGGCTTGATATATGTTGACCCCATTGTAATTTTGAATCCACTGTTATACCCAGAAACACAGCTGAATCAACAGTTTCAAGCTCCACATTACCAAGGACAATGCTGGGACCCAGGTTTCTGACATTGGGCAAAGTGAACTTTATGCATTTAGTCTTCTTGGCATTAAGAACAAGGTTATTTGTTGTGAACCAATCTGTGACCTTTGATAGTGCGTTGTTCACGTCATCAAACACTTGTCTATTCCTATCTACTTTAAAGATTAGCGAAGTATCGTCTGCAAACAGTACTACATCGCTACTTTATTCAGGTCCAATAGAAAAGGCGTTAGAAGACTGTACTGATCTCCCTGTTACTGAATTTTCTGCTATCAGATCACACAGCTTGAGTACAGATAAAAAATATTTATACCAACTATGTCAAGCAGTAAGTAGCGGATCGTGTTCTCAAGATCTGGCTAACAAAAATCCAGGAAAAATGGCTCATTCACGATGGTTAACAACTGCTAATAGAATCTTGAGACTATATATAGCCACACCCAACCCATCACCTCAATTAATTAAACTAACAGAATATATTTTGAAAGTTTATGCACCCGTTTGGTTCTTTATAAAGAAAGAGAGTTCGTTTAAACAAGGCCCAACTCACGTCTACAAATTAATTGAATTCTCTAGAGGTTTGAGCTGTGACGTAAAAAAATCATCGATCCAGTTATACAAAGAAATTCATTTTTTGCACATCCTGAAAACCTTTTATAGGCAATGCTATACGATAGCCGGCCACATATAAGAGAATTGGGATTAAGGCGAATAATCGCAACTAGAAAAAAATCGGGGATTGGCCTAAGAGTATTCAAAGTTCCGAAATTAAACTTTGAGGCCACTGACTATACCGATATGATTGTATGGAGTGAGTCACAAGTTACGTCTCCTCCAATATTAAAGGATGTCAGTGACAAAGACTTGGAAGACCTGCTGTCATTAAACTCCCAAGTGCTGATGGAATTGCCGGATTATCCTTGTCACACACAAGCAGTAGAGCGATGTGTAAAGATGGTCACAGAGGCATCGATTACTGTAGCTGGTGAAAAAGCCAGATATGGATTTATTCGTTCTAAAATTAAATCGCATGCAATTATGCCCTATTTTGAAACAAAAAAGAATTTTAAAGTATCCCAATCATTTACGAAATTTTTACCTTTGTTTTGCAACTTTTTTATATTTTTTATGTCTCATTTTTCTAAATAAAGATTTTAATTAAGTATTTTTTTAGTATTTTAGTTACCCGTATGCTACAATAAAATTGTATTTATTATATTATAATTGTATTGTAACAATTTCTTCATATTTTTGACATATTACTAATTAAATTAAATTATTGCAACTTTGGGTTTAGGTAGAGGGCTAAAAAAAATATAAAAAAAAAATAAACAAAAATACATTTACATATAATTTAGCAAAACGCAACTTTATGCAGGTATTCGAAATAGATTCGATGACTTTTTTTTTTCTCCATACATTGACGCTCCACCCTACTGAATAGTCGCCTGACAATAAGACTAGTTACTAATTATCAATTTAGAGGCAGGTACTCATAATAAAAGGTACCTACAGCAAAAAGTACATTAGATGATGGGGATAACAAGCTAGAATTAATAAATAATACTGAACATCATTAATCCATCCCAACTAT